>JAUMIR010000001.1:166895000-167520000 GCA_030847615.1 Gambelia wislizenii | reverse complement strand
CAACAGTGCAATACTATGCATGTTTGTCTTACCAACATAGTCTTTTCTAGCTTCTCCATCTTCTGCTTCTGGTTATGCAGTCTATTTGATTTCTATGTTGGCCACCAGGTAATGTCCACGTATATAGTCACGTCTTTGGTTTTTTGAAAAATGTGTTTGCGATGAACAAAATGTTGGCCTTGCAAAATGCAATCATTCTCCTGCTTCATTTCTTGATCCTAGGCCAAATTTTCCTATACTATTTGATTCTGCTCTGTTTTTCCCTTTGCATTCCAATCATCTATGATTAACAAGAAGTCCTGTTTTGTTGTGTTATAAGTTTCCTCTTGGGCTCCAGCATCGAATATTTCAATTTTTTTCTTCTTCTCCCTCTGTAGTTAGAGCATAAGCTTGGTTTATGGTTATATTGACTTTGCATGATATCCTTTAACTGTTTTTGCTACATCTCTCCTCACTATTAATGCCACCCCATTTCTTCTTAGATTCGAATGTCCTGAGTAAAACACTGTATAACTATCTGAATCAAAATGCCCCATTCCTGTCCACTTTAGCTTGCTCACCTCAAGTAATGCAATGTTTATATGTTCCATTTCTTGTTTTACTACGTCTAGCTTCCCCTGATTCATGCTTCTAACATTCCATGTTCCTATAATAACTATTGTGCAGCTTTGGACTTTTCTTTCCCCTCTGAACACATTAACAACTGAATGTCTTTTCAGCTTGAGTCCAGTTGCATCATTGGCCACAGTACTACTCATGGTTGTCCTCTGTTCTTCTCCAGCAGCTTGTTGAGTGCCTTCTGACCTGGGACCTGGGAGGATGTGAACTCACATCTGGAAGTGCAACTGCATTATCATGCTCATCTGAACTCAGCTGAACTGAACAATTTTTTAAATTGAATTGTCTTGGGAGATTTGAATCATCATTTGGAGCTACTGAATATTGTGCATGACCAGTTGAATGGTATGAGATCTAGCTTTGGGATGGATTCTGCTTGGAAACTCCCTCCCCCAGAAGGGTCATAAAATGAGGTTTGATTCACACATATGTTCTTGTGATGGTAAATATAGAGTGAATCTGGGATATTATCTCTGTTGTGAGAGCCATTGGTGTGAAATACCATTTTGAAAGAAACATTGTTGCCATATGTGTACATCCTGGAGTTTTCTACAGGGCAGCAGTTTACACATATGCCTCTTCATTCTACATTGACTGTTACCACATCAACAATGAATGTGTAAACTGAATCTTGTTTTATGAGTGTCAGCAGCTTTTGATGCATATTCACCATCCCATGTGGGCAGGAGGGCTTTCCCCTTGTTCATTACAGAAAGGAAAAGAACCGTGAATATACAGTTCAGGCTAGTTGTAACATAAAGATATCAGCCAGATCCAACAGTGTACTCTCTCTCTCTCTCTCTCTCTCTCTCTCTCTGGCTTCTCTTCGCAAATGAAGATTCAGGAAGGACTCATCCCGCACTTTCTGCAAGCGCTATGATGACTAAAAAGGCCAATCCAAGATAGACAAGTCCAGTTGCAGAAACCACAGCAGAAGGTTTCCTTGGGTGATGTTTCCAGGTTGTGATTTTTTCTGCGTTGTCATTTCTCTTCAAGACTTGTTCAGCATGAGTTCTCAAATAAGGCTGCAGCATTGTGGATAGTGCGTCTCCATGCCTCCCAATGTGAGGCCAGGGAAGACCATTGTTGGTGATCAATTTGGCCGAGCCTGAGGTGTTGTTTCAGGGAGTCCTTGTATTGCTTTTTTGGAGCACCCCTCTTACGCTGACCCATGGTGAGTTCACCATAGAATACTATTTTGTGGAGGCAATGGTCCTCCATCCTAGAAACATGCCCTGCCCAGCGCAGCTGTGTTTTCAATATCATGGCCTCAGTGCTGGTGATCCCTGCTTGCTCAAGGACAGCAACATTTCAGTCCAGTGTATATTTAGGATTGTGCATAAACAGCGCTGATGGAAGCGTTCGAGGAGTCGTAAGTGGTGGCAATAGGTGACCCATGTTTCAGATCCATAAAGGAGAATAGACAGTACAATGGCTCTATACACAGTGATTTTTGTGTTTCGCCTCAGGTGTTTATTACTCCAGACTTTTTTGTAGTCTTCCAAATGCGGTATATGCCTTTGCTAATCTGTGATCGATCTCTTTGTCAATCTTGGCATCTGAGAAAATGATGCTTCCCAGGTAGGTGAACTGCTGAACGGACTTAAGCACAGAGTTGCCGACGGCAATGTGGGGATGGTGGGGTTCGTCCTGTGGTGCAGGCTGATAAAGAACTTCCGTTTTCTTCAGGTTGACTTCCAGCCCAAACAGTTCTGCAGCTGTTGCGCAGCAGGATGTTAGGCACTGCAGAGCTGCTTCTGTGTGGGCAACAAGGGCAGCATCATCAGCGAAGAGCAGCTCACGGACTAGATAGTTTAGTCTTAGTGTGAGCCCTCACGACGAACAAGTCTTGAAGAGAAACAACAACGCAGAAAGAATCACAACCCAAAAACATCACCCAAGGAGACCTTCTGCTGTGCTTTTTGCAACCGGACTTGTCTATCTTGGTTTGGCCTTCTTAGTCATCAGCGCACTTGCAGAAAGCGCGGGATGAGTCCTTCCTGAATCTTCGTTTGCGAAGAAAAGCCAGAGAGAGAGATTGGCATCCCATTATCTATGAAGGCCTAGTGTTTGCCATGTGAACCTTTGCCTTGGTATGCTTTTCACTCACTGGCATGGTACTTAAGTTGCTCTTCCATTCAGATGTGTGTGTGTGCATGTACGTGGGGGGGGGGCTGTTTTCCACCAACTTCAGTCTCCTCCTGCACCATATCCTGTAGCACTCCCAAAGATCCTTCCATATCTGCGAGCAGATACACAGAGGTTGCAGAGGGAAATGGAGATCACCCTGACTTGTGATGAACAGTCCCCATTCTATTAAGGGACCTTGGTTTAATTCACAGAAGAAAAGTCCCAGAGCTATCTTTTGTCTGTCTTCTACCCTCTGTGGTCCATGGACATCAAGATGTCATGGAGAATGGTAAAACCCAACAATGACGTGCGCTGCCTTTTTGCTGGTAGGACACAATTATCCTCAGAACTTTGGCACTCATGTTTTCAAAACAAAACTCCTAATTTGCAATTGTAATGTGATGCCAGAAGCAATGAGGATGCATGTTCTTGTCAATATAATAGGACTACACTCAGTGCATGAAGCCAGCATGGCGTAGTGGTTTGAGTGTTGAACTAAGACTCTAGAGACCAGGGTTTGAATCTCCGTTAGGCCATGTAAACCCACTTGGCAAGTTGCACTCTCTCGGCATCAGAAAGCCCTGTGATAGGTTCACCTTAGGGTCACCATAATTCAGAAATTACTTGAAGACACACAACAACAACAACAACAAGTGCTGTTGCTCTAACATCTTGCTGACACCACACCACCCCCTCTTCAATGCCCACACATACCTTGTACAAGACCATGCACTGAAGAACTGGGTAAGGGCTACTCCACTGTCCTTGGGTGCAGTGCCAGTGCAACCACGGTGTTTAGTTGTAAATGGCAGCACCCTGCCTTGTGATATTGCACTGATTCAAAGGCTCAGTCTTATTCATGTTCTTTTCCCTTTCCTTGAACTGTAGATCATGCAATTAGCCTGACAAAACTATTTCAGTAAGTGAGGCCACATCAAATTAATGAAGATGAGCAGATTACCATTTCTGCAGAAGAAGCACATCCAACCTAAATCTCCAGCCCTCTGCACATCCAGCCCTTTTGAACTTAGCAGGGCCTACTTTTGAGCAAACATGCAAACGATGGAATGTGTCCAAAGGAGGGCAACCAAAATGGTGAGAGGTCTAGAATCCATGCCCTATGAGGAGTGGCTTAGAGAGCTGGGTATGTTTAGCCTGGAGAAGAGAAGGTTAAGAAGGGACATGATAGCCATGTTTAAATATTTGAAGGGATGTCATACTGACGATGGAAACAAGCTTGTTTTCTGCTGCTCAGAGATTAGGACATGGAGCAATGGACTCAAACTACAGGAACAGAGAGTCCATTTAAACATTAGGAAGAACTTTCTGACAGTAAGAGCTGTTCGACAGAGGAATGCACTGATTGGGAGTGTGGTGGAGTTTCCTTCTTTGGAGGTTTTTAAAAAGAGACTGGATGGCCATCTGTTGGGAATGCCTTGATTGTTTATTCCTGCATGGCAGGGGGTTGGACTAGATGGCCCTTGTGATCTCTTCCAACTCTATGATTCTATGATTGGGCCTCAAGGCCGCAATCTTATGTCAGCTTACTTATTTGGGACATGATCCCTTTTAAGTAGCAACTTACTTCCAAGTAGAAATAGTTGAAACTGAGCTGAAAGGCTTCTTTAGAAATGAACATTTCCACCCCATTCGTCATTAAAAGTATGATCAAACAGAATTATAAAAGGTTTTCCACTTCCATCAGATTATACAAAACATGGGAAATATTTATTAGAAAGAGGTGAAAAAAATAGCTTTTTTGGAGCACAATTTCACAGATTCCCATAGCTACCTGGGGGAATCTGGAAGCTGCAATCCAAAAAAGTTAATTTTTCCAGCTTCAAATTAGATGTCTCCCTGGCTATTTGTTGCTGGATCAACAGACAATGTGGGAGGAGGAAATCAGACTTTAATCTGAATATCCTGTTCCCAGTGTTTGCAGTGGGGGGGCGTCTCTAAAAATTAAAACAGTTTGGCAGACCTGTTTTCTATGGATTGCTGATTTTATGAACTTCTACTTGCATTTATGGGATTAAAATAATAGTTTAGAAGATTATCTTCCATTATCCAGTTACGAAACAAATCAGTACTTTAATTAACCATCAAAATGTCCAAAAAAGATACATACAGTAAATAAAGGAGAGGGGTGGGAGGGCAATTATATTAAAATACATCCTGCACATGCAAAGCCTCCAATGATTGGTAATTGGTGTAGATAAATTAGAGCACATCTGAAGAAATATTAAGTTGTTTTGTTACCAGAAACAGCTTAAGGAGGATAAGACGAAATGAGTGATGCTTCCTTTCAAAGTCCATTGGTTCTCTGTAATACTCATAAAATCATAGAATTGTAGAGTTGGAAGAGACCACGAGGGTCATCCAGTCCAACCCCCTGCCAAGCAGGCATGACGATCAAATCATCCCTGACAGATGGCCATCCAGCCTCTGTTTAAAGACCTCCAAGAAAGGAGACACTTCTTTACAGATCGCTCCATGCCAAAGCTTGGAAAAACTACAACTTCCTGAATCTCCCAGCCTGAATAGCTCCATGCTAGCTTGGGGATTCTAGGAGGTATAGTCTAAAATGTAACTTTCCCAGGCTCTCCATGGGAAACAGAGTGTTTCAGAAGAGTGGGAGAAATAACCCCCAAACCCAACATTATTATCTCAATGGGTTTGATCCAGATTTAAGTTACACTTAGCCCCCTTTCACACACACACTTTATTCAGGGTAGAAGAATCCCTGCTGTAGGCAGGTATCTTATAACTAAGTAAGATATATAAGACTTACATAAAGCTGTTATGCTATTGACACTCGTGTGGAGTCCAAATTAGAAATCAAGGCTCAACAACACAACCAGAAAGCCAAGTCACTAGGAAAACAGTTAATCCTAGGATTTTATATGTATAGGGGGCACTAGATTATCAGACAGGGAAATGACCAGAAAAACACTCTACTAAAAACCAAGGAAAAATTCATGGAAATATGTAATCATGAGAAATATTGGCTTAGATCCAATGCTGATGCAATGCTTGGGCAATTCCTGATTCTACAAGCAGTTGTGCATTTTCCACATTCACCCAAGGAGGCATCCCAGTTTTCCTTGCAGAAGCAGTTCCTACTGTTTTGCAGTGGCAGGTGGTACAACAAGGTCAGCTGATCACCCAGTTGGGTACTGGTTGGGCACCCAAGCACATCTCTGCCCTTGTGAGCCACCAGCAGATGCCAGCCTTGTCTGCTGCACCAACTGGACACCTCATCTTTCCTCCTCCACCCAGACCATGCAGAATTATGCTTGTGGGGCTTTTCAATCCATGGTGCTGGAATTGATCTTGTCCTATGTACCACTGTAGTATATTTCTGTAGTGTTGGTTCAGTGCTTAGTGAATCTTTCCCTAGCAACCTTAACAGAGGAAATGGCAAATGAGTGGGAAATTGAAGCCATTTGATCTTCTATTTCATCCTTTAGTAACTGACCATGAGTAGTGCTGCCTAAAAACTGAGATGTGACAATGACATCACAGTATTTAGATGATTCACTCTGCATGATGTGCTGATATCACGATACCATACTTGGCACAAGCTGAAAATGGGAGTAAATGAGGATCTCTTTTTTCCTCTCTCAGCAATATCAAGAGGTTATAACTGTATCCATATATACTACAGCTATCCTGAGATTCCTAAAAGCTGAAAAAAGAGGTTGTTGTTTGAGTGAAGAATGTAGATTGTAAATTATCTTCCCCCCACCCACCACTGACTAACATTAATGATGGTTTCCAAACAGCCCAGTCCATTTGTACCACAGAGAATATTTAATACTTCACAAAGTACATTTGGGGACCTTATCTAAAATTTACTGGGAAGCTATTCTTTTCTGAAAAGAAAGTGTTGCCCAACATTTTTGTTATCCCTATTTTTTTTCTAGTATGTAGCTTATCTTTCATTTACTAAAACCTTTGGGTTAAGAGTGCTTGTGAAAAAATCTATTTGAAATGTCTATAGTCAGATAAGCTGATAACAAAAAACTGGATTGTTTCAGAAAGCAACCTGTTCTCCCTGATTAGATCCTGGTTTATTGTATCAACTAATAATGGCTGTCTTTGAGCTGAAGGTTATTTGTTTGTTTTATATTGCTGGAGCTTGCTAAGAATCCTGTAACTTTCAGATTACTCTCAAGTATTTATAGAGAGGTAGACAACTACCTGAAGTCCAGGCATTCCTCGCTAGATGTTGGAGGGCACTCACGTAGACTCACAAAGACATATACACACATACCTCACACACACACACATATGGTCCCTACTTATTTACTTATTTATTTATTTTACTTACATTTTAAAAACTCTAAAATATCCCCTGCATCTTCTAAGTACAAGAAGTATGTAGGAAGTAAACCAGGAAGTAAACTGACATCACTTCCTATTCTGAGAAAAGTACCTCCCAGACCAAAACAGCCCATGTAGGGACAAAAATATGACACACACACACCACTTCAGCCTAGAAGGAACAGAGTCATTTTAAGCAGATGAAAAGTTTACTTTTTTAAAAATCTGAAAAAAATGAAAGGAGGCTTGGCTCCTCAAATGCAGCCAAGGAGGGCTGCATGAAGCCTGTGGGCTCTACTTCCCCCAAAACGATTTACAGAGATGTCACTGTGCAAACAGCAGGCATATCAACTGGTTCAGCCTGTAGCAGTGCAGCTGAAATTCAGCCCTGGCTCATCAATAAAACAAAGCAAAGTATGGCAGTGTGTGAGAAAGTCTTTACACTTGTTAGTGGACATGAAAACACTACATGGTACAGGTCTCAGGACTTGTGTTCAATTTATCATATGAAGTTCTAGCTGCAAGTTTTGAGATTTGATTGATGTTCTTTGTGTTATAATAAGCATGCCCTGCAAACATGCATAATTTGCTCAAGCCTGAAAGAAACTGATATAGAACTTTACCTAACAAACAAGCAACACAAATACTGTTCAAAGAGACTTTGTTTTCTCTACCCATGGCTCGTATCTGAAAATCCCGATAAACAACTGAGCAAATAACAAAGAAACTTACAGGTGGACCTCTGGGTCCAATTGGTCCTTGTTCTCCCTGGGGCCCTTGTTCTCCCTGGAGGCAGGATGACAAGAACAGAACGTGCTCAAAAATGTGATTCTACACAAAAATGTAAACATCTTAGGGATTTTTAAAAGGGAAATTAAGATAGAAATTATCTTACAGGTTTACCCGAATTCCCCATCAAGCCAGGTATCCCAGGAGAGCCTGCATTACCCTGTTGGAGATAAAGGAGTTCATCAAATTAAAACAAGTATCATTACGACACCATTCTAACAAGGAGTTGTGTCAAACCAATCAAGCTAGAACATATTTGGATGCTTCTTTTCTCACTGTTTCATTTTCTTCCTTCAACACATAGATCTGTGACTAGAGATTTGAAGGCCTGGAAGAAAAACCAGAAAAATGCAGGGGAAAAAAATCTGTTCTTTTCCTGAAGGCTTTTTTATTTTTTTCCAAAAAATTGGGGGGAAATGAAAAAAGGAAGAAAATTGATTAAAGAATGTTTTATTTTAGCATGATGAATAAAATCTTTAAGACAATAAAATCTTTAATATACCAATTGTGTTAATTTTATGCCAAATCAAATTGTACATACAGTCCTCCCTCAATAGTTGCGGCCTCCACACTCGCGGTTCTGCATATTCACGGTTTGCTCAGGAGGGAGTGGGGAGGTGGGGGAAAGCGACTACGAGGCTTCCGGAGGGCCTCCGGAGGCCCCGTGGTCACCTGGGGAGGGAGTGGGGAGGCTCGGGGAGGTGACTACGGGGCCTCCGGAGTCCCCATGGTCATCTGGGGAGGGAGTGGGGAGGCCTGGGAGGTGACTACGGGGCCTCCGGAGTCCCCGTGGTCACCTGGGGAGGGAGTGGGGAGGCCTGGGAGGTGACTACGGGGCCTCCAGAAGCCCCGTGGTCCCCTGGGGAGGGAGTATTGAAGCAACTACAGGGCCTCTGGAGGCCCTGTGGTCACTTTGGGAGGGGGAGGGTAGTCTTTATTCGTGGAATTTTCACATTCACGGGGGTCTGTGGAACCTAACCCCCGCAAATGTGAAGGGACGACTGCAGTCATATTTTATGTCCCTTAAGGAACAGGGTGACTTTCAATCTGTAAAAAGTGTTAATGTTGCATTTTTTCAATTTTTCCAAAAATTTCCAAACAAGCACTAAGGCAATAAAACAGCTTTTTTTCTGTTTTTTTTTTTTAATTATTATTAAAGTGAAAGGTTGCTCTTTTGCACCATGGATCTATTTAAAAAAAAAAAATACTGTCTGCCGGCAGCAAATTGAGGTAAGTAAAAACAGAAGTAATTTATTTGAGCTGCCATCTTGATTCACAGGCATGCCCATTTGCACAGCAAATGCAGATAGTTTCGCATACCTGCAATCTGCCAAAAACCATTAAGACAAATAGCAGCTGATGCAAATTGCCATTACTGAGGAGCAACCCACATGTTTTTTTGCCTCATATAGACAAGCCCTATGAATCTATAATCGGTTTGTACTGCTTTCTCTGTTTCCCTATCACTAAATGGCACTTTAAGATTGAGGTAGATTGGTGTTAAGCCAGAGGTTTGGGAGGGAATACAGGAAGATATCAAGGGAAACACTGGGACTTACAAATGGTTTTAGACTGTGAATGGAACTGGAATAACTTCATTGAAATTTTGGTTAGTTCTGAAATCTGTACCAAAGAGAAGTACAAATTTAGAACCAAGAACTCTTCTTAGGTTGTGGCAATGAAATTATGTGTTTGTTCTAAAAGTGATTTCTTAAAGGAAACAGGCATATTAAATGAATCATGTGAAAAGAAGCCCAGTCTGGTGGCGAGCATGGTCATTCTGAGCTACCGAAACTTGAGTCCAAAGTGCTGCTCAGTCCTGAAGTGTCCTGAGCAAACTGCTCTCTCAATCTCTCACTCACTCTCTCCTTACAATACCTAACAGGGCTGCTTTGAGGTTCCAAGAAAATAATTTCATGAATACTATCCTGATCTCTTTGGAGAAAGAAAGGGTGGAATGCAAAATCCATAACTGCATGGAAAATTTTACCTTTTCGCCAGGAATACCTTGTGCTCCAGGAATACCAGGTACACCCTAAATAAATAAATAAATAAATGTACTTTGTAGACACTTGAAATTTGAAAATGTTTCATATTGTAAATATTAAAGCCAGTTTTATATCTTAGAGGGGTTTTTTTTAACAAAGGATACCACACAAATAGTGTATGCATTAACAAAACTACAAGATCCCACATTCACTAGTATTATGAGGACACATAGGCATTACTCTCAATCAAATATGGAGAAATGGTGTATCATCTTACCAGAATTTAATCATGCAGTCCGTGCTCTCATTGTAAAGAGCCAAGACTCCAAGGGTTTCTCCTGTCTTACACTATTATGTACAAGCTCATATTCCTGTCATTACAGAAAATGTTGGCTCACTCAGTTAACCATATGGCTTCAGCTTGACCTGAAAATTTAACTATATTTTACATTTTCAATGCAGAAATACTTACTGGCAACCCCTGAAGTCCTACATCACCTGGAGGGCCTGGTTTTCCTGGTTCACCCTGAAATAAATTTTTTGCATTAATCAATTGAAAATTGTTATTATACAATCTACTTTTTTTCTCCTGTTTATTTAAAAAAACAGTATGGGAACACTTAACATAAAAAACAGGGAAAGGTAAACAAAAATATGATTGTAAAAGGTTTGCTTGATCACGTGTAGGGAACAATTTGCTCCTACATATATAACTGAACTATAACTCCCATCATCCCTGGCCATCTTTATCATGGTTGTACTAGGTGATGTAGGTTGCCATACAAATGGGTTAAAAAAGCTTCTGAGAAGGAAAAGGGGGTGTGCTTATAGAAACCAAGAGAGAGAGAGAAACTGTATGGTGTGGGAGAAAATATTATGGAAGAAATTTGTTTGTGCTACTTACAACACATCAAGTACCAGAAATATATATCAGAACATCTTATACAGTTTAGCAAATTTCAGCACAATTTGTTTCTCCATTAAAAAACAAAAACAAAACTACCACAGCCCAGGACCCACCAAATGGAAGGCAGGGAGCTCTATGAGTGAATCAATCCCTGTGGAGAACTGAGCAGTCTTCATGGGTTCGATTCCAGCAGGCTCCAAGGTTCACTCAGCCTTCCATCCTTTCGTAGGTCGGTAAAATGAGTACCCAGCTTGTGGGGGCAATTAGCTAACACACATTGGAAACTGCTTAATGCAGTGTAGATGTGTGAACTGCTATTGCTTAAAACAATTTGTAAGCCGCTCTGATAGCCTTGTGGCTGAAGAGCGGGGTATAAATAAATAAATAAATAAATAAAGGGCAGTGTAAAATGGGAGAGGATAATGGCTGTACAGTCTACTGCAGAGGGAGGAGTAAGTGCTAAAGAATACCTTCTCTCCCCCAGCACACCCCAATCCCTCTGATCATAGGCTTGTGTAAATTATCCTAGTTACAGTCACAATAGCAAGAGTCACCAAAATGCTGAGTGCATAACATGTGAGAATCTCCTTGCTAGATCACGCCACTGAGGGCTTTATCAGACTAGTGTCCAAAAATGCTGTAATCTTGCAATTGGGAAAAGTGGAAACATAGTGGCATTATTACACTTACTATCACACATGGCTGTAATTGTGCAATACAACTACCATGGAATTATCGCACACCTACCACTAGCGATTTAAGAACAGGACTCTACTTCCATGATTCCACATGGGTGAGATTCAATGGTTCTCGTGAGAAGACACGAGTGTGGTTAAAAACTAAAAAAAACACCCAGATTTTAAAATGTAAATGAACACACAAACACTTAAACAAACCTAAAACTTGCAAACAAAATGGGACAGTTCATAAAAAGAGTGTCCTGTGGATAGTTTTCACATTCTCACCCAGAAGTTTTCTTGCTGTGAATGGGGAGGGGGAAAAGATGACCACCCATTCAAACTGTAATGACGTGATTACAGCAAGACATGTTTTTGCATGCTCTTCAATACCGTGGAAAAAAAGTGATATTGAGAGCTATTGACAGTTTCTCCTGTCAATAAAAAGTGACACCTTATTTGCAGCTGGAGCACAGATTGACCATGCAAAGACTACAGTGTCTTGCAACAGCGGGATCCATTTGCGCTACTGTGATGTTATAATTGTGCAATTTTTGCCGCATCTGTTAAAGTCCTGAGTCCAGTGTTCAGACTTAATGACCACCCAGATGCCTCTGTGGCACCCTCAAGCAAGTCATAGAGGGTTAATCATTCCCTGTCACTACAATTATCCAAATTCAAGTAACACCTGTTACATGTGGGGCTGTCTTTGAAAATGGTGCAAAAACGTGAGCTAATCCAAAATAGGGCAATGAGATTGTTAATGACAAATATGATCCATTATACCAATAATGCACTAGCTTCCAGTCTCTTTGCAGTTCAAAAAGCTCATGTGGACATGTAAACAGCTTGGGGCCATGTTAATTGAAGGACTGTCTCTTCTCATATACTGTAATGGACATTGTGTGCCACATCATTTTGTAATGGACATTGCACCACAAACAAATAAAACTAATCTGAATTAATATACTGTACACCTGCCTAGACCCCCAAGATTATCTTGAGATGCTCTCCACTAGGCACCCCTGCCCAATGATGTGAATCAAGTGTCTATCAAGCAGAGGGCCTTTTCAGTAGTGGCACCCTTCCTATGGAATGACCTTCCCAAGGAAGCTCACCTGGCAGTTACAGTGTAATCTCCTCCATGTCAAATGAAGGCATATTTATTTCTTCAGGCTTTTCAGTCCTTCTATTTTTAAAACTCTTCCTGTTCATGTAGATTTTAGTGAAATTATGGATTTTTACTTTTGTTCTTTTTCTGTAGCTATTTTCTTTTAATTTGGGGGTCAGGCATGCTGTTTTGATTTTGGTTTTAGGCTCTGTTTTGTGGACTCCTTAGAGATCTTTGGCTTTGGGCAATATATAAATGCAATAAACCAGGGATGGGAATCAAGTGGTTCTCCAGATGTTGGACTCCAACTCCCTGGGGCCCTAGCCAGCATAGGCAATGGTGAGGAATACTGAAAGTTGTAGTTCAATAACAACAGGTGACCGGCATGGTTCCCACCTTGCAATAAATGAAGAATTAAAAGATTGGTTTTTTGCTCCAGCATCAGATCATTAGCTATTTATTCACCACTGTCATTAGTAGATAGTGAAGACACAGTAAAAATAAACTTGCATTGGAATAATGATATTGCTATTGCCATTGCTGTTATGGTGGTGATGATTATGATGATGTTGATAACAGTAGATGGAACCTAATCTAAGGCTTCAGGGACGTAGTCACACAAACAGTGCTTCCATGGCCAGCACTGGCTTGGGGGTCCTGGGAATTCTAATCCAAATACTTATATATACAAATTCAGGCCTTGCTTCTGCTTCATATACAGTTTGTGTAATTCAAACCCACCTTGTCCTGCGCATTGTTTCCAACAAGTTTCTGGTCACATGCTTATGAGAAATTTAAAATGAAGGTAATAGCTCCATTGTTTACCCCAGTGATCTAGCATTTGGGTGCATACAGCCTCTGAAATACAGCTTGGAGAATAACTCCAACAATCATCCAACCAGCGTAGAATCATAGAGTTGGAAGAGACCACAAGGGCCATCTAGTCCAACCCCCTACCCTGCAGGAATGCACAATCAAAGCATGACCACTAGATATTCTGGCTAGGAAATTTTGGAATTTATATTTTTTAAAGTAACCTTTCCCAGCCTTTCCCCCTGTTTACAGGGCAGTTCATACTGTTAACTCATCATGGATGATAAGAGGTGCTTCTACTGGGAGAGCTGGCATGCAGAAGAAACAAGCAGTTTCGGATGTGAGGAGCCAAGGGAAGATGACTTGAGTGAAGCCAGGAACAGCTTGTGCCATTCTCACTTTTTGGTGGCACCAGGAATTGCTGCTTTCTTAGAATATGGAGGTTCCATGATCTAATATAGCTACTGATAAGTGAATATCCACATTCCTCTGATATGCATTTGTTCCCTGTGCTGTTATTCCTCTAAGACACACAGTATGTTAATTTAGACAAATAGAAATTAAGCAGCATGTTATATGAATTTTTTAAGTACCTTTGATCCTGGCATGGCAGGGATCCCATCACGGCCATCAACACCAGGCAAACCCTTGAATAAGAAATAACACATTGGTATTATGTAAATCATGTTTATTTCAGAATGATTCTTCTGTAGCCTTGCAAAGCAGCTAAATATGACAGCATTACAAATTGCAATAATTATTATTGATAATAACAATCATCTCACAATACATACATGTTCTCCTTTAGGCCCAGGAAGCCCAGTAATTCCTCTGACACCTTGAGGACCCTAAAAAGAAAGGGGGAGGAAGCACCTTGAATTGAGGATGCACGTCTGAAAAAAGCAAGGGAGGTGTGCCTTCCCAAATAAACTGAGCCAGCGTATAAGAATTAAATTAATTTAGTCCCGTTTTATTTCTGCACCCTGTAATACACATTGGATGGAATCCTGCTAGTTAGTGCCAACTAAAGTAGGCACACAGAATCCATTATTGAATGGTAAGTCAACACATTGGCAAATCCAGTTTCATTCAATGGATGTGCTCTAGTTGGGCTTAACAACATGATTTAGGCCATTATGCAATGTATTCTATAATCCTCTGTACAATTATTTAAGAGTGATCCCCACTGAATACAGTGGAGCTTGCTTCCTTTTAAACATGAGTAGGCTTGGGCCTGTAATGTCATGGTACTGATGATACATTATTGCTTGCTTAATTATTAGAACTCAGAAAGGAACTCACTCTGTCTCCTTTGGGACCCATCTCTCCCAGGGCACCTCTTTGTCCTTGATCACCCTGAAGAGAAACAGAAATATTAATCAGCAAAATCCAAACACAATTGTTTGTAACAATCAAATAACATTGTGTGAGTGATGATGAAAGTCCCAGACTTGGTGCTATTATATATCATGGAATCAGCTTCAAAATAATGAGCCAAGATGGCTACTGTGTAGATGAAGTGGAAATTGCAGAGAGAGAGAGAGAGAGAGATGTATACAAGCTTTTTGAAGGAAGATATACAATGTAGGCATAAAAATCTTACTGAGTTTCCAAATCACCACAAGTAATGACCAGCAAACATATATAAAAAAATTAATAAGGTAAAATAAATCAGACTCAGACCTGGGACATTTTGATGTATGCACAAGCTTCAGTCAACAAAAGTGGGATGAATCACCAGGCTTACAACAGGACAAAACATAATCCTGGGCTCATTTACATGGGCAAATATTCCCTTAAATATATCGCAAAGATTGCTCATTGTTCCCACAGATCGCGCCACAGTATCGCCTCATTCAGAAGGGGGGAAGGTAAAAAACCCAAATATAGCGTGACAGGGGATGTCGCTACTTTCGCCGACTTATTTGAAAAGTAGCGCAACTTAGCGCATTATTGATTGTGTAAACAACCATTTCACTAAGGGCTGTGTGAATTACCAGCAATCTTCCCGATACAGTTAGAGCAGAGCTGCACTGTGATTGGTTGTTATGATGAAGGGGTGGCTTGCAAGAGGTGGAGTGAGGGAGGGAGATTCAGTAGCGATCAGGAAATTTTGAAAAAATCCATCGTGTCTGCAGCTTGCTTTGCTGCCAGTGGATAAGAAATCCCCAGTCTCAGCAGTCTTTTTGAAATTGCCACAGCAGAACTAGTCGTGATTGGTTGAATTTACCCAAGGAGGGAGGGAGTGAACTTGCGAGAGATGAGAAAAGATCTAACCAGCTGCCTTGCTATCTAGCATAATTACTGTTCCTCTGCCCATCCATCCTTCCCTCCCTCTCTCCCTCCCTCCCTCTCTCTGTGTGTGTATGCTCCATCAGCTGATCTATCAATAGATCGTTGTTTTGTGTGTGTGTGTGCACGCACGCAGCGCTGGCATGAGAGAGGGAGAGAAAACAGTCTACTCAGATAGGAGAAATGCAGAGCAAAGAAAGTTCTTTTCCTTCCCTCCTCTGTCATTAATCCTCCCCCCTCCTGGGTCTCCCTGCTTTTTAGTTGCTTTCTGGTTTTCTCTAGCTCAGACGAAGCTGTGAAAGGCGATACTGTTGCTTTGTATACAGACAACTTACGGTCTCTTTTCCCCTTCAGAGGAATGCCTGCAATTAAAGCCCTTTCAGTCACGGAGGAGCTATTCCCCCCCCCGCATCAAGCCCCTCCTCCATCAACTGTGTGTGTTTTCATTGAGTAGCTTTAAGAGGCAGGCAGGCAGGCACGCCCACCACACCTTTGCCCGTCTGAACCAGAAAGCAAAAAAGTAAACAACACAACTGAATCCCCCATAAATCATCTAAACTATCCAGCACTGGTGCAAAAAAGTGCTAAAGCCCAAATTGCCGCATTAAAAACTGCCGTGTAACTGACCCCATGGTGATTCATCCCACTTTTGTTGAAAACTAGCATGGACACCTGGGCCAGAGTAGCTGAACCTATGAGCTTAGTAGTGAAACCTACACTGAGGTTAATAGTCTAAGCTAAGGCATCTTGCTGAGAAACAGGTAAACTTACAGGAGCCCCAGGAAGACCTTGTGGACCAGGATCTCCATCAAGACCCCGAGCACCCTGTAAAGAAGGGGAAAGGTCAGACATAAGTACCCTGCGATGAAGGGGAGAAAGTCAGACTGGAACGTAAGATCTCAAAACGCACCACAACACACCAATATTGCACTATGTTTTTGTTTTATATTTGTATTTTTATACTTCTTTGTAATTTTGCTTTATATTGTAAAATACATATTTTTTAAAAGATCTAAAAGCATTCTGCACATGTATTAATTCTCACTGAAGGCAAACAAAGAAGACAGTCACTATGCACTCTGATGTTTCAGTCCTCTACATTTGAAGAAAATTGTTGGAAGGGTAGCAGTAAATAACCATTTCAATGAGCTGCAAAAATAAGTATGATGATTATAATAGTAGAGTTTCATTTTTGATCAATAAAAGTTTCAGAGAGTTCAAGATGAACCCATTGAAGAACATTGTTTGAAAATATGAAAGATGATACCATCTTTAATTCAGACGATAAAGGACCAGTATACATAGCATAAAGTAAGGGTTATATACAAAAGTAACTTTTCCACATTCTGCTACACTGTTCCAAATAAATGAAAGGGGATTTAAAATTTCTTAACCTCAGTTGTCTATGATATGTAAATAACAGAACAATTACAATCTTGCACATGAAACCTATGTTGTAATCACAATACATTACAAGAGAGAAACCCTTGTTTTCTTGCCAGTTTTGTTAATTCACTCAAATAACTGTCACAAACAACCATGAGCGGAAGATTAAAGGTTTGTGTTGGGACTTTATCAGATGTGGCAAATATGGCATCATAAGGACACCTAATATTTGTGAAAGGGCACGCATACCAGATGACGTCGTCCTTTTGTAATCATGTGTAGGGAATAAGATGTGCTTTTTTACTGATGGCCCAAGCCATCAGTAAATCTTACCTGGTGCTTTGTTGCCAGCATTGCCAGCATTTGAATCCTCGCACCATTGTGCTCACATGAATGCAGCATTAATGGGCAAACACTTCCTCTTGAAATCGCACAGCCAGGTAGGGGACGCTCTTTTATGAAACAACCTCCCCCCCCCCCGTGTACTTGGGACTTCTAAAGTGTGTTTTTGTGCTTGTGTGAGCTTTTTGTGTCTTTGTTTGGTTTGGTTTTGCAAATTTGCCGTCTTAGTGTCTTCTTGCGAGAATCACCAAGATCAGGAACCTGAAAGTAAACTAAGCTCTGTTTGTGCTCCGTTATTGCCAGGGAAGCCTCACTGGTTAAATTAGGTCTGGTGTGGGTTCTTTTGCTGGCATAAAAACGCATCAAAATATGCCGGCAAAAGAACTTTTATGGAGGGTGGTCTGATAAAGTCCTAGACTTCTGCTGGATTAATTCTTGTTTATCTTTCAGTTTCAAAATTGGCTACAATTAAGCATTAATTAGCGAAAACTTGTATATCAGTAGCCCACTCTCCTATATATTAGACTATATGTAATCCCAAGAAATTCATTTTCAGTCAGATATTGTGTGGTATTATAAAGAGTACTGATAATTCAAGAATGGTCTTGGGAGGATGACTGAATTACATATACAGAGCAATGCACCTGAGATATGTTGATCTGGTCTGATTTGCACTGAATGTTTAAGGAGATAAGCCATATGCTGCCTTGAGCTCACAGAAGAAAAGGTAGAATATAAATATAACAAATACAAATAAATAAATATTGACTTAAATCCTGTTGTTAGTCCTGACTAGAGTAGATCCATTGATTCAATGGGATTTACCTACATGTCAGCTCACCATTCAACAATTGATTGAATGGGTCTACTCTAGTTGGGGCTACCCTGCAGGATGTCAGCCATCATCATTATGATTATGACTATGACTATGACTATTTATTGCATTTATATACCACTTTTTCTCCTGGTGTGGGACCCAAGGCAGCTCACAAACAATAAAACAAAATTAGCTAAAAACATAGGAATAAAATTAAAACACAATTAAAATACCACAATTTTTAAAGTCATATATTAAACAATATAAAATCATTAAAAACATACAAAATTTAAAATTAGAGCACCCCTGCCTCCACCTGCATAAGAAGGCTCTCTGCAAGCAATTAGTTATTAAAAGCCTGCTTAAACACGAAGGTCTATGGCTGCTAGCAAAAGGAAAACAGGGAGGGGGCCAGTCTAGCCTCCCATGGAAGAGAATTCCACAGGGTGGGACCCTGACAAAGCTCTCACACATGTCCTCACCAAACAGAACTGTGATGGTGGTGGGACTGAGAGAAAGCCCTCCGCTGATGATCTTAGGGCTCTGGCAAGTTCATCTAGAGAGATATGGTCATTTAAGTAGTATGGACATAAGCTATACATGGCTTTATAGGTCATGACCAGCACTTTGAATTGTGCCTGGAAATGACCTGGTAGCCAGTAGCAGTTTCAACAAGGGTATTATATTCTCCCTGTGATTGGCCTCAGTCAGAGTTCTGGCCACAACATTCTGGACCTGCTGAGGTTTCTCAACAGTTTCCAAAGGCAGACCCACATACCGTGCATTACAGTAGTTCAAACAGGATGGAATCAAGGCATGTGTTACCATATCCAGATCTGACTTCTCAATGAACAGGAGCAACTGGCACACTAGTCTTAACTATGCAAATGCACTCCTGGGCACAGCTGACACCTGGGCATCCAGGCTAAGGGTTGAGTCCAAGAGAACATCCAAGCCGTGAGCCTGAGATTTCAAGGGGAGTGTAATCCTGTCCAGCACAGGTTGAATCCTTATTCCTTGATCTGCCTTTCGACTGACCGAGAGCACCTCTGTCTTGTTTGGATTAAGTTTTAGCTTGTTTGCTTTCATCCAGTCCATTGCTGACAACTGACATTGGTTCACAGCTGAAACAGTTTTCTTGGAATTTGATGGAAAGAGAAATAGTGTTGGGTGTTATCAGCATACTGGTGACCATGAACTTCAAACCTCTGGATAACTTCTCCCAATGGTTTCATGCAGATGTTAAACTGAACAAAGCTGTGAGGGACCCCACAAGCCAATGGCAAGGGTGCCAAACAGCAATCCCCCAGGACCACCTTCAGAGTTTGCCCTTCCAGGAAGGACTGGAACCACTGTAAGATGGTACCCATAGGTCCCATCCCAGAGAGGCAATCCAGAAGGATACCATGGTCAATGTTAATGAAACTCGCTGAGAGGTCCATCAGAACCAACAGGGATACATTCTTCCTGTCCAATTCCCTCTGTGTAGGTTGTCCATCAAGGTGACCCAAACTGACTCTCTTCCATAGTCAGGCCTGAAGACAAATTGATATGGATCTAGATAATTCATTTCATCCAGGAATCCCCAGAGGTGTGGGCCACAATATGCTCTAAAATCTTGCTGAGAAAAGGAATATTGGAGACTGGCCTGTAATGGTAGGGTTCGGGGAGGGGTTTTTCAATAATTGTTTCACCACAGCCTCTTTTAGGCAGAATGGAAAGCTGCCTTGCTGCAGTGAGGCATTCACCACTTCCCCAACTCACTCCCAGAGTCCCTCTCTGGCTGATTTCAGGCGCTAGGAAAGGCAAAGGTCCAGTATACACAAGGTGGCTTTCCAAGGATCCTGTCTTCATCCTCAGTTGCACAAATTGAAATGTATCCAATAACACAGGACAAGCAAGTGCCAGGGTTATATCCACTGGACCTGTATCAACAGCAGCATCCAAGTAAGAGCAGATCCAAGTGAATTTTTCTGCAAAGTGTCTAGCAAATTCTTCACAGTGGGGTGCACAGTAGTTGAGAGGACTCTGGTTCCTTCTTGTGGGGCAGAATGTAGAAGACCAAAACAAATAGATTTGTTTAGAGCACAATTAAGCAACCTGGTTGTAGCTCTGACTCAGGCCTTGTCTAGATGGGCTATTTACCCCATATTGGCCTTGTCTTTGAGCCCTGCAGTCCTAACGATGCAGGACTTTTGCCTCATTTTACCCCCAGGCAGTCCTCACAATGTCTGGGGCTAAGATGAGGCTAAGACAGTGTAAAGCCCGATAAAACATTATATGAAAATATCTGGGGGGAAACATTTCTCTTCAGAAGAAATGGATCAGGCCACATGGGACCACAGGAGACTCTATTGCCATGCCGGCCTGTTGCTGCAGTTGCCATCCGTGTCGTGCTCTCTGGATTCAGGAAGCATGTCCATAGCATGTGACCAGGTTGGTCACATGTAGGGGGCCTTGTTCAAATGCTGCGGGCCTCCTGCCTGGATCTGGAGAGTGGGATGTGGGCAGTGGTATGGTGGTCTGGACTCCATTCTGTTTTGTGCTGGTAACAGGGGAGGAATGGGCCAGATCCATGGCCAGTATATGCCGCCAGGAAGCCAGCATATTCTAGCTTGTGTAGATGAGCCCTCAGAAAGATACAGGGAAATTTATAGTTGTGATGGCCAAAAATAAGCAGGCAGGTTGGCTTCTGTTCTGGACTCATGTGTAACAATGGATAGGTGGGAACTGATCATGTCAGGGGAACATTTAATGATCATCCGCAACACATTGTCAGTGGACTAGAAGTTAGATTTTTAGAATAAAATTTGTAATGGTCCAAAGTGGTTAAAAAATAATAAGGCCCCAAGGAAAGTGATCAACTTCCTGAGTTTTTCACCTCCTTTATTGATCAGCTGTCTCCTATCTTGGCCACACTGTTTTCATACACTTATGGGGCCGGCTGTACTCCATGTATGTAAATAGGCACAATGTGTGGTGTCCCTGGAGAAATCCAAATGCCTGAGACTCATGTACATACAATTAAGCAACTAACCAGAACAATCGTGATTAGAAAGCTGGACTTGGTTCCCTATAGCTTCTTACTGGTTGGTGAATTTATTTGGCTAGCCTTTTGCTTACATTTGTATACAGTACTTCCTCTCCATTTTAGCACAACTCTGCTGTTGTTGCCTCCTTATTCTTCAGTTATGGTTTTGTTCCTATTTTGCATTGTTTCTGAACATTAGAAACGGGCTTTACTGCATGGAAGGATGAGATAAAAAAAAATCCCCCAAATAGTTAAATAATATTTGGCTGTTATCAGAGTAGGGCCCTGCTTCACAATTGTGTATTCACCCATGAAGCAAAATCTCCTCAAAACCAAACAACACAAAATGTTTTTCAATAAGAAAGGTGCCATTGCTCATACTTACTTTATCACCTTTGGGTCCCATTATGCCAGTTATACCTCTTAACCCTTGAGTTCCCTGAAATGCAAAATTGTAAGCATGTAATTTGTTCACCTGATTTATCACCTCTCTCTCTCTCTCTCTCTCTCTCTCTCTCTCTCTCTCTCTCTCTCTCTCTCTCTCGATTTCAATCTCAATCTCAATCTCAATCTCAATCTCTCTCTGTGTGTGCTAATTTTCGAAACAAGTATTTCCTTAGATGATGCATGTTTTTAACAAATCCAAAGGCCTTAACTAGTGAACATTATGGGTTACACCCAAAGTTATGCAAGTGGACCTCTGCTGGCGCAAGAAGATCCACTCTTACCTGCTGGCCTCCAGCATCCTTCTCTCCCCACAAAATATGCCCCAGAGGGTTCCTCAGTCCTCTGGAGTGGATGGGGGGGGCAGGAAAAATACATTCTGCTTGGGGATGCCATTCCATGGGTTCATTAAGACTACTGGACACAACTTTACATGCTCTGTGCAGCTTCAGGAAGATCCCATATGTAAAATCCATTGTGAAGAAAAATAACCAAGTTGAGACATATACCATATTGTCTCAAAGTGTCAGTTTGAGACAATAACACCAAGTCAAGATGTTGGGTGGATGGAAACAGAAGGGGGAGAGTACAAGCCCAGTGCTCTTGCAGTCTCCCTTCCCCTTCAATCCATTCTTCAGACATTCCATTCCTATTATGAATGACAACCAGATTCTTTCTTCTCCCATTTACAGAGATTTGTATCATCTCAGTGCTGGCTGCTAAATCACCTACTACTTTCAAGTTATATCTTTCAAAAGGTTTTTTCAGGAGAGCTGTATCTTTTGGAATCACTGCTAGAATGACTAGCGCGTGACTCATGGGGGGGGGGAGAAAAAAGGGTAAAATGATGCAAATTAGTTGTAAATAAGTCCCATGGAAAGCAATGGGGCTTAAGTAAGTTCATGAATAATATCTCACATTTGTTTCAGTGCTATGTTAGCCATGATCAACTATAGTCAGATCAGGACCTTTTACAGATGGATAGATGTACCATTTCTTCTACCTAGACATATTCACTAGCTATAATGAATGGAAAGCAACTAAAAAATTGATTTAGAAGAAATACTTTACTGGAGGGCCTTGAGCTCCAATGTCACCTATTCCTCCTTGGTCACCTTCTTCTCCCTAAAAAAGCATAAAGCAAAGCAGTTCATAAAAATTATAAATCTGGAAGATGTAACATGAAGCATTTATTGGCAAACTTATCATTCTGTAGTATTTGCCACAGAAAACCATATATACTATACATGAACTCCTCATTTGCACAGAAGAGATACCCATGTAATGAAGTATCTTGTTTGGAGCTGACATTATTTTCAAACCAAGCTGTCAAGGACTGAAGCAGAAAACTAAGAATCAGAGCAGTGTTGGCAACTGGGCTGAGTAACTATGGGAATAGTGGAAATTAATTGTAACAAGGAAGTTATTGTTTCTTTTTAAAAAGCGTGACAACATTGAGAATTACTCCTCTACCAACCATTCCCTTTCAAAATAATTTTAACTTAATTCATGTCTGTTTCTTCTTACCATGTGGCCTTGTTTTCCTGGTTCACCAGCTTCTCCTTTCACTCCCTTATGACCCTAAAACATAAGACCAAATCCCAGAGCATAATTATTTGAAAATGAAGTACACAGCCAAGACTGCCTGCTGATTAATTCTGTACAAAAATGTCTGGGTTGGCTACCTTGGCTACTGTCCAGTTAGGGCATTCAGACATAATTGCTTTATATTTTGGTATATATCAGGCAAAATATATATATATATGCTTGGAACTTAGATGATGCTATGAAAAACATAGTTTACAACTCTTGAATTATAATCCTCTTCCAGAATTTCCCCCCACTATTCTTTTCCAGCCAAGCAAGGAACTACTGTTGTTTGTTGATTTGCTCATGTGGGACTATAAATGTTCATGCAGCTTTACAGAGTAACATAGGAAAGACTCTTGCCCTGAGGAACTTACTGTCTAAAAATCAACACAGGAAAAACAACCAGGGAAAATGAGGGAAATGGAGGCAGGGGTGCCCAAGGAAGCAATATGCAGTTTTTCCAGTTGTGCATGTTTAGTGTCTGTTACAGAATTACAAGGAAACAGTGACACCACTGTCGGACAAAGTGGGCAAAGATAGCATGTGGGCCACATGTACCACCCAGATTGTTTTTGCATCCCTTGCCACTGCCCCCAGCTCCCCCCAAATGATTTTCTTTTTACAATAAAAAATAGATTTTCCCACTCCTGGAGGCTTCTAGGAGCAATGGGTTTGTAATAAGCAGGCTGCTTACCCGGCGGCCATTTTGCAGTCAGGCGGAGGGCCCCCGTCACCCATGTGGATAGACATGGGCGCCACCATGTTTTCATCCCTGACCCAGCTGGTCTCAGGTTGGCTAGGATGAGGAAGGTGTGGTAGCCAATCAGAGAACAGCATGGCTCTGACTGGCCCATTTCAGCCTTGGTGGCAGCTGCAGCAGGTTGGCAGAAGACAGGCCTACCAAGGCCTGCCTTTGTTGGTGGTGGGCATGGGTCCTGGATCCAAAGTCATTGGTATGGGGAGTTTCCATCACTGGGAGGTCACAAAGATTCCCTCTGCAGGGAGGGGGGCACTGGACAGGCCCCAAATCTGCAGCTATCTAGCTACACATGGCATGGCCCAGATTCACAGTGTTTCCAGGTATCTTATGCACAGTATGTGAGAATCAGGGTTTTCTCTGTATTTTTGTCTGCTGCTGCAGCCGCTGCCACCATCACTGCCACAACCAATTTTAAAGCTCCAGAGGCAGTTCCCAGCTGAAGGGAAAGGTTTTATCCCTCACCCAGGCTCAGTAGCACTGCCTCTGCCCACTCTCCCATTCACCTGTCGCAGGAAGAGGCACTTGAAGAAAGCGATGGAAGCACTTGAAGGAAGTGATGGGAGAGTGGGCAGAAGCAGTGCTGCTGAACCAGGGAAGGGAGAAAACCTCTCCCTTCTGCCGGGAACTACCTGCGGAGCTTTAAAACTGGTCGCAGTAGTGGCAGAAAAACTCCACAGGGATGGTGAGGACAAGGTGCCCCGCGTCCCTGTGAAAAAGAATAATGTGCAGGGCTTCGGGGGGAATGCGGGGACATGTGGACAAAACTCCATTCGGAGTTTTTGGCCCACATGTAGATAAGTCCTTAGTAGTCACTGAGCAGTCCCTGTGCAGGCTGTTCTCCAGCTTAACGCTCATTTAATTTGAGGAAATGCCTGAATTTCTTCACACTTTTTACAGCAGCCACAGAGAAATATAGATTGGTGGTGGTGTTGCTCCTGCTGCTCCTGCTGCTGTTTTAAATGCTTTTTGACCTTCAAGCTCCTTTTCCAAGACCCTACTACTTGAGCCATAGTATGCACAGCATGCACTAGTACAAATTCTTAATTGTGGTATCATGGAAGAAAGAATAAATACACCCCCATATACATTAGTGTGTGTGTGTATGCATGCGCACATGTGTGCGTGTATACACACACACACATCCCTTTATAGTTTCACAAGCCACAGCTTTGCAAAATATGGGTTCACTCACAAAGATATACAAGCCACAGAGCAAGTGTAGAAAACTTCCAAGTGGTGCACTATCCAATCACACTTACAAACATATTTAAGCAGACCTGTTCTCTCCTACCTTCATGCCCATTAGCCCAGCATGTCCTGGATGGCCTGGTTGACAAGCATTGGGACACTGAAAAAGAAGCCACCAACTAAGTTAATAAAGATGAGAATTTTCTAAAGCAAAATATTTTTTCTCCAAAGGAAAAAAAGAAAAGAAAAATATCTTACCAGTGGATCTCCATCGTGAAGCCCAACTGTTCCCTGAAGTCAATTCAACAACATGACAGGAAAATGAACAAAAAGCAAAATCAATACAGTTCCCTAGTGTCCCCGGCTATTCTCCTTTCACCCATCTACACTGTTTTCCCTGCCCCAGGAAAATATCTCTATTTTCTTCTGAAGGAGGGGAGAAGACTAAATAACACTGTCTACTTGGATCTCATTGTCTCAGTTCTCCCACACTCTGCCATACCCTTTTTCGTCTTTCTCACGGACAGACACATTCACACACACCATTATTATTTTCTTACATGCAATAGTTTATATGCCATATGCCATATGCACAGTATTTAAATGAAGCCAGGGCTTCATAAGGCTTGTTGGCTTCTTTCTCACAATGCAGTGATATCCTGCAATCTCCTCACAAACAAGGATGAACCTAGAACATGACCTGGCATTAAGAAGGGATCAACCAAGCATGGAGTGAACTTATTAATACATTTGAAGTTAATATGGATTGTTACTCTACTAAGATTGTAAGGAGACCTGTATGTTCCACCTTTAAAGATAGTATAATATATCCGCAAAGAGTGTTGGAGGACAAAATGAGAGCCAAAATCCTGCATCAAGAGGCATAGCTCCAGAGACATAGCTCCTGATGTTCCAGAGACATAGCTCCTGTGGTTATCCCCACAAAAATTAACTTTTCAGATGTGTAGTTCCCAACATGGTCATTTCCAAGTTGCCGAAGAACAGGGGGGTGAGTGATGATTCTTCCAGCCTTCTTCCTGTAGCTGGCAGTGCTGTGACAGACAGCCACAGGGACTACCTGTGAAGAGCTAACGGAAGAGGGATGGGTGTATCATCACTCATCCACCACCACCACAAAACACTCTCCAGAAACACAGAAATGGCCATGTTTGGGGGGGGGGCTGCATGGCTTAAAAGGGTAAGTTGTGGGGGGGATGGATTTTGAGGCAATGTGATGGCATAGCAAATAAAATGTGATGTCATAAGTCAGACTTAAGATGTCATAATTGCTAAACAAGATGCCAGCCAATATTTGAAATGGGCAGAGGGAAAGGAGGTTGAGGTACTTGGGAACTATCCCCCTGTGAAATCAGAATATTCATGGAGAAGCCTTGGAAATGGCCCAGGAAAACTCAGGAGTGTATTCTTTTTTTCAGGCTAGACATCTGCTCTACCAGTAACAGTGTGAGACATCAGACTTTGCTGTTGGCTCCAGCAGAAATGACAGCACAGTCATCTTGAAATGGTTTATTAAAAGCCATTTATTAAAAGGCTTAAAAATCTAGTTGTGTATCAAGCTAACTGGTAGTAACTAGAAGAAATGTCCAGTAACATTTAACTACTGTAACGTCACTCCACAGCTAAACACACTTTAAAATAGCTTGGGGAGAGAACAAACATTAAGACATCCATTATTTCAATAAATCTGGAATTAACCTGGCAAACTTACCCTAGGGCCTGGAGGTCCTGGTAGTCCCGGGGGGCCTCTCCTTCCAGGATCACCCTGAATAATTTAAAAGTGTCATTAGTGCATATGACTGAACTAGGGGTGTAAAGAATATTCAACCATGTTTCCTGTCCTCATCAAGTAGACACATGAGCCAACCCATCAAAAAAAAAAAAAAACCTATCAATTGTTGTGATTTTTTGTTGTTATTATTTTTGCATTGGGGGATCTTTTTGCAAAGAAATTGCCAAAGGGGTTTGGGGGTTTTATACACATTTTTTTTCTACAAAAAACCTTCACAAATTATTTGCAAAAAAAAGCCATGAAATGTGAAAAATCATTGATAAATGTGAACAAATATCTCTCCGAATGGCTCTTGCACATGAGATTGAATAAACAAAGACTAATATCCCTACAAAAAGTGATAAATATATTCCAGCCTCTTATCGGCAAGGGTGAGGCAATCACAAAGACCAACAATTCAGTAAGTTACAGTCAAAGTTAATGAATTATATGGTTGCATATAACATGAAAACACCATAAATAATGTGGGGGGGGGGGTTATAGTAGTCCACATCCCTCGATTCCTTTGTTTCTTTCATAAAAGATAAATCATCACAAAGTGAAGAACTTTATTGCTAGAACAAAAATTTCTTAGATATCATAGCAGCCATTTAAAGGGGAAATCTCTTTAAAATGTGAAGTCGAAGGCTTTCACTGCCAGCATCCATAGATTTCCCTTGGGTTTTTTCCAGGCTGTTAGGTCGTGTTCTGGAATAGTTTCTTTCTGACGTTTCTCCTGCATCTGTGGCTGGCATCTTCAGAGAATGGTTGGGTAGGAGTGTATGTGGAGTTTATATGTTGTGAACCCCTGCTGGGGAGTACATGTAAATTTGTGTAATTGAATGGTTAGTTTCTGGGTATAGAAATGCAAGGCTCGTTAGTGTCCATTTGGCTAATGATTGGTTGATGGTCCATTATCTGCTGGAACTCCCCCTGTCCCTGGGTGGAATTCCATTGTAAGTGTTGAGTTTTGATTCTATTGTTCTCTTTAAAATGCTTAAAAGATTTACTGGCTTTACCAGTCACACACCGCAATCCTATACAGGTCACCTCCCCGCCCCTAACCCCGTATCCATGGAACCAATATCCGCAGTTTCAGTTATCCACAACTGAAAAAACAGGGACACCTGAAAGCATTTGTCTGGGGAAAGAAAAAGTCAAGAATTAAATGGAACTATCTGATAAGTGATAAAATTAGGGGAGGTTGTGAGCTACCAGACTTTAAATTATATTACCAAACAGCAGCCTCAGTCTGGATTAAAGATTGGATTAGATTAAGCAATGAAAAAATCTTAAACATGGAGGGATCATGATGCCAGATTTGGATGGCATGCCTATTTATTTTATGAAAAAGAGAAAGCAAATAAGAGATTCACAAATCACTATGTGAGGAATGCTTTACTAAAAGTATGGGAAAACACCAAGGAGACATTTTATTTAAAAAAAAAAAAAAACCTCTGGGTATCACCTCAAGAGGCATTTCTGACAAGATGGAACAAAACTAGCAGATGGTTGAGATATGCACATTTTGGGGGGAAAGGAAGAGACAGTTCTATTGTACTTGAATCAAGAGAACAGCTACAAGAAATATATAACATTAATTGGTTTACATATCTACAACTAAAAGAAAGATTTACAGAAGACCAAAAACAGGAAGGTTTTGAGATAGAGTATAACGACTTGGATAAAATAATGTGGGATGAAAAAAGCAGATTACAAAATTTTATAAACTATTACTAGCAAGATATATGGAGCAAGAATGTATAAAGGAATATATGTTAAGGTGGGCAAGGGATATAGGTCACCCTTTAAATTTCAAAGACTGGGAGAAAGCTAGAAAAAGATCCTTTAAATTCACAGCGTGCCAAAACCTAAAAGAAAATTATATAAAAATTGCTCAGAGATGGTACTATACCCCATCCAGACTGAATTAGATGAACAAGACAATAAGTAACATTTGTTGGAAATGCAGGGAAAACCAGGGAACACTAATCCATATGTGGTGGAAATGTACAAAGATTAAAAGATTTTGATCAAAAGTTCATGGGATGATTAGAGAAACACTGCAGATTAATCTAGATTTCACACCAGAATTATATCTTCTTAATATGATAAAAAGATTCAGAAGAAAAGAAAGAGAATAAATATTGGAAGATTTTGCTTTATATGATCACTTCAGCTAAACTGGGGATAGCAAAAAAATGGAAACTAAAGGAAATTGCTTCTATTAATGAATGGAAAAATAAACTAATAGACATGATAGAATTAGACAATCTAACAAACAGATTACGCAATAAACTGAGGACAAAGACAAGGGAAGATTGGAAATTAATACTGAAATTTTGGGGAAATAGGGGCGATATACAGGATAATAGTTTTTCATCGATATAGAAGAATCCTAGACTGTAAAATGTATGAAGTGGAGGGTGAAATTTTTCTTTGGATGTGTTAGAGTCTAGAGTTTGAAAGAGAAGATACTATCTTTCTTATATAGCTATTATGTATCAGGAGTTAAATAAGAGGAATTTTGTAAATCTATATACTTAGTTCATCTGATGATTCAGCAAGGAAGTCAATAACAAGTTATGAGATTAATATTGTCAATTATGAGTGTAACAGTATAAAGATATGAATGTATAATAAGACTGGTATAAATATTGGTTTGTAATAATATTTTAACATGAAAGCAATAAAAAAGAAAATTTAAAAAAGAAAAAAACAGGGACACATACTTTAGAGTCATGCTGGAAAATGCCTAGAGAGGCATCCTCTAGGAATTGCTAGGTCCTCCAACACAACTCTATGGTATGTTTGTACAGGAAGTCCTTTATTTTAATAGAGTTTCCTATTAACCATGGTTTCACTTATAAACAGTAAGTCCAGGAATGTATCCTCTGCAGATATGGGGGGAGGAGGACGACCTGTACATAATCACATGAGAATAAACACCACTGAATTCAGTGGGATTTACTTCTGAGCAGACACACACGGGATTGCACTGCAGTGTGTTTGTCTATGTACTTTCACCTGCTGACTTATGACAACCCCATGAATTTCATAAGGTTTTCTTAAGCAAGGAATGCTAAGAAGTTGTTTTGCCAGGTTCTCTGAAGTATAGCCTACAGAACCTGGTATTCGTTGGTAGTCTCTCGTCCAAGTACTAACCAGGGCAGATCCTGCTTAGCATCCAAGATAAGGATGGTAAATCTCGATTTCGGCAAGTCCCGACAGAGGTTGAGAACAATGAAGCAGTTTTTCATCCCATTGCTTTGAGATACTTGGGAATTCCCCCCCCCCGTGCAATGATGGGAAACTGTGCAGCTTTCCCACAAAATATGTGCAGCTTCCCCAGACAACCACACAGTTTTCCAGACGCTATGCAGCTCCTCCTGAAACTTCTCTGAAGACTGTGCAGCTTTCAGGACAGAAAGGGCTGCTTTCAGGCAGCCAAGAATGTGTTTTGTGCAAGATGGCTGATTTTGCACAACATTTTCATTGTGCATCATTTTTGCTGTGCAACGTTGCTAATTACTATGATAAAAAAGCAAAATTGCACAACAAAAATGTTGTGCAAAATCAGCAATGTTACACAACAAAACTACATGGCTCTTTTTGTGCAATGTTGCTTATTGGGTTTATAGGCATTATGAAGAACTTCACATGAAATGATGTAGAGTATCTTATAACAGAGACTGGGAAATGCTTGTTGGCTTCAACTCCCATGATCATACACCACTGCCTATGCTATCTTAGGCTCCTGGGAACTATAGACCAACAACATCTAGACGTTTGCACATTCCACACTCCTCAATTAGAACATAAGAAGAGCCCTTTCATATCAAAGTAAACATCCACTATGACTCCACAGCATACCGTGAAATGCTTCTTGGAAGCCCACAAGCAGAGAAAGGAGGCAATATCGCCCCTACAGTTGCTGCCAGAAATGGATGTTCAGGGCTGAAATGGATTTCTGAAATGGATGTTCAGAAATGGATGTAGGAAAGAGCTCTTGCTCAACCTGTTTTCCACATTTTTTGCCTTAAACTCCTTTTAATATCATCAGGGTCAATGGTCATCACCACATCCTGTAGTAATGGACTCCCCAAAAAGTAATTACACATCATGTAAAAAAATACATGTTCTAGTTCTTTCTTGAAATATACATATGGCCCACAACTGTCACAGAGTGAACCCAATTTCTAGACAGAGCTGAAGAAAAAGTTATCTCCATCAGTTTTCTTCAAGCAATAAATAATCATGTCTCTTATGTGAGGGTGGAGGAGGTCTTTCACAAATCCTTCCATTTCCTTTTGTGGGAGGAAGCCTTAGGCCTGGATCCTGTGGCCAGAAAGAAGTCCATGGAAAGACCATTTGCCATCCCCAGAACCTCTAAAAAAAAACCCTTCCCAGAGACCTACTGAACAATGTGGGGTCAGACACATGGGGCTGGTGGAGGACAGGAGATTCACCCCAAATCAAACAGATTTTGGCAATTCATCCCTCCTCAGCAGCTCTATATTTCCCATCTTGCATCATTTGGTGGGGCATTAAACACATTTATAACAGTGGTTGCAAGCAGCTTTACAGGCAGGTTCAGAGAACTTTCTATCAATTTATCTTAGGAACCAAACATTTGGAAAAAGCACAGCCATGGTACTTGCAGCAATCAGTTGCAGAAATCTAAAGAGCAAGTTGTTCTATACAGTAGCACCCTCGCATCGGCGGATTCGCAATCTGCGGTTTCAATTACCCGCAGCTTCAGTTTCAGCACAGCTACCATAGAGTCTTCCTCGAAAATGTGTCCAAGGCAACTCTATGGTATTTAAACTGGAAGTCCCATTATTTTCAATGGCGTTCGCTATTATCCGTGGTTTTCGTTATCCGCAGTGGGGCCCGGAACCAGTCACCCATGGATACAGGGGTCCTACTATACAAAATACTGCATATCCTACAGCTAGGCCAATGTTGTTATTGAGAAGCTATAACTAGCAGCATCTGTATGATGACCCTAATGTGCTCCACCCCTCATTGCTAGGAAAGTGTGCTCAAATTCAATGTGTCAGCTGCAGCTGAGAAAAAACATCCCAAACATTTGTAAATGTGGCAGGAAAATGTAGCTCAGTGGTCAACTGAATAGGTCAAAAGGTACTCACAGGTGGTCCAACTCTGCCCACTTCTCCAGGAAGTCCTGCTATGCCAGGAGGACCCTGCATTGAAAAAAATCTTATATTATTTGGTGAAGTGTTCTGATCCAAGGGATCGATATGTTGCTAAACAAAGAGTTGACCCAGGAAGATATTTGGACTACTGATATCTTCTTTAGAGATGCAACCCCCCCCACCAAAAAACAAAAAACAAAAAAAAAACCCATAACAATAAGATAAAACACATTATCATTGTTTCACTGGAACACTTTGATACATTGTGCATTTAACTATTCGTATTTGATTTAATTCTACTTACTGAAGATCCAGGAATCCCTTTTCCCTGAAGGAAAAAATTATTATTATTATTATTATTATTATTATTATTACATTTTTTCAGACTGCATTGGTTGCCAACAACAGGAGCATTTAAAATGAGGGAACAAATATCAAGATGATTAATTTGTTTTTGTTTTTTAAAAAACCTGTAGAATAATAAAAGTATTATTTTCAACTCTCTGGATTTTTGAAATAGCTAGCTATTTCAAGCAGTTTTAACTGATTACCTTTCAAGCAAATGGTGTGTGTTATGGAGCAATTTATATTTAGAGCAGAAGTATTCAAGCATTTTCTCTCACTAAACGTTAGAAAGAACTAACAGTACAGTTGGATCTCCGCATCTCCGCATTCGCTGGGGTTAGGGGCACAGGACCCCTGCAAAAGTGGGAAAACCATGAATATCTCTCATCCCCCTAGAACATATTTAACACAAAAAACATATGACCCTCAGATTCAACCCACTACTGGTGCCTTCGAGGTGGTGGGGTTCCTCCACAAAGCAGAAGTGGGCAGCTGGTGGGGTTTGCCACCACCTCTGCTGCTGCCCTACACCATTTTTAATAGGGACTTGCATGCCTCGCCACACATGCCCAGTCTCTCTCAGTCTCATGAGGCTTACAGTCTCTATTAAAAAGGGCATAGGGCAGCAGTGGAGGCGGCAACAAATAATCTGCAAATAATCAAATCCGCAAACGTTAAGCCCACAAAGGTGGAAGGCCAACTGTAAAAGCTGTCCAGCATCAGAATAAACTCCCTCAGAAAGTGGCAGACTCACCTTCATCAGACTTTTTAAACAGAAGTTGGATGGCCACATCACAAGGACACTTTAATTGTGGATTACTTCACTGGCAGGGGTTGTACTAGATGGCCCTACTTTAGATTCCTTCCAACTCTTATCAGTCTATGACTGACATCTTACATTGGGGTTTTGCAGCATAAATCTCCACATGTAGACTTACACACTGTGCTATGCATCCTTGTGTTGAACGGCAATATTGTACAGTCCAACGTGCAGCCCAGCACAGAAACCAATGCCCAACTGCATGCACAATATACCAACTGTGTATCTATTTCTACAACCTCGGGTGTAAGGCATCAATAGGATACTCACTCATGAGTCTACAAGCCTTAAAGGTACAGCTTAACATTTTGAAGTACAATTTACTATGCCATAATGTTCCTAGAAAACAAGGCTGCCCTGATTCCCTCCTAGAACGCCTCATTTGAGTGCCTATCACCACCAAAAAGCTCACTAATGATGCTCTTATGCTGCTCCACAGTTGAATCTCCTCACTGCCAATCTGTCAGCACTCTCAACACATTCTAAACTGTCCCCAACCTCTGGCAAGGATTAAGATTGCACTTGGTTTAATTTCTTCTGTGTTAACAGTACTTTTCCAACAGATTTTGGCTAATATTTTTCTGCCCATAGGTTATATCCATTTCTACTACTCCTCTCTTACTCTTGATATTAAATAAAACATTTTCCTAAGCTTCCATTGCACTACCAAAACAATCTTCAGCTGATTCATGCCACATCAAGTTGGTACAGCATATTCCTCTCATTTCTCTAGATCAATCTGCCAGGATCACTCCAGCAGTAAACGGCACACTGAATTGCTGGCAAGCCATTTCCACAACTGCATCCTATGCAAGCAAAGAGGAGCCAATTAGCTGTGTTCTGCTATATGTCAGTTCTGTATGTGTCCTTCTAACCAAATTATGTCAATATTGGGCATGTAGATTTGTGTCAACACACATGGCTGCATGATGGGCAACTTGTTATCATGACTATGTTAAGTAGCATCAGCCCTAGTTTCATCAAACTATGGGCTTTCCCTCCCTCCCCCAACACCATTTTTGGTCAGGTAACAGCTACGCACAATGTCACAATGCAACCATTGTTGCTATTTGTAAATAGTCATTGTTCCTGTCATAATGGCAATAATACATCATGTTGTCTTATTGTGTGAACCAGGGTGGCTTGAGCTACCTACCATAAAAAGGGGTGGAATGTTGTGCTTAAGAGGGCTACCTTGCCCCATCTTAAAATGTTGCTGGTGCAATGGCTCATAGACTCAGATCTCTTTTGAACGCCTTAGAGTTATACTACATCTTTTCTCTTTTATATTTCACATTGTTGTGAGAGAAAAGAAACCATCAAGGTGACTTTTCTCCATTCAGTTGGCTGAAATTGCCAGCTATTGCAAGTTATTTTGAGTAATCTTTCGCCACATGCTCAGCTAAATCACTCCACTGGGAAACCAGCATCTGCAAGAACCTTCTTATCAGCCATCTTAGCTTTCCCTCTTCTCAAGACTACAGCAATTTGTTTTGATTATGGATAAAGAACACTGTATGTAAGCACTATAGTTGTAAGCACTGTATGTAAGCACTACAGTTAACTGCTGTCTTTATTTGCTCCACAGAAATAGCATGCTTTCCTATTTAAGTTCAGCTTCACATATCCCCTAATTTTTGAGGACAAACAGTGGTCCAGAAATGATGTTGCTATACTACTTGGAAAAGTTGTGCCCAAGTAAACTAAGGTCCGCCTGGCATTATCTAGGTTATTTCTGTCTCCTTTGCGGGGGCGGGGGGATATTGTTTGTTCTCTTGTAATATTTCATGCTTTGAATCATATTTTGCAAGCCAACTTGAAAATATTGTTTTGCTAAATAATAATGGTGCTAGTGATGGCAGCAGTGGCGGCGGTAGTTATGATGATGACAGCAACAAAAGTAAACAGCTTTACCTTCACCAGAATCTTGTGAAGAAGGGTAGGTTAAGAGTTATTGAATGACTACTTAGCTTCATGATTGGGTGGGGATTTGAACCTGAGTTTTCCTACTTCTACCAACACTGCCTCTCACATGACCCCTCTTTGCCAGAATTCAACCTGAACATAGTAGAGATAAAGGAATATAGAGGTGGTGCTCATAAGAGCTTTCTCTCTCTCTCTCTCTCTCTCTCATACACACACACACACACACTTGCTCTCTCTCTCTCTCTTTCTATGTATGTACACAAAGTTTCCACACGCAGGGAAAGGATTTGCCAATCTTGCTTCTGAAGTGCAGCATACCTCAAACTGTCCTGATTTGGCAGGGACAACCCTGATTAATCCTTTGTCCTCCCAGTTTTTCAGCTGCTTTCAAAATGTCCTGTTTCCTCTCTCCTCCTAACTTCCCCCTTTGTTCTCAGTTTACTTCAATTGGTGCAGATTGTGTTCAAAATGCAAATGTAACAGTGAACTAACAATTTAGCAGAGGGAAGAGGGGAGGAGGGGTTGGATTCTTGCCCTTCCCAGTAGACTTGGGCAAAAAAAACAGCTGCAGCCTCTCCCTCCTTGTTTGTTCTTTCTCATTAATAACTTTTGCCATCTTGGCCACACTCTGATGTTCCCTGGCCACATGTGTCCTAGTTTGCATCTGTGAAATGTTGGATGGTATGGTGTAGCCCTCTATGCTGAGTTGAATGTCCATTTGGAAGAAACTCCCAACCTGTGGGAGCAGCTTTTTTGGTGAACATGAGAGGCTACAGCAAGAAAAGGAAGCAGAAGGAAAAGAAACGATCCACAGCAAGTGCCAAACTCCATCTATGGCATTTTGGATTTTTGCTTTCTGCAAGTTTAGTCTAACCAACTTTTTTTTAACCATCAAAGAGACTTGCTTTTAAAGGCTGTCCCTTAATGCTGTGTTATCAAAGAAGAAAGCTACAGAAAAATTAAACCTGTTCCCTGCTGATTTGAAGATCTGAGTCCTAATTTTTGTGCTCTTCTGCTCTTTTAAACTGATTGCAAATTCTCTCAGTGATTATAAAAGAAACTAGCAAACTTCTTTACAGTTCTAGTGAAAAGCAATCCATAGTATTGATTTTTAAATAGATACCATATAAAAATCTGTCACTTACAGAAAGTCCACGGCCTCCAGGCAACCCAGGTTCACCCTGCAAGATATAAATTTATATTACTTCACAGGCACAAAAAACACTGATGCGTGAACAAAATAAACTTCTATTGTTGGGGATGAGGGGAACGTTTTGAGTAGATTTACATTACTAATAGAATCCTGAATTGATGACTACCATTTTATCTTATTTGAGGTAGCATAAAAGAGGCCTGAGGATGAAAAACTGAAGAAAAAAAAATCTAATAATGGATTTTAGTCTTTACCTTTTGTCCTTTTGGACCAGCTGGACCTGGTGATCCATCAGGGCCTGTCAATCCCTTGAGAAATATGGTAAAACATTTTAGTGCCATAAAAATAACGTTTTGTTCATTGGAAATAATTGTTTATAGAATGCTAAAACTAGATCAGCCAAATGTTACAGCATGACTAAAGCAAAACAAAATAAAATTATTCCTTAGGGCTAGATCCAAAGGTTTCTTTTATCTAATAGAATGAGTCCTTTAATCATTCAATCAGATGTAATACTTTGAATCCAGCCCTAAGGGAGGGGCATGAATAACATTGTGAAGAAGAAGAAGAAGAAGAAGAAGAAGAAAAAGAAGACTTTCTAGATGCAAACTTCTCTGAAACCAATATTTGTCCAATATCTGGGTTTTATGGTGTGCCTCTTTGAACTAGAGACCAGGCCACAAATGAATATCAACTTAAACTTTCAGAACTCTGGACTGTAGTCTTAGGACTTTATCAGATGCACTAAATATGGCGTCATAACGACACCACATAAATGCAAAAGGGCGCACATGCCACACGACATCATTCTTTCGCATTTATGTAAAGTCAAAAAATCATACTTTTTATTGATGGCTTAAGCCATCAATACATCGTCCGTGGTGCTTTAGCGATGGCATTGCCAGCGTATGAAACCTTGTGCCATTGTACTCACATGAATGCATCATCAATGGCCAGTCCAGCCAGAACACTTCTGGGTGGGATCGCAATATCCAGGTAGGTGACACACTTTTTATCACCCCTCCCCGGGTTATTTGTAAGTTTTTAAGTGTGTGTATGTGCTTTGTGTAACTTTTTGTGTGTTGTGGGGGAGGTTGAATTTCCCACGCAAGTGTCTTATGAGAATCCTCAGGATTTTGAGCAAGGAAGTGAATGGAGCTCTGTTCACTTCCTCGTTCATTGCTGGAAAGCCTTTGGACCAGAGGGAAAGTAAGTGCACCATGGGAGTTCTTTTGCCAGCATAAAAATCGAAAAGTTATACTGACAAAAGAACAGGCTTTTGGGGGATGGTCTGATAAAGTCCTTAGTCATCATTTAACTCTCACAAGAATTAATGACATGGCTTTAAGAATGAGAATAAAATATTGCATCAGTTCTCAGAACTGGCTTACTTTTAATCATATATGGTAGAGCAGTTCCATTTGCTTGATTTTAATTAAAGTTATCCCTCCGTATCCACGGATTTGGATACCAAAATCCATGAATACTCAAGTCCCATTATATGCAATGTCATAGCAAAATGGTGTTCTTTATATAAGATGGCAAAATCAAGGTTTGCTTTTTGGATTATTATTTTTTAAAGAATATTTTCAAGCTGTGAATATTTAAATCTGTGGATACCAAATCCGTGGATACAGAGGGATAACTGTACTATAAAAAAATAGATTTGCACTATTGTGCCTAATTAAGAGGGAGCCAGAAGAACTGAAGCCAGGGACACTGTAAGGGAAGAATGGAAAAAGACAATATTTCTAGCCAAAAAGAAAGAAAAGCCCCACTGGATTTGGTTTGCAAGGGTTCTGTTCGCATGACCCATACAAATGCGAGCATGAGTGCTCCAATTGTAGTGGTCCTTATTTCTTTTGGAATTGCCAACAAAGAAAGGCCCAGTGAGCTAACAGTATGAACCAGGACTTAGGGGGCAAGGACAAGTGGCTTAATAGCCACTTCCTAAAGGTGTCAGGTCCAATTTGGTTTGACATGCTAGCTCCATGGTGCATATCTGTCAGGAAGTTTCAGATGCCCATAATATATGTGATAGTTTTAAGTCTGGCTTCAGTATTCCTTTTCATATTTTCATTTTGTTTATGGTAATTTGAAATCAGTTAAGCATCAGAAATCCATCGTTAGTTAGCAGATTGACAAGGAGGTTCATGAGGGAAGAGTGGTAGGCCTCTTTAAGAGTTTCTCTATTAGGTAAAGGCCCAAGAAGATTCCTGGTGAATATAGACCTACTCATTTCTCTTAACTGAAGGGAAGTTTGATAAATGACACCATCCCCCAGGAACATTGCTAGGTTTTCTAAACATCCTTAGACATGGCTATTCAGATTATCAGACACTGTGGCATAAAAAGGCGATATTAAGTTGGCCTTTTGTTTTTTCCTAGTTCACACCAAACATTTTGAACTATTGGGCTTCTCACTGGATTGTAGCTTCTACATAGATAAGACACCCCAAGGGGGTGTTTGGCCTCATGTTCTGCTTTGGAAAGTTCAGTTCACTGTCCACCTACCTTGCCTGCTTAGGTATACAAATTGATATCATTTAACAATGTTGCCATCATACAAATGGCAAATTGTGGGAACTAAGAAAGGTTGCTCTACAAGTGTTACAAGAGCTAGTTGGGCATCTTAATTTTACATGCCCCCGGTGAGGCCTTCCTGCATTGTTCATGATGCAAGGGTGGGGTTGCACAAATTCTACCATAGACTTAAGATTATTGCTGAGGCAAGGGCCAACGTGAAGGTTTAGAGTGAATTTCTACTCCATTTTAATGGAGTATCATTCTGGAGAGAGGATGTTGAAGGCAAAATGATTGCTTCAGAAGACCTTCACATGTCAGTTTACTTTACAGTGAAATGGTGCCAGGTCTTGTTTCTTTGTTTTTGTGTCATAATAAGATTTAATAATAATAAGATTTATTTGTATCCCTCCTCTCCCATCATGATCAGGGTGGCAAACATCATATAACCTCAGACAACATTCCAATACAAATATTAAAACAGTACCATTAAAACAACATCTATGATTATAAATTATACATTATATATTACATTATAAACTTCACACTTCAAAGTTAAAACTTAAACTAGAAAAGATAATAGAATTAAAATTATGAAATGTAAAATGAAAATATAAAATGGCAGCCAAGTATTTAACCTAATCTGAGAAGGCCCGTCGGAAGAGACCCATCTTAATAGCCTTCTTAAAAACACCTAGATCTTCAAGATGTAGGGTCTTCTCCAGTAGCATCGCACACTGGGAGCAGTGGCGAAGGTACTCTGGGTGACTGTGGCTAATTATTATTAATTTCATAGAATCATAAGTTGGAAGAGACCTCAAGGGCCATCCAGTCCAACCCCCTGCCGTGCAGGAATACACAATCAAAGCCTTCGCAACAGATGGCCATCCAGTCTCTGCTTAAAAACCTCCAAAGAAGGAGACTCCACCACACTCCAAGGTAGTGTATTCCACTTCCGAACAGTTCTTGCTGTCAGGAAGTTCTTCCTAATGTTTAGGTGGAATCTCTTTTCCTGTAGTTTGAACCCATTGCTCCATGTCCTAGTCTCCGGAATAGCAGAAAACAAGCTTACTCCATCCTCAGTATGACATCCCTTCCAAAATTTAAACATGGATATCATGTCCCCTCTCAACCTTCTCTTCTCCAGACTAAACATACCCAGCTCCCTCAGCTGCTCCTCATAGGGCATGGCTTCCAGACCTCCCATCATTTTGGTCGCCCTCCTCTTGACATGTTCCAGCTTGTCTGTATCCTTTGGAATTGTGGTGCCCAGAACTGAACACAGTATTCCAGGTGAGGTCTGACCAAAGCAGAATAAAGTGGAACTACTGCTTCCCTTGATCTAGACACTATACTCCTATTGATGCAGCCTAGGATCGCACTGGCCTTTTTAGCTGCTGCATCACACTGCTGACTCATGTTCCACTTGTGGTTTACTAAGACTCCTAGACCCCTTTCGCACATACTGTCATCAACCCAGGTGTCACCCATCCTATATCTGTACTTTTTATTTTTACTGCCCAAGTGTAGTATCCTACATTTCTCCCTGTTGAAATTCATTTTGTTAGTTTTGGCCCAGCTTTCTAATCTGTTCAGGTCATTTTGGATTCTGATCCTGTCCTCTGGGGTATTAGCTACCCCTCTTAATTTGGTGTCATCTGCTAACTTGATTTGGCCATCTTTAGATCTCCTCATACCATGTGCCTGTACAAGCCTTCACAGTTAGAAGTCTCCAGTATAATGTCTTGTTCACTGTAGATATACAACTTGGATAACCAATTGTTCACAATCAGAACCGTTTCATCTGGCTCTGGAGGTCCATGCAGAGCAGATTTCAGCAAGACTGTGGCCACTTGGTGGAGTGAGGCAATGAGGGCTATCTTTGGCACCAAGAACCAGAAATAGCTATAACAGGGTATGTAGGACTTTTTCAGACAAGGGTTACTGCACAAGAAGCTTGAGGAAGAGGTACGGCGCTGTCGTGCAGCAGGGGGTCTGTTTCGGACGCCACTGTCCCTCTCTCGGCATCGTTCGTGTTAGTTCCATGTACGATTGAAGGCAGCTGCACCATATTTTACTCACAGACAACTTCTGTGAGTAAAAAATGGTGCCGCTGTCTTCAATCATACACGGAACTGACACGGATGATGCCAAGAGAGGGATGGCGGCGTCCGAAATGGACCCCCTGCCATGAGACAGCACCATACCTCTTCTGCAAGCTTCTTGCGTGGTAACCCTTGTCTGAAAAAGTCCACAGAGTCTCCCCAGTTAAGCTAAGGTCGAAGGATTTTTTCAAACAGTTTAAAAAACCCATGAGAAGATTGGGAGAAGAACGGGGCTGTGGCGCTTACACAGCCCTGTTTCAGATGATGCAGTCCTCCTCTGTCCTCCTCCCAACCTCCTCCTGACCTTCCCCCATGCTGCTGGAGCCTATTTTTATTGACAGAAAACCACCATCAGTAAAAAGTGGCGTGAGCGGCACGGGGGAAGGCCAGGAGGAGGATGGAGGAGGACTGCATCGTCTGAAACGGGGCTGTGTAAGCGCCACAGCCCCGTTCTTCTCTCGGCCTCCTCATGGGTTTTTTCAACCATTTGAAAAAAAGAGTCTGCAAAGTAATTCAGTTGAGGATAACTTGCTACTATGGGCTTTTAAACTAAATTGCAGAGGTATGCTGATTCTGCTATTGACTTCTGTTTGAGAAAGATGCTGGAGGGCTAGACAAGGAAAGTTGGCAAAGTGCAAGACACATGGGAACCTATTTCACTTATCATCCTGAGGGACTTTCAGGGTACATGGTATATACATTTAAAAAAAAAAAAAGCTTTTTGAATCTTTATTTTTCATGCAGCCATAGTTGCACAGCATCTTCTTCACATTATGCCAGCTGAAAAAAATATCAAAGAGGGCAGGAAACTGAAGTCCAACTGGGTATTGCATCCATGAGGCTTGCTATCAAGTGAGGGTTTTGAAAGAGTATTTGGAGCTGAGAGGTGAATGAGAAGGACCCTTGTTCTATCATGCTGACCATTATCCATTGACCAAATACCAATTTTGGGCAGTGATTAATTACCCCCCCTTTTTCAAGTGGGTTTTGATGAGTAGAAATTAGAACTCATTCCTTTCAGACTGGGGCAGATTTACCAGCTGCTGCATGGACTATGGACCTGGGACATTTGAACAATGGACAGGTTGAGATATTCCACTATCAAGTCTTACGTATGGCCATTTAAGAAGCAGACTTGATTAACATTTTTTTCTTTCTTATAGGTTTATAGAGAGGAGGAGCCTGGTATTAATACATGTGTGGCCACAGCATGAACATCTTGGCTGCCAGGCAAACACATTCCAGTCAATTTGGATCCTAGATCAAGATGAGTGAGACAACAGTCATTTAAGAAATAGCATTGATAGTTAACATTTCCTGGTTCTGTTAGAGGTTTACAGGGTCTAAAGGTAAAGAGCATGTTGTTAATATGTGGAACAGCATGGATCCATCAAGACTGAATGGGCCAGAGGGACACAGTGAAGGATCTATCCAATGTATTGGGCATTGGAGATCCTTGGCTTTCAAGAGTTATCTTCAGTCTTTCAAGTGTTTCTGTCTGGAGAGGTGGTAGGTCCTGATCTGAGGCCATAGTATGATTTACTGGGAGGCACACCAGGCCCACAACTCCCATTTGGGGGCCCAACTGGGTTTGAGCGAGCATGCCATGGTGGAGTGGGTTGAGAAAAGGGTCCTTTGTTAGAATGGTTTTTGCCTCTGTTATTTGAGGAGCAAAATGGGCCACCTCCTCATTTTTTGGTCATTCACCTTGGTGGGAATGACTTGGCTTTGCTGAAGGGCAAGGCCCTTATTCTCCAGGTTCTGCATGATCTCTGGTCATACAGAATAGGTGGCCAGGAATAACTTTGATGTGATCAGCTATTTTGCCTGACCAAATTTGGTACGGTGAGAGGGATTCTCAATGTATTGTTTACCTAGCCCATAGAAGGATAAACAGGGAGATTTGAAATGCATTGCATAGGAGATTGGGCCACTTTCTCCCACTATAGTTTTTCGGTGGCCTGAACTCCACAGGGCTCATGTCTTGCATCTATCTATCTCTTCCAGCATGCCTATCCAGATTATTTTAAATTGTGGATTTTAAACTGTGTACTGATTGTTTTGAAATGTCTTACTCTTACTTGTTTTTTTAAATCGATGTGTTTTAATTGATATGTGTTTTTAACTAATACTATGTTGATGTGTTGATGTGTTGATGTGTTGTTCCCCGCCTTGATCCACAGGGAGAGGTGGGTAAGAAATAAATAAATGAATAAATAAATGATTATTAGGCAACATGTTGTTTCTGGGAGATCTGCAACAGGGAGTGAGGGTCCTATTGCCTGGCCTCGTAGGGAAAAGGGACTAATCAGACACTTGTTCCTTGTCTGTGGCAGATAGTGCAGGGAGATAAAGTAAGTGTTAAACACCTTGGTGAAGGGCGCAGCTCTGGAACAGCTTCTTTAGGTCTTGTGACCCAGGGAGTGGGGAGGGGGTCTACCCTTGAGGCATACCTGGGGGTTCTGCCCTCACTTTAAGTTCTGTTACTTGTTACTTGCGGGGGAGATGCCTTGGGTCTACCTTCCAGTAGATGGCCAACCAGGGAGTATCCCAGTTATTGGATTGCTCTCGGGGCTCAATGGTTCACCCAAGAGAAAGTTGGATAAGTAGTCAAGGGTGACACCTGACCACAGCTGATCCCACACAAGGTTGCCCTCCCCCTTGCTCCTTTCCAGGTTCAACACAGCTTAAACGGGTTTTAAGTTAAATAAAGTGGCCCTTGTTCAACCCAAACCTCTGTGTTTGGTCCCGTTATTCCATGGTTGGTCAGGAAAAGGTAATAATTCTTGGTAAGGTAAAAGGCAGTAGGAAAAGAAGAAGACCACATTACAGAAGGATAGACTCAATCAAGGAAGCCACAGCCCTGAGCCTGCAAGACCTGAGCAAGGCAGTTGATGATAGGGTAAACTGAACCTTTCTCATTCATAGGGTCACCATAAGTCGAAGTTTAAAAGAGAATATTATTATTGTCAGAGCAGCATTTATTTTTTTTAAAAAATAAGCTTGCTAGGTTTATAAATCCACACACAGATAAGTCATAGTTTTATGAGCCCTGGTGGCGCAGTGGTTAAATGCCAGTACTGCAAGTCACCACATTGCAAGTTGCAGGTTCGATTCCAGCGGGCTCCAAGGTTCACTCAGCCTTCCATCCTTTCGTAGGTCAGTAAAATGAGTACCCAGCTTGTGGGGGCAATTAGCTAACACACATTGGAAGCTGTTTAATGCAGTTAGATGTGTAAATAGCTATTGCTTAAAACAATTAGTAAGCCGCTCTGATAGCCTTGTGGCTGAAGAGCGGGGTATAAATAACTAAGTAAAAAATAAATAAAAATAAAATAAAAAAGATACAAAGTGCAGAAACTTAATAATTATTATTATTATTATTATTATTATTACTACCCCACCCCTCTGTTAAAAACAATCAGGGTGGCTTACAAAAATTAAAATACAAATACAGATTAAAATCCCTAAACACCACCCACCCCCACCCTCCTCCACTGGCTTCCTTCATCCTGAGAAATGCACCAAGGGCTTCTCATTCTAATGGTCCCCATCCGCTTAGCTCCTTGTTGTCTGATCATGGTTAAAATCCTGCTCCCTTGGGGAAAAGTTCCATGAAATGTCCTTCCAAGCTGACAGGGCCGGTTTAAGGGCCTTGCAGCACCTGCAGCCCTAGCCCCCCCCCTGTCATTGTGGGAGCCCCTCCGTAGTAACCCTCCTCCTTGCAAAAACATTATTAGTAATAATCTCAATATCCTGTATTGTGAATAGGTTAGGTTAGGTTACATTGACCTGAGATAAACACATGGGTCCCCCAAAATAAAGCATTGCAGGGCCCCCAAAACTTCCTTAAACTGGTCCTGCAAGCTGACCCCATAAAAGTTTTGGGATGGTTGGGACATTAACACTCCTCAAAAGGAATGGATGGTGTGAAACAAGATCTCAGAAGCTTGCTTGAGTTTGCACAAACAGCAATCCTAAATGAAGAGTTGCGGGTTATCCTAGTTTTAGCCAAGAGAGCAAAATCTGCTTCTAGGTAGCTGAGGGATTTCACTTATCACTTTCTGTTTTATATGCTAAGCTCAGTAAAGTCAAAATAGTTACCGAATGGGGAAGGAAACCAGTAGGGTGTGAGACAGACAGACAATGTGATTTAGGGATGTACAGTTGAGCTCAAATTCACTGGAGATTTTATTTTACCTCTACTGGAGAAACATGGGTAAATTCACACCTCAGTAACCTTTTAATAAAATGTGCCCATCTCACTGCAAACTAAACGTACTATATAAATTGGCAGAGGGCTCCAGTTTCAGATTCCTGTTTGTTTCTATCAAGTGAACACACACACACAAAATGAAGACAATGTTGTCATCAAAAATAATCAGGAAAATATTAAAATTATTAACCAAAGTCCAACTTGATTTCCATTTTTGGACATAACATAACTCCTACAAATTAATGTTATTAATTAACTGACTGATTGATTAACACCAATCAAGGAGGAAAGAATAGCCACTACAAGCAGAATCTCTGTATGTAACAGACATATGCTTCACTTATTATAAAGCCTGTGTAAAGTAGTGACACAGTACACCTTGTGGGAAGTAAATTAAATGTATGGCACATTCAAAAGGAGGGGGTTTGACTCTGTAGATACATCAGTTTCATTTTTAGTCTATCATTCCTCCATTGACCCCTGGGCAGACCATCCCATCCTTTTCTCTTGCTTTTATCCTCACAACAGTCTTATAACATAGATTAAGCTGAATGACTAGCCTGAAGTCACCCAGGAAAGTTCATGGATGAGTGAGTTGAATCATGGTCCTAATCTAACACCATCATACCCCTGCAACTGTCTCCAATTTCGCAGGGTAGTCCCAATCATTTTTCTGTCATCCCACTTTTCAGCTGCTTTTAAAATGTTCCAGTTTCTTTCTCCTTCCACTTCCCCCTTTGACCCTGGTTTACTTCATTTGCTGCAAACTTAGCATGGGGAAGAGGAGAGGGCAGAATCTTGGCCTTTTCACTAGGTGCAGGCAAAAGCAAACTGCTGCTGCCTCTCATAGCTTGTGTGTTCTTCCTCATTAATAACTTCTGCCATCTTGACCAAACTCTGGTGTTGCTTGGCCACACCTCTCCCAGTTTTCATTTGTGAAATGTTTGAGAGTATACACTGCTTAGGCACAGGATCCAACAGGATGGTTCCACTGATGAAATTAATCTGTCAGTAGAACTGGGGAGGAACAGCCCCCATCCCCACTCTCATGGGCCTGTACTCTACCAAAACTGGCCGTAGGAGCTGAGAAACTCTCAGAAGTCAGTTTTCAGGCAACACAGAGGGTTACAAGGGGAGGGGGAAGGATGTCCCATGATGCTAGCAAGCACGTGCTAGTGCAACATTGGATATAGGCCAGGGTATGGGAAACTTTGGTGTCCTTCCATGTTCAATAAAGCTAAAGGACAAACTGGCCCCTCAGACTCTGTTTTCAATCATGATTAAATTTTAAATTATATCTGTTATACAAGTGTAATTTTATGTTAAACTAGACAAGCCAAAGTCCAAGATCCATACATATGGTATGATACTGTTCCCGTTGCCTTCTCTTCCCAATGTCTTGCACATGCTGCTCCATGTGAGTAACTTTCCTGTTAGGAATATCCTCCTTTGAATACAGTACATCTCATGGCACTCATAAGATGACAACTAGATCATCACCTAATACATACTGAAGTAATGGACATAATTTTAAAACCACTTTATGCAATAATTAACATGTTCCTTCATCTAACATCAGTACTAGTGCTAGTGTTCACTTGTAGGCTTTATCTAATTTTACCCCAACCTGCAGCTCTCCAGGGCCAACCCTGACTGGGAATGATGGGAACCTGACTGGGAATGATGGGTATTGTAGTCCTATGCATCTGAAAGGTCTCAACTTGCTTTGGGGTGTAGGAACATGCTTTGAGGTGTAGAAACAAGGCTCAAACTTTTCTATGTTTCCCAGTGTGGTAAAAACCTCACATGTGACCTGGAGCCTATATGCATTCAATCTTTCTGTAACCATGGTTTACATTTTATAAAAATAAATTATCTGCAGGGGAGGATGATAAACTGCATGACATACAGTGTTTTACATACTAGTGGGAGGGAGGCCATATAGAAACCCAAGATGTACTAACTTTATGTCCAAACACTGGTAGGGCTTCATGTCGGTACAAAGTTCAAATTGAGCCCCAGTTACCTGGTGTACACTAAATTTAAAACCACCTGTACCTCTGCTACTATTTTAAAATAATGTATTCATCTGCTAGTATTTCTTTTTTTAAAAAAAATGAAAAATCTCCCATGAAAAGTAGAAAAGTAAAGAAGGATGGCATGAGAGTTGTCTATATGGTGAAAATACTCCTCATAGAATTTGAGGAGAATACGGTTTGTTTTAATGAGATCCCACATTAATCTACCATATTTGGAACGGGGGGGGAATGCGAAAAACATCACAGGAAAAGCCTTTGCAGCCTTTCTTGTATTTTTAAAAAAACTCTGTGGGGAATGCACATTCCCACTCATTGGGACAACTGATTCACTTTGCTGCGCATTCCCGATAAGAGAGGAAGTGGAAAATTGATTGGTTGGATGTGCACAGGGGGCAAAGCTTGCTAACCAGGTAAGTGCCCAAAACCTCCATGTTGGATTTGCACCTTAGTGACCATGCTCTGAGGTGAGGAACAACTTTTTTTTTCTATTTATTTAAGTGGAATATTGCATTTCCACACCTTGGATATGCTTTTAAAAACAAATATTATTCGGCAGAAGCAACTGGTGGGAATAAAAATGCAAGTAATTCACTCACGCCCACCATCTTGATTCGCAGGCATGCCCCTTTGAACAACGAAGATGACAGCATCACATACCTGCAATCTTGTCAAAAAATCATTGATACAGATGAAAGCTGCTGTGAATTGGCATTAGTGTGCATCAATCCACATTTTATTGCCTTGTATAGATAAGCCCATGGTTTCTCAAAAAGAAATATTCTCATTATCTTCCATGAGGTGTACTAGTAAAATAAAAACTAACTTGGGGGCATCATTTGGTGCAATACATGCATATACAGCCTGAGAAATCTATACTAGTAGCTTCAAAAGCCCCAATGGGTACATGGAGAAACAGGAGGAAATGATGCCATTGGCACCAGAACTTTGGACAGAAGTCTGGGACCCTGGAGCCATCAGCAAGCAAGTGAAAGCACCCAGTCAAAGCACCCTGGTTGTATGCTCCCCATCACCCACCACCCCAAATGAGCCTAGGATGGCCTGTAGGTGGCCTGTAGGTGGCTGGTATGTCAGCAAAGCCAGTACATGAAGCCATGGCTTGGAAATGAGAGGATATTTTTAACTTTAAGTCCTAACTCCCGTCAGCGATAATGCTGGGCAGCTGCTGGGCAGATGGCTTTGTTTTGAATATGGGGCTTTTTCTTGATCCTTCCTGTGGGGGGATGCAAAATTAAGTCATTCCCCCCCTAAGAATTCTGAACCCCCACCATTCAAGAAGACAAAATTAATAACAACCCACCTACCGGTTTTGACACCCTGCCCCCCCCCACACACACACCTTAAAACAGTTCCTGTAGATCAATGCCAGTGCCAGCTGCTGAATCATCCCAAACCAATGTTCAGCCATTGCCTTTCAGCATGGCATGGACCAGTCTCAGTTATCTTCCTCTGACAGATGCTTCCTTCCTATCTTGGCTTTTCTTTTCCTGTCCTTATGCCCCTCCCCAAGCAAGCAGGGAAACTTCAGCATGCAGTAAAATAAATCCCTGTCTGATGTAAGAAGTTCTGGGAGAAATGAGGGCTCTCCTGGGAGCCTGTTCTCTATTTGGAAATATCCCTCTAGGAGCGTTAGTGCCCCACACTGCAGTCGTACTAGGAGCCCACTTCATGGACACAGGAGATTTTCAGACTACACTGTTATAGTGTTACTATTCCACTTTAACTGCTCTGACTTCCTGCTGTGGAATTCTGGGGTTTGTAGTTTAGTGAGGCCTAAGAGCTCTCTGGCTGAGAGTTGCAAATGCCCCTCCCTAAACTGCAAATCCCAGGATTCCACAGGAGGCAGCCATAGCAAATATAGTGGAATAGTAACACTATAACAGTGTTGTCTGAAAATCTAGAGAGATTCTGGGCCCTTTCCCCATACTTCTTGAAAAACTGTGAAAGGGGTGTGCAATTCATGCTCGTTTGGACTATCTAACAACAAAAAATTTGAAGGGAAGCACAAAGCTGATTGGCCGGGTGAGAGCGGGGGTGCAGCTTGCTAGCAGCGCAAGTGCCCACTCCTGCCATGTTGGATTTTCACCTTAGCGATCGTTCACTAAAACGATAAAACAAGATGAATGTTTTCTGTTTTGCTGTCCTATAAGATTGGAAAATTGCTCTATCACACCAGCGCACCTTGGGAAGACTTTTAAAAAATGGCAACGGTGAAGAACTAACGCAAGCAAATCACTTGAGCCGCCATCAGAAATGCGAGGCTTAGGGGGTCTTCCAAGGCCAGAAAAACCGTTTAGATATGTCGCTGCTGCTGCAAGATGCCAATACTATGAGGTAGTTTGGAATTTTTTTTCCCCTCATTTAGATGGGCCCTCTGTTTCATTTTAGGAGAAGTAAAATTCTACTCACATCAGCTCCTGGTACTCCTGGCAATCCAGGGACACCTGGTTTACCTGGCTCACCATCTGGACCCTGCAGGAACGAATTGGGCACAGACAAATGAAGACAGTAGATGTATGCAGAGATGATGCAATAGTAGCTGTGCATTCATTGAACTAAAAAATAAAACATATGCAAAGCACTATCAACTACTTACCGGAGGGCCCGGTGGCCCATTAGGACCTCTGTCCCCCTAATGGAATAGAGGAGGGAAAGAGTAAGACAGGATGCATTTTAAGTCTTGACATAGCATTCACAATTCCAAATGAAAAGGATTAACACAATTATTAACAGAAGAAGCCCTAATTGCTGGGATTGCTAGTAGACAGGATTACTCCTAAATTACTTTAATTCAATTTGCAGATTACAAATGCTAATTGCATGTAAGACCTTATTGCAAATTAGAAGAATCTGATTATGTGTCTAATACAGTTTATGCAGAAAATAAAGTATGGTTCATGCTCCTAGTAGCCCCTGCAAGACGTGACTTGGAATACTCATCTAGGATTCTTGGCACAGGAGAGCAGTAAATAATTTTTACTGTCGGTTAACAGGGCATCATAGAGAGCTGCCAAACACAAGTGCCCCATGTTAAATATACTCGGAAAGGACAGCAACACCATTGTATAATTGTGGGGAAGAATTCCTCACCGGTTGGCTAGATCTTGCTGTACAGTCTAGGCCATTTGCAAGATATACTTACATCTATGCCATCAATGCCAGGAACTCCGGGGGGGCCTGGGGGGCCAGGGGGGCCTTGTGGTCCTGGGGGGCCTCTCTGGCAGGGAAAATAGAAAGAGCACTTTAAAGAGTGGTGGAAGAGAGCACAGAAATCATGCCACACAAAGGAAAAGGGAAAAGTTGAGATTCTGAGCAGATTGCTTTTGGCACTACAACATCCAGAATTCCCCAGCCAGCACGGAATTCTTCTATATATACACACACACAAAAAAAAACTTTTCCCAGCTGTGGTTGGGAGCCACAAGTCAAGGGAAACCATGGATACTTTTGAGTGACACCATATTTGGCCAGGGTTCAGCTTTCCTTCACCCATATTCCAAGTGAGTGTAATTCTCTTCCTAAAATTTAATCCTTCCTAGATCAGGAATCCTGTGCTGAGATCCTGTAATACACTGGGGGAGCACAACTCTCCAGTGGCATACTTACCGCTGTGGTGAGGAGAAAAGAGTCTGCTCCCTTTCCCTTACTGCTTACTCCAGGTGGGTAAGAACAAGCAGGATCTAGTGCTGTTTTTTAGTGGCTTGAGTGCCAGACTAGAACTCTAGGAAACCAGGATTTGAATCCCCACTTGAGCATGGAAATCCACTGGGTGACCTTGAGCAACTCACTCGCTCAGCCTCAGAGGAAGGCAATGGCAAACCTTGACAAGAAAACCCCAGATAAGGTAACCACCAGTTAGAGTTGACTTGAAGGCATATCATCATAACAACACTCAAAGGATTTCCGTGCCTGAGTGGTGATTTGAACTCTGGTCTCCTGGAATCATGCACCAACACTCAAACCACTACACCGCACTGGCTCCATTGATTCAGTGCATCAATTCTAGTTGAAACTAGTCATTGGATTCAGGCCCTGGTTTTCTTTCTTCCCTCTTCCACTCAGTTTTGCTCCCTCATCTCTCTCTCCCTTTCTTTCTCTTTCTCTCTCTCTTTCCCCCTTCTCTCTTCCTCAATAATCTCTCTTTCTCTTTGCACTTTCTCTCCCTCCTACCCCCACAACACCAGGTACTTCCAGAGCCACTTACTGTATGCTCCTCTTTCTTTTTAAACTTATAGCAAAGTGCTGTCATGCTGCAAAGAATGTAGCTCCTTTTGCACCTGGCATCTTGATTTCCCTAGAGTGGTTTCAGCAACCAGGTAAGGGCTTAGAAACCCTCTGAAGAAATGAAGATACTAGGCACAAGTGCACTTTCACTATGCAGGCACTCAAGCTGTTCTGTAAGTATTGGGTTGTTGTCTTTTTAAAAAAATAAATAAATAAAAACATTTGGGTTCTCTCCGGACTACAGAGCCCTGGATTTGTAACTGGCATTAGTGTAACCTTGTTGGTGCCACAAACAGTTGCAGCTTAGAAGGACAGAGATAAATACAGTGGGTCCTTGGTATCCACTGGGGTTTGGTTTCAGGACAGACACACACACACACACACACACACCATGGATACCAAAATCCGTGGATGTTCAAGTCTCATTGTATACAATGGCATAGTAAAATGGTGTACCTTATGTAAAATGGCAAACAGCAAGGTTTGCTTTTTGGAATTTATTTATTTAATATTTTTGAACCATGGTTGGTTGAATCTGTGAATACAGAATCTGTGGATAAGAAGGGCCAACTGTATTCCCACATATTCTGGACAAAGAAAAGCCATTTCTCCCCCAGCTATGATTTGGCTAATATCCAAATGAAATAAAATCATATTTCTCATATTAATTTTTCACTAACCTTGTTGAGGTTAATCATTAATAATCAATCTGTGAGAAGAAACAAACCAATCTCTGCAAATAAGCACCAATGTTCACTGTACTTTGCCAACCAACTAGGACCAACATTATATCCCTATATCCAAATATGTCTACTGAGAGGCGTATATAATGAAGTGTTGTGGGGGGTTTTTTTAAAAAAAAAATGCAACCCCACTATGGTCCTTTATAAAAATTTTGCTCTGTAAGAGCTTTACATTTTTTTATTTTTTTTTTAAGCCACTTTGAATCCCATCCAAAAATACTACATTTTTGCAAAACCCCGGGTGTGCAAATGACTCATTTTTCAAAAGTAATTTTGGGGAGGGCACTCAAATTCTACAACGCACTCTACTGTTTTCTTTTATTTTAATGACTAAATTCCAACTGCCAGGCAAGGTTAGCTTCACAATAGGTGCTTTGTGTGAAGTCAGCCTTCAGGAGGCCCCTTTCTCTAGCCTCACACCTCTCACAGAGAAGGTGAACTACAGATGCTGAAAGCATTTTCAAGGGCATCTATTTGCCAGTCAGTTGCAGGCTGTGGGAAGTCTACTTTTAGCCATAATTCTCACAGCCAGCATTTCAAAAGATGGCTTTTTCTTCAGACTGTAGAAGAGTAGCTATCTTAGTCTGTAGCATAAGCTGTTGCTTGTTAAAATAAATGTTAGTCTCCAGGGCACCACAGTACAGGTTTTCTGTGTAAAAACCATGAATAGTTACTTAATTTTTCCCCCCTTGTATTTGACAGCCAGTGTGGTGTAGTGGTTTGAGCACTGGACTCTGGAACCAGGGTTCCAGTCCCCACTCAGTTGTGGAAACCTGCCGTGTGACCTTGGACAAGTCACACTCTCTCAGCCTCAAAGAAAGGCAATGGCAAACCCCCTCTGAACAAATCTTGCCAAGAAAACCCCGTGATAGGCTCACCTTAGTCTCCATGAGTTGGAAATAACTTGAAGGCACACAACAACAACAACAACAACAACAACAACAAGCATCTGCTGGAGCAGGCTCCATCTCATGGAAGTTCTGGCCACAATAAAATTTAGGGTTCCATGGGATACTTAGTAGCATAACAATATATTAGCATGTTTTACTCATTTGGATTTTTTTTCTGGACATTTTTGGAGATTTAATCCTAGAATGAAAGTTTTCCATCTCATTTGAAAAGTTTGCTGCTTATTACAGTGCATGAGTTTGTGAGGGACTGCCATATACCACATCATCCCCTACAGAACAGTTGCACCAAACACTGGATGTCCATTATTGTAAAGCCCAGCAGCTTCGGAGGGCTCTGCACCAGAGCTGTCCAGGATCCCAAGGTAAGTAGTGAGTCCAATGAAATTTACCAGAGGGAAGTTTACTGTTCCCTCTTCCCTACAACGGCCCCCACTCCCCAGCTCCTGTTATTCAGGAGGTCCTCTGGAGAGGCTGTAAAGTAGGTATATAGCAGTGTAGGTGATTGGAGAGCAGAGGAAAGAATGGGAAACTCTCCTTCTCTAAACTTACTTCAGCTCACTTATCTTAATACAAAACGCTATGGAGCACTGTATGCTAATTACCTTCAAATAAGTATTCCTCCTTGGTTCTGAACTCAGAACTACTAACATGGACAAGAATCCCCACTGCATGCATAAAATACAATTAAAAGTCCAACTTTTACCACTCCAACAGTTGTTATAATAACAGGATTACTTAAGGGATAGCTAATCTGTGTTAATTTCTCTTGGATATGTGTGCACAACAAAAGAGGGCTCTGAGCCAAATAGAATAACTTTTGTTGTTGTTTTGTGCCTGCATGTTGTTTCTGACATATGGCAACCTTAAGACAAACCTATCATGGGTTTTTCCTGCCTTCCTCTGAGGGTGAGAGAGTGTGACTTGCCCAAGGTCACCCAGTGGGTTTCCATGATTGAACAGGGATTTGAACCCTGGTCTCCCAAAGTTCTAGTCCAACACTCACACCACTACACCATGCACGTTTTACAGAACTAAAAGTTTTCCTCAAAGAACCAGGGGACCAAATTTAGAGTGGGGGAAATTATTCAACCATTTGGCATACAGAATAAATGTGGTGGCTCCAGAGTAATCATATTTAAGAGCAGAACCACTGAAATTACTGAGACTAACTTAAATGATTTCAGGATTGTGTGTGTGTGTGTTTTACTTTCAAGATCAATTAAGTCTGGGTCCAACCCACCACACAGGACAGAGACACATATACCCTGAAATGAGGCCACATCACAATGAGGGTCACACCTGCCCTCTACCTCTTATCTGACTAAATGGCATCCTTGCAAACAAGGCTCAACCAAAGTAAAAGAAATCAGAACTGCCCTGCAGGGTCAAACCAAAGATCTATCTGAGGGTGTATCTGCACTGCACAAGTTATATCAGTTTGACATCAGTTTAACTACCATGGCTACATTCTATGGAATTGGGGATCTGTAGTTTGGCAAGGTCCTTCGAATTCTCTGTAGACAGTACTAGACTTACAGCAAATTCTAAAGACTTCACTGAACTACTAATCTCAGGAGTGCTTAAGACTGAGCCATGCCAGTTAGAACAGTATGAAACTGATATAACTGTGTAATGCAGATACACCATAAATTAAGTATTTTGTTTCCAACAGTAGAGACAGCTGGATGGTCCTGGGAAGTTCAACAGCAGCTTCTGATATATTTTGTGACAGAAACTTCCACATTATAATCGTGCACACTGCCAACAAATAAGGGAAGAACAGAGCAAGAGCAGAGCAGAGTAGACAGTAAGGAGGATACAGAACCACTTCTCTCTCTCTCTACCACTCAGCAAGCAATCCTGCCATTCAAACTTACCTTGGTGGCTGTCTGGCTTATCTGAAAAGAACAAGAGAAAAGTCAGGCAAAACTTACTTGAGTCAGGCAAAGGCAAATGGCTTGCAGGAAAACCCCTAGGAGGCAGGGAAACTTCTTGTCTTGAGCAAAGCGTTCCATAGACCCTTCTGATAGATCAATAGATGGATGGATTGCCACAGATGAATTTTAGGGTACAAAAAATACATACACACACAGAGGCCCCCAGGACTCTGCCAAAAGTCCTAAAAAATCAGTGCCTGGAATAGGCACACAGTTATTTTGCTAATGAGTGTCTGTGGAGAGGGGTAGTGGAGACTGGAGGAAACCTGATTGCTGGGAAAGGAGGGATTGAATGACACCAGCTATTTTTTAACCCTTTGCTCTGCAGATAGTACTGTGCACCTCCTAGTACTATATCTATTCACACATATACTGTGAATAGAACAGGCACACAAGGAGAGCACTCATCCCAGTCTGTATATGTCCCCCCCCCCGCCAGTCTCTGTTTTGATAACTTTGAGAAGGAAATACATTAAGACGTTTTGGATTTCTACCCCAAAGGTACTGAAAGCGTTAAGCACTGATTTTCAGTTACTTTCTTACCGAGCTCCTGGCTATAAGTTCACTGCAAGTTTCTCTCTGAGGTCGTTGAGGGTCACAATGAATCAGCATCCACTGGATCTCAAACTAAGGACAAAAGGAGCAGAAGACACTTATTTAATTGTAGACAGTCACCTTCTAGTAGCAGTTTAGCATCAGTCATGCTAAACTAACAATGGCATCTTTGAAATCTCTGGATAATAATTTCAGATTTGTCCTCTTCTTAAGGATAACAGCAGTTCTTCATCTCACTGAACCTCACAGATTTTGGGAGGAGATTATATTTGTTCCTATATTGTGGACAGAAGGCTGAGATTAGCAAAAAAGCAAAAGACCACCTGGTAATTGCATGGATAAGCCAGGAATTGCACCCAAATCTCTGAATGTATGACATAGTATTTCCAGTTTCTGTGTATGGTTGTACAAGCTGGACAGTGAAGAAAGCTCAGAGGAAGAGAATCAACTCATTTGGAATGCAGTGTGAGAGGATAGTTCTACAGATACCATGGATGGCCAAAAAGACATCCATGAGCAAATCAAGCTTGAATTCTCCCTAGAAGCCAAAATGCTAATCTGGGGCTATCATTGTTTGGATATACAGTTGTCCCTCCATATCCACTGATTTGGTATCCACAGATTTAAGTATTCACGGCTTGAAAATGTTCTTTAAAAAGTAATAATCTAAACGCAAACCTCGATTTTGCCATCTTATATAAGGGACACCATTTTACTATGCCATTGCATATAATGGGACTTGAGTATTCACAGATTTGGGTACCCACAGGGAGTCCTGGAACCAAACCCCAGAGAATATGAAGGGACAACTGTATCATGAGATGGCATGACTTATTAGCAAAGATGATAATACTTGGCAAAGTGAAAAGCAGTAGGAAAAGAGGGAAACTGCAGGTGGATAGACTCACTCAATTAAGCCACAGCCCTAAATTTTCCAGATTTTAACAGGGCTGTTAATAACAGGGTGTCTTGAGGTGTCTCTCATTCATAGAGTTGCTGTTAGTTGAAGCTATTGGACAGCAATTAACAACTCCTCTGAATTTAAAGGACAAACCCTAGACCACATCATATAGAACAAAGATAAATTAACCAGTGTATGTGTGGCCCTCCTAAACATAATTATATCACATGGCCATTACAACTGCATACCTTCCAAATTACTACAGGGACATATATGTTGAATATGTAAAAGTCCGATAGAGGGCTTACTTACATCAGGGGTGGGAATCACGCAGGAGTTTTCTGGACTGCAATTCTCAGCCTTCCCCACTGTTGGCTATGATGCAGCTGAGACTTGCAGTCCAACAACACCTGGGAGGACAGCAATTTGTACCCCTGAAGTTCATAGTGATCTTTAGGAACAATTTTAATAATAATAATAATAAAAAAAAATATTTATACCCCGCCCCTCTGTTAAAACAATCGGGGCGGCTTACAAAATTTAAAATACAATACAAATAAAATCCCTAAACACCCCCACTCCCACCCTCCCCCATAAAAAAACATTAAACAAATAGAAATTAAAAACAACTAATCTAAAATCACATTTAAAACTATAAATAGAATAAAATATAATAAATGGCCAGCAGGCTAGAAGAGGCCAGGATCCAGGATCAAATGCACAAACAGAAAAGTATGGTATCACTGTTCCTGACTATATAAGTATGCAGAAGATTTAGCAAATAAACAAAAGACTACCAGTAGGAATTCTGAGAGAAATCCTGAGAGAAAAACTGATCTATGTGGGCTGGTATGATTCATTCTGAGGGAGAAAGTTCTTAAATTGCTTCATCATAACTCTGTGTCTGTTAGCATGTTTCATGGAGGGACAAACTGGAGATACATAATCTTTAAAGGGAATGTCTAACAGCTAATCTGTTTCTGTTGAAATGTCTAACAAAAGACAATGTGTGGATATATAACACTGCATCAAAGGCAATTCATAACTTTATTAATTTGTGTCTGCTCAGAAAAACTGTAGATTTCTATGCGTGACAGCTATACAGAGACAACGTATTTCCTTCTGAATAGATTCTTCTAAAGGCTACTGATTCACAGAACCATAGATTCTGAGAAGGTACCCCAACAGTTGTCGAGTCCAGTGGCTCTTACCGAAGACTTAACTCAAGATTTAAAAGCACCATGATCATCATCAATAATAATAATAATAATAATAATAATAATACAATTACACCATCCATTAAACCTTCCCTCAGAGGCACTGGAGGGGGAGGGAAGACTTTTCTCCTGCTTCTTCCTGCAAGTTTGTAGCTGGAGCGGATTGAATGGCCAACCCACCAGCCAGCCTTTGCCTTGGCTTCGGTCACATGGCCACTCCACTGCTGGGAGGAGGTGGGTCAAGCAGCCTTCAAGCTGGACCATAGGTTAAGAACCACTGAACTAGTCGATCTCCTGCTGATCTAGGCAATCCACAATCAAAGCATCCCTGACAGATGGACATCCAACCTCTGTTTAAAAATCTTCAATGAAGGAGAATCTGGAATCGGAGCCAGAACTCATACAAATCTTTATCAATAGGCCCTTTCTGGCTTTCAGTCAAATTCAGGTTACCATATGATGCTCACAGTAAGAAAAATGTACACATTCATTCTTCGTCTCCCAGAAAATCAAATAAAAAGAAGGGGTAAAAGAATGGAATGCCACAGAGAATTCCACAGTCTTGGCTCCTGTGTACACCAGAAATTATCTGAGACAGAGAGAAGTCCTTTTGTGACAATTCACTCCAACTTTAAATATTTTTACATATGCTGCTATGAATCAAATGCACTTATGTTTCCATGGAGTCTACAAATATTTTATTTGAGTATCAGTTATAAGATTCTGGGAATGGTAGTCCAAAAATGATATTCCCAGGCTCTGTTCTTAACATACTTTTCTGCATGGTACATCAGTACATTACTATGGTACATGTTGTTATCTGCTCAGTAAAATACTCCATTGAAAATTCATATTCTTCCTTTTGGAGGAAAGGCTCATTTAGGTTACTAGACTATCCATCCTACTCTTTCTACCAGATCTCAGTGCTACTTTTGAAAATAGGGTCACAATATAAGGAAAGGCTGGACAATATAGATCTAGGTTTTGTTTTTTGTAATATTCATGGGGGAAGCATATGCCTTCTAGCAACCCCATGGTCATGTTCTGACCCATGTTTTTCCCATGTAGATCATCCTAATACACTGGATATGTAACATTTCAAAACTTCTTGACATCGTCTTTGCTCTTCTTCATGTCATCTCGTATCATTCATGTCATATCATTTTCTATCTCCAAACTTGCTCGTAGGCTAAGCATTTAATGCCCAGAAGCCCAGTCCTTGTTTCTTTGGAGTCATCCTGAGAAGTCTCATATTTTGTCTCAGTCCCTAAATAGTGCTGACATGTTTATATCAACATTATTCATACAATCAATCAGACTCTGAAGTCCAAACTCTTTTAAGTGGACATGAAAAATTGCCTTCATCCCCCAACACATATTTGCCTTTCTCTAGGACATTTCACAAATACTTGTCTCTTGCCTCTTATATGCAATGTAATTATGTTTTCATTTTCTGCCTGTGTCCTGGGCTTTCCAGATTTCAAGCCTTCAGTCTTTATTTGCTTCCCCAGTATTACATTCCCACCACATTCTGATTGCATTTTACACATGTATGATCTTCAAATTACTTTCAGCTACCATTGAAGTGAACAGGATTTATTTGAATTTATTTGTATATTTAGGATCAGAAGTGTACATTGCATCTAACTTCCTTTTACATGATCAAATCTAATTTGAAGTTCTCAACTCCATTCTCAGAAATCTTCAGACTGGCAAGCAGTCAAATGCATACCTTTGGTTTCTATTACTGTATTGTCCGATTATAATTACGTAATATAAAAAATTAGGCATTTATTAGTTTATGATGCCTGAAATCTATTCATATCTTTACAGTCATAGGCCAAACCAGTCACACTATGGTGGGCACATGAAAACATATTTCAGCCTATCTCTTGACTATTGTTTGTTGAGGGATCAAATTAGTAAGATTGGTGCTCCCTTTCTTTGCCCTTGATCAGCAACCTCTTCCTCAGGCATGAACCTCGCTTGCTTTAAACATTGATAATATTAACTAGGACTTGCTTTTAACCAACATTTTGAAAGCAACTTCAAAACCTGGGTTACCTTTCCAATCCTGTTTAACAACCAGCCTTGTATAGTTTAAATCAAGACAAAGGTGCTCCTGGTCAGTAGAAAGACAGATCAGGGAATAGGGATTCAGCCTGTTCTGGGTCACACTCCCCCTGAAATTTCAGGCTTGCAGCTGGGTGTGCTCCTGGACTCAGATCTGAACCTGGATGCTCAAGTTTCAGCTGTGGAGTGTATTTGCACAGTTAGAACTAGCATGCTAGCTGTGCCCATTCCTTGACAAGTTGGATATGGCTACAGTGGCACATGCCTTGATTACACCCTGTTTGGATTACTGTCATGCACGCTACATGGGGCTGCCTTTGGAAACTGTTCGGAAATTTCAGCAGGTCCAAAATGTTGCAGCCAGGCAGTTGACTAGGGCTGGATACAGGGATCATGTGACCCCTCCCCCCCCCCTTGGAAGAGCTGCATTGGCTTCCAGTCCATTTCCAGGCAGAATTCAAAGTACTAGTTTTGACTGTTAAAGCCCTAAACGGCTGGGTTCCAGACTATGTGAAAGATCATATCTCCCTATATAAGCTGATCTGAGTGTTAAGATCGGCAGGGGAGGGCTTTCTCTCAGTCCCACCACCTTCACAGGTATGGTTGGTGAGGACTTGGAGGACAGCCTTCTCTGTGGCTGCCCCCCAGATTGTGGAACTCCCTTCCATGGGAGGTCTGGTTGGTCCCCTCCCTGCTCTCTTCTCATCGACAGTTGAAGATGTTTTTATTTAGGCAGGCATTTGAAACGTGAATTTTACTTGGTGTGCTGTTTTTTAATGTTGTATTTTTATCGATTTTATATTTTTAATTATGTGTTTTTAACTATATTTTAATAATGGAAAATACATTTAATTCTTTTTTAACTTTTGTAACTTGTGAAGTTTTAGTTGTATTTTTTTTTAACTATTGTAACCCACCTTGAATTCCATCTTGGGAGAAAAGTGGGATATAAATCTAATACATACATACATACATAAAATGGTTATACTGCCATATGTCTTAAAAGAGGATGAGCACAGGTATTAATGTTAGGAAATGCAAGGTTAGTGCGTATGGAAGAAGCAATTCAATAGTCTGACCACAATCTCCTCATAGGAAAAAGACAGGGATTATTACATTTGGGCTACTATTGTGCAGCACTGAAAAGACTTCTTTTTTTTTCTTTTTCTTTTTTACTTCTGGGCAACATGAAAAGGGGACCTGTTTCCAGGGCTTATGAGAGAAATTTTGCAAGGCAGAACAAGACTCCTTCCGGCCCTGGGGAGGGGGGAAGCTCCTCTCAAAACTGAGGATTTAAGGTCCAAAGTCTAAGGACTTTTTCAGATAGGCAATTTAATCCGTGGGAAACATGGAACAGGGTTGGGAAAAAGTCTTCTTTTCAGAAGATGCTGACCCTTTTCTGTGTCTCCCCTGTCCTCATTTCACATTTCGCCATGATATTTTCATCATGGGGAAACATCATTTTTGGGCCACCCGTTCCGTTGTAGTAATGGAAGCAGGGTGATCTGAAAGGTGTCCCATTCCTCTTCCGCACTGACAGCCACAGTGGGGATGTTTGTTCTGGACACTTCCGGGCAGGAATGGGACACCCAGGTAAGTGGCGCCCTTTTCCCCCCTTCCCTGAATTACTTTTATGTTTTTGTATGTGTTTTTGTGCTTGGTGTACTGTTTTGACATTTGGGGGGGGGGTATTTTTAAATCCCCCCTGCCCCTTCTCTTGCAAGAACAAGTGGGATTTCAGGTCCCAGTCGTAAAGGCAGCCTTACAACAGCTGCATTTACAGCCAGCCAGCTTGGGGAGAGGGAGGACGTTCCTGCCATGGAATAAAGGTAAGTGTTTGAACATTTTCCCTTTATTCTGTGGCAGGAACGAGATTGGAGCAGGAACAGGGCATTTGGCCCCGTTTGAAAAAGTCCTAAGTGAATACACCCCATTTCACAGGGTGAAATGATTCATTTGTTTCATATGAAAAATAAACAGATCCTAGTAAAAAGCCAAAAAAAATACCTGAAGAGCTACATGTTTGATAACCATTGTGTAAAATAATGCAATGGAAAGGGGCTGTGAGGGTTTTTTTTGGGGGGGGGTGAAGAAGGGAGCCATCAGAAATTCATGGGTCCCTCCTTGGCTGAACCCCCTCTTACAGCTCTTGTCTGTACCTCTCTTCTGTACAGTGAGATTTGCAGGCTGCAGATGAGGAGTCAGCTCATCAAACCCATAGATAGGATACATCAAGGATATGTTGATGTTTCCAGAGTTTGCCCATTATTCCTATGCTGCTTCCTCATAACATCCAAATCTTCCATAAGATAGCAGTGGGTCTGAATGCAAAATGTGCACAACCATTTTGCCATTTCTTAGATATAAATAGAATGTATCTCCAAAGGAGGCCCACCTGAAAAGCATATCAGGCTGACTCTCCCCCCCCCTCCAACCTCACTTCCTTTCCTTCTTTTCACAGCACATAGATGACACAGGATCTCAGGGCTAATTTCAGTCCCCCATAATGTCTGCTCAATTTTCATGCAGAGGAGGAAACACCAGGTTTGACCCTGACAGGAAACTGGCATATGCAGAATATAGATGTGTCCCTGCTCCTCTTCACCAAATGCTTGAGACAGGAATGTTAAAACACTTTCTCCCATCATTTACATTTCCTATTCAGAGAGCTTGTGGCCTTCATTGGTTATATTGCCACCTGGTGGGTAACCCTGATGAGTTCAAGGGTATCCAGATCTTGCATTTCTATCAATGAATAGAAGCTCTTTCCATCAGTTTCCTTCCTTTATGTAAAGAGATTTGTAGTCCCTGTGATGGAGGTCAGTGTTTACAAGTGAGCTAGTCAGTAGTTTCATGAACGGGATGCAGTATTTGAAACTATCTATTTATTCTGCAAGGAATATTATGTTGTTTGATAAACTTGAAAGAATGAAGGAAAAGGGTTCTCTATAAGAGAATCCTTTAAAAAAAAAAGAGTGGATATAACATAAAGGCTGTCAGCCAGCATCAGTGAGCAAAGTCTTCAGAAGCTCATGGCAAATAATTGCTATGGTCAACAAATCATTTAAGCCAAAGTACTTGGCTGCATTCCAGCTTAGTCCCATTAAGATCATTTCATGTATAAGATTAATCAAAATGCAATAAGGCTAGAGCAATTTCCTTGATCTGCAGACAGACAAGACAAATATTAATGGAGCAGCAAAGCTTAGGCAAAATGGACAACTTGACTGTATAGGACTGGAGACTGATCAAGGGTGATCAAGATGAGACAGTGTCAGTGCTGTAAATGAAGATTTATTGGTCATTAATGGAGACAGCAGCTGTTTTGTTGTGGAGAAAAGCATACACATCCCCATGGTTGGTGGAAGCTAGAATTCCTCACCGCTGATAATGCACTGGGGAACCTGAGACGCATCAAAAAGTTACCTCAAAGGCTAACAAAGATACCCCTGGCTGGTATATTCCTCACTGCCCTGGAGTGAGGCCTGAAGTTGTAGTCCCAGGCAAAAGATGTATATAGTAAACACTTAAACAAAGAAATCTGTATTGCACAGAAGCAAGCTTGTCTCCCATGTCTATAAGCTTTAGGTACAAAATGCCAGAAGGCTCAATTGAAATTACTCCACCGTGTCTCTCAACTAGGCTGATAAGTTGGGGTGCTAATAAATTTTCACAGAAAACCTTGTGATCTCATGTCCTTATCTCCTGAAATGCTATGCCAAGTTGGGATGAATACCAGTTATAGCAACATTGTTATGTATTAGGTGTGAAGTAACTCTTTCCATGTTTGGTAACTGAGTTCTGCACAAGCACCCATGACATGTTCCCCTGAGAACAAGGGTCATATTCCTTGTACCAGTCCTAAGTGGCTGTTTCAGCAACAAGTAGAGTTCTGTCCTAGTACATCTAGGCTGCTGCCACACTGCAGAAATAATGCACTTTGACACTACAGTACTTTAACTGCCATGGTTCAATGCTATGGAATTCTGGGATTTGTAGTTTTCTGAGATATTTAGCCTTCTCTGTCAGAGCGCTCTGGTGCCACAACAAACTACAAATCCCAGGATTCCACAGGATGGAGCCACAATAGTTAAAGTGGTGTCAAACTGCATTATTTCTGCAGTGTGGCAGCAGCCTAAGTGGAAAACAACTGAGACAAGGCTGTCCACCTCTGTTACTGCTCATAGCTTCTTCCAATTGGTACCAAAAATAGTAATGTAGTGGAGCCAGGGATTAGGGGTTTCTTTACACCTATCCTTAAAATGTCAATTTGCCAGCTCTCCAAAGTTCCCTGCCCCCTTTGAACATATCTGCGATCCCCATGGTATTAAGGGGAGGGGGGAACAATCTACAGTATGTTATCCCTGTCCTAATGCAAAGTAACTTGAGGTGGCTTAGTCTTGCATGGCAATAAAGTTCCATTAGTCTAACCAAAGAGCTGAGCCAGTGGAGATGTGGTGGGAGAACTGGTTTATTGACGCGGGTCAAAAGGCAGCTGCTTGTGTTTTGGGACTTTTGTGGCAATGGTGACTACAGATTGAGTGGGCAGTGAAAAAAAATTGGCAGGAAGAAAATCAATTAATTTGAAATGTGGTGCTGGAAGAGAGTTCTGCCAATACCATGGACTACTAAAAAGCACAAACAAATGGGTCTCAGAGCAAATCAAGCCTGAACTCACACTAGAAGCCAAGATGACTAAACTGTTGTACTTTGGACACATCATGAGATGACATGATTGATTGGGAAAGACAATAATGTTTAACAAAGTGGAAGGTAGTAGGAAAAGAGGGAGACTGGTCTATCAGTAGGTAGATTTGATCAAAGAAGCCAGACTCCTGAGTTTTCAAAACCTGAGTAGGGCTGATGATGATGGGGCTCTTGGGAGTCTCTCGTTCATAGGGCCACCATAAGTCAAAGTCAACGTGATGACAAATAACAACAAAATAACTTTAAAATTTGCCACTACACCACTGTTAAAGAGGCATTTAACAGCACACTCTTAAGTATCAGGGTAATAAAGAGTCAGGACATTTTTCCAATCCCATTCAGTGAGGTGCCATGAGCTGCTTAACTGAGTCCCGTAAGAACTACAGAAGTGGGGATATTCATTGTATATAGCTAAGACATTTTTTCCCTTTACTTGATGAGGATCCTAATCCAGCTAAAATACATTAATCTTGTTACATCTAAAGAAGGATCCAGTTGAGACGCATAAGTTCAAAAGCCTGACTGCCCATCCATTAATTGCAGTTAGCAAACTAAAGGGCATTAAGGACTTTTTCGAACGGGGGGGAAAAACCCCATGGAGGTTGGGAGGAGGATGGTGCTGTCCCACTTACAGTGCTCCATTTCGGATTACGCCATCCTCCTCCCAACCTTCCCCCATGCTTGCTCCGTGCTGCAGGCACAAGAAACATACCATTTTTTATTGACAGGGGTTTTCCATTGATAAAAGCGGCACATTTCTCACACCTGCAGCACCGAGGAAGCACAGGGGAAGGTCAGGAGGAGGACAGCATCATCCAAAATGTTGTGCTGTAAGTGGAACAGCACCATCCTCCTCCCGACCTCTGCGGGGGGAGGGGTTCCCCCATTTGAAAAAGTCCTATGTGGCTATTTGTTGGGTCAATGTAACTCCAGCCATTTTTATCTAACTGTATGTCAGTACCATGTTTTTTCTTAAGCAACGTCTTCCCTGGGACCCAGCTACAGATTAATTCCTAGAGAGTTGCACAGGGATCATTTTTAAATGCTGCCTTTCCAAGGAAATAGAAAATAACTGCCACTAGTGACTTGCAACAACCAGAAATGATTGGCTAATTGCTTGTGGTAGTACCATTTACGGTATATAACACTTCTGTATCAAACCCAACCCACATGGTAGAATGAAGCTACTTTCCTTTTCAGGATGTATAGCTGAAGCTGTGAGGGTTTGATTTGCCACGGGCTATGCTAGTTAGGGGAGCTGTAATCCTAAAGAGTAACTTTTCCAACTTCTGGTATAGACCATGTTCCTTTCTTCAAACGATCTGCTCAATATGTCAGGACAGAAACCAGAAGGAAGTTATGGCAGAGGTAGGACCAAAGAGCACAACCCCGTTGTCTTGTTCCATGTGATTGACCAGGTAGAGGATAATACCTGAAATGGGTTTCTGTGTTTACTGAGCACTAGCTCACTATTCCATCTTTGAACAAAAATACAGATCAGACTGGGAGTAGGAGCATATTTTAAGCAACACAACTACTGCAAATCATGAAATATATCCCTTCTTGTGAATAGTCCATACAGGCCTATTTTAGAACAATTTTCACTGTTAACTGCCTTCCTCATACTTAAACGTTCATGCATTTACCTAACCTTTTTGGCACAGCCCAGTTACTCACTGTTTATTCAAATTTTATATCTTTCCTGCTTTCAATAACAAAGTTAATCTGTTGATTACACCTGTCAATCAGTTACCTCTCTCTCTCTCTCTCTCTCTCTCTGGCTTTTCTTTGCAAACAAAGATTCAGGAAGGACTCATCCCGCGCTTTCTGCAAGTGCACTGATGACTAAAAAGGCCAATCCGAGATAAACAAGTCCGGTTGCAGAAAGCACAGCAGAAGGCCTCCTTGGGTGATGTTTCTGGGTTGTGATTCTTTCTGCGTTGTGGTTTCTCTTCAAGACTTGTTCGGCGTGAGTTCTCAAATAAGGCTGCAGCATTGTGGATGGTGCATCTCCATGCCTCCCGATGTGAGGTCAGGGCGGAACATTGTTGGTGATCAATTTAGCCGAGCCTGAGATGTTGTTTCAGGGAGTCCTTGTATCATTTTTTGGAGCGCCCCTCTTATGCTGATCCATGGTGAGTTCACGGTAGAGTACTCTTTTTGGAAGGTGATGGTCCTCCAGCCTAGAAACGTGCCCTGCCCAGCGCAGCTGTATTCTCAATATCATGGCCTCAAGCATTCGAGGAGTCATAGGTGGTGGTGATAGGTGACCCATGTTTCAGATCCATAAAGGAGAATAGACAGTACAATGGCTCTATACACCCTGATTTTTGTGCTTTGCCTCAGGTGTTTATTACTCCAGACTCTTTTGTGAAGTCTTCCAAATGCGCTATATGCTTTTGTTAATCTGTGATCGATCTCTTTGTCAATTTTGGCATCTGAGGAGATGATGCTTCCCAGGTAAGTGAACTGCTGAACGGACTTAGAATCATAGAATCATAGAATCATAGAATTGTAGGGTTGGAAGAGACCACAAGGGCCATCCAATCCAACCCCCTGCCACGCAGGAATCACGATCAAAGCATCCCTGACAGATGGCCATCCATGGAGAACCAGTGTGGTATAGTAGTTTGGATGTTGAACTAGGACTCTGGAGACCAAGGTTTGAATCCCCGCTTGGCCATGGAAACCCAATGCATGCCCTTAGGAAAGTCACACTCTCTCAGCCTCAGAGGACGGCAAAGACAAACCCCCTTGGAAGAAATCTTGCTAAGAAAAACCCACGACAGGTTCACCCTGGGGTCACCGAAAGTCAGAAATGACTTGAAGGGACACGGAAACAACAATTAAGTCATGGCTCTTTGGGACCTCCAGTGGTAGTTATGGTGATTCTAATGAGACCAACAGTAGTAACTTCCTTTTGGATATAATTTATTGAGGATGGAACATTGGAAGTGAGAGACTGCTATCATGCCCCATTTGTGGACTTCCCAAAGGGCTTTGGCAGATTTGCCGACGGCAATGTGGGGATGGTGGTGTTTGTCCTGTGGTGCAGGCTGGTAAAGAACTTCTGTTTTCTTCAGGTTCACTTCCAGCCCAAACAGCTCTGCAGCTGTTGCGAAGCAGGATGTTAGGCGCTGCAGAGCTGCTTCTGTGTGGGCAACAAGGGCAGCAGCATCAGAGAAGAGCAGCTCACGGACTAGATAGTTTAGAGTCTTAGTGTGAGCTCTCAGACGGCTTAAGTTAAACAAGCTACCATCAGTATGGTAATGTATATAGATGCCGTTGCCTTCTTCAAGCTCTGCCATAGCCCTTTGGAGCATCATGCTGAAGAAGATTGTAAATAAAGTTGGCGCAAGAACACAACCTTGCTTCACTCCATTAGTTATTAGAAAGGGCTCTGAAAGAGCATTGCCATATCTGACTTGACCGCGCTGGCCCTCATGTAGCAAGATAATCATTTTCAGGAATTTGGGGGGACATCCTAGTCTTTCCAGGATCTGCCACAGACCTTTTCTACTCACAGTATCGAAGGCTTTGGTGAGGTCAACAAATGTTACATAGAGACCCTTGTTCTGCTCCCTACATTTTTCTTGCAGTTGTCTAAGTGCAAATACCATATCTGTAGTACTCCTATTGGCTCTGAAGCCACATTGGCTTTCAGGAAGAAGTTCTTCTGCAATAGCAGGAACTAATCTGTTCAGGAGTATCCTTGCAAGGATTTTTCCAGCAATAGAGAGCAGTGATATGTCTCAATAGTTTGAGCAATCGGATTTTGCTCCTTTTTTCTTGTACAGGGTGATGATGACTACATCTCGGAGATCTGATGGCAGTTCCCCTTTTTCCCAGCAATTCACAAGGAGTTTGTGGAATTTATCTTGGAGTGCATGACCTCTGTGTTTCCAAACTTCAGGCTGGATTCCATCAATCCCACCTGCCTTGCCATTTTTCAGCTGCTGTATGGCCTTAAGGGTCTGTTCCAAAGTGGGAGCTATGTCCAATTCATTGGTTTTTGTATCATATGTTGGATAGCTGAGCCTTGGACTACTCGGTTGGCACTAAAGAGACTTTGAAAATGTTCAGCCCATCAATTCAGGATGGAGGCTTTATCAGTAATTAAAGTTTGACCATTTGTACTGTATAAGGAGCTTTGGACCTGATAAGTAGGTCCAAACACTGCCTTAAGAGCTTCATAAAATCCTCTATGATCACCCAGATCTGCACAGTGTTGTGTCTTTTCTGCTATATTGACCCACCACTAGTTCTGCATGTCTCTGAGTTTTTGTTGGAGTTTACTAGATGTGAGGCGGAAAGCTACTTTTCTTACATGGCAAGTTGGCTGGGCGAGGTATGCCTGGTGAGCAGTTCTCTTCTTTGCCAACAGCTCCTGGATCTCTTGGTTGTTTTCATCAAACCAGTCTTGATTTTTCTTGTGGGAGAACCCAAGGGATTCTTCTGCAGACTGGAGGATACTGTTTTTGATATGTTGCCAAAGCACTGTGGGAGAAGGATCTGTAGGATGGTCTTCAAGTTTTGTTTGCAGATTTGCCTGGAAGTTGTCTCTCATGGCAGCTTGTTGAAGATTGTTGACTTGGAGTCTGTTCTTTAAGATGCCACCCCTCTTAGGTTTGAACTTAAGATGAAGATTCAGTTTATATCTGACAAGGCAATTATCTGTTTGACATTCTGCACTGGGCATCACTTGGGTATGACAGACATCGCGAATGTTTCTCTGGCAGACTAGAACATAGTCAAGGTTTGGATCGGGGATGCATCCAGGTTGTCTTCAAGCTACCTTTCTGCTGAAAGATTGTGTTTGTAATAGTCAGCTGTTGTTCTTCAACAGCTGACAATCAGTTACCTAGCTTCACGTGAAAATTATTTATCACCTCTGTTGTTTTGGTTGTTGTGTGCCTTCATTTCCCCCCCTGTTTATGGCTTCACTAAGGTGAACCTATCACAGAGCCTTCTTGGCAAAATTTGTTCAGAGGAGAATTGCATTGCCTTCCTCTGAGACTGGGAGAGTGTGACTTGCCCGAAATTACCCAGTGGGTTTCCAAAGCTGAACATGGATTTAAAGCCTGGCCCCTTCCTGGAGTCTTAGGCTGCTGCTACACTGCAGAAATAATGCAGTTTGACACCGCTTTAACTGCCATGGCTCAATGCTTTAGAATTCTGAGATTTGTAGTTTTGTGAGATATTTAGCCTTCTCTGTCAGAAAATTCTGGTGCCACAGCAAACTACAAATCCCAGGATTCCATAGGATGGAGCCACAGCAGTTAAAGCAGTGTCAAACTGGATTATTTCTGCGGTGTAGATGCAGCCTAAGTCTAACCCTCAAACTCCTATGCCATGCTGGCTTCTTTTATTTCCTCTGTAATCAGGTTTATATATATATAAAGTTATATGGAGCCTAGGGATTTTACAATATTAAGCATTATACAAATACTGTACTATGAATAAATAATAACATAATAACTGCATTTGCTTACATTTGTCCTTCTCTTCCCTAGTCTCTTTCACTGTCAACAATATAGTCGTACTTTAGAGGATGGAGAAAGCTGAATGTTTGCCTCCTTGTGGAATCGTCATCGTCATCATCTATACATGGTGCGCAGTAATTGTAAAATAGCACACTCACTCATAATAATCTTTCTACACAAATCAACTATTTGAAGCAAACTTTCAAGTAATATATATCAACTTTATCACATCACTACAAAAAAAATAAGTATATTGTATAGCTGACAGTGAGAGAGAATCCATGTCATAGACCGTCGTCCATCCATTAACCTATAACTGTTTCAAAGTTACATGGAGTGGAATGCCCTTCCCTTAGAGGCCTGACTAGCACCAACATTGGTTTATTAAGGTGCCAAGAAAAAACATGGTGATTGACTAAAGCCCTTGAGGTCTAATACACACACAGAGAGAGAGAGAGAGAGAGAGAGAGACAAAGAGAGAGAGAAAGAAAGGGGGAGGTTTGAACTGTTTTAACCTTCTTAATCTGTTTTTTTACTTCTTAACTTGTTTAATACATTTTAGTCTGTTTCAATTATTTGTATTGTTTAAATTGTTTTAAACTAGTGATGTACATACATTTTACTTGTACACCACCTGAGCATATAGGGTGGGATATGAATATTTTAATTAATTATAAAGCACATACTTATATACAATCCAACACAGTGCTAGGCTTTCTGAAACTAAGGGTTTGTCTACACAGGCAATTTACCCCATCTTTCTACCATCTTGGAGCCCTGTGGTCCAGACAACACAGGGCTTTTGCCCCATTTTGCCCTAGGCAGTCCTCACAACTTCTGGGGCAAAGACAGGGCTAAGACGGGGGGGGGGAATGGGGTAGTTCCCATTACAGCATTTTTAAAAAATACCTGTTTAAATCTATTCCAGCCGGCAAAAAACGGATCGGGCCCTGCGTGACTGCAGGAACCTGTTCTGGCACATCGGCCTGTCACTGCAGCTGCCCTCTGCTTCACACGTCCATAGCCATGAAGGGGGCGACAGAATGCTGCAGGCCTCCTTCCTGGCATCAGATATTACAGGGGCAGGGGCAGTGGCTGCAGGGGTGAGCCAGCATGCTTATCTGGACTCTGGCCCATTTCGTGCCAGTAACGAGGGAAGAATGGACCTGACCTGGGGGCAGAATATGCCAGAAGCGAGCTGGTGTATTCTGGTCTGTGTAGATGAGCCCTAATTGAATTCAGTGACTGGTGTTTACATTTGCCAATTTTTTTTTTCTTTACACCAATATGGTATTACAAAATGTTTGTGTGGTGGGGTTTTTTTGTGTTTTTTTGTTTTGTTTTTACTTGAAGGAGTTTGCCTTATGATGCAAATGAACTACATTGCAAATGTAGTGAACATGGGGTAAATTGGCAGTGAACAATTAAATAACAGGTCCTTTCAGAGCCAGGACCTAAACATGTCAGTACACATTTCCTAATAATTTCATTCCTTTTCTCTGGAATAAAGCCCTCTTGCATTACATAATTAGAAAGCAGAATGTATCTTTATCTAAGTGGGATTATACCTCAGCCTGCCAAAGTGTGATAGCTACAAATGATTTCTTGTCTATCATAGATAGTACTTCACACTTCCTTTACATACTTCACACCAATCACAATTGGACTCCAAAAATAAACAAGATCATCACACAGTGTCACAGACTAGACTCCTGAAACCCAGCACTGTTGGCAGAAGGGCACAGAGGAAAGGTTTTCAAACATTGCCATGAACAGAACCATCATCTCATACAAAGTAGTTATTGCTCATGAGTTGTGATTTCATAAGGAAGGCATCTGAACTATGTCCAAAGATCCCAAATCTCTTGCCCTACCACAGCATTTAATCTAAATAAACAGTGGTTTTATTCTTCAAAAGTTTCCTTTTATATAAACAAGGAGGCCATGGTCTAAATTTAAACTGGTGCTTTCTAGAAGGAAGACCGTGCCTTCATACTAGAAAAATATGTCATTTCCACCCTCGGGTGCTAGGATGAAGTAGGCAACCAGGTCAAATAAAGTAGAATAGAATAAATACTGTTTTCAGAAGCCAGCTCATATAAATCGGTAAGACTTTTTTATGCCACTGACAATACAGTTAATTTTGATATGCTGCTTAACAATAATACATTCAGAGATCATCATGTTCCTCTCTAATTTGTAACGGTTTGATGATTTTTAATGAGGACTTGTAATGAGTTGAGGTAAGGCTTGTATTTAAATTTTCTGCAGACCTAGCAGCCAAATTAATCTGGTTTATCAAATAATCTCTTGCTTTCCAATTGTTTTCCCCCTTCCTCCGTGTGTGTGTGTTTAGTTTTATGACGTTCACTACACAAAACATTCCAGTTATAATAAGGGTTAGGCATTTAAAGCCTGTTAAGATTGTAATCATTTTTTTCCTACAGTATCCAAATTACAGATACAATAATTACTCTCCATTTGTGACGAAATATATTACAATGTCTCCACCATCACCCCAGATTAGACAAAGAACTCTTTCTTTGTTAAGCAAAACATTTAAAACTTACCGGAACTGAAATCTGAGGATTATTTTTCAGTTTTCCCAGTGTGGTGAAGCCATCAACGCTGATCTTTCCTCTTGGTGCAATGCTTAAAGTTTGGATCAAAGTGCAGTCAATATAAAGAGTGACAGTGCTCCTTTCTATACCAACCATAACTTTATGCCATTGGGAATCAAATAAGTATGGCAAGTCCAAAAATGTTGCCGTCTGGAGACCTCCATCTGTTCCTTTATACGAGTACTCAACAGATTTGGCTTGTCCATTAAACTTCAATCCAACTTGTTCATTTCCCGAAGAGTCCAAAACCTGCCAAATGCTCCAGTATTTCTGAAGTGTATTTCCAGCCATCCGAAAAGTAGTTAGAATGGAATATTCGTCAGGTAGTCCATTTGGATATAAAGATCTGTGCAGGATGAAAATAAAACAGACTTCCTGTTGCTGCTTTTTTTCCATTGGTTTGATTTAGCACTGGCTCAAATCCTCACTTGGAAGAGAAAATGGATGCCCATTCTCTCCAGTCTGCTAGTAACTTTGTCCTTTTCTATGGCTGCTGCCACACTGCAGAAATAACACAGTTTGACCCTGCTTTAACTATTATGGCTCCATCCTATGGAATCCTGAGGTTTGTAGTTTGTTGTGGAACTAGAGCTCTCTGACAGAGAAAGCAAAATGTCCCACAAAACTACATATCCCAGAATTCCATAGCATGGAGCCACGGCAGTGTCAAACTGCATTATTTCTGCAGTGTGGCAGTAGCCTAAGACATTAGCTCAACATTCTTGCCAGTTAGAGTAATTATAATTCAACAATATTTTCTCTTTCTCTGTCACAAACAACCCAACCTCCATTTCACGTAGTAACAGTGCCCTGAACCAAAACAGTCCTAAAACAGTGTTGATTAATAACAGGTCTATTTAGGTCCCTGTGGTTTTTAATCTATTTATTGGATTTACACCCTGCCTTTCTACCAGAGAATGGCACTTAAGATAACAATGATGAAATCAAACAAATAAATACATTTAAATAATTTTTTAAAAATCAAAACACAATGAGAAATATGTCAATAAAAGAATAGGACCTACCCAGTTAAAATTTTGTTCAGCAACAACCCAGTTTAATTGCTAAAGCCTTTCTTGTGGTTGTTGTCGATGTATACCTTCAAGTCGTTTCTGACTTATGGCACTCCTAAGGCGAACCTATCACAAGATTTTCTTGGCAAGATTTGTTCAGAGGGGGTTTGCCTTTGCCTTCCTCTGAGGCTGAGAATGTGTGACAAGGTCACTCAGGGGGATGGGGTGGATTCGATGGCTGAGCAGGAATTCAGACTCTGGTCTCCAGAGTCTTAGTACGATACTCAAACCACTACACCATGAAAAAACAGCTCTTTCCCTGCTGGTGGAAGGACAACAGAGAGCAGCCCAACCCAGCTCATCTTGGTAGTCAACTCCTGAGCCTGGGAAATCCCATTGAGAAAGCACACCTCTTATGTCTCCACCAATATGCCTGTGAGGGTCGTCGGACTGGGATTACATTTAGACCTGCCCTGTTTTCTATACAATCACTGCCTGTTAAGTCATGGAGCAAATTCAGTATTGCACTGCTGTTCACAAGGCTGAGAATGATCAGGGGTACACCTGGTTAATTTCAGCCTCAGTACTCCACCCTTTCAGGAAGAGTAAACCCATGAGGTTAACAATAAAGCTTTCAGAAAGCAGCTGAAAGTGAGCTGCAGAGAAGGGTGAAACATGTGGGTTGAGCATACAAAGTGGTCAAAGCTTTAAACTAGTGTAAAAGTAGTACTGGAGATATCATACATTCTAACCATATCCCTGTTCTACTCAATCATTTAAACAAGGTTTAAAGACATTTTTGAAATGGTGGACTTAGATTATGATATGCACAAGAGATACTGTTTATGTTGGTTTTCCTCCTCTGGTATTGTCTAAACATTACATCTTGTTGTAATGTGTGTCATTTTGGCAGTGCATAGCCCTAAAAAGTGGTGTACAATTCCCTCTAATAAATAAATGAACCATGTGTATTTGTCTGCATTAATTAGACTTTGCACACCAAACTGTTCCCATTTAATCCAGAAAGGGTCAAGGGGATACCCCCTCCCCCAAATCCCTCCCTCCTCCTAAATCCAACCTCCTTATGAATCCCCCCCCCCACCTATTCACCCTCCCAACTGGGAAGGAAGCAGGAAGAGATTCATTTCTCTGTTATCTCCTTTCAGAGGCAGAGTTAACAGCAAGGATTATCCATCAGACACATACAGAACCACCCTATACTCTCTCTGCCCTCCCAGTTGGGAAGTCCAAGGCATGTGGGGGAATACCTGAAGTCACCCTTGACCTTCAGTAAGAGACAACAACCTGGAGGGATTTCCCCAGTAGGAGAGGCAAAGCTTCGCTGACCCAAACACCAGTTGAAGGAAAGTTCCTGTAAGTAAGTGCTTGGGTCTGTGCTCAGCTTTGCTTTACCCAAATAAGGAAGGCATCGACAGAGTAAAGCCAGAATCCTCATTAAAGTGCTGGCTAAAAGCTCCGGCCTGCAGTGCTGTCAGGAAACTTGTGATGTGGAAGGAGGCATAATCATAGCTGTAAGATCAGGAGCATGATCATGCCCTGCCACAATGTGTGGGGTGGGAAACCAGACCAATTAAACTGCCCCTACCTTGGAGCACCTTTACATACTTTTTTCAATATACGGCAGTAGTAACTCCCTTCCCCCAACTTTGTAGATTTATAGCTGTGTCAATCTATGGCTACATTATCCTGTGTACTTCTCTAAGCTTGTGTCCCTCAATCAGAGCAAACTGTCTTCTTCTGCTGCAATAACAAAGGTTCCCCCCCCCCCAAATTATGCCACAAGTCAGTCTGGTATGAATCCTGTCAGAATGGCCTTTCCACAGAGGACACAACTGGAAATTCACACACTAAAGTGGTTGTGTGAAGAAGCTCTTGCTTTCGTTTCCTGGGAAATCACACTTAATTCTATTGATTAATGAAACATCATTCATGTTATATGCACATTCTCACTGAAAGGATGTAGCAATGATAAAGAACCTGCTTTGTGTTATTTATTGGAAACAGAGAGAACTGCTGAAACAAAACAGATAATCCCCTGTTTTTTATTAGTTTCTAAGGTTTCCTTGGAGATATGCAAATTGAAACCACTGAAAAATAATTGAAATTTTCTTCAACTCATAAAGGAACCTTGCCAAAGAATAGGACATGTGCAGGCTAGCATGTTTAGAGCTTAGGACATATCGTTGTTACTCACAAGAACATTTCTACTATGTGATACCAAAGTAAGTGATCAAAGATTAAATACAATTCATTAACCCTAGCAATACATGAGGAAATGATAGGTGACTTTTAAATACTACAAGGTTACCCTTCTAGATTTTGAATGATCTTGGACTAACGTACATTTATATTTTCCTTTGTTCCCCTAAACTTCCCCATTTGGTTCCCTCAAAATCTATTCTAGAGGAACGAAAGACCCTTCAGAGAAAATTTGGGGTGAGTTACAGAGTTCTAGAGGATGAAGACAGGAGGAGAAAGTTAAAATGCACTCACATCATGTTAAGTTTTGCCTTATTTTAGTACTGCTTGAAGAACGAAAGATATAGACAGGCCTACCAAAGGTAAGGCAGGGTGAATTTTAACTAAGGGGTTGTCCAAACAGTGAAAACACTCCTCACAGAATGCCAGGAAAATCCTGCTTGTCTTAATGGCATCCTGCCTGATTTTGCCATATTGTGAAGGAGAGGGGCTAAAACCGTCATAAACCTTGCTAAAAAAGCCTTTGCAGCTTTTCCTGTCTTTTAAAAAACAACACTGTGAGGGTGCATATTTCCGCTCATTAGGACAAGTGAGTCGAGCAGATTCACTTGCCCAAATCTGATTGGTCAGAAGAGCACAGGGGCAGGGCTTGCTAGTAAGGCAAATGCCCGCTGCCACCATGTTGGATTTTCACCTTAGCAGGCAAGCGCTACAACGAGAAAATGTGTGTGGGGGGGTTGTTTGTTTGTTTTTCTGCTTTTGTGTTAAAGTGAAACAATGCTCAATTGCACCTTGGATAACTTTTTTTAAAAAAAAATAAGGGTGGTGGTAGCAAATGCAGGTAAGTGCAAATGCAAGTAAATCAGTTGTGGCTGTCATGTTTCCTAGCAGGCATGCAGAGCTTAAGGGGCAGAAAAACCATTAGGAAAGGTAACAGCTGCTGCAAAATGTCATTACTTTGAGGGGCTCCATTTTTTATGGGTTCATATAGATGAGCCCTAAGAATATGCAGTTTTTAAAACTAGACTCAAGTCATTCTTCAGCACTTTCCCCTCCCCCAGAAAATGTATATTCTTGAACAAAAATAAATTGCTTGTAAACTGTTTGGACCTCAACAAGGTACAGATCAAGGAGATAGCAACTGGGGCATCCTTATTGCTGTGGCATGAAAGGACAAGTCCAGCCAAATTAAGCACTGACAAGCAAAGCATTTTGTTTTCAACATTAGGCACTGCCTTTTTACCCTGAAAAGGAAAATCTACCAACAACCAAGACCCAAAGTACTAAATTATTTGGGTAACATGACTCTGCTCTTACTGACTGGGCATCCAAGGATGTAATGCCCATCTAGTCTTCTGTAACTAAGTTCATAGCAGCAGGCATTCCACTATCAAAAAGGAGAGCATGTGAGGACATACAGAATTTCAATCATTTGAGTGCAGTAGAGTGGCTACATCTCTTTACAGTCTAGTCCCATGCATCTTTACACAGTGTCCTCAACAGTTTTATTATCATGTAAGTATGCACAAGGTAGCAGACTTAATCATCTGTCTTTGGAGCTTATGGAATATTTCTAACCAAATGCTTCTTATCATGCAAACGATTATAAAGAAAGGAAGCATCCAGTAACCTCCAAGATGGAAAGGAAGGAGATTTACATCTTTTGTTATTGTCATTTTGTATTGATTTAGTGATTTTGTATTGATTTGGGAAAAGATTAAAAACTCTTGTATGCTTTTTTAAAATAAATATATTTCATCCTTCCCCCTTGCAAAGATCCCTAGCAAAGCCTTAACCCAGCAAAGCAACAATAACAAAAACAACAATACAGAGAACAACAATACATATCCACCACAGTTATAAAAGGTAAGAGATTCACATCTGTATTAACTGCGGGTTGTACCAGCAATATGTATGCAAAACTGCTCTTCTGTTTGACTATTATGGGAATAAATAGCCATTTAAATTATTCTACATTGTTTCTATCAGGAATTAATGATGCTTTCCTGGAAAATCTCTGCAGGATTGAGTTACAAAGAAGCAGCTAAACATACACTACATTCATACTACTAATAATAATAATAAAATTTATTTCTGTCCTGCCCCTCTGCAATGCAATCGGGGTGGCTTACAGCATAAAAATCCCATAATTACATTAGTACCCTAACCCACCCACCCCTTAAAACAATATTAAATTAAAAAGATTTAAAATATACAATAATTAAAAAGAGAAAAAAAATGGAATAATTCAATGGCAGTTTAAGGGAAAAGACAGCCGAATCTTCGGGTCAGGATAGCTATTTGGGAAAGGCCTGCTGGAAAAGATCCGTCTTGACAGCTTTTTTGAAGCTGTATAAGGTGGTAATAAGATGGATGTTGTCCAGCAGACCATTCCATAATCTGGGAGTGGTAGCAGAGAAGGCCCTCTGGGAGGTCACCGACAACCTTGTTTTCATAGGTTGTAACAGATTCCTCCCAGAGGACCGAAATGCGCAGGGAGGGTCATACGGAAGGAGGCGGTCCTGGAGGTAAGTTGGACCCAAGCCATGTAAGGCTTTAAAGGTCATAACCAACACCTTGTACTGTGCCCGGAAACTAATGGGCAGCCAGTGGAGAACTTTTAACACAGGTGTTATATGCTCTCTTCTGGGAACGCCAGAAATCAACCTGGCTGCCATGTTCTGAACTAGCTGAAGTTTCCGAGTCAAGCACAAGGGTAGCCCCATGTACAGTGCATTACAGAAGTCGAGACGAGAGGTTACCAGCACATGTACCACAGTTTTGAGGTCCCTGATTTCCAGGAAAGGGTGCAGCTGGCGTATCAGCAGAAGTTGATAACAGGCACTCCTGACCGTCATATTTACCTGATTAGACCTCTGGAGCAACGGGTCCAGGAGCACCCCCAGACTGCAGACGCAGTCCTTGGAGGAGAGTGTGATTCCATCCAGGATTGGAAGTTGTATTCCCAGACCTGGTTTCGGGCCCGTAACTGTTAGTACCTCCATTTTGTCTGGATTCAGTCTCAATTTGTTTTTTCTCATCTAGTCCATTACTGCCCTAAAACAATCACTGAGAGCAGAGACGCCATCTGAAGTTGAAGCTGATGACCAAGACATGGAGAAATATATCTGGGTGTCATCAGCATACTGATAACACTGCACTCCATGCCTCTGAATGATCTCTCCCAGCGGCTTCATATAGATGTTAAATAGCATTGGGGACAGTATGGCACCCTGAGGGACACAAGAATTAAGCTCTATTCTAATAGAGCAACTGTCCCCGAGCCTCACCCTCTGGGATCTTCCCGAGAGGAAGGAATGGAACCACTGCAAGGCAGTGCCTCCAATTCCTAACCCCCTCAGGAGATCCAAGAGAATGGAGTGATCTAGTGTCAAAGGGCGCTGAGAGGTCCAAGAGCACCAACAGGGTCACACTACCCCTGTCGATCCCCAAGTGAAGGTCGTCAGCCGGAGCAACCATGGCAGTCTCCACTCCATATCCTGTCCTAAAGCCAGTTTGAAATGGATCTAAGACCTGAGCAGGGCTATTGACGATAGGGTGACTTGGATGTCTCTCATTCATGGGTTCGCCATAAATCAAAGTCAACTTGATGGCAGTTAACAATGGCATCTGCTAGGGCCTAAATACCCTGATGACACCAGATCATATCTGATCTTGGAAGCTAAGCAGGGTTGGCCCTGGTTAGTACTTGGATGGGAGACCACCAACAAATACCAGGTGCTGTAAGCTATATTTCAGAGGAAAGAACTGGCAAAACCATCTCTGGGTATACCTTGACTAAGAAAACCCTATGAAATTCATGGGGTCACCATAAGTCAACAAGTGACTTGAGGAGAGCTCTTCACACAGAGGAATAATTAAATGGTTTTTTTCAGCACCAGCCTTGGTGAACAGCATTGCTGTAACTCCCTATACCCACCAGGTGGCAATCGGTGCAACCATTGCTTTTAAGCCCTGGCTACACTCTTTAAGAAGAGACACAGACTTTTTAAGCATACCCAGACAAATTACAGGAAAGCTAGCACATTTCCTGCATAATAGCTGGCTGCTGTTGTGTCCCAGACTTATATTAAAAGATAATTACATGCTTCATATATGAACGAACGATAATTTAGGGCAGTGAGGTATAACGGCTTTATTAGCAGGATTCTGGGAGTGCTGTTATTACTCACAACCAGGCTAGGCAAGCTGAGAAAATATGCTCCAGTATCATCTAAGGCGAGCTATTCACTGGCAGACCAAACACCCACTTCTATTTTTCATGCTTGGAATTGATGTCCATAAACATATAGTTTGCTTTGCTTCACTAAGCTGCCATACCTCAGTCTATCCACAGCAGACACAGTTTTCTGTCTGTGGTAGAAAGGTTTTTAAATTCCAAAAAACATTGTACATTTATTGAGTGAGAAAATATTCTATGACCGTGCATGTCCTTCCTCATTAGGGTTGCCAGATCTCTGGGCCTGGCCCATCTCCAGGTGGGAGATGAATTCTCCAGTTGTAGTAGGCTCAGCTCCAGGCAAAAGGACAGGACTCTGTACAAATTTCCAGCTCAGCCAGTGGAGCTTGCTGCACTTTGCAAAGCTTGATTTATTGGCTGCAACAACTTGCAAAGACTCTCCAGAAGGTCTATATATTTACTTACAGGTCACACATACACCCGTATCTGTAGGGGACACGTTCCTGGACTTACCATGGATATGTGAAACCATGGATAATAGCAAACCCTATTGAAATGAATGACTTCCAGCCCAACATCTGGTGGAAGCATACCATTGAATTGCACTGGAGGACCTAGAAAATGCCTAGAGAGGACTTTTTTTGGATGTGGATAAGTGAAACAGCAGGTGCTGGGCCCATGGATATGGGGGTTGACCTGTAGTTAGTTTCCTCCTTCCCTTGCAGTCATTTTGGCACCAGGACTCACCTTCTGTTCTGCTCTACATCCACCTTCTGGTTAGAATCAACCAGTCTAGATTAAATCTTCCTTATCCCATCCCCCTAAGTAAGTGAGAAGGAATAATCCCCTCATTCCACCTTGCTCTGGGAACAGATCTTTCAGCTAAGATTTCCAAACAAGTGTGTGTGTGTGTGTGTGTGTGTGTGTACACAACAAGCTGTAAGCAGCTACGGTTGGTACTTAATGCATAATACTTAATGATATCACCAGAGGCTGCCCCTAGGTGTCAGGTTTTGGTCTGGAAACCTCAGGGCCTGAGATGACCATGAACTTGCAACCCTATTCCTCATATTATATCATTTCCCTTTATAGGACCTGTTTTAAGGTATTAAAATATAACAGAATAATAAGAAAAAAGATGTTGCTAGTTGAAAGACTGGTCATGTTAACCTTCAGAATGGCTGTGGAAAACAGTGCTTGACCTCTTACAAATAAATCAGGGAATATCATATATTGTGTTCCCTAGTTCACACAATCCATTTCTACTGGGTGCTTGAAACAATATGGCATTAGGTTGTGTGTGCATAGGTGATGAGGTAAATTTAGGTGTAATTGAATAAGCAGGGGGTTGGAGTGAATGGCCCTCGTGGTCTCTTCTAACTCTGCAATTCTATGATTCTATGATTCTAAGTGGTAACAAAACTGAGGTCATTTCCACTCTTTAAAAAAGTTTTAATAGTGGAGGAGGTACTGAAGGCAGTGCTTGACTGGGTCACATTGTTCCTATGCAGGTGTTCTAGTTGTGGGTATAATGAACAAGGATGAACACACCCAAGGCTATCTTAAGTCATTTTTCTCCCTGAGGTATGGGACAAGATACCCACTACTCCTATTCCACCTATAGAAGAAGATTAGGCTGCCTCAGTATTTGCCTTCAAGTTGACTCCAACTTACAGACACCCTACTATAGGGTTTTCCTTAGCAGGATTTATTCAGAGAGGGTTTGCCATTGCCTTCCTCTGAGGCTGACGGAATCTGACTTGCCCAAGGTCATGCAGTGGGTGTCTGTAGCTGAGTGGGGATTTGAACCCAGCGTCCTAGTCCAACACTCAAACCACTGCACCACACTGTTAATTCAGTGCTGGCAACAGGATAATATCTTCCACCAGATCAGAGGGAAAGGTGGCAGACCAGTTTAGGAGATGAGGACAGACTGCATGGCATCAGCAACTCTCTCCCCCAAGATATAACAATAACTGGGAACAGTCAGAAGACTGCTATAGCTGCCTCCCAGTATTGTAGCCTAAGGCAGTTGCTTCACTGCATTTAACGGTATAGCCAGTCCTAGGAATGCTAACTTGGCCCCCTCTTTCATTATTGCCATTCTTGCCTTCCACATGTGTGGGAGAGGGAATAGATTACTCACTGGAAGGGTTCTTTCTACCCATGCATGTTCCCCACCTGGTTTATCACATTGATTTTCCAGGGTTCTAAACTGTGTGGGAAGTTTAGATGGATAGAAAAGACTCCCTGCTACACACATTACTCCTTGACACGTGGAAAATGTCAAGAACCATGATAGAATACAGCAGAGTTCGCATGCTCATCCTCTCTCCTCTGCCTCTGCCTCTGTGTGACTATTCTGCCCACAAGAAGTCCACCTAAAAATGGCTACCACATGATGTCCATCTAAAGAAGCATAAGCTATCCCATAAGAATGAGTACTACCTGCTTTATGATGTTCTATGATACACTCACCTCATCTTTGAGTGAGATCACAGTGAGAATCTCTTTGACATTCCACACACCTAATATCTCAGTGAATGGTCCCATGAATGCATGAACTTCCTGCACTGGAAAGTATTATGGAAGAGGCATTGTGAAGTGATATGACCTTTGTCTTTTGTGCCTAACTTGTCAGAGGTCTTTCATACATGAATATTGACAGTTGGCATTACAGTCTTTGAATGATGGACACAAATCTATGAACTCAGGCCTAATTCTCTTTTAGTCCTGAGTAAAACATACCCATTGAATCTGTTAGATTTATCAGTATGTTGACTCACCATTTAGCAATTGATTGAATGGGTCTACTCTAGTTGGGACTAGCCAACAGGATGCCAGCCTCAGCCTCAACACTATGCTGAAACAATAGACAAGAGGGCTAACTGAGAAAGGGCAAAACCTGAAGCACAACCTCTTAGCTGCATATTGTAGATGCTGATTAAATCAGATGACAAAGAGCTGAGGTACCCATAACCTGGGTGACTTCATGGATTCATAGGCGAAAGGGGATTCTCTGGAATGGAGAGCACAGTTTAACTCTTCCAAAATGGTTGCCTGGCTAAGGAAGAAACAGTTGTCCATTTAGACAGGCATTTAAAAGAAACAATATAGCAAAAACAACATTACCGAGTAGGAATCCTGAAGTCTACATTTGTGCCTAATTTGTAAGCCACTTGTAAAGCTGTGGAACCCACCACACGCTGGATAATGCCTCTGGAAGCAGCTTTGTCAAGCTGGAACTGTGAAATGAGATCATAGCCTAAAAGAACAAATAAACACATTTCAGATTTTTAGACAGAAAAACAGGTAGCCAGATCAAACAACTCAATAGTTTCCCTTTGGCCTCTCTTTCAATATGAACTTTGTTGCCATTTAAATTCATTGTGCCTGCTGTTTTAAATAAAAAATCTTAGCTTGCTTTCTTGCATTTTTAAAAAAGAAATAACACTGTAAGTTAGTTAACTTGCAGGTCACAAGTGACAAAGGGGACAGAATTGTTTTAATAAATAAACAGATGTTAGATGTAGTGCCTTTTTTTCAGTCAGATGGGATTTCTAACAAAAGAAAGAAGGAAAGAGATGCTCTGAAATTGTTTGTTCAAAACAAACATATACTTGCCTGGCAGATCATCTTGGCCAATTCTGGATGCAGGGCAGAGATCAGCATTCGTGCTGGAACTGAATGTTACTGGAAACCCTATATAGAACAGTACACACAGTTATCTCTGTCCACTATGTTCTTGGATGGTGTGTCAACCTTGAGCCACCCCCTTGGGGGCGAGCACCCAAGAAATAAATGGCATTTAATTTCAAGTAAATTTGTTTAGGATCAGGGTGTAAAAAGGCTCAGGGGCACATCTGGACTTTAAAAGTCACAACAGCGAAACCCAGGACAAAATTCTCAAATGGCTCTGTACCATAGCTATAGTGGCCAGCTGGTGGAAAATGTGGTCTTAACTTTCTTGAGAAACAGAAGGCAGTAAAGACTATCCATTCCCTTATTTCCATTTCTAATAGGAGCGGAAAGAATATTTGAAAATATTAAAGGAATGGAAAAATATGTTTTTTGAATGTCAAGACACCCTGACAAGAAGAATTCTGGACTGGTGAGAATTGCTGCAGTCCAGGACTTGTTCTACACAAAATTTGCATATGGTTGTTTTCTGCAGAAAACAGTATTTTTCTGTGCAAGAAACAGCATTTCTGTGTGGAAAATAATGCTTCAACGTACAAATATTAATTCATGCACAGAAAATGCTGTTTTCTGCACAGAAAAAAAGTTGTAATTGGGGATGTGTTCTGTGTAAAATTCACACATGTTTATTTGCATAGAAAACAGCATTCTGTGCACCAAAAAAAAAGCCATTTCCTGCACAGAAAATGCTGTTTTCTGCACAAAACGACCATATGTGAATTTTGTGCAGAATAAGTCCTGAATTGCAAATAGCCTTTAAAAACAGCATAGTTTTTCAAGACTTTCTTGCAATGGGAAGAAAATTGCTAAAATTATTTGTTGCTACTTCAAGAAGAAACTTAGTGAAGAATGACATTCCGACATTTTCTAAAGATCAGCTGTCTTCCCCTGACATGGGTTTGTAATATAAAGAGTGCTACAGTAGAGAGCTGGTTGTGGTTTGGGCAGCCTCTAAAAATTTCTAGCTAGCTAGTTGGCTAAGTCAACAGTGCAGCTATACTTAATTCAAAACAAACAGGCATCAAGTCTGCTAAAGCTCAAGCAGCAGTTGGGAACCCATGCTCTTGGCTTCCTTCCCCTTTCCTTTCATATTTCAGATGTTCCCACTCCTTCCTCTCCCATGTTTGATCACACAACAAACCCTGCAAGATGAGGGTAAGTGTGGGGAGGGATTCCAACATGAAAGAAAGCTTCTTGCATGAACAAACAGCCATTTCACTGTTTGAAATAGCCACTCTTTCTACTAAGCTCCCACTGTGAGCATTTGGGCGGGGGGGGGGCTTCAACCCATTTACGTATCATCAAAACCACTCCCTAAAGAACCAAAAGGGAAAATTAAACATTGGTTTGAGTTAGCTTTGGGGCTCCACTATGCCATGTTTCAAGTCAAGCTGGAAAATGTCTCTAGAGGCTGGAAGAAAGTTTGAAAGGAGACAGTAGACAGAGAGCTTCTTGTCTATTTTGAGAACTGGCATTTTACAGATTTGCATTTCCTAAGCCTAAATGGTGAAATGTGTGTACTGCCTCTCCTGCCCCAAGAGCAATGCTTGCTATAAGTCTGGGGGACTTAATTTTCTATTACAACTTTGTATTTACTGTCCATATTTCTTATACACAGCTGTTAACTCTTTGTCCTAGAGTGATGGCATAATCATGTTAATAGTGAACTTAAATAAACACTCCTGCTTGAGTTAGGCTTAATATCTTTCTTTTTTCTTTCCCCCTCCCCCATCCCCTGCTTTATTTTCCCTCAGGCTATGCAGAACTCTTCCTTCAGTTGCTCTGCATAACTCAAGTCCATTCATATCCAGAAAATATTAGACCATCTTTTCTCAACCCTTTTACCCTGGTAATTTTCAGATCTCAGAGAACCCTAAAGTTTAAAAAAAAAAAAAAAGGAGTATTCTTTTTTCAGTCACAATCTCTCATGGAACCCCTAGCGACTTCTCAAAATCCTAGGGTTCCAGGGAACTTTGGTTGAGAAACCCTAATAAAATGTACCACCATACTTGTTCCAGAATCTCTAATTTCAAAAATACTTCTTTGCCCTCCCCTTTCTCCCAACCCCTTTTAGATAGCATATAAACTAAAACAAGATTCCAAATGTAAGAGGTAGTTTTAGAATGCCAATCATCAGATGTCCCTGTTTTTCTAAAACTTCACTTCTTTTTCGGTCTCCTTCTCATATCCTCATTCATCATGCATACGTAGAGACCTAATCCCATGGCGTTAGACTTTACATATAGTTAAGTATGGTAGAACTGTTCTGACTTTCAAAATCTTTGCTAGGTGTAACAAAGAAGACCCTTACTTGTCTGCTGTTGAATAGTAGTTGATGCCAGAAACCCCAGAAAACAGCACACACAAGAGAAAAATCGATACTGCCTGTAAGGAAAGAAAGGCAGCTGAAACATGAACGTACATAGCCTAATTACAATGTCACCCACTTTCATCTCAAAGTCATGCATATTAAATACATAAATGTGTGACTTAAATCTTTACTAGCACAGTTAGCAAGGAAAGCTCTTTAAAATTTCAGGTTTGCATCTCTACATCCCCAGTGCAACAAATGTTGAAGTTTGAGTAGTTGTCTCAGACAACTGTTTTTACATCCAATATCTGTCACAGGAAAGGGGAAAAGAAACAGCAGGCTCAGGTGGGAAAGCCTATTTTAAATACAATAAACCTGTATATTTCCCCATTTGGGGTGGCTGCTCTCATTTAGAAATACACTTGATTGCTTACCAGTTGATCTTCATTTTCTCACCCTATCCTGGGAGTTTTAGGCAGCTGGGCAAATGAACTTTTTTAGTCTTAGGTTCCCATCCAAGATAGAGTGAGAGTGTCTCAGAACCAATGCTCCCTGCCTCTCAGCAGGCATCCACAGGGAAATGAAGTTCAAACTGTGGGAATTCTTTTAATACTCCTGAAGAGAGGTGGAGGTGGGCATTGGTCAGGCTTACGTGTCCTAGAGGGTATATGAAGGAGGAATTTAGCTGGGATATTAAAGGAGGGGATGGAGGAGGTGGGTGGACTGTGGATATAAGTAGAAACCCTCTACTTAAACAATGCTGCCCTGTAAGTGAGATGGCAGGAGCGGGGTGGAGTGGCTATGGGGAGAGAAACATGAGTTAGAGTCTAGAGGTGACCCAGTAAGACTATGTATATTTTGGCAATTTACTAATTAGAGTAAGTTCAAAAGCTAAGGGAAAGGGAACTTTTCATTTCTCACTGACTTCTTAATGAGGAAAGTCTCTTTTTGCAGCTGGCCATGCTACTGTAGAGGAATTCTGCTGAATAGAAACAAGTAATTTAGATATGGTTCACTGCATAAGTAAGAATCTTGCCAAAGAATACAGATTATCTAGTTAAATTTTCTGCCCCAGCAGGTTGATAAGTCTCTTTACTAGTTGCTTTAGTTTTGATATACAGTATTTAAACATACAAAACCACACAGAGATAAACCAAAGTGGATGAATAGAGGGCAGGAAACCTAAACCAATACAGTTGTCCCTCCACATTCACAGATTTGGCATTCACAGTTTTAAGTAATCATGGCTTGAAAATATTATTTAAAAAATAATAATCCAAAAAACAAACCTTGAGTTTGCTATCTTATATAAGGGACACCATGTTGTTATGCCATTGCATATAATGGGACTTGAGTATTCATGGATTTGGGTATTCACGGGGGGTCCTGGAACCAAACCCCAGTGAATGTGAAGGGACAACTGTATATCCTGCCAGACAGAGACATATGGACAGCTTGGATCCAGAGAAGTGGGTACATATTGTTATTCCCATGTTACAGAGACAGCACACTGAGTAGAGTTTAGAAAGTTACCTTTTGGGGACCACAGTTCTCAGAATCCTACGACCAATACACTCAGTGGCTGTACGGGTGAATTCCGGGAGTCAATGCCTGAGATTTAATGTTCACAAGCTCTGGGGCTGAGTGATGACTTTCCTAAAGCCATCCTCTGAGTTCAAGGTTGAGACATATGGACAAAGGAAGCTGCCTCATACTGAGTCAGAACTCAGTATACTTCATGAATATACTTAGTCCATTTAACATGGGGCCCCTCTATACAAGCCCAAAAAAACCAGAGTGCCCCACAGTAATGCCATTTCACAGCAGCTACGACTAGTTTTAAAGGGATTTTGGCCCCCAAAAGCTTTGCATGCCCACCAGTCAAGATGGTGTCCATGAGTGAATTACTCACGTTTGTACCTACCGTAATCTGCCACTGCCAAACTTTTTTTTTAAAAAAAAAACCCTATTTCAACTGTATGCTGGAGCAATATTTTGCCTTTCCCAAAAAAAGGGGGGGAAGCACCCCATTTTCTTGCCTTAGCACTCGCGCGCGAAGGTGAAAAATCAACATGGCAACCCCTGCACTCATCTGGCCAATCAGCTTTGCACTTTCTCTCCTATGGGAAAGTGATTCATATTGAATCACTTGTCCAACAAGGGGGAATGCACATTCCCCCTGCAATTTTTTTTTAAAACCCCGGGAAAATCACAAAGGCTTTTCCCATGTGGTTTTTTACATTTTGGGCCCCCCTCCTTCACAAAATGGTAAAACCATGTGGCTTGTCATTTAGACAGGTAGGGCTCTCCTTATCTGCAAGCTCTCACATAAAATAGTTTGGTAGGGAACAGGCCCACAAAAGTAACAGCTATTCAAATGTATTGACGGGTGACAATGAGGGGAAGAAGTCATCAGGCTCCAGTTAAAGATCTGATGTCTTCTAAGGCTCCTGCGTATGGCTAAAATGAGTCACATCACCATGCAGTACAAGAAGTAATGTTATCTTGTGGCATCTGAAACATAATTTGCGCAGACCTGAGAATGAGATATATAAATATTTTCATGAAATGCAGTATGACCCCCGTATTCACAGGGGTACATTCCCAGACTGATGGTGGATAGTGAAAATAGCAGATGGTAGTAAAGCCTATATTTCCAATGGAAGCACACTCTAGAATCATGCAGGAGGAACTCCAAATGCCTAGAGAACTGTTCCCTCGAGGCATTTGGAGATCCACCAGCTTGACTCTATGGTCAACTGCTTTCGGACCACAGAATTGCGCTGGAGGACCTAGAAAATGCCTTGAGAGAACATATTTTTTGGACACAGGTATGTAAAACTGCAGGTGCCAATCCCACTGATACAGGGGCTGTATTCTACTGCTTAGCTACATAAAATATCCTCCTTCTCAGATAGGGGAGCAGAAAAATCTGCCACTATCTTCTAAGAAGGCCTGGCCCTAGTTTTATGGTTGATCTCAGGGCTCCACCCCGAGGCTCCAATTCTTGTGGGTTTTCTTCGGATGGGAGGCAGTGGTTTAAACTCTCCAATTTTCATGGTGTCATCTCCAGGTGAGAGAAAAGGGCTGTGTGCAAATTTCCAGCTAGGAGAGCTTTCTCCCAGCCACATGAATGTGTTATTCTATAACTTTCTTTGCTCTGTTAAACAAGCATGCACACACACACACACACACACACCTCTGTGCTCTTCTAGCTGGCTGTACAATTTGCAAATTTTAATTGATTTCATTTCCACATGTAAGGTTTTTGTTTGGTGCAATTGGTATGCTATTTTTCTTTCACTATTAACGGAACTGTTTCTCATCCAGTCAGTCTTCCTATGTAGGTGAGAAGGATTAATCCCCTCACTTCATCTTAACAGGCCCTTTTAGCTAGGATTTCCATCTTGGTTTCCAAAGAGGAAAATACGTTCAATCTGTGTGTTTTCACCCATGTATATGTGTGTTTGCATTTGAATGACAAGCTGCAAGCAACTGCAGTTCTTCCTCAATGCATAATACTTAATGGCATCACCAGGGTATTATCTAGATGGCGAAAAAAAATCCTCTTGGAATGTGATGGGAATATCCTTTGTTCATATGAGTTCCTGCAGTAATTTGCCATATTCAAAAGAAGAGGGGGTCAAAAACTCCAAGTACTTTGCAATAACAGCCTTAGCTGTTTCTCCCAAAGGTTTTTTTTTAAAAAAAACAAAAAAATGCAGAAAGGCACATTCTAGCCCATTTGAACAACCAATTCATATTCGGGCACATCCCAGAAATCTAAACGTGAACAGGGGAAGGCTTGGCAGTGATGAAGTGGCCGGAGCTGCCATTGTTGATTTTCACGGAAGCAATCATGCACTATTTTCAAGCAGCAGAGCAAAAAAAAAAAAATTAAGCAGAAGATCGCTCTTCCATGTCTCTGATATAACAAGGGGGGAAAAGGGAAACAGAGGGAGCTGTGGGGGGGGGGGAATAATAACACATGTAATTCATTCACAGCCACCATGTTTACTCACAGGCATGCTCCATGTGAACTTCAAACATAGATAGTTTCCCATGCCAGTGATCTTGTGAATGCATTGTTAAGACAAATGAACACTGACTGCTTGACAGTGAGTTAATGTGCTATTTTCCACAATTAATTCTCCCGTCTAGCTAAGCCCCAGGGTTCATCCCATTACATCCCCAAGGATCCATCCCTAGCTCTCAGAAATGTCAGGGCCTGGGCTCATCCTGACCTGGCAACCCTACCTAGCAGTAGTCAGAGCAAGGAGGTAGCAAATTGTAAGTTATATAGTTTTTTATCATTGCATATCTACTCCCATGGGAAAGTGATTTGGGGATCTTCTGTTTTGTGTTAAAATCATCAATCAAATAAATATAATGGGTGAGCATTTTGCTCCATGTATTAAAATAAATAAAAGTATAAAATGAAAACTATGCACAATCACATGGGCAGAGAAGGGACAGCAAAATATAAAATGAGGCAGGGGTAGGATTGTTAAATCTCAGGGCCTGGCCCTGAGTATCCAGTTGTTGTGGATCATTCCCAAGAAGGTGATAGAGATGCAGATTCTCCAGTTTTGCCAGGTTCATTTCCAAAAGTAAATGGTTTGGTGCAAATCTCCAGTTCAGCTATTTGAGCAGTAACAATGCTTAATTGTTTTGTGGCTGCAACTTAAAAAGACTCTATAGGGGTTGTATGTATTTAGTCAAGTAGCCTCTGCTTTCTTTCTCAGTCATTGTGACTGAGCTCACCCTCTGCTTTGCTCTGCTCTGCATCCATCTTCTAGATAGAAGCAAGTAGTCTAGGTCACACGTTCCCTTCCCCCATCTCATTAAGCAAGTGGGAAGGAATAATCCCTTCATTTTATCTTGATCTGGAAACAGCCCCTTTAGCTAAAATTTCTGTCTTAATTTCCAAACATGAAAATATGTCATGTGTATGTGTGTGTTAAAGTGGCAAGCAACAAGCAACTGCAGCCGGTACTTAATGCATAATGCTTAAAGACACCACCGGGAGCTGTCCCTAGGTCTCTAGTTTTGGCCTAGAAACTTCAGGACCTGGGAAGATCCTGAACTGGCAACCCTAGTTCAGGATTCATACAGGTGTGAAACTCTGTTCTTAAATGTGAACAGGAGGCTTCCAGAAAAAGCCTCAAAAAATATAAGCCAGCAAAAGCCAGAAAGCTTTGAACAGGCCTCACTGTGAGAGATCACAACATGCACCACAGAGAAGGGTCCTTCTGTTAATATCCAGACAAAACACAATAAAATGTGGTTGGAGGAACCTATTTCCTGATCTCTATGCTCTGCATGAAAGGTAAAATGTTAGCAGTTTATCTTTCCTTGAAAAGACACCTTTAGGAAAGGCCTAGGTAAATTTATACTACATTAGGGTAGCATGAGTGCCTAAGAAAAGGAACCTGGAAATCTTCTATGGGATCAGAATCACAACATGCAATTTTTTAACAGTCCAATTTTCTGCTTAGTTCTTTGACCCAGGCCACATTCTTAGCCAATCTGCACTGCTGTTAGCTGCACCTTCTCTCCAACTACACTGCAAGGGAATCTCTCCTCTTTCTGCTATTTTACATGAATGTGTCTGTGAGAATTGCTGATCAGGATGGGAAAGTGATCCATTGCACTCAGTGGATTATATCCAAAGATGGCTTTGCATGAGCCTAAAGAAGAAGCATTTCTACTTGCAGAACATTGGACATCGGGTTTCCACTGCAACCCCTCCTGCCTCCCAAAGCTGTTCCTGAATACAGGAACAGGGTGACAATTTCATTCTATTTCAGTTTTGATCAGAAATCACCAAAATTTGCAGCATTCAAATGAGAAGGGGAATGAAAATGGTACAGTGATTTGAGTGCTAGAGTAGGACTTTGATAGTTCAGGGTTCAAATCCCCACTTGGCCATGGATACCCAGTGGGTGGCCTTGGGCAAGTCACACTCTTTTAGTCTAAGAGGAAGGCAATGACAAACCCCCTCTGAATCAATCTTTCCACGAAAACCTGACATTAGACTCACCTTAGGATTTCCCTAAGTCAAAAACACATAATTGCTTTAGAGGGTGGTGGAGTCTCCTTCATTGGAGGTCTTTAGACAAGAGGTTGGATGACCATCTCTCAGGACAGTGTGCCTGCATGGCAGGGGTTGGACTAGATGACCCCTGTGGTCCTTTCCAACTCTGGTTCTATGAACAACAACAACAAATGGGAGGACTGGAGGATACTTTGGAACAGTATAGTATATGGAAGAGAAGGCTACAGTAAACCAAAGGTAAGTGGATTGGAGAAAACTAGATGTCCCCCCTTATGCAAGCAGAAGTACTTTCTACACATATCAAGTCTCTGCTAGATACAACTTACTGTCCTAACTTAAGCCATTATAAAATTATTCTAAAGGAAGCCAGGAAAGTAAGTCATTACAAGGTGATATCGCTGATCTTCCAGCAGTGAGATTTTAGATTTACTGCACAGAACAATGTTGGTGGCCCAATAAACAGTCGCACTTGGCTGTAATTTAGTATTTGATAACAAAGCCACTAGAGTGGAAATACAGAGAAGAGGGCCTTAAAGGTATTATACATTGATTTGCTAAATCAAATTGAACAGTCATGTGGTAGGCAATAACCTGACAGCCTAAATGAATCATCACATCATTATGGTTGAACAGATATAAGTTGAATCTGTAACTTCTATGTGAGTAACTGTGTAAATGGGCAGGCCCGAAAACACTACCTGATAAGCTGATTAGGTTCACCAGGAGGTCCACAATGGGGAGCCAAGTTTTCCTGAATTACCCAACCACTGCTCCACACTCTTTGAATTTGCTCCAAGTTCATTACCATGTAGCCAGGCACACTCTGACATGCATTTCTCAGATCTCTGTAGTTCCATTGATGAAACTGCAATTATGGGGCCACTGAGCTCTCAGCCACAGATGGGTAGAAGGGAAAGTGAGCTAGATGACGGCCATTCTGTGGGGAGGAGTGGTGTAGGGCTGATGAATCCATGCTGAGGGTGCAAGAAAGCCAGGTGGGTGGTGACACTTCTACAGATTCCATTTCTGCTCCCAAATTGCCTCTCCATCTGATCCAACAAACCCTTTCGGGAGGGGGGGCACAAGAACCTTCTTGTCCATTTTAACATAGGGGGCAGCTGCTCAGAGACATTCCTCCATTTGTATCAGCTCTATTTCTATTTTGTAGCACAGCACAGGAAGTACATTTTTGATGTCTCTGACAGGCATCTGTAACCAGCAACTTTGGGGCCAAATATAGTTTCCTAAGGGATGTCATCTGATTTCTCAGTTGCTCCCTTCCACCTGCTACATATCTTCAAACATTTCAGAGGAAGGAAAAGATAAGCCAAGAGGGAAAGAGTGAATTCGGTCTTTATTGTACTCTGGAGTAGAACTGGGGAGGGGGAATAAGTTTTTGGACTACAGCTCCCAGAATCCTCCAACAAGCATGATCACTGCCCACACTGACTGAAGGATTCTGGGAGATATAGTCTAAATATGTAAATTGTCTGGGTTCTGCTTTGGAGATGGTATAACTATAGGCAATCACTGAACCATCCTTGTGCAAAAACCACACTCAGGAATATGGAGTTGTTCTGTTTCACTATGATCTCTGCAAGTTTTTTTAAAAAAAATCTACAAAAACTGTTTCACAAGAGATCACCAGTGGGATTTAAAAATGGATGCCTGTCCATCAAGAAACAGTAGATCTGGAGAACATTTGCACTCTAACTGATACATAGTTATGATGTGGTGTTCTTAAAGCCATTGTCACCCCTCCCTCTGACAGTGTCACCTGGTGCGGTTTGGCTTCTCCACACCCCCTATTGCCACCACTGTAGTCAATTACAATTTCCCTTTAAAATTTCTCCAAGTTACCTTTAAAAATTGGGAAACAGGAAGGAAGACTGACAGACAGAAGAGAAACTGCAATCAGATTTTGCTCTCATCATTTTTAAAGTTATGTCGAAGGTGCCAGGATCAAAATTAAGAACATAAACTAAGCTATGATGAGACTATAGGAAGGATATAACATTTGGTTATGATAGGAGTGGAGGACTATGCTAAGTCTAAGGGCCAGTTTTCTGCTCCTAGAAAGCTTTATTCTAAGCTTTCTTCTCTACTGCAGAAGAAACCAAGGGGCTGGTAAGTAAGAAAGAGATGCTTCTCCCAATCCACCAGACCCCACTATCCCCATTCACAACACACAATTTAGTGTTGCCAGGTTTTCAAAATAACAAGAAGAGACAGTCCAAGTTGATGACATACAGGCTTGACAGTCAGGTGCTATTTACAAGTTTGTGTGCTACCTATATGCCACACAAAATAATGATTTCAGTTAGCCATGTATTTATCTGTAATTCATCTGTAATATTAACCTATTGTCCACATTCATAAACTACATGATACACACATTTCTGTCTTTGTGGAGTGCCCACACCAAAAATGGAGGTGGTTTGGCATCTTCTTTAACCTATATAAAAGGACAAGGTTTCCTGTCCTCAACGAGAAGACATGCCTCAAATAACATAAGACTGACAAGAAAGAGGGAAAGACAGGGGAAACAGGAAGAGAACAAAAGGAAAAGATTGAGATAACTGAAGACAGAGATTCCCAGTATAACTGGGGAGCTGAGAACCTGCTCCCCTGATTATCACTGCGAATTTTGTATGGCATAGCATGCATCATACAAGACATTAACTGAAGATACATCAGCACTTTTCTTCAAGTGTGACAAAATCAAAAATGACAACATTTATGCAATAATGAAAGTCATTACAAAATCTAGTGATGAAAAGCAGGACTTTCTAGGTGCCAGCAAGCCCTGCAACTGCAGTGTGAAAGAGGTGCTGCATGTAGTTGACAACGCCTACAATGACACGACTGGATCCAAAGTAGCTGTGTCTTCCCTGGTCACTGCTGGAACATTAGGTAGTGGGTCCCAATAACATATTATTAATATAAGGTTTTGAAGACTGAAAGGTTAACAGTAGTAAAATAATAACCTTGTTCCAGATTAAAGTCTATATTACCAACAGCACAAAATCCTAATCCCTACTGCATGTTTTATTTTCCAACTGCATAAAATCTGTCCAGCTGCACATTAGAATAACACCTGGTTTCTGGGACCCTCCAGAGCTTCATGGACTGCCAAAAATTTAAAGACAAAGTAAAAACAGAAGCGAACAGAAGTCCATTTCTGGTTTTGCAAAATGGTTACTTTTTGAATGTTAAACAGTGCATGGAGGGAGTAAGGAGAGTTGCAAACCAATTCAAAGGTGAATTAGCTCCCCTAGAGGAATTGTCTTGGGAAGGGCAGAAAAAGGACAATCTGGGGCATCTGGATGGGTCTACAGTTTGAAAAACAACCTCACAGAGGTCTGCATCCAACCCTGGGGGTCACACTTTGTCCACCCCATAGTTGAGGGCTGAAAATGAATTTCATAGCCCTCTAATCCCACTGAGAATTCATCCTGCAATTGTTGCTATTCTTGCTGTTTCAGAATCGCTGATTTCTCGCCTATTTATGCTACCTCTGGTGGTGTGTCCCCACACAAGCTGTCTTTTCTTTTGTTTCCCTCCCTCGCTCCCTGCATTTCCTATGTATCTGTGTGAAATAAAGCGTCAACAAGATGTTGAGTTCTCCCTCTGTTTCTCAACACAGGACACTCCTTTTGATGTCACTGCATGCTGTGCAGTAATTATGCTTACAGTAACAGCTACATTAATTGGTGGGGTGTTCTCTTCCTCTTATATTGATGCACTAAATTGCCTGAATAAGTCTCACAGCTATTTCTTATTCTTGTGGGGAGAGGTGTTTTTTTCTTTTGCCTCAGTCTGCACTTCCTACTCCAGTCTGTATCCTACTTTTGAGAGGAGGAGCATTTATTTGTAACAGTACAGCTGACCCTATCCAGATCTTCAGGGACTACACTTGCTTTCTGGGCCACCCCTCTAGGGAAACTGTTTCTGTTTTGAGAGTGTGGGAGAAGAGAAAGGTAGTGCAAATACAGAAAGAGCTTGACAACTCTATAATGTTGTAGACAGAAGAGAAGTTCTTGTTCACGTGGAGACTATCCACACAAGCAAGAACCCTGGTTTCCTAGCATCCTTGCTCATGTGGAGAGACTTCAGACTTCCGTGAACATCTCCTCTTCAAACTTGTCACTTTTCATGGAAGGAAAGCAAAAATGAGGGAGGGGGATACACCCCTCTCCTTATTGGTTAATTCAAAGCAGCTAAGTAATCCCTGAATAGGGCCACTGTGATCTGTTTGGAACAATGTGCACCTAAGCTGAAGGCTTGAGCAGAGGTGGAGAAAGAGAGCGAACAGTGGAGAAAGTGACTTTGCTCAGGGTTTTAGTTTGTATTTTAATGGAGGTATCCAAGGTGCTGAACCTATGGGGCTTTACACTAACACTGGGAGTAAATTTACCACACCATGACATGGAAGTTACCAGCCTCCATTTATAGAGAGGTTTTCCAGACAACATATTGGGAATCTCTCCCTCATACACAGCTTTTTGAGCTGCTCACATGGAAGTGGAGGAATCACCCCTATTAAATGCTGAATATCAGAGGCACTACTTCTTGACGTTCTCATCCTCATAATTATGTACTCCATCTGTTGTTGTTTTTTAAATGGAAATAGAGTGCCCCATTTATTTGTTTTTAATTGTTACCCATGGTCGACATGAATTGAATTTCTGACTGTTATGTGTGTACACTATATATTTACATTGAAATGTATAATACACTTCTCAATTTTTCAAAAAATGTTGAGCTGAGTCAAATACAATATAATGTAATACATTACTAGATATATAATAAGAATTAAGCTAGCCAATTTCTCAATGATAAGAAGAAAATAAATATATAGTATGAACTGAAATCCTGGCAAGTTTAAAGGTACAAGCTTGCCTACAAAGAGCAATACTTAAATAATAATAATAATAATAATAATAATAATAATAACATTTATTTATACCCCACCCCTCTGTTAAAACAATGTTAAAGGCTCAAATACTTAGATCTGTAAAGCTTACAATAGACACGGAGTTTCACTGACAAGAAATTCTGCTAGCTGCTGAAGAAATAATATCTAACAGAGGTGCACTCAATGAAACATCTTGTTGCCAGTCAACAGTGGATATGAATAATATGGGACAAGTTGTTCCTTTAGGAATCTGAAACCCAAACTGTATAGGTCTTTAAAGGTAAGAACAGCACCTTGAATTTGGCTGAACACAAACTAGTAACCAGTAATATTCTTGTGATATTGATGTTATACACTCCTGGCAAAGAACTGCCATATGCTTGCTCAGCCAGACTTTCCAAACTGTCTTCAAGGTCAGCCCTACATACAGAACATTACAGTGGTCTAGTTGCAAATTATGCAGGCAACCATGACAAGTTCTATCTGTTCCATGAAGCAGTATAACTGGTATATCAGTCAGAGCTTGGCCTGGAACCTCCATCTGAAAATGTAGGAGGAAGCCAAGATCCAGGAACACCCACAAATTGTAAACCTGTTCTTTTAGATGGAGGAATGTGACCCATCCAGATGCAGCATTTCCATGATGAGTCTAGTTCTAGGACCACACACCATAACCAGTTCCATCTCAGCTGCATTATTTCAACATGTTAAATCTCTCTTACACACACTCTCACTGTCTCCTCTGTCTCATATAGGGAGAAAGACAGAGAGAGAGACCACATTAACCAAACCAAAGATAATAATTCAAAGACAAAACTACCACTCCTGGTTCAGATGGAAAGAAGAAACAGAGATGAGTTTTGTAACTGGCAATCCTCCAAACCTCTGGACAACTTCTCTTACCTGATGTTTAAAAAGCATGGAAGAAAGAACAGCCATGTGTGGCAACCTACAAGAAACACATTTGTTTTATAATTACATAGAGGTAATTACAGGATGAGAACATCAAGAAGTAATGCCTTCTTTTGAGAATTGTTTTTGTTCTCAGTAGATGTTTCCTCAGACTTTGTATAATCCCATTGGAAAACTGCCAAAAATTGAAATTCATGCAAGGTACTGCTGTAAGTTCATAGGAATATTTTTAACAACAAGGCATAAGAAACAATTCTTACTATTCAGGAGATCTCACTGCCCAAAGACTGAATAAATCCTGCAAATACTGAAAAAAATAAAACAGTAGGGAAATGGTGGTTCTAAAAATATAAATGCTGTCCTTGGCCACATTGTTCAAAAACATTAAAGATTTCAATTAAGAGACCCCCCAATAAAATATATTTGACTACTTTTACTGATATAGGCCACTCATATCAAGAAAACAATTTCATTCCATTAATGTTGTGGTTATTTTAGAGTTGAATGCTTCACTCTTGACTAAACTAGAATAATACAAGGGTGTCTAGCATTCTGCAAGAGTGATCTGCCACGATGTAACTTCTGCATGGATAGGCACATATGGATCTGTATTGTATTTGGAAAATGAGGGCGTCTAGTAGGTGGTGGATGAACAAGAATCTGTAATAGAAGTTTGTCCCCAGGTCTAATTGTTCTTAATTAAAAGAAGACAGAGATTTCAATTAGAACACAGTACAGCTGCCAATTTCAGTATAGTTAATTCCTTCTTCCTGAAATAAAAAATTTAAAATCCTCTCACCATCATCACCCATAGCAACAAAAAATCCAAACGAACAGTCCTGTCCCACTTGCTTTTTACTGTATAATCAGAATACCTCATATATATATAAATAAAGAAGCCTTAATCAAGATGTTCTGGAGCTTAGCATATTGTAAGTTTGTTATTGTCATATTGACTTCCAGTTTTCCTGTCAGCCTTTCATTGTGAGACATCTGCCACTGAATTCTGATCTGAACTCTCCAACTGGTTCTGCCAGATTTGTATTGAGGACACAGAAAAGATACCCAAGGAGCTTTCCTCCTTCACCCACAAGGTTGGGGGAAGCAGTGGGAAAACTTGATAATTTTGAACCCATAATAGGCAAAGTATGGCTCTGGGTCTTCATGCAGCCCTCCCCCCAGGCTTTTTCTTGTCAGGGTGATATTGCTTTAAGTGCAAAAGGAAAAATGTTGAAGCAACAGACCACACTAGCACAGCTGAAGAGGGTTTGATCACAGCTGTGACTAGGCAGAGGGCTGAGAAGCAAACATCCTATATAGCTGAAGCACAAGATGCATTATGTGTGGGTTGGTGTCTTGAGGAGTGTTGGTGGATGTTGGAGAAATTGCTGTTGAGTTTGTTAATGAGGTTTACTGTGTATATATTGTGCTTGTTTATACTGCAACTAAAGATAAAAGCCTCCAGATATTTTTAATGAACCTTGCTGCCTGTAAGTCTCTTATTGTGTGTGAAAGTGAGTCAGAGCAGTGAAATGGCTGCTAGCTGAAGCCTTTGTTCTTTTGCCCATTCTGCTGCACAATCCTGTGGTTTGGCTACTCCTGTGTTAGTTTGTTCCCAGGCTGTGTCAGGTACTCTCAGTGGGCTTATACTGAGTGGATGTTTCTGCTGCGCCCCAGCCCCATCCCAGACTCCCTTGGACTGCCTTTTTTCTAGCTAAAAAGGTGAGGAGGGAGGTTGCCTTTCTTGGAATCATAAAATTATAGAGCTGGAAGAAAATACAAGGGCCATCTAGTTCAACCCACTGCCCTGCAGGAATACACAATCAAAGCACTCCCTTCCAGAGTGGCAATTCACCTTTTAATTGTGTTGCAGGATGCCCATGCATAGTTTAACATCAAAATACCAATTTTCCAACACCAGAAGTAAATTTCTGGCCACATCTGCCTGTCCCCCCCCCTTTTTTTCTTTCTTTCTTTCTTTCTTTCTTTTTTTTTTTTTTTTTTTTTTTTTTTTGGAAATTTGGACAGCCCCTGAAGGATCCTAGGGCAGAAAACTACACCACAAACTCACTGCAATCCCCCATCCCTGTGTTAGATCCTGGACTGCATGGTCTTACAGGGCAGCTTTAGACTGCCATATGTATTGCCTTCAGTTACAAAGCCCACCACTAAGACTTCTCTTTCTCTCCCCACCCCTACCATTCCATGCTTTATAAATGCTTCTGTTTCCTCATATGCTACAACAAAACATATAACAAACTACTGATTATAAAAGAAATGCTCTGAGTACGTTTCACATTTTGAACTCACTTAACTGGTAGCAGACGTTTGAGTACAGAAACAAAATGGAGTGTGATAACTACTGCCCTGATGGATTTACATGAGAATTTTTTTTTGGGGGGGGGTATTATGTTGTAGAAAAGGTTCACTTATTTAGAAAGCTTAAAAAGAACATCTGAAACTATATGTATGCCCACCCAGCCAGGCCCTGATGATAAAATATTTTAGAAAAGAAGAAGAAAATGATATTCCAGCAAGCAGTGATGACCCTAACAAGCTCTGGCATACCCATGGTGGCCCAGTTACTGACATTGGTCCGATCTGCTGTTACATGCCCTTACACACTCTCCCGTAATTTATTAATTGGCAATAATTCATAAGATTGGCATTAATTGACAGTTTGTGTAGGTCTCAGTAGACCAAACCATCCATAGAGGGTTCATGAGGAGGCCACCATGAGGAGACCTAAATTAACTTGTCTCAGAAAATTCCCAAAATTACAGACACACTCAGGACTGGTTATGCAGAGCCCCCTTAGATGAGTTGTTAGGGAGGAATGTGCTAATCCACCCTGGACACAGATGGGAATGAGTCATAGTCCAGCACAAACAAGTGACCGGACACTGATTACTCTGCAAGGGTCTTCCTTCACACCCTTCCCATCCAACAATAGAAAGGTTGCCTCAAGCCCATCAGTCTTAACAATCCAACTGTTAACTATAATTAACAAAGCCAGAGCTTCTATTGTTTCACTCTGGGAAACTCACTCAAAATACCCCTTAAGGGTGCAGTACGGGATATAAATATTACCCCCCAAAACACAGCCAAGGTGAGCGCAGTCTTCCAGATGCTGTTACTCTGCTGGTTTCCTGTGTCACCTGGCACACATAGCCATACTTCTTTGCTGCACGAACCTCTGCTTGTCAGACAGGTAAAGTATAACCCATCCTCCTGAAATCTATTTCTCTATCCAAATATTTTCTTCTGCTTCTTCGTTAGCCTTGTGTGACTGCTTGAAGTGTGAGTGGTTCTGTGATTATTTCTCAATAAAACACATTTTTATTTACTTTCTGGCTTGGAGTCTTGTCAGGGAGTACTGGTATACACAGGTGCAAAGGTCCCGTAGTTCCCCAGCCTCTCACAGCCTAATCTGAGTGAATTAAAATTCCCCATAATATCTTAATTTGAGTGACATGAGTGTCTCCCCACAATCCCCATGCAATTCAAGTAACAATGCCACTGCCGCACACCTAACATTCTTTCTATGGTCATGTGGGGACCTCCTGAACAACAAATCCTAGACTCTGGTCCACCTGAGGTCTAGTCTTAGCTCCATCACTTCAGCAATAGGAACTGTGGCTTCTGCAAACACATGAGGATGGTGATGCAGTTACTACCATTTTTTTCCAGATACAAATCTACAACTTCATCTTTCTTACTAATAGGGTGATAACTGACAAACAATAACAGATTCCTCCTACACCTTTAATTACTGCTACAGCTGCTGAAATTTCCTCTTCTACATAATTATTAAATGTGCAGCAACCCTGTGCACTTTACTAACAACTTTATTGTCTGAGTCCCAAGTTGGATACAACAATCTTGACCTAACACACTATCACTTATCAGAGCAAGAGTGCTGTTCTTCCTCTGTCCTGCTTATTTCATTACCTAAAGTCACTACTTTATAAAGGTGATTTTGTGAGGTTGGACATTTTTAGCAATTTTAAATGAATTGATAGAGTTAATGGTTTAACCAATTAATGAACAAATTATTTTTGCAAATATTTCTTAATGCTTTAACATTAGCAGATTGAGTTTCCTTCACAATTTAGTACTAATGTCTTAGTGCTAACATGAATGCTCCCAAGGTATGAAAAACATTTCTAGGATTTATGATCTATTTATAATATTTCTAAGCCACAATTCAAGGCAAAATGTGTTCCCAAGATTGCTTACATCAAATAAACATAAAATGACAATTTTTAAATCACGACACCCACAGCAGGAAGCTGTGGTTTAATGATAGACTATAGATTTGATAGTTAATTAATGTTTGGTCATGGTGACAGCTAGGAACAGCTCTAGGTCTATGGGGTTTTCGACAACATGGCTGCTGCCCCTCAATTGGTCCTGTTTATTTGGTAACAGTGAGCACAGGGAGAGCTTTGAAGCAGCAGCAAGTGGATGGAAGCCACCATGTTAATTTTCCACAGTATTCCTAAGGTAGCATTGCTCCACAACATTAGGGGAAGTTAAAATTGTGGCTCCCAGATTCAGGTGCTTTTTAAAAAGTGGGAGCAAAAGCAGCCAGCAGTGGCACTGGAGCCCTTGCAGTTGAAACAAGGATGCCATGTGCCAATCCTAGTAGTGGTGTGTGTGTGTGTGTGTGTGTGTGTGTGTGTATGAATGGCTGAGCGTATGAATGTGAAACCTAATAGTTTTATTTAATGAGTTTTTAGTTGGGGGTGTTGGCTTGTTTTTGTAGATCATCTATAAAAGCAGTAACAAGATGTCTTGGCATAATTGCAGTTTGCATGCTTCTTCTTGTATGCCTTCAAGTAATTTCTGATTTATGACAAACCTAAGGTGAACCTATCACAGGGTTTTCTTGACAAGATTTGTTCAGAGGAGGGTTGCCTTTGCCTTCCTCTGAGGCTGGGAGCGTGTCACCCAGTGGGTCACCCAGTTAGTTTCCATAGCCGAGCAGGGGTTCGAACCCTGGTCTCCAGAGTTGTAGTCCAACACTCAAAGCACTACACCATGCTGGCTCTCTTGCATGCTTACTTCCAGGTAAATATGATTGAATATGGGGACTCATTTCCTGTTGTTCTCCAGTCTTTTTGGTCAATGCCAATTCTCTGTTTCAAATATAGCTAACAGTGGTTCTGAGATTTACCGAGCTAGTTCTCCCCCTCCAAAATGCTTAGAAGAATATCATACAATCTATGTTTTCCTTTATATGTTCCTTCATTATTCTGCCTTTCAATACTTACAATAACTTCTTTTCAGAGATCAAAAAAATCAGGAATTTGGTGGTCAAATTCCTTTCTGTCATCTCATTGTATCACAACTTACAGGATGATGGTTGCTCATGCTAGGATCACTTGTACTTATACAGGTTTTATAGCTTCTAATACATGGAAAACAGAAAACAGGGCTCATAGAAATCACACATGAGGCACATGCTTTTCTGTTTCAATCCAGTGACATCAGTTCAGTGTCAAACTTTCAAACAGACTTATACAAATTCACATTTTTAAAAAAATCAGTGTGACAGTATTGACAGGTGCCTATTACAAAAATATATTCCATTTAATAAATACTAACATCAAATTCAGTCCAAAGAAAGAGTTGCCAACTGATTTTTTAAAATGTCTACCTGGCTCTTGCACCTTCTACAGAAATTTTATCTGTAGTAATAGGCAGGTAAAGCTTTTCACCATGTGGAGCTAAGCAGTGTCACTCACAGACAAACTGCTGTTAAAAGCTCAAAAGTCATGGATAGTATAAAACTAGGTAAACCTGTTTGTACACCAGCACAATTATTATATATGTTTATTATTTTCCTGAAGTACACTCCCAAACTGGAAAACATAAATGTGTCAGTATCTTGCATCCCAATCCTAACTGTGTTTACAAAAGGGTCAGGTTTAGGATTGTAGCCTTAGTGTTTCCTAACAAGTTAAACCTGCTACATAATAGAATCTAAATTATATGTCCATTGCCTTGCAGGTGTAAATTGACAAAGAATATGTCTTTGAACCTCAGTCTGAACAAAGCCTAAATGATACCTCTCACTGACATGGAAGCCAGGAAATGATGACTCAAAACACAGATTATGGACACATGAAAAAACAGTTGTGCAATTAGACGTAACTCACTGGAAGAGGAATGAAAGGAGACACCCAGAAGGGTAACAAGTAAAAGGAAACTGAAAGAGCAGGTGATGCTTGAATAGTAAAGTTGACTGCTCTTCCCATTTCAGCAGATGAAGAAGAGATAGAGAAATGTCCAAGGAAATGTTCAAATGCCTTTCCTTAATTCACTCTGTGAATAAATTAATTCTGCCAGAAGCTAAACGTGTTTGATAGAAAGTGCTTTAAAGGACTTTTTCAGACGGGGTAAAAAAAAAACAACATCGAGGTCGGGAGGAAGACGGTGCTGCCCCACTTCCAGCGCTCCGTTTCGCCATCCTCCTCCCTTCCTTTGTTCATTCTGCCTCCGTCCTGCTTTTGTTTTGCCTCTGCCTCTTTTTCATGCAAATCACCCATGTGTGAATTTTGTGCAGAATAACTCCCTAATTACAGAACTGGAGACACAGAGATGCATTTTTTGGGTGGGGGTTAGTTTTATGACTGAAAGTACATTTTTATGACCAGCGCCATACAGCAGTTACATCCAGCTCCCAAGGTACATGCACAAGAGAAGCAGCACACACTACCTGAACAGATATCTGCAGGAGTCCCCCAAAAAAGGGGAAAAATCTGTTTAGTATGACAAAACACCCAAGGGATGTACAATATTTTTAGCAATTAGATGAAGAGTTAAAGAAAAGACAAACATACTGAAGTACAGCCCTATTCTTGTTGCATAACAGAATTCAAACAATACACATCGATGGTCATCACTCTTAGACTTGCTCTCTCTTCAGAAGTCCTTTCCTGGATCAGGACGAGGACAGCCACTTCCCCAGTGTGATTTCCCCTCATCTACTCCTCACAGTGTAGAATCTACTGGTTTAACAACTGTGATGGTATGAAACAATGTACAGTAATTCCAAAACAAATGCTTAACGTCCAGCTTGGCTTGGCTGAATTTTTTGTAATCCTGCAGTGTCCACTAAAGTCAATGCCTCTACCTGAAAGGCAACCCAAGCACATCCATTTTAACATAAAATGTTGCTATTTTCTGCACAGACAACCATGTGTGAATTGTGCACAGATCAGTCCTGAACAGTCCAGGATTCTTCTCATCAGGGTTTCTCAATACTCAAAACACATTTTTGACAATTTTTCAAATATTGTCAAATATTCTTTTCATCCCTGGTTGTTTTATATAGAAACGTGCTTCATTTATATTCTGTTGTTTCTGCAATTGCATGTTACCTATTCACTGGCTGGTACCAGTCTGACAATGCCTTAATGTTCATTGTGTCACTCACTGAACAAGTTGCCTTGTTTCCCAAAAGGTAGGCAAATATTTAAATAACTACTGATCCTTGTTCATCAGTTCCTACCTGGTCAGTATGACCCAAATTAAGAATCTATCTAATGACTAAAATGAAATTTCATCAGCTTATGTTGATTGACTCCCAGAATCTTGATACCTATAAAGGAAGCGTATTTTTTTCTGCTGAGGACACAGCATCATGTTACACTATTGTGGGACAATCCAGTGTGTGTATATATATATATGCTGTAAAAATATATCAATGTGTATTCTGTACCTGAAGAAACAAATGTGTACTTGAAGCAGATTAACAGCTTCCTAAAACTACCTAAGAATTTTCTATGCTCATCTATAGTATTTGATATGTCAACTAGTTCAGTATTGTTCACATACTGATTCTGTATTTCTTGCTTCATAAGCCTATCTTATTTTATCATTTTTTCCATTGATGAACATTTTTCCTTGCTTCAGAATATTTATGGTATTTGCTTTCGGTGTTTCTGAATTTCTCAACAGACCCACATGGCTCATTCTGCTTACTTTTACAGCATGTAGGCCCTATTCCTATTCTAACAATTTGGTTTGAAAGTTGCTTCCACATAATCCAGTTTCAAGCCGCACCAGTAACATCGGTGAACAGAAGCCATACTGATCTGGTTACTTTCAGTGTTGACGCTTCGTCCTTTTATTCCCAGTACTGAGAAAAATGTTTCAAATGTCAAACAAGTGTCCTATTCATTTCTTCATCTTTCACCTGGAATTGGGACGATATTGTCACAGACCATGAAAGGTTTTCTGTAACATGAATCTGCCTGTCCGCAAGTAAGCAAAATGGTAGTAGCTCAATGGACTTAGATTGTGAATCTTGCCTGCAGCTGATGTAAAGTACTATAACTGATGTATAGTACAAATCCTTTTGTAACAACTCATGGCTTGAATCCAATGTTTTCTGTTTTTATTAGACTATATCTTTATATTGCCTATGCAGCATAATCAGTAAATCATTCTAACAGCTTATTTTTTTTAATCTACATAGGAGTGCTGTATCATCAAATGTGAGTAAGGACAATTGTGTTTGGAAGGGTTGTTTCATCTAGGTAAAACTATATAAACCATATCTATGCCTTTCTCCCTCCCTCTCCCCCCCCCACATACACACACAGAGGTGTGGCAGGGAGAGAGACTTCTTCAGTTTTGTGGATTCTCACAGCCCTAAACATTTCAGAAAATAAATTACTGAGTGATTCCATCTCGTGCATTACAAGACAAAGAGTGGTGGTACTGAATCATAAGGCCTTTTGTGGTATATTTAGTGGATAATAAACTGACAGTATCGTAGACCGTTCCTGAGCTGTAGCTGCAGCTGAGTGCTGAGTAGTGGGTCAAACTATAAAGTTGTTAAAAACTAATGTATCTTTCCCCACAATCTGGTCTATCTGATAATCTGAATAAAAAGTTGAGGAAAAATTGATGGTGTTTGCTGGACAGAAGTGCCTTCTCTGCTAAAGGCAGGAATATAATCCTGTTTCAGAAACTATGGCAAGCTATTGTTGGCCCTCCACATTCACTGGGGTTAGGGATGTAGGACCCCCGTGAAAGTGGAAAAAATGTGAATATCTCTAGCCCCCCTCCCAAACAATATTTAACACGCACAAAAAGTATGATCCATGGATTCAAACCAACATGGATGCCTTTGAGGCAGTGGTGTTTCTTCACAAGGCAGAAGCAGGCAGCTGGTGGGGCTTGCCACCACCTCCTCTCTGCCCGATGCCATTTTTATTAGGGATGTACAAACTTCAGTGCACATTTGCAGTCTCTCTCAGTCTCATGAGGCTTGCAGTCCCTATTTAAAATGTCACAGGGTAGCTGTGGAGATGGCAGCAAATAATCTGTGAATAATCAAATCTGCAAAAGTTAAACCTGCAAATGCGAAGGGCCAACTGTGTGTTTCTTTTAGTGAAGCTCTGTCCAATTTTTTTTTTGATTAAGCAAAAGTCATATTTATCTTTATATTCTCAAAGAATTGCATGAAGCCTAGTGTGGCCCAAATATTTACATTCCAGTTCAGCATGGGGTCACTGGTTAGCCTTGTGGACGTCACTGTTTCTCATCTTAATTCCCTTTTTGTAGAATGGGAACAATAATTACCTACTTCAGTCAAGTATCTTGAGTATTTAAAGAATACTTAGTGGGAAACACTGTTCATACCAAGAGGACTGTCAAATTTATAAATAACTATACTAATAATAATAAACATTGGCTCATATATTTACAGTATAATCTAAAATCCAAAGCAGGTTTGGGAAATCAACATGTAACTAATTATACCTACGAGGTCTATCTATTAAATAATGAGACTGTGTTTCAACCTTTCAGACAAATCAGGGAGAACTGATTGTGAACACTTGAGTGGTGAGAGTGAACATATCTGAACCTGCATGACAAACATCAGCACTCTTGGCCATTCAGTTAATTGTCAGTCATCTTTTAAAGCAGCTGTGTTGTCTGTTGTGTGCCGGAAAAATGCTAAGTTTAAAAGTCAAGCAATGTGATATTCTGCCACAACTTGAGGCAAACCCAAACCTTTTTCAAAAAATCATCACTTGTGATGAAACCTAGATCTTCCAGTATGATCCTGAGACAAAACAACAGTCAATGCACTGGAAAACACCATCATTACCAAGAATGAAAAAAGCATGTCAAAGCAAGTCCACGTTCAAAGCCATGCTCCTTGGGGGAGGGGGGTACATCAAAGCCGTAATTTTGGCAGAATGGGTTCCAGAAGGCAGAACAGTGAACCAACATTATTATAAGGAAGTTTTGACAAAGATGAGAGAAACAGCATGGGTGAAAAGGCCAGAACTGTGGGGAAATGGTTTCATTCTTCATCAAGACAATGCACCTGCTCACACAGCACTTTCTGTGAAGCAGTTTTTGGCCAATAAATGCATCAGTACACTTGAACATCCTCCATATTCACTAGATTTGGCACCATGCAACTTTTTTCTTTTCCTTAAAGTGAAATCAGTGCTTAAAGGAACACATTTTGAGTCAATTGATGCAGTAAAGAAGAAAACAGCAGATGTGTTGAAACAGATGACAGTATAAAAAGAAAATTAAAAATAAAGAAACAGCTGACAGAAACTGATCTGTTCCATGCCTTTGACCAGTGGAAAATAAGACTGCATCAGTGTGTGAGTGTGAACAGGGAATATATTGAAGGGGACAAGCATTAGAATTATAATACATATAAATAAAGATGGGTTACTGTATCATCTTGTTATGTAATAGACAGACCTCATACTAGTGGCACATAGTGTCACTTTCAGAAAAAATAAAATCTTGTAATGAAGCAGTGAGTACTAAATGGTGACACAATATATTCTTATGATGCAAACTGAAATTAAAATAATACATAATTACATCCTGGGCCATTCTGCAGATATGCCCTCATATGTTTTACAATTTTAACCAGCAGTCCTTATATTCTGCTTTGTAAAGCAAGTTTAATCACAGATAAAACAAGGTCCTGAATTTCTGTATTACCACTTTACAGAAAAACACAATAGGCTTTACTTCTGAGTAGAAATTCAAACAATTGTACTCCAAACCTTAATCATAATACCATTTACTTTGACATAAGCGCCATTCATTTATGTGGAATTTAAGGGTTTCATAGGAAATAAAAAGTGCTTGAAAACATATTTATACATTCAAAGACCAACATGTCATCCTGTGTTTCATTTGACCTGCTTTGTGTCAAATCACTGACCGCTATGATGACGTAAAGTCACTTTATGCAGGAAAATATTGGAAATACTAATTCACAAACTATTACAAAATTTCAACTGTCTGGCTAATACAAAAGTATCTCAGCCATTAAGGGGTACATTTCATCTGCAGCATATGAAATACAATGTACAGTTGTCCCTCCATATTCACGGATTTGGTATCCATGGATATAAGTATTCACAGCTTGAAAATATTCTTTAAAAACAATAATCCAAAAAGAAAACCTTGATTTTGCCATCTTATATAAGGGACAGCATTTTGCTATGCCATTGCATATAATGGGACTTGAGTATTCACAGATTTTGGTCTCCATGGGGGGTCCTGGAACCAAACTCCAGTGAATATGAAGGAACAACTGTATACTCTTTATAGCTAACCATGCTATCTTTGGAGACTTTTTTTTTAAAAGAAGTATATCCTCAGAATATTCTTCTCAATGAGAGACCATGTGCAGTCTTTGATACCATCCCCAGTTAGCATAGCCATTGGTTGTGCTGGCCTGAGATAACTGGTACTCTGATACACCTAGAAGGCACCCAGTTGGGAAATGTTATTTTAAATCATCATAATGAATGAATATCAAATGTTTTTCTCTTTGTTTCTGACATTGGTACAAAGTTCTGAGAAGAGGATGAGAAACAGTATTTTATGTAGCATAGAATCATAGAGTTGGAAAAGACCACAAGGGCCATCCAGTCCAACCCCCCGCCCTGCAGGAATGCACAATCCCGGATGCCATCAGATTATTTCCCCTTGAATTGCACAGATATAAATGTGAATGTCTCAACATATACAGCTTTTACAGAACGGCAGTAGGAAAGAACTGGCTGCAGGTTTTGTTTATGCAAATACGGCTAAGGCAAGCTCTAATTATAAGGCTGAGAAGCTGGAATCCTGCACAGTGGTAAAGAAATCTCATTTGCACATAATGGCACAGGACTGCAGCCAAGGCAAATTAAACTGTCATTGCTCCTCTAAGATCTTACAGACTAGTTGGTGAAAATGACAGAGTGGGTTTTTGTTGTTGTTTTGGCCAGGGTAGTCTTATCAGTTTTATTTTTACTTTAGAGATTTGTGGGGGATTAAATTTAAATCCAGCAATGTATAAACTATTAAGGATCTTATTAAGGATCCCAGCTTCTGCCTCCTAAACATTTACCAGAACTGAAGAACAATTACTTTGACTACAATTACTGGGACTGGGTTTATAACTAGATAGGTATAACATATGCCAAAGTTATTATAGAAAATACTGCTGATATGTTTAGCGAGTCTTTGGAGAGAGAAACGGAGAGAATTTGTTAAACTGTGTCAAGCTTTTAACTATATAATGGCACTGTCTACACAAGTAGCTGAATAATTTTGTTTTCCCATTTAAGCAATTACCGACCTAATTCAGTTGTATTCTCTTGAGCACTGATGGAAAAATTGTTCAGTATCAGTAGCATGAAGAGGATTTCTAAATAAGATGTACTGATTACACCTAAGCCTAGCAAAAATAGACACAGTTCAGAAGTGAGTGAGAAAAATGCTCTGAGCTTTCCTATGAAAACTGCAAAGTAAAGAAAGATGCCGCACAATGGTAGTTAAAAAAATATTAATGCAGGAAATGCAGAAATTGCAGTCTTTAAGCCTCATATATTTTTCTCCCTTCTCTCTCTTTCCACTTGTTCCTCAAGAATCTACTTTATGTTCTTAATCCTATCATTAATTAACATAACATTTGTTATCATTGTAATGCTGATGATTTGTAGCTCTACTTTTCTTTTCTCCAGGGCCGCCTACAACTAGGCAAGGTGAGGAGGGTACCTTAGGCAGCAGGGGGAGAGAAAGACAATAGTGAAGTGTGGAGAAGAGAGCCAGGCACCATTATGGACCTGCCTTGCGGCTCCAAGTTAGTTTGCTGAGATGGACATGGAGTATGCTTCCCGAGTCGCCTTGGGTCCCTTTTCCTGGGCAATGAAGCATAGAAAGCACTTCCTTGCCAGGGAGAAACTGCCCCAGTACCTGGAAAGGGCTTTATCACTTGGGAGAATCTGTCCCACTACTCAGCCTTCTCCCAGGTGACAAAACACAACATATGGAGCTCTGTCACCAGGGAGAGGGGGAGATGCCCCCTTCTTCTGGGTGATAAGGCAGAGAAAATACAGCCATTCTCCCCTCTGTGGGGCAGCAGGTGAGCAGGAGGTGGGTGGGGGGCATAGCACTCTATTTTTGCTCTGGTTTCATGGATCTGCGGAAAGTCCTGGAACATACCTCTCACAGATACAGGGGGTCGACCTGTACTTCAGTCTCCATGGACAAGCCATATCTTTGAACATTCCCACACATTTAAACCAGTAAAGAAATGAGCAAAACCTTACTGAAAGTGAAAGGGGAAAAAAACACTTCCAACACAGTAGACATCCCAAAGAGTGGCTCAGGCATGACCCTATTCCTAGTGCTAGTTTCTATTTCAAAATGGAGGGCACTCAAAAATATGATCACCACCGGCAGGCCAAAGTGGTACAATCCATTGTGTCATGCCAGGATCCTGCCTTCTCATTCTTTTGCATACTTAGATAAGATCAAGCACTGATCCTGGACTGTCACTGGCTTAGCTGAGGATATGAAGTGATTTCTCTCCTTCCATCTGAGGGGGCTCTGGCTAATAACTTCTACAAGAAAGCAGCAGGTGGCTTGCTTTCAGGCCCTGAAAGGCCTTCAGAATCTTCCCTCAGCATACTTCAGAAAACACAGAAACTACCTAGATTTCAGAGGATTTCTCTTCTTGACTGTCTTTCTTCTCTCAGCATTCCCGCTGGCTCTCCAGGGGGTCTTTCATGGCTTATTAATGGCAATTTCCCTATAACTGACATCCTAGAGAATTTCATGTATTTTTGGCACAACTCTGCTACGGTTTATAGAGCTTCACATTTCAAAGTACAAGATCCTCCTTTTGCTGCCAGTAGCATTTAGGAAAATGTGATTTTTGTTTATACTACAAGTCTTTTGCTGTCACATTATTTTCAACCCAACACTAAGCATATTTTAAACAGGTGCCATTAGTCTAGGAAATCTAGGCATTTTCTGCCACCTCTTCACAAGCATCAATCATTTATATCTCCAATAATATTTGCCTAATACAATACGAACAGGAATTCCAGGAACTGATGTTTTTTCTGCCCTATTCAGCCATTTTACAGAGTAAAATATAGCAACCACAAAAATACATGGAGTTGTAAGAATGCACCATGTTTAATGGCAGAGCTTAATTTTAACTACCCACTATTCTTATGACTGAGGTGTTAGGTTTTGATCTGTCTTAAGATACACATAAGGAATGTATTATTTACCTGGAGGGGGGAACATTTAGCTTGAAATTTTAACACATCAAATTAATTAACTGATTTTAAAATACAGCGGGCCCTTGGTATCTGCTGGGGTTTGGTTCTAGGACCTCCTGCAGATACCAAAATCCATGGATGCTCAAGTCCTATTATATGCAATGGCATAGTAAAATGGTGTTCCTTATATAAAATGGAAAAATCCAGGTTTGCTTTTTGGATTTTTTAAAAAAATATTTTCAAGCCATGGATGGTTGAATCCGTGGATGGGGTGCAGAATCCATGGATACAGAAGGATACTGAAACATAATGAATAATAAACATACTGAAACATGGATACTGAAACATAATGGAAGGCATATACATAAATACGTCTTCTTCCCATTAGACATGTTTACATCTTCTTCCCATTAGATGTAAAAAAAATGTGTTGTAATCAAATCCCAGGGCTTTGTTTTTGTACCCTACTATATGAACTGGACGCATATGTGAAATCTTTCTCCACCTGAATGGAAATTTCACTTTGGACTGTCACTATCATGACTCTTTCCTTCAATGCCCAACTTGCAAGCCTATATACTGACTGACTGACAGCTGAGGTTTTCTGTCATCAAATCTGTCTTGATAGTGATACACCTTGCATCCTTCAGCATAATGTAGCATCCACCAAATCTTATAACATCTCAGATGTGTACCTAAAGTACAAGATTGCTCTCTTAGTAAAAGATCTTCCTAACCTCGGCTGCAGGTCCCCATTCCCACCCTAAAGTTTCAGCTCTCTTCATAATAAATGTTGTCTCTGTGAGCAGACATGCCATTATTCTGTACTGCACAGACAGCAATGATACTAATGAGAAATTCTGCACACATGTGCCAATTGCCATTGCTCATTCTTGAGCTATAGGGAGAACTTGTCCTTGAATTATTCTAAAACAAATACGGCAATTATGTGGCCATAGGCGACATCTAGGCCTTTGGGGTTTACTGCAGCCTTTGGGACTCCACTATACTCCCAGACCACTGTACCTCTGAAAAAAATTGGCTGATCCCATCCCCTTTTAGCAAAAAAGAAACAAGAAAAACCCAATCCCAGCAGCTCTGGGACCCTTACGAATTCAGTTTTCCCCATCCACACCAAAAGAGTAAAACAAACCACAAAATGGACTACAAACTTGACAGGGAGTGACACAATGTCACTTCCATTCATCCAAAACGGTGGCCATGACAGCATACTGCAGTCCTCTAGTGCTCCAAAGAAGGAGGAAATCAGGTCATGTAGCCCTCTGGCTGCCAGAGCATGCCCACTCCTGCTCACATAAGTAAACTGTAGGCATAGTATCTTTGGTACCAACAAGGATCATAACAGAAGTCTCTAGCCCACCTTCCTAATAGTGAACCCTTGTCATATATTGATGCTATTGTTGATACCAAAAAGATTTGTTCAGGTACCTTCACTATCAGAAGACACAACAAAAATAAATGAAGTATCATTCTTATGCCCCACTCCACCCCACAAAAAACATCCAAAGTAGTGAATATGCTACAGGACACAGCTTTATTTGTTTGCTGAAGTGCCCATTTATCAGAGAATAAAGAGAATTAGAAAGAATGGTTGGGTAAAGTAGAACAAAGGCAATGAGTACCAGGGATATATTTCCCACAGAGATATTTTCCCTGTAGGTATTGTATTTATTATGAATAAACCAATAAGGAATATATTTCTCCATAAACCCATAAAACAAAAACATATATTTTCTCAGATTTTCAATATGTAGTCACAATAATACTATCTATGCCACTGAGTGCCCTATTGTTTAGGAAAGGCTCCAAGGAGTCTTTTTAAAGCACTGAGGAATTTAAGTGCAATATCACTCTAAAAGGGCTGGGAAACCATGGGTTGGGCATTTTCTAGATCTCAAGTGTAAGTCCATTAATGTGGGGAGGGGGGGAAACAGGTTGGAAAAGATAGGAAGTTAGAATTGTAAGAACACTGTAAGAACCAGCATGAGATAATGGTTTAAGTGTTGAACTAGGGGCGCAGCTAGATGGGAGAATTTGTAGCAAAAAATATTGCCTTACTTCCTTAGTGCTGAGGTACCCATTTGTGCCCACAGCTCATTCGCAAGCTTGCTGGAAGGGAATAGCTTGTAGTTTGCAATTTGAAATTGCAGCCACGAGTGAGTGGCGTCTAGAAAACCTCCCTCCATTTCCCCCCTCCTTTTTTTTTTAAATGACAGGTGTGGAAGAGCTATTTTCCGCTTTAAAAATGGATCATATTTTTGCTCTGCTGCTTAATTGATCAGCTGGCAAAAACATCAAAGGCAGCTCTGGCATTACTGTGGGGAAATTATAATGCAATATAATCTTGTGTATGCGATGTTAAGTTCAGTTTAGGAATTTCCCTGCATGCATGAGTTTTTCCACTCCCCCTTCTTCTTTCCCTAGGCAATTTCAGCCAACTGGAACAATGGGTCATTCATCACATGACCTCCTAATTTAAATACTTTATTATGCTTTGTTTAAGTTCCCTTTTAAGTTTGTCTCCATGTGGCTGTAGCCATCTTTTTAGTCTTGCTTTTACTTTTCACCCTTCACCATGCAGCCCTCATCTCTTAAGTCTGGGTGAGTTACTATCCTAACCTAATAATCTTAGTTAAGGACCTTTTAGATTTGTTTTAATATGTAGATTAAGATTGATATATCTTCAGTAAACTTTTGATATGCATTTTTAAACTGATGTCTTTGTTGTTTAATAAGTCTAATTGACTGGGTGATCAGACCACACATTTAAATGTTAATTGAGCTGTGTCTGCATTCCAATGCCTTTACTCTGCTGACTTTGAAAGAAAGTATTCTTTTTAAAGAAGATATTTTTATTTTTTAAAAAGGGGCTAGATCCCTGCAATCTTTAACCAATTTTTAATTTTAGACTCATACCCTCCAACAGTTACAAGCCCTGCTTTGCAAGCCTACCCCCTCCGAGGTCCGACCTATCAGCTTTCAGCTCTGCTGCATCCCCTTTTCAAATTGGTTGTACAGATGGCCTACTATGCGCATTTTCACGCAATTTTTTAAAAAGATTGCGAGAAATAGCAAAAGCTGTTATTGCAGTCTATCTGGAGTTTTCAGCCCCCCTCCTTCTGAATATGGCGAATCCCGGCAGGAACTCATCTAAACTGAAGGTATTCTGCCTGCATTCTTGCCAGATTTTTTTCATCATGTAGATGCTCCCTAAGAGTCTGGGAGACCAGGATATGACTCCCTGCTCAGTCATGGAAACCCAGTGAGTCACCTTGGGCAAATCACACTGTCTCAACCTCAGAGGAAAGCAATGACAAACTTCCACTGAACAAACCATGACAAGAAAATTCTATGGTGGGGGTCGCTGTAAGTCAAAATGGACTTGAAGGAAAATAACAAGGCAGTCAATCATCTTCTGTATGTGGAACAGAAGTTAGGAGCATCTTATTTATCACCTCAGGGAAATGGCTTGAAGGCAAACAACAACAAAACAACAACAACAACATTCTGTTAATGAAAAACTGGAGCACAGTGTTCCATATATATAGGATGATGAAAAATCAAGCTGCCAGGGTTCAGTTCCTTTCAGCCAAAGACCTATAGGTCCTTCCTTCATTCTTAAACACAAAAATCATCTGAAGTAAAATCTTAATGAATCATTATAGCCCAAATAGCAGCTGACAGAAAGATGTATGAAACCCCTCTCAAGCCATAATGACACTCCCAACATTCTTTACCTATGTGCAAAGTATATACACAATTATCAAGCCATGATACAAATCTACAGTACAGTAACATGCCACCATAGATCTACATCTAAGGGCCTGTCTACACTGCAGAAATATAGCAGTTTGATACCACTTTATCCACCATAGTTCTATCCAATGGAATCCTGGTTTTTGTAGCTTGGTGAGGCACCACAGTTCTCTGATAGAAAAGGCTAACTATCTCACGAAATTGCAAACACCAGGATTCCATAGGCTAGAACTATGGCAGATAAAGTGGTGCCAAACTGCTGTATTTCTGCAGTGTAGACAGGCCCTATACTAACAAAATAAACATTTTTTATTTATTAGTTATTTATACCCCACTCTTTAGCCACAAGGCTATCAGAGCAGCTTACAAATTGTTTTAAGCAATAGCAATTTACACATCTACACTGCATTAAGCAGTTTCCAATGTGTGTTAGCTAATTGCCACCACAAGCCGGGTACTCATTTTACTAACCTACGAAAGGATGGAAGGCTGAGTGAACCTTGGAGCCCTCTGGAATCGAACTTCCAATGTGGTGACTTGCAGTACTGGCATTTAAGCACTGCGCCACCAGGATTCCTTTGGGACCACCAGACTTTATGGAGGTAAAATACAGGGATTAAACAATACTAGCTGACCCAGCATAACATATGCCGTTATAGTAGATTTGAAAGGTTCACACAATTCAGCAACATGTTATTATTTTAGGAAAATAATATTGCATTGTTTTACATGTGGCTGGTGAGTGGCTGAGGAAGTGAGAGGAGGGAGGGGCCCTTGTGAGGCTGGGGGTGTAGATGCAGATTGAGTGGCAGGAGTGGACTGTGATGTGAAGAGGGAATAGCATGTGGGTGGTGATTGGCTAAGGGAGGGAGGGGACTGGTTAGGGTAAGTGGCCAATCAGCACACTGGGAAAGAAACATATCCAAGATTTTTATATAGAAAGATATAACCAGACCAAATTAGTGTAATAAAAATGGACCTTATACTGATATGTTAAGTGGACAGAGAGATCAGCCATTTATTTTGCATATTCAGTGGTTGTTTGGAGAAGCACATACTAGCATACCCATATTGTTAGCGCCTCTTAATAGGATGTCCAAAGCCCCTCCGAGCCATGGGAAAAGAGGCAAAGGCAATGTGGACGTACATGCTTTCACATGCATGGGGGGAGAGGGAAACCCAGAGTGGGCACAGCTGTGTGGCCACACATACTGAGATTTATTGGACCAGGTGAATTTGGAAGCAAGAACTGCTTGGACACTGCTCCCGAACTCACTTTGGTGTGTGTGTAGCAATCAGGTAGACAAGCCCATGGTTGCTGCAGTAACCCAAAGGTAAGATGGATTTTCCTGTCAGTGTAAACAAGCCCTCATTCTAAACTAAGCTTCTATGTTTGTTTGTTTTTAAATTATTCACCCTATGTAGCTCTTTACTGTGGGAGCCTTTGAGACAGAAGTAAATATGCAGAATCCCTGTTAAAAGAAATAGTTTCTCAAGTCTCATAAAACAGTACTGAATCTATAGAAGTCAAAGACCAGGAAATGAATACCTAAGACAATGCTTAATCACATTTCCTTATATCACTCATACCCTCTAACTATATCTATTTGGTAGGGGACAGTCCTGATTAATCCTCTAACAGCCTGCTTTTCAATTCCTTTTAAAATGTCCTAGTTTCTCCTTCTCTCGCTTTCCCCTTTGTCTTCAGCTTACTTCAATTGCTGCAAACTAAGTTCAAAGGGCAAGAATAGTTTGGGCTCAATTAGCTCAGCAGGGGTTAGCTCAGAGTAGAGGAGACAGCAGAATCTAGCCCTTCCCAGTAGACTCAGGCAAAAGCAAACTGTTGCAGCCTCTCCTAGCTTGTGTGCTTTTCGTCATTAATAATGTTTGCCATCTTGACCACATTCTGACATTACTAGGCCACATGTGCTCCAGTTTTTATCTGTGAAATATTGGAGGGTATGCATCACTGCCCTCATCCTTCCCTTCTCCTTAAAAGCAAACAAATGCATCAAGATTAACTAATTGCTAGACTTTTCCCACTAAAATAAGCCTTAGCTGTTCTTTAAAATCAGTGTGTGAAATAATATAGAGTGTTGAACAAGCTGTAACAACTAGGGCATCACAGACATTGAAGCAAAACTGGAAAATCTAAAGAGTTAACAATACAAAGCAACTTTAGACAAAGTTTGCATTTACCAAGGTAGATAAATCAGAGCTTTAAATGATTTTTTTTTAAACATTCGCATTAATCTTTTTTGTTCAAAAAATATAAGCTGTCATTAATGTTGCTCATTATTTCAGAAGTCCTGAATTTATAGTATGCTACTAACATACTTTTTTAAAAAAAAACTTTAAAAACAGAAAAATGGCAGAGGTAACCCAAATGCTTCCAAATAACTCTTAAAGTGGAATGTTTTAGGAGTAATTAGTAAGTGTTACTCATTTCATATGCCCAAACACAAGCTTTAAGAAGGAAAAGTTAAAAAAAAATGTTAACCCCTTGTTACCTCCCAAAACAAAATGTTACAGGCAACATTGTTACCTGTAATGCATTGTTTCCAAACTCTGAAAGAAATGAACAGGAAAACTTTTAATGGGGATATGTAATCCAGACAGTTTGCAGAAAAACACTCTCATAAACTATATGTACCCCGCAAATCTAGATGGATTTTCTTTGACTAATATAGCCTGATCTTACACACATTTGTTCAGAAGAAAGTCCCACAGAATTAAATAATGCTTAATCCTATGTAATTGCATATAACATGACACTGACAGTGCTGATCGTTGAGAATCATTCTTTAAACTAATAATTCCAAATGCCTGATATGTAAAAGGTGATATTAAACAGCTTTAAATTTTCAGTACTTTGTATACACACCACAGAGAAACTCAGCTGACAGCTCCACATAAGCATATAAGATCAAGCCCTAAGCCCTAAAACTAACTGCTGAATAATATAAAACTTTTTTTTTCAGATTGGAATACACCACAGAAATATTTGTGGCATAAATACTACATAGATTATGAGTGCGAGTGGTATTCAGTAAACTCAACCATACTGTTACCCAGCCTTACACCCCTCCTTCCTATAATTCATAATTTGGCAATACAGGACAGTTCTCGAGGGCTAAGGCAGGCCAGGGTCAACCAAAATTAGGTTAAGGCTTAAAGAAGCTGTCTTGGAAATTCCCCAACAACATGCCCAGGAAGGGATTAAGTGAAGCTCCACTTTAGTCAGAAACGTTAGGGTGGAATGCGCTAATTTCCCTAGATGCACCTGGCAGTGAGTCACACTCCAAAACAAAAAGTGACCGGAAACCCCATTATCCACAAAATGTTTTTCCCTCGCACCTTTTCCTCTCCACAATACGGAGGTGGCCATAAACCCATTAACTTTAATCTCTCAACCATTAGCAGCAATCATTGTCATCAGAGCTTCCGTTGTTTAACCCTGGGAAACTCATCTAATCATTGTATCTCACTCAAAGCACCCTTTAAGGGTCCAATATTGGGTGTAAATATTACTCCAAATCATAGCCAAAGTGTGCTGCTACAGTTGGACACCATCACGTTGCCCAACTGCTGTATCACCCTCAGATCTGAGTCTTGAGTCTTTCTCTGTTATATGAACTTCCTGCTCTCCAGAAAGGTAATTATAGCCTGTTCTCCTGGATTCTATCTCTGCTGTCCAAATATTTCCCTTTAATTCTTCATTCGCCTTCTGTGGTTGTCTTGTGAGTGTATGTGCATGGTGTATGCACTTGTTCCAGCAACATGCTCTTTGTTTCAAAACGTAGAGCGCTTTGCATAACAAGTACACCTTTTCTCACCTGCACTGTCATACCCTGGGGCCTGTTCCATGAACACTGTCTCTTCAAGATCAGCATTCAGGTATGCTGTTTCAAAGTCAAAGTGTTACACAACCATCTGACTCTTGGCTGATACAACTAACACTAACCTAAGACTTTCTGGCTTTGCTGTGGGTGAAAAGGTTTTGTCAAAATTGGTGTAGCGCTCCTGCAAAAAGCCTTTCGCAACTAAGCATGCCTTACACTTTTGTGTCTCATCAGGCACGTCCTTAAGTTTGTACACCCACCTGCAACCAACAACTTTTTGGTCTTTGGGCCTCTCAACTACCTGGAACAATTTCTTCTCAACTAGTGACTTGAACTCAAGAGTCCATGGCTGAGTTCCACTTCTCCTGTTCTTCCTGGGAAAGTTTTAAGAGATCCTGAAAACTTGCAGAGTCCTCTGCCATGACATTGCATAGCCTGGCTTCCTGGACAACAAATCTGTCAGGAGCCTTTCTGACCCTCGTTGACCTTCTGGGAATGAGCACCCTAGTTCTGCCTGACTAATCCTCACTTGCACTGCTGCTGCTATCTCTCCCTGTGTCAGGCTCAATGCTTGTTTGTGGTGGTGTGTGTGTTAGAGTGGCATGTGAATTGTCAGGCTTTTCTTCCTGTGCCTCCCTTTCATCATCAGGCATTACCACCCCTCCATTTGTGGGACTTTTGGGAGTTGTTGGCACATCCCTCCCCAAGGGAACAAACACCTCCTGATTGCAATACAATCTGTCCCACCCTGAGTACATTTGAAAGTTTGCACTCCTGGAGAACACCACCTTTCCAGGATGGATAGAAAACACATACTTATTACCCTCGTAGCCTAGGAAACACAGCCTCCTGATTTTAGACTGCCCAGGCTTCTTTAGGCTCCAGTGAATCAGTATATTTGCATACTGTCCAAAAATCCTCAGGTGTTTGAGGTTTGGTGCTCTACCATACAATAGACAATATGGGGTCTGGTTGACACTAGATGTACACAGTCTATTTAAATGGTAAGCAGCAGTCTTCACTGCCTCCCCCCACAGACCAGCTGGGGCTTGTGCATCTTCCATCATGCACTTCATTATGCACTTCAACATCCCAATTTTCCTTTCTACAAGCCCATCCTCCCCTGGAGAAGCTGGGTTTGTGGTCCTGTGTCTAATGCCCCTTCTACACATCCAGATCTGCAGACTGTTGGATAAGAATTCCCCTCTCCTGTCCGTCACTAGACTGGAAACCTTATGAGAAGGAAATTCGCATTCCACCGCATTCACTCACTCATGGAACCTGTCTGCAGCCTGATTTTTCTCCTCCAGTAAGTACACGTAGGTGTACCTAGTGTGTCTGTCCACTATCACAAAGAAATAGCGGTTACCCCCTTCAGTGGGCTTATAGGGGCCTGCTATATCAGCATGGACAACTTCAAAGGGTCTGTTGGTGACACATTGGGTCTTTTTGGCAATATGGAAATCCTTTACCTTTCCTTTCCTGCACACAGCACATTCTAAGAATCTTGGGTAATGTTTCATGCTTAGACCAGGGCAAACTTTTGCTAGCTCCTTTAACCCTTTGTAACTAGCATGGCCCATTAGCCTGTGGTAGTAATGAACACACTTATCATGTAGGGGCACGTTGTATGCAGGATTCAGATTTGCCACCTTTCCTTTAGGCAACATGTAATACAACCCATGTTTCTTTATCCCTTTTGCACAGACATTATTCATGTTATGCCTTTCTGTTACTGTAGTGTTCCCCCTGAAATATCACTTTATAACCATCAGTAGTCATTTGGGACACACTTAATATACAATTCTCTAGCTTGTTAACACGTAACATATTTCAAAATCTTTACCAAAAGACGGCACATATGCAGTGCCCATTTTCTGCACCTTGCTGCGAGCACCATCTGCAAGGGTAATATTGGTTATTGAAGCATTTTTAACATTGCTTAACAACTGTAAATTTTTAACCATATTGTGCGTGGCCCCACTATCAAGTAACCAAATTCTTTCCTCAGGACCATCAGGATGGTGCTGTGTTCTGAAGGCATGGCTTGCAGCCTGAGAGGCTGCACCCCTCGTATCCAGTGCAGGCAACTTACATTTCTTCTGAAAATGTCCAGGATTTTTGCATCTGAAACAGTTTTTCATGTAGCTGCAGGCTCCCTCCTCTACAGGTGCCTCTGTTTCAGTCCTCTCTCGATTGCATCTGATAATTTGTGGCTGTTTATTCCCCTCTGTCTGGGAATCAAATTGCTTGTGTTGGACCTCTTCCAGAATACACCCAGCTACCAGGTCTACAGACAAATCACTCTCCCTGGTGGTCTGCAGACTGTACATTAAGAAATTCCATTCCTTTGGCAAATTGCCCAATAAAATAAAACACTTATGGGCTTCTGGAATGTCCACCCCTCTATTGGCCACCTCTTGAAAAAGCTGCCTCATTTCCTCCAATTGGGCTTTCACACAGCCTCCAGTAGACAGCTTTGTGTTATAAAGTCTCCTAGTCCATATCATCTTTGAGAGGCAGGATGAATTCTGATGAACCGTTTTCAAAGCTGTCCAAAGCTGAAAGGCTGTCTTTTCTGGGGCCGTGTGTATTAACTGGGAGGGGTTGAGTGATAAGAGAATTGCAGCTCTAACCTTCTGGTCTGCTAGCCTGAACGCTGCTATTTCATCTTCTGAATCCTCTGGGATCACACTTTCATTCTCCAAAACATGCCATAAATTGTCCTTAATTAATAAAGCCTCCATGTATAAATTCCATGCTGAATAATTTCCATCAGCCAGCTTTTCAAAGCGGACGAGACTAGTATCTGCCATTCTGCTGATTGAGTCAATAATTTTCCAGCTATGAAATCACAAACATCTGGCAGCTGGCAGCACTTCAAGGTTACTTGAAGATATTACAGGGCCTGGCTGAAACTTAACTGTTTCTTAGCCAACTAGCCAAAAACACTCAAAACAAAAGAGTTTCCGGGAATTTTTCTGGGTGCACCTTATCTAATCTGAGATCAATAAGCTGGGCCCATAACCACTGTCAGGGGATGATAGGACACTCAATCCCCAGCAGAAGCCAAAAAACTATCTCAGTAGACTCAGTAGCAACCTGTTCCCAAGAATACTCTCACACAGAGTGTTTGACATCCAAATAAGCAGGAGGCACTTTTATCTTCAAAATCAAACAGTTGCAATATATACACATATTTACAATTGAAGGAGAAACTGCTTCACCAGGCCTCAGCATTCACAGGAAGAGAAGAGAGGAGGAATTGAGCTCTGTTCTGAGCGCTCCCATATCTACATCTACAGGACATTGCCCTCTAGCGGCCTGACTAGGCATGACTTGGTTGTTCATGCAGTCAGGCATTATGAGTCAGCATGGTTCTGCAGTTGTTTGGCCATTTTATAATGGTGTTCAGTCTCTAACTCCTGACAGATCTCAGCACCATCTTGCTTCCTTTCATGGGAAGGAGCACTGTGTGTTTCATAAGGACTCAGCTTTGCTTTCTGTAGCACTTATTTTCTTGTATGGGGGTCAAATGATACCTTAAGGGGAATACATACTCCCTAAAACATACTGGGGAAAATATGAGAGATTTAGAGTGGATCTTTCAGGCAGACCTTCTAGGCAGACGTTTCAACAGCCCACCAGCCCCCCCCAACACAATATCTAGCAGAGAAAGAAATCAAACTTAGACTTCTTCATAAGATATCTAAAAGTAATTTTACTCACAAAAAACTTGTGCATAAGCAACACAGGTTCATCTTCTTGAGAAAGGTAAAGAAAAGATAACTACACGGTATCAGGAGAGTTAGAGCCTCTCACATAGGAAGAGCTCTTAACACATGCATCATGGAGGGAAGAGAAAGTGAGGTATAAGCAGATGTGACTCAGAGAACAAAGGAAAGTTACAGTGCAGTGAGAGAGTGGGTGTGAACAAACAAACAAGAAGTGACCATAAACATGCTGTGCCTAAACTCCTAGAGAAAGCAAAATTACCAGTGAGTATTAGGCATGCAATGGTTGCTAAGCCCAACAAAAAAGGTGTAGGGAAAGGATGGCCCAGGGGCTGCCTATGGCCACAGAAGCTGTTTTTGTTGCCCTCAAGACAAGCCAATGTTTTAAACTTTATTTTCCCAAAACAATCATTTGTTCTCTAATGTCTCTAGGGGATGTTGGGGCAGCTTGGATACATGTTTGCCCCCACTGAGCCATTTTTGGTCCAGAAGAGGCCTGTTTTCCAACAGTCAATTCTGGGTCCTTTCTGTTAAGAAAAAACCAACAACTCCTCAGGCTAAAATGGTCCAGAAAGGGGGAAAACATGAAATTGCCCTTCATATAACGAAGCATCACTGAGGGCATTTGAATAATAATAATAATAATAATAATAATAAGAAGAAGAAGAAGAAGAAGAAGAAGAAGAATGGGATGCAGCCCTCCAGTCTCTCCAGGGTGCAATGCAGTCCCCTACTCCTGTTCTATAATAAACCCATTTTTCTCTCACAGTGGGATTTCCTCAGATATATTGTATGTGCCTCAGCAATCAGACTAAATCTATGAGGTTGTCTAGATGATGAAAATACTCCCCATAGAACGCAACTAGAATACCTTTTGTTCCAGCATGCTGTGATCAAGATTTGTGGTATTTCAAAGGAGGGGAGCAAAAACTTCATCTATTGTGTGTGTGTGGGGGGGGGGAAGCCTTTGCAGATTTTTGTGAAATGTTTTAAATAATGCGTGGACATGCACATTATCACTCGTTTGGACATACACTTCAAGATGCTGTGCATTCTTGGTGAGTGCCGAAGTGGACAGTGGATTGGTCTGACATGCGGGTGGGGGGTGGGCTTGCCAGCAAGGAAGTGGCTGTAAGGGCCATTTTCACATTTCGTGTTATTGAGTGTGTGTTTTTTTGCTGCGCTGAGGTGACCAAAGAGCTTTTTATAAGTGAAAGGTTGCACTTGCACATATTTGATTTACAAGTAAAAAAAAATGCTGTGCAATGGTGATGACACAATAACATTCTGTACTATTGGCCACCATCTTGATTAGCAAGCATGGCTGCACGTGTACTTTAAACACAGCTATGCATACAATAGATTTTGCCCAAAGACCATGGAGACAAATGAGTGCTGCTACAAATTTGCAATAATGCACACGAATCTGAATTATATCTTCTCATCCAGATGACCCTCAGTCTACCTTGCAATAATCAATCACAAAAGAATAATCATTATTTCCTCAACCATCCCCTTTCTCCCTCAGTGTGAGAGAGAACACTGGCTGCAGAAGCATGTTTCAGCCCTTTCTGCAATGACTATTTCATAAAGCTTAAATTCCTAGCCGAGGAATATTTGAATGCATACACAGATGATTATGTAAGTTAGATAAGATATTAATTGGGAGGGGAACTGAGAACAAAGGAGTCAGTATAAAATTAGTGTGTCTTGCTTTGTGCCCTGAAGGTCATTGAGCCTTTGGCTCTGAAACTCTGCCAAGAACAGTGAATTCCAGAAGGGGTGGCAGGCATTACAGAGAAAGCCCTGACACAGGACAAGCAATGATCTGCATAACGGTTAGCAGCCAGCATGTATCTCCCAGCTGAATTAAAAATTATGTCAGGACAAAGCTTTCTATGATTAACTGCTGCATCTTCTCCCCAATTAAAATCTAGCAGCTTTTTAAAAGCAATACTTGGTCACTATCAAATCAGATCAGATCTGCCAGAATTAAATCATATAACTGCATTCATTGAAAAGCAAGGAGACTTGGATCCAAACATTTACTTCAGGTGCACTCAAGAGTGTAGGCACTCTTACTTAATTTTTTATTGTCTTGATCTGTGAAGGCACCACATTGTATCACAAAGTCTTTTTAAGGCTGCAAAGGGATCTTGTAGCACATTTGAGACTAAGGACCTTATCAGACGAGTGTCTAAAAATGCTATAATTCCAGGAATGAGGACAGCAGAAACATTGTGGCATTATTACACTTACTATCACATGGCACTGTGATTGCACAAAAGAACTGGCACAGAATCATTGCACAATGAGAACTAATGCTTTAAGAATGGGAGTTTACTTCTGCAATTTAGCATGGGCAAGATTTTGGCAGTTCTCATTAAAAGACGCGAGCATGCTTAAAACTCTAAAAACACTGAAACAAACATTAAAATGTGCAAACTAAAAGGGACAGTTCATAAAAAGAGTGTCCTGTGTTTCGTTTTCACGTTCTCACCCAGGTTTTCTTGCTGAGGACTACCCATTCACATTGTAATCTTGCAATCACAACAGAACATTGAAGATCTATTGATAGTTTGTCCCATCAATTAGAAGTAACACCTTTTTCGCAGCTGGAGCACACAATAACCACTCAAAGATGATGATGTGCAATAGCGGGGCCCATTCGTGCTATCATGATGTTGTAATAGTGCGATTTTTGCTGCATCTGATAATGTCCTAACAGAGAGAAATAAGTTGTACCATAAGCTTCCGTAGACTAGGCTCTTGTCTATACGAGCGGGAAAAATACAAACACATTCAGAAAGGCAGGTGTTCGCAACAATGCGAAATGCCTACACGGCCAAAAAAGCCCCCCTAAACTCTGCATGACACCATAGCCAGTTGGTCGCCACGGGTGATTTACTTGCGATTTTAAATCTGCTGCCGCCATTAGAAAAAAAAACACAGTTTTCCAGGCTGCGCACAAGCAACACTTCGTATTTACAAATAAAGAAATAAAAAAAGAGTAAGAATCGCCATTTGATCGACTTACCGGACCCTCGCTTAGCCAAAAATCCAACATGGCAGCCACAGCCACTTTCCCTCTTTGCTAGCCCCACTCCCTGTGAGTGTCCAGCCAATCAGATTGCCCTGCCTGTTCGTATCTGTGCGAACGTGAGTGTTCAAATGGTCGTACATGCGGAAGTCATATGGAGCTTTTCAGAAAATCCATACAAAGCCCTGGACCTTGCAGTGGATTTGGCGAACGGCCGTTTGAGCAGATCACCGATCTTTCACATCGTGTACATATTATTTTGACCGTATAGACAGGACCTTGGTCTACTTCCTCATATGCATGCATCTGAGGAAGTAGACCAAGTAAACCAAGGGTGCATCTACACTTTGAATGCTGTAATTCCATCCTATGGAATCCTGGGATTTCTAGTTTTACAATGTTTTTAACCTTCTCTGCCAAAGAATGTTGGTGCCTCACAAAACTATAAATCACAGGATTCTGTAGGATGGAGCCATGGCAGCTAAAGTGTTGCCAAACTGCATTATTTCTACAGTGTAGATGCACCCCAACTCTACGAAAACGCATGCTACAACTTCTTTTTCTCATTTAGTCTCAACAGTGCTACAAGATCCCCTTTGCAACTAGTATTCCAGACTAACACATTATGTACAATTAACCTGAGAGTAACCTTCACTGAACACATTACAAAATACATAAACATACATGGTAGCACAGTACTGTGAATCTCCTGTTTTAAAAGAGGCTTGCCCTTTCTTATGAGGCATTGCCATAAATCAGGGGTGCCGTTTACACGATGAAAATGTCCCGGGAAGAATTCATGTCGATCCCTGGCAGTTTACACATACATTGGGTCGGGTACGTGATTTTCAGAAGGGGGCCACCTTTTATCCCTCAACCTGTGGGACTTCCAGTCCCGCGGGTTGTGCCGGTTTTTAAAAAAGTCACTGGATGATTCGGAAAATTAGAAATGTAAACAGCCTGGGACAAAATATCTCGGTACTAGGGGATGACCGGAAATGGTGACTGGGAGCGGGCTTAGAGATCAGCAACCAGAAAAGGAGGGGTCAGTCACCCATTCAATAGATCCAGCCTCACCAGCTGAAAATAAAGGAATCCCTTCTAGCTGCACGTAGGTTGGTGTGTGGGTGCGTGTACTCAATCACCTTTTAAAATTGATTTCTACACTGCAAACCCTTCAGCTTTAACCTCTTCCTCAACTGCATGTTACAAAGAGATTGTGGTGGGCAGAGAGTCGTCCATTCATTCCCTGCCTGGATCCCCTCCTTGGGTCTGAACGGATAATCAAACATTCATCACCCCCCCCTCAAGGCACAGTAAAATATTCCAGCGTCTGAGCAAATGAACACACTTTCATTCCCCACCCCCAAGGCACAGTAAAAAAATGCCAGCCAAAATGCCTTGTGTAACACTGGCTTGAAATCTTCACTCTGCAGCTCCCTCTGCTTTAAGTGTCAACATTTTAAAAGAAATCCCAAGCCTCTCCTCCCCCCCCCCAACTCGGCTTGATTTCAAAAGGAAAGGACATGGTTTAATTGTTCCTCCGTCTGAGTGAAAGATCACATTCTGGGTCTTTCAAAATGCCTTCTGCCTCTGCTTAAAGGGTTAACATTTTTAAGAGACAGGATAAACACAAGCCTCTGCCCCCTCCTTCCTCCCGTCCCAGCCAGCCAATAGAATTGCTCGTGGTGCGGAACTCTAAAGGAAGTACGTCACCGAGGTTGTGAAAACACGAGTAATCGCATCCTTGATTGACAGCCAAAAAAAAATAGCCCGGTAGGCTAAACATGTGTAAACAACAAAAGCACGGGATATAAGAGTGCGGGACCAATAAAAAGAAACGGAACTTTTGACGTGTAAATATCAATCACGGGATTTCCTAAAGAGTGACAAAAATCGTCTAAACAGCATGGGACCAATCTGGGATCAGGAAGTCACGGTAAGCCCCGCAACAAAAATTGTTGTGTAACTGGCACCAGGGTGGGCAAAGTGCATTCTGTTTTTGTACTCCCCAGGGCAAAAATTCAATTATTTGCCCCCAAATGCCCTCTAGAAGATGTGAGGACATTTTGACATATTCTCCCCCCCCCCCGGAGGGAGTGTTGTAAGCCCAAAATAGGCCTTTTTAAAAAACCAGAAGTAAAATAAAAGTCACATCTGGTCACTTCCTGTTTTGAAAAAAGGCCTCTCCTGGGCCTAAAACAGCCCAGTGGGTGACTTTTAAAATATGGTGAAAATGTCCCCCCATCACTAAGGTGTTGGGGGCATTTTTTTTGCTGTGGGGAGTGCAGGGGGATGCAGCCCCCCAAGGTCTCCTAATATGGCCTTTAGTTTCCCACGGTTGCCCACCTCTGCGGTAAATGAGAGACATTTGGGCATATGCAGTGAGGTTCTCCTGAGCTTATGTAACATAGTTACATTATGCTTTAGATATAGGCCTGTGAGGATATGTATTAAATCCCTCACTACCACCACCACCATCATCATTATTCTATTATCCTAGATGATACAAAAAGACTCAATTAAACAAAAACAGATACACCTAAATATCCAGTCCTAGGAATCCAGGTGTTACAACTGAAGGAACAATGTGTACACATTTCCTGATCATTTTTTTAAGAGTCTAAGATCTGTGCTCTTTCACTGTGTTCACTGAGGCATAATCACTAAATGTATGGAGGCTCAATTTCTAGGAAGCATTCTTGGCATTACAGCCTAAGAATCACCCAAGGCTCTTCTTAATAATTTATTAGTTTTTGGAAGAGATTATTCTAACAGATTAAGCATGGAGTATTTAAATATCCCAGGTATGTCTGATGAAAAGGCTAGAGTGTTATGTCTCTTACACATTACTACTTTAGGTGCTTAAGAATATTTTTTTCCAGTGCAGGATGCTGTGTGCAAGGTTCTGGTTCAAGCTTTGGGACTGCTAGCTTATATGTATATCTGGAAGTAAGCTGCATTGAACACAGTAGGACATACTTTTGATATGGGTTGCACTTTAAATTTCCTGAAAGTATTAACCAGGCCAGCAAAATGACATCCTTGAACAGAATGTGGGAATACCAAATACCCATTGTTTGCAGCCCTTTCACACTTCTGTGCAACATCAAATGAATGTGCCCCTATCTTTGCATTCTTTGTCCATGCCTTGAACTGAATACAGAGGTGCCTGTTGGTAGTGGGTTCAATGTTTATTTATTGCTTGCTGCAGTTGTCCTGCTGCCTGGCTCACCTGGCTCATTAGGTGAATGGATAGGAGAGTGACGACCTTGCATGTCGTTGCCACCAAACTCAGCAGGGGGAGGAAGTGAAAGATTCCAACAATTGATGAGGGAAGACAAGGCAACAGGGCTGCAAAGAGACCTATAAGAAGAAGATTGGGAGTGGGAACTAAGGGCCCATCTACACAGGACAGAATACACAGCATATTCTGGCCCTAGATCAGGCCCATTGCCCCTCCATAAATTGCACAAAACAGGATGGAGTCCGCATGGACATACCAGCCCATCTCTACAGCCACCACCACTGTCGTCCATATCACATTCTCCGAAGCCATAATGGGGGCCCACAGCACATGATCAAAGCTCCCTGCCTCTGACCAGCCTTGGACACATGCTGCAGGCCTCCTTCTTGCTTCGGAGAGTTAGATGTGGACGGAAGTTGCAGAGAAGGGCTGGTGTGCTGATATGGACTCCTATGGTTCCACAGGGCCCAGTCTGTTTCTTCCTCAATGAGGTGGTTTTTCCCAGGTATTTTGAGGAAATGGTTTAATGGCCTTTGCCCTGTCTTCCCCCAGTCTTCCCCCTGGCATCATGAGGACTGCCCAGGGGCAAAACAGGGCAAGAGCCCTGTGTTATATGGACTGCAAGGCTCCAAGATGGGGGCAAGTTGGGGTAAATAGCCCATCTAGACAAGCCCTAAGAGAAAAGGACCTCTATGATGCAGTGGGGAAAAGAAGTAGTATGTCCCTTAGAAAAGCAAAAAATAGGTAAAAGAGAGGTGAGACTGCAGAGAAACACTGAGGAAAAAATAACACTTGCCCTGAAACAGAATAGAATAAGAAAAAGGGTTAAAAATGATTATCAGGTTAGAGAGACCTCTAGTAAAGACGAAAGTGTGTCTTGTGGGGCACTGACAAAGTAGAATAAAGGCTAAATTGTCAGTATTGCAACAATCGTCACCTCCAATTAACTTTGACAATCAAACTTCTTAAGGTAATATACTTTTAAAGGCTATAGAATTTATCTGAGTTGTGCACACTGCAAAGGATTATAAAAACACATTTCATTTATATAGTCTTGATACAAGCATTGAAGATCACAGCTGTGTATATAAATGGAGCACACATTATAAACCACTCTAGTCCCAATTAATTGCTCAGTCCTATGCAGAATTTAGGGCACTTAATCCCACTGAAAGCAAGACACTTCTACATGTCAGATGTGGTATGGAATGGGGCTGTAAAATTTTTGAATGAAAAAAAAAAATCTCCCACCCCATTTCCTTCATGTCTGCCTTCCTAAGCTTCTTGCAAGGGGAGGGAGAAAGCTAGTACCAGGAGATTCCGCACTCTTTATTCATGCCCTATAGGCCTTGCCACTGTTGTCTGGCTGCTGGGAGTTTTCTGCTTCTGTTCTCAGGAAGACTACTTAAGTTCTGCTTCTTGAAAACACAGCAGCCAGATTAATCACTGGTATAACCAGGAGTGATCATATTACACCAATATTAAAACCACTCCACTGGCTGACAATTAGTTTCCAAACAAGGTACAAAGTGTTGGTTATTATGTTTAAAGCACTACATGGTTTGGATCCAGGTTACCTATGGGGTCACCTTCTCCCGTATAACCCACCTCATACACTTAGGTCCTCTGGGGAACATTTGCTCCAGTCAGTCAGGACTAGGTTGGCAACTATCACCCAGAGGACTTTTTCTTCAACCGCCCCTAGACTGTGGAACAGCCTGCCAGAAGAGATACGACAACTGAATACACTGTCAGAATTCAAATCAGCCCTAAGGACTAGCCTCTTCCGGCAAGTCTATCCAAATGATTTTAAAGTGTGAATTTTAAATTGTATGTTGACTGTTATAAAATGTCTTGGTTTTACTTGTTCTTTTAAATTGATATACGTTTTTAATTGATATGTGCTTTTAACCAATATTATGTTATGTATTAATGTGTTGTTCCCCACCTGGATCCATAGGGAGAGGCAGGTGGGAATTTATTATTATTATTATTATTATTATTATCATCATCATCATCATCATCATTATTATTAGCTAGACCCGTCACACCATATGCTGTTCTCCCAGAATCATAGAGGCTGACTTGCTGTGTTGCCCTGTCGCAGCCTGTGACTGGTGAGTGGCTGAGGGAGTGACAGCAGGGAAGTGCAGGGGCCCTTGTGAGGCTTCGGGTGTAGATGCAGACTGAGTGGCTCTCTCATTTGGATTGCTGACTTCTTAACAACTCTTGGACAGGCTGACCAGCCTTATGCTTCTCCCTGCATTTTGCTCAGATAATCTGTGACTGACTTGGACTGGACTGAGTATCTGAAAGCTCTGACACACCCACCACCTGCTGCCTCAGGTGGTGGCTGACCTGTGTTCAGGACAATTGTGGTGCTGCTGCCTCCTGCTTCCTTCTGATCTTCATCCTCAGCTAGAATTCTTCTCAAAGTAGAGACAGACTTGCTCTCAGCACCAACACCTTGATTCATTACAAGTCTTCCTGGGGGTGACTGCAAATCAACCTGCCTCCCTCTGGAATAGGAGTACCATAAGGATATTACTGCTACAAAATTAACTTAATGATCAGATGTAGGAATAATGATGATGATAAATAGTAACACCACCAACAACACAGGAAGCTATCGACCATTGGTCCATCTCGTCCAGTACTGCATTGCTTAGACTGATTGGCAACAGCTCTCCAGGATTTCAGGAAGGATTCTTTTCTAGCCCTATCTGGAAATCCCTGGTATCCCCTGTGGATCTCCCTTCCAAGTACTAATCAAGCTTGACCTGGTTTAGCTTCCAAAATCTGATGAGACTGGATTTTCAAGATGGTATAATGGTCAATAATTGTTAAAACTATAAGTGATACAAAAGTTGAATAATGAGGAGATCTAATCTGATCTGATTTCAGTAAACCTAGGGAATTCCTGGGGGTGATCCTATGGTCTGTAATACTAAAAAAGAAGGGAGTTCATGATGGATGGGAGTTTCTTAAAAGTGAGATACTGAAGGCACAAGTTCAGACAGTTCCAATGAAGAGGGGAAATGGCAGGTGTCTAAAGAAATCAGGATGGATGTCTAAAGAACTTTCAACTGAGCTAAGACTTAAAGGGGCCATGTACAAGAAATAGAAAAAGGGGGAACTCAGCAAAGATTCAAACAAATAGCCAGCTCATATAGGGGCAAAGTCAGAAAAGCTAAAACACAGATGGAGCTCAGCCTTGCTAGACAAGTTAAAAACAATAAAAGAGACATTTTTGGTTATGTCCATAGCAAAAGGAAGAACAAGGAAGTGGTAGGACCACTATGTGGACAAGATGGCCAAATGCTAACAGGGAATGGGGGAAAGGCAGAACTACTCAATACCTTCTTTGCCTCGGTCTTCTCCCAAAAGGAGAATAGTGCTTAACCTGGGGGAAATGGAGCAGATGATGCAGTAGGGGAAATGCAGCATAGAATAGGTAAAGAGGTAATACAGGAATACCTGACTACTCTAAATTAACTCAAGTCTCCAGGGCTAGATGAACTACATACATCCAAGGGTATTCAAAGAACTGATAGACATAATCTCAGAACCACTGGCAATAATCTTTGACAAATCCCAGAGAACAGGAGAGGTTCCAGCAGACTGGAGGAGGGCAAAGGTTGACCTTATCTTTTAAAAGGGGAAAGGAGACCCAAATAATTATTCTCCCAGTCAGCCTGACATCCATACCAGGAAAGATTCTAGAGCAGGTCATTAAACAGGCAGTCTGTAAGAACTTAGAAAGGAATAGCATGATCACTAAAAGGCAACATATAAGTTTCTCAAAAACAAGTCATGCCATACTAATCTTATCTCCTTTTTTAAATAGAGTTACAAACTTAATAGATGAAGGGAATGCTGTGGATGTAGCATATCTTGATTTCAGTAAGGCCTTTGACAAGGTCCCTTACAATATTTCAGTAAGGCCTTTGACATGATATTCTTGCAAAAAAGTTAGTAACATGTTGTCATGATGGAGTTTCCATTATCCTGCAAAGTTGATTGCAACTCCCATCATTCTGCCAGAGAGCTACATTTCCCATTATCTGCAAACAGTGTTGTCTTGCCAACACAGCATCAGGTAAGGAAAGGGTTAACTGGAAGGGAGGGTCTAAAACACCACCTCCACAGAAACTCATGAGATGGCATCATCAATGACATCACATCATAGAATCATAGAATTGCAGAGTTGAAAGAGACCACGAGGGCCATCCAGTCCAACCCCCCTGCCATGCAGGAAATCTTGATCCAAGCATCCCCGACAGATGGCAATCCAGCCTCTGTTTAAAGACCTCCAAGGAAGGAGACCCCACCACGCTCCGAGGGAGTGTGTTCCACTGCTGAACACTTCTGACTGTCAAAAAGTTCCTCCTCATGTTGAGGTGGAATCTCTGTTCCTGGAGCTTGCACCCATTGCTCTGTGTTCCAGTCTCTGGAGCAGCAGAAAACAAGCCTGCTCCATCCTCAGCATGACACCCCTTCAAATACTTAAACAGGGCTATCATATCGCCTCTTAACCGTCTTTTTTCCAGGCTAAACATACCCAGCTCCCTAAGTCTCTCCTCATAAGGCATCGTTTCCAGACCTTTCACCATTTTAGTTGCCCTTCTCTGGACACGCTCCAATTTGTCAATATCCTTTTTGAATTGTGGTGCCCAGAACTGGACACAGTATTCTAAGTGAGGTCTGACCAAGGTAGAATAGAGTGGCACTGTTATTTCCCTTGATCTAGACACTATATTTCTATTGATGCAACCCAAAATCGCATTGGCCTTTTTAGCTACCGCATCACACTGTTGGCTCATGTTCAACTTGTGGTCTACTAGGACTCCTAGATCCCTTTCGCATGTAGTCTCATTCAGCCAGGTCTCTCCCATCCTATATTTATGCATTTCATTTTTCCGCCCTAAATGCAGTACTTTACATTTCTCCATATTGAATTTCATTTTGTTAGCTTTGGCCCAGATCTCCAGTCTATCCAGGTCATTCTGAATTTTAATCCTGTCCTCTAGGGTATTAGCTACTCCTCCTAATTTGGTGTCATCTGCAAATCACCAGACCAGAAATGGGCAATCACAACTCTTGAACCAGGAATCCCAACTAAGGTATAACTGCTTTTGTGTGAGGACATTGTGAGTCAGACCATGCAGTTTTGAGACAAAAGGAATATCTGGGGACTGCACCTCAGGTCCCGTGGAAAGAGGACTGGAAGATGCTGTTGAGCCAGTAGGGAACATCTAACTGGCTCCGGCCTTCCATTTGAATCCAACAGAAGATGGCATTATTGTAAGTAGCTTTAGGGCCCGTTTAAATGGCATTAGGTACCCTTCTGTTATTTTCTCAAACTTTGGCTGATGTAGCTGAGTTAGTTAAATGAATGTAGCTTAAAGTAACTGAATGCTTTGACTTTAATACCTTGCTATTTCTGGGACTTCAAAGTGTGCCTGGGGCATGGAAGGCACCTGCCTCATGGGAGATTTGTATAACTTGAATTTGTTTGAATAAAGTAAATCTTCTTAATCTTCCTATACACTGATGCTGCACGTGCCTATACCTCTTGGTTTCGCTACATTTCTCTGTCTCTCTGGGGATAGGAGGGAAGAGCTGGTTGGTTCACAGTGGCCTAGTGGACTAGTTATCTAGTTTCTCACTGGGCTGGTTATAAATACTGCAGTTAGTGGTGGCAGCTTTTGCCCAGTAGGGGGCGCCCTGGTGTGAGGCTACTCAGGGTTACCTCTACAGGGGAGCTAATCTGGGAGTTCCAAAACAAGAGCCCAGTTTAGCCGTAACATGGTAGCAACAGTGCTTTGACAGACTGCATCAGTGGGACGTAAGGAAAACAGCTTCTCTCTGCCTCTGTCTTGGCTGTCCCTTTTCAGAGGGAAGAGGGATGCGGGGTGAGGAGTGACTTTACATTGTTCAAGCATTTTGTGCCTTTGAGATTGAAAAACTATGCTTTGCTCTGATCTTTGTGGAAAAAAATGTAACACATGTGGACTAGACAATGTGACTTTTAGGTGGCTTTGTAACTGGCTGACAGACCAACCCCAAAGGGTAGCCACCAATGGCTCCTCTTCATCCTGGAGAGAAGTGACCAGTGGGGTGCCACAGGGTTCTGGCCTGGGACCAGTGCTGTTTAACATATTTATCAATGACTTGGATGATGGAGTAGAGGGCATTCTTATCAAGTTTGCAGATGACACCAAATTGGAAAGCGTAGCTAATACCCCAGAGGACAGGTACAGAATTCAAAATGACCTTAACAGATGCGAAAGCTTGGCCATAACTAACAAAATGAATTTCAACAGGGGGAAATGCAGGATAGTCCGCTTGGGCAGTAAAAATGAAATGCACAGATATAGGATAGGTGACACCTGGCTTGACAGCAGTACATGCAAGAGATCAAGGAGTCTTAGTGGACCACAAGCTGAAGATGAGTCAGCAGTGTGACGTGGCAGCTAAAAAAGCCAATGCAATTCTAGGATGCATCAATAGGAGTGTAGTGTCTAGATCAGTGGTTCTTAACCTGTGGTCCAGGGGCCCCCAGGGGGTCACAGTGTCCTTAGGTGGTCCATGAAGGCTTGAAGGCTGCTAGGTCCACCTCCTGCCTGAAGTGGAATGGCCACTGACAGGAGCCAAAGCAAAGGCTGGCTGGCTGGCTTGGCCTGCACATTGCCATTCAATTTTCTCCAGCCACAGACCTGCAGGAAGAAGCAGGAGAAAAGTCTTCCTTCACCCCCCAGTGCCTCTGAGGGAAGGTTTAATGGATGGTGTGATTGTATTATTATTATTATTATCATCAGGTATTATTATCATCATTATTACGGTTTTGAATCTAGAGTTAAGTCTTGGGGGACCACGGAAACAAAAGATATTTATAGAGGTTGCTGGTAAAGAAAAGGTTAAGATCCATTAGTCTAGATCTAGGGAAGTAATAGTGCCACTCTATTCTGCTTTGGTCAGACCTCACCTGGAATACTGTGTCCAGTTCTGGGCACCACAATTCAAGAAGGATATTGACAAGTTGGAACGTGTCCAGAGGAGGGCGACCAAAATGGTGGGAGTTCTGGAAGCCATGCCCTGTGAGGAATGGCTTAGGGAGCTGGATAAGTTTAACCTGGAGTAGAGAAGGTTAAGAGGTGACATGGTAGCTGTGTTTAAATATTTGAAGGGATGTCATATTGAGGATGAAGCAAGCTTGTTTTCTGCTGCTCCAGAGACTTTGGAGATTACCAGACACATCAAAAAATAGAAGAGCAGCATGCGAAGATAATGTTACTGTCCCGCGAATGAGTCCTCATTTCAGATGATGTTGTCATTGTCGCATACTGCTTCTGTGCTGCAGCTGTGAGTAAGGCGTAGCTTTTCATTGACTGGACCATCAATGAAAAGTGATGCCTTACTCGTGGCTGCAGCATAGAAGCAGCATGCGATGAGGAGGAGGACGTCTGAAACGGGAGCCATTCCTGGGACAGTAACGTCATCCTTGCGTGCTGCTCTTGTATTTTTTGGATGCATCTAATAATCTCCTAGGATGCAGAGCAATGGACTCAAACTATAGGAAAGGAGATTCCACCTAAATATTAGGAAGAATTTCATGACAGTAAAAGCTGTTCAACAGTTGCACGCGCTGCCTCAGAGTATGGTGGAGTCTCCTTCTTTGGAAGTTTTTAAATGGAGGCTGGATGGTCATCTGTCAGGAGTGGTTTGATTGTATATTCCTGCAGGGCAGAGGATTGGACTAGATTGCCCTTGTGGTCTCTTCCAACTCTGTGATTCTATGATTATAATAGAAATTAAATTTAATGGTTTTCTTGCTCAATCAATGTGAATTAAATGAACAATAATAGTATTTGCTTTTTTATAATATGAATTAAACATACAATAACAATAATTTTATAATAAAAGTTATTTAGAAATATAAGTGTGCTTCCTATCAAGATAGATGAATGCAAAATTACACAAAGGAAGAAAGAACTAGAAAGATTTAAAAAACATGTCACATTGAGAATGCAAATCAGAAAGCTAACAATGAGGGTGATGGAGGGGAAAATATGTTTGACTGTCTTAAGCACATACTGGTTCACACATACTGAACTATACAAATTAATAAAATAAAAAGAAAGGGAAAAACAAGATTAAGCTGGGCTACGCAGATTAAGAAAAGAAAATGTTGCAAATGAAAGGACAAACACTGAGAGACACCAAGAACAACCACCCAAACCCTCACCATAGCTCTTTCAGTGATCTGCTACTAACAGCTACATCTACTAAATTAATGAAGGGACATGTGAAATAATTGACTAAATAACTTCAGTGACTTCACTCAGTCCTCCCCATAAGTACTGTGACTGGAGAGTGCTATTAAGATTACAGCCATCAACGAGCAAAGCACAGCTTTTTTCCTTTCCTTCTAAATCATACCACCTTGTTGTTTTCCTTATATAGTTATGTTTGAGATTTACTATGTGGCTCCCCACCACCTATTTTTAATGTCCAAACCTCCATATCAGTCCAAATTACTTTGGACTGTGCTGTTCCATTCCAGAACTGAATTTGGACAATCAGGATTCCATCAGGACAATCAGGATCCAATCTGGACCTTGTACAAAGCAGTCCAAATGGGCCTAGTTCAGTTTTGACTTTGAACAAATTGGTTGCATGTTGTTACTATGGAATAAGCCCCACTGAACATGTTAGAATGTACTTTCTACTAAGCAGCTGTAGAACTTGATTGTCATACTTTATAACCAGAGGGTGAGAATTGTACAGCTCTTCCAATGTTGCTGAACTGCAACTTTCAGCAGCCCAAGCCAGTATAGCCCATGGTCATGCTGAAGCTTCAGTTCAGCAATATCTGGAGGGCAACACAATTCCCACCCCTGCTTTATTAGAACTGTGAGGAGAGAGTCTTCTTGTCCCTTTTCCAAAATGGAGAAAAAATGTACTTTGTCAACACACTATCACTGACCCATTTAAGGAACTACAAGTAGGTCTTTAAATAAATTGGCACAGATTTAAGTTGTAACTGAATTGTCTTTGCTAGAGTATTTTGGTACACCATCCCTTCTGGAAAGAATATAAACAAGAGAAGGCAAGGCAGATTTAATTCAACTACTGTATTGCAGCATGGAAGGTAGTAGTTCACACAATAATTTGACCTACTTCACGCTCTCTTTATCATCTGTTCTTTGTATTGTGATACTGGAGGCTAGAACACAAAGTACTTTCCCCCCCTTCCGCTATCTTTTTTTTTAACTGTTAAACTAGAAAGTGTTTTACTAGGAAGGAATCATGGACAGGATAGCTGACTAGCATAGGGACCTTGGGAAAAGAAAGCATGCATTTTCTAAGAGCAAACATTCCTCATTCTGAAACATATAGCTGCAACTCAAGAACCTGTTAGAACTTAATTTTTAAGTTCTAAGAAATTAGTTTAAATGAGAAAACATTGCAGTTGTCCCTTCATATTTGCTGGGGTTTGGTTCCAGGACCCCTCCCCCATGGATACCAAAATCCGTGCATACTCAAGTCTCATTATATGCAATGGCATAGCAAAATGGTCTCCCTTATATAGGATGGGAAAATCAAGGTTTGCTTTTTGGATTATTATTTTTTAAAGACTATTTTCAAGCCATGAATACTTAAATCCATGGATACCAAATCCGTGGATACAGGGGGACAAATGTACTGTTACTTTAAAATAAACAATCTACTATGCAGCATCAATGGGCAAACACTTATGGGTGAGACTGTGACAGCCAGGGAGGGAACACTCCTTTTATGACCCCCCCATGTACCTGGGACTATTAAAGTGTGTTTTAGTGCTTTGCTGTGCTTTTTGTGCCTTTATTTTGTTTTTGTTTTCGAATTTCCCACACTAGTGTCTTCTCATGAGAATCAGTGAGATTTCAACCCCAGAAGTAAACAGAGCTCCGTTTGTGCTCCATAACTTCCGGGGAAGCGTCATTGATGCTGGAAAAGGTAGGTCTGGTCGGGGGGGGGGTCTTTTGCCGGCATAAAAATGACACAATTTATGCCGGCAAAAGAACGTTAAAGGGGTGGTGGTCTGATAAAGTCTCCTGTTCTTTGTTCCAGGAACAAAACCCACCTCAAAAGCCCCTCATCTGTTATATATGTGGCCCAGAAAGGCATGTAGGAAGAGTAGGTATGATAGGAATGCATATATATCAATTCCTGCTGAGAAGTTGAACATCAGGATACTGAGTGAGTGGTACAGAACCAGGTCAATGGAATGGCATTCATAGGCTGAGTTGATATAATCTCTGCCTGGACTTTAGCTCAACAGCCCTGGGGCCATCTCTTGGAACAAATGACATTTATCTACTGTATTCACTGAAACATAAAAGCCTATGGCACCCACTGGAGCAGTATTTTGGTTGGAGAATAGGCATGCTTCATTCACATAGACATAGTAACATGCCTGGCTTAACAACTGGTAGAAAGGACAGATTGACCTGTTGTTGTTTCAGAACGGATAGAACCATTGAACCAAATGACCACTATGGGGTTTTAGATGCTTTGGCTGAGGTTCCAATAACTATATAGACTTCAACTGTCCTAATTTGGCAGCAACTGTTCCAATTAATCCTCTGTCACCCCACTTGTTCAGCTGCTTTTAAAATATCCCAGTTTCTCTCTCAGCCACCTATTTTCCACTCAGTTAACTTAGTAGAGGGGAAGAGAGGAGAGGAGGGGGTAGGGTTTTACCCTTCTCAGAAGGCTCATGCAAAAGCAAACCGCTGCAGCCTCTCCTATGTTGTGTGTTCTTCCTCATTAGTAACCTTTGTCATCTTAGGCACACTTCGAAATTCCTTGGCCACATATGTCCCAGTATTCGTATGTGAAATTTTGGAGGGTATATAACTGATATAAGGAGAGCCTGTGGGGTTTTTTAAAAAGGTAATTTGTACTCTGCCTGTTCACAAAGAGCCCAGAGTCCCTTACATAATACCCAATGCAACACACAAACACCAATAAAATTGTAATTCTAAAATTATAGGTATTTAATAAAATAAAGCTGTTAGCAGATAAACTAATCAAACATTTGTCTATCCACCTAATGCTTGTACAAATGAATAAATATTCAACTGAAAGTGAGGAGAGTAATCAGATCTCTACTGGGAGGGCATTCCATAAGAAGAGTGAGAGATGTGAAGGTCTGGGGGGAAACCAAGGAAAATTCAGGGGGGGGGATATCCCCTACCTGCCCCTAGCAGCCAATTGGGTAACTTTGGGGAACATGGGTGGGGAGGAACCCTCTCATGACATTTTCTCTTTTGAAAAGAGAAATGTCTTTTTAAGACAAGATTTTACTTGCTCAAAATGCAGGAAACTGCAGGCCTTGGCAATTTGTGTGGAAGATAATGTGCAGAATTAGAGAAGAGAAATACCTGTGCATGCTGAAAATATACATAACACTCAAATCCAAGTCGCATTTCTTATCCTAATGGGTGCTACCAACTTCATTAGAGGAACATATGGAGGGAATGTCTTGTGATTATAAGGCAATATTGTCAATAGTGAATTAAACTTGATATCTAAATTTGCTGCTGACCTTGTTCTTAACACTGTGACTGCATCAGATTGATTCTGCTCAAATAATATGGTTCCCATTTCCATTTCTCCCTATTTCTCAGATGGCAAAAACTTAAGATACATGTGTTCAGAAGGACAGGATACAGTTCTCCCTTTAGGACTGGACATGTTCATAATTTTCCTTGAATAAAACTAAACCCTCTATATTGTTGAATTTCAAAAATATGCTAAATAGCTCAAGGTCACTAAAGCAGTAAAAGAAGTAAATATATGTCAATTTTAATATGAAATTAAGTTCTGCATATATTTCAATTTTCTTGCTTGTTTCCTAAAAAAAAGTGGGGGAGGGAAACGTATTTTTCTATGGCTCCAACATTTTCAGAAATTTTACATCTCCAGCTAGAGTGTCTTCATCTAGAAGACTCTGTTACATATGATTGCCCTCTGGGCCACAAACAAGAACTGTGCCACAAGATGAATCTCTGCAACCAACCTTTAACCTTGGGATGGTTAATACTGAGGTAGGTGATTTTTCAAGGGCTTGCATCATTCAAGTCATTTAGGGCTTTGTATGGTACTAAAAATTGATTGATGCCTGGTAGCTGACGAACAATGCAAAAACATCCAAACAATTGTAATACACCATTTTCTTCTTGCTGTTGTTAATATATTGGCAACAGCATTCTGCACCAGTTGTAGCCACTAGGCTATCTTCAAGGGAAGCCCCACATAGACAGCACTGCAACCATCAATTGCATTTGTTATAAGAGTATATACTACTGTCAGTATATTCTCCTGTACAAGGAAAAAGGCAGGGTATCAATCGAATGAATGAATGAATGAATGAATGAATGAATTCCAGTCCAAGAATGTTTATAGCCAGCATACAAGTGATAGCCTGCCATTAGCTGTTTTCAGCTGCCAAATATAAAAATAAAAGGGGTGAGGGTGACCCTTTTGGACCTTTAATACTATTTGTCTCGAATTAAATCTGCATTGGAAAAAATTACCATAGAAGTAGTAGAGCCCATGGAAAGACTGTGCCATTTGTTATCCCCAAAACACATGTACCTTTATATTCTCTAAGACTTAAAATCCTACCCAAGAGGTATCAACTATGGGTTCACCTAGAGAAAAGGTGGGCAACTATTGTGGGTTAGGGGATTCTTAAGCCCCCAGATATCCTTGTGGACCATTCCCTTTGCTGCCTCCCTCATCAATTTCTGGATCACTTCTGTTGAAAAAAAAGGGGGTTCTCTTATGCCTAAAACTGGGGAGGATAGAATGTAACAAAAATGCCCCTAACACATTTGGGGCGGCTTTTGAAAAAAATATTATTGGGGTATTGGAGGGGCCTTCATAAAAATCTTACAGATCATGGCACCAATTTCATGAGTGCTTCTTGTTTTCCTAACCCTAACCCTAACCCTAACCCTAACCCTAACCCTAACCCTCTCCCATTTTGCTGGCTTTTTTAAAGCCTCAGAAATCTTAGCAGCAGTGCCTTACCCTCTCTTGTTTTCCTGTTTTCTCTCCTGCCTCAGGTATCTTAATAGCAGTTTTTCCCCAAAGCTCTCTCTTGATTTCTGGTCCTTAAAAAGAATAATCTCCTGGGACTTATAGTAGGCTTCCATGTTTGCTTCTAGGGAGCCCTCTGTTTGGAATTGAAACTGCTGCGTACTGCAGCTGGGATGACAAGCAAAAATCAAATTTCAAGGCATCAACCATGATTTCCTGATGAGTTATAGCTGCCCCTTTCTTTTTTTACTTCTAGAGACCCCCCATGTGAAGTTTTGACTCAGTTCTATAACTTGGATGACAACTAAAGACACTCTGTGAAATTTGAAAACATCTAGCAGTGAAACACCAGGTTATGGCTGCTACAAACAGACAAACTTGTTGATTATGATGATAAAGCCTAAGAAAACCTGCCTACTAAATCCTTTAACAGAACCTAGAAGCAGTCGTTAGCTAAATCTGTACCAACTTAAGCATACCTGTGGCATCCATTGTTGGCTCCCTTAATGTTTTCATATGAGAAGTTATCTCCAGCGTTCTCCCTGTTTGAATTAGTCTTTCAGTAGCACCTCCAAGGCAATCTAGATCTATTGATTCAGAGATATGTCACAAATTCACTGTTCCCCTTCCAATTTTTTTATTTTTGCTCCTTTGCTATTCTGCTTCAAGGAGGAAGAGAAGGTTCCATTCTAGCCTAAGAAAAACAAAGCAGAAGTCCCTGCTATTACCAGGAGCTTTACAAAGAACACTCAAGACAAGAACTGTCAATATTATACAAGGTCATCATTCCTTTAGGATGCCTGTTGCCTCCAGGTTTAATGTGTGACCTATTTGGTCCTTCCCATTGTCTTCAAACATATTTGTACCCCTCTCTGTATACCACTTGCAAAATGCAAATGTATTGCCTTAAGTTGAGAACCAGAGTGCCAATCAACAAATAATGTTTTCAACCTCCTTCTTAAATCATACAAAGAAGATTATTGGACATACAAAAACATTTTCAAAACTTTTCAATGAAATATCACAGGCATGATTTTGAATTATTAAACTCAGGTACTGGCTTGAGTGCCTAGGATTCCTTTACTCCAAAGATAAACCTTCCACACAAGAGGAAACTTGTGTCATCTCCTTCCTATCATCCTTCCATCAGTGGTAAAATCTGAAGTGCAGGCCTGCATCACATCAGTCTCTGTAGTGACCAAAACGGAGAGTCCAAAAATTATGGGTTGCACTCACTTGCTCGCTCTCCATACTCCATATCGCACACATACAATATATTAAAGCAGTTTTCATCTGTGCCAGTTTTTATCTCTGCCCAGTCTTTTGTAAAGCTAATGAGTCTTGCCTGCTCAGAACCAAACCATCTCAAATACTTTGGATTAAAGCAGGTATGGCTCATTAAAAGACGTCATTGCTGAGTACAGTTGTCCCTCATATTCGCTAGGGTTTGGTTCTGGGAGCCCCCATCCAAAATCCGTGAATACTCAAGTCCCATTATATGCAATGGCATAGCAAAATTGTGTCCCTTATATAAGATGGCAAAATCAAGGTTTGCTTCTTGGATTATTGTTTTTTTAAAGAATATTTTCAAGCTGTGAATACTTAAATCTGTTGATACCAAATCTGTGGATATGGAGGGACAACTGTAAATCCATTTCTTTGCCAGGTACTGTGGGGATGCAGCTATATTCAGAGGGAACAGGGGAGTCCAGAAAGTAGATGATGCCATAGTCCCTGCTAATCAAAAGTCCTGATGCTTGGACCCTGTGAGCCCTGGAGCCACTACACCACTGCTTTGAGTTCAAATGATATTCGGCCTTCAGTACTTTGTCTCAAGCCCCTTGTCCACAGACAAATAGGACAGATATTATAGATTTTCTAACATGATCCTTACAAGTCCATTAGTTTACTGACTATACTCCTCAATCCCACTTCCCACAAAGAGGACATCCCTCCTCCTTTTCCAAGGGATCCAATTAGTTTTTCCACATTCCTCTTTCTATTCTTTACCAAAATTGGGGGGGGGGTGTTTGTTTGGGGGTTTGGATTTATTTATTTATTTATTTTGCAACACAGAGATACGTTGCTTGCTAAAAGCCCCACTCCTTTTCTTTACCTTTTTGGAAGTGCTTTCATTCTAACAAAACAAGCAAGGGGATAATATTTAGAATAACACTTCTTCTGATTGTTCAAGAAAGAGAGTGGATAGGTTCTTTGTGTCCTATCATCCTTTACAGCCAGCTCTTTTCTTCAGCTCAGGAAGAAGAATCTCTCCTACACCTAAGCAAGAAATTAATCCCCATTAGCTATTATTATGGTAAATGATAACTCTTTATGTAATAATTTTAATTAGTTAATTTCTGCTGCTTAGCAGCAAAGTTAGAAATAGTATGTAACTGGAAAGATGATAAAGAGCCACCTTTGTCACAATGGAAAAAGAGACAGTAGAATTTAGCTCTCACAGAAAAATTAGCCTGCTATGTTAGACATACGAAGGAAAAGAAATACTATGCAAGCATATATATATATATATATATTTTGGCCACTTGGCAACCTTTATTGAGTTTGTAAATAGTAATGCCTCCAGTTCTCCCCCATCATCAACCCACAGAGGTCTATGGAAGGGTTTGCTGTCATGATTCATCTGAAAGTAATGCTGTGATAATGATGTTCTCTTTTATTGTGCCCATGATGAAGACACTGATGTGGTGCATGCTTGACTGCCACATGAGCTAAAAGTGACTGCTGTATTGTTGGTTGGTTGTTCACCCATTTTTTAATCTAGAATTTTATTCCCCCTCCCCCAGGAGAAGAAGTTGACCTATAGTCAATTGATTCTGAAAGTAAACTTACCACCACCCATCAGTGAAAATACAGTGTCTGGCTGGGTCAAATACCCATCATCTTCTCCAGAAAAAGAACCAGCATGGTAAGTAAAGATGTTGTGATTTTCTGCAGCAGAGAAGAGTATCCTCAGCTTGGATGTACCAGAACAGTCTTTGATGGGTAGATACTAGCTGACCCTTTCACCTTTCTACTACTTTCTGCAGCACCTACTGCATCTACTGAGCCATAAGTATCTAACCTAGAGTTGTATACAGAAGAGGATGCCAAAGTAACTGCTTAGCAAATATCAATGAGCAGAGTCACTGTACTTAATGCAGCCAAAGTGGTAACACTATTCATAGAATGGGCTATAACTCCTGCCATGATGGCAGCACATAGCTCAGTAACACAGGGAAATTAAGCCATTTATCCACCTTGCTGTCTACCTAATAAACAGGTAGAAATATGCAAACAAGTAATCAGAAGTCTGAAAATGTTCAGTTTTCTTGAGAGCTCTCCAACTTATGCCATTGTTTTTCTTTTTCACTGTTAGGATTTTGGTAGAAAATTATTCTGTGTTCTATGAAAAAAAATGAATTCCCCCTTGGCAGGAACAATGGATCCTGAATTAGCACCATGTAGTTCTTGTGGAGAATGTATCCTCCTTTTCTTATCAACAGAGCTCCCAATTTGGACATTCTAATCGTCACCAGAAATAAAGTTTTCCAAGAACCTGAGTTGTGTCTTCCTAAGAGGCTGGAAAAAGTGTGTTATCATAGCCTTCAACACCTTGTGAAAGTCCCATGACAGGAAATAAGGTACAGTAAGAGAAATTGGCACAGTTTCCCTCTTTAAAAAACATCTGATGTAAGAATACTTAGCCAGAGACCCATCATGCACCAGCTTTAAGATGGAGCCCAACACTGCCACCTGGAACTTGAGAATGCTAGGTTTCAGGCACTGATCTTTTACTTTTTGTAGGAAAACCAGTATCATCTTAATAAAGATTGGGTCACAGCCATTTCTCCTGCACCAACAACAGAAAGACTAAAAGAAATCTCATAACAGTCTTCAGATGGAAGACCATAAAGCTATCAAAACAGATGCAATTACTTGAGGTGAATAGCCCACAAACCCTAGCATGCACCATCCAGCTTCTACCCTTCTAACTATCATAGGTTTGGTTCTACTAATGACCTTCATTTCATAGCTGCACCCTGTTGTTTCTTAATCAAAAGACCAAGTAGAACTAAGAACTATGTTTTTCTAGACCACTTGGGAGCAACAAGGATTCTGTCTGCTCTGTTCCCACCGACATAAAACCTCTGTATAGCAAAGGTATCAGCAAAGACATAATAAAGACTTTGAGGCCAAAGTGACATTAAGGCATCAATTCCTGCACATTCCTCCATCCAAAATTACATTATAAATCAGTTTACCTTCTAGCAAAGGCAAGATGCAAACAGATCCATTACTGGAGACCCAATTTACTCCTCAATTGTAGGAAGATCTGAAAGTGCAGGCTTCAACCCCCATAGTCTAGGTCCTGTCTGATATTCTTGTTGGGTACTATCAGTATTATGCTAATAGAGAATGAAGATAAGACTGCCCATTCCAGCAGAAATGATGCCTCCCTCATTAGGAACTGGGATTTTGTTTCTCTCTCGCAATGTGAGCCTTTTGTAGTCTGTACTTAGTAATATATCCCCTTCATTTATAAGAGGAAGAAATACCTGTAAAGCCAGTCAGATTGTCCTCAGTTTTAGCCAATCCACTTTTGTGATGCGTCTGTTTGGGACTTCCAGCCTGGACCAAACTCTGAGAGAAAGTGAACCACCCAACTCCTTAGGCATAACTTGAACTATACTGGGCTCTTTCATGAGACTGCCTAATCTAATTGCCAAGATCAGCCTCCACAGCAGTGACTTCTTCAACACTATGTGTCTCTGCATGGCAATTTCTTTTTGGCACAGGAGCCATTGGAGAGATTTGAGGTGGCTCGTGACCCAAGGCACACAGGATTCATACTACCCCAACAACCCTGCCAAAAGTCAGAGTGTTGATCAAGTCAGAGTGTTGATCCTTGATCACCAATTACACCATGTTCTACAACTACATAATTCTTTCTCCTAGAAGTGATATTATACCCACAATGGTGCTGATGAATATCACCAGATTTAAGAGATGCTGTACAGGTGTTAGATGAATCTTTGACTTGTTCCCTGGACATGCAAGTTTAGACAGTTCCTGGTTCTTGGATAGACTGGAACCTGAAAACGAAAATGGAGTAGGGAAGTTAAAGTTAATTTTGCTAAACATCTTCTTTGCCTTCTTGAAATATTGGGAGAAATAACCCAGCAGAGGATAAACTTCTCCACTGCAGGAAAACATTGACTGTTTCATAATTTGTTGAACTATTCCACTATTCTAACATTAATAACAGTTCAGCTTTAAATCACTGCATATGCGAATGCACAAGAGCAAATACTATTGTGCAAACACGATGGCAATGTATACAGATTTTAGGAGCACACATTCATTTTTAGATTGGAGATTATCGTTTATTAAGAAGTAAAGGAAAATGCTGTAGAAATTAAATTAATGAAATTACTCAATGTGGGTCTATTAAATCAGTGTGGGCAAAGAAATAATAAAAACATCATGAGAATACTGAATACACAGGAACAAAATCTCAACATGAGATTTCACTGTGATGTGATAATCATTAATATACAGAAAAGTAACTCAAAATACAAATATGCAATGGAAAATATAACTAATGTTACTCCAGGGGTGATAACAAACTATCCATCACAGATAACTTTTAAATTACATGTGATGCCCAGGAGTCATTATGATTTTGCCCAAGTACAATGAGATACAGCTCAAGTATATACAGTTGTCCCTTCATATTCGCTGGGGTTTGGTTCCAGGACCCCCCGTGGATACCAAAATCCATAAATCCTCAAGTCCTATGATATGCAATGGCATAGCAAAATGGTGTCCCTTATATAAGATGGCAAAATCAAGGTTTGCTTTTTGGATTATTATTTTTTAAGAATATTTTCAAGCCATGAATACTTAAATCCGCTGATATCAAATTCGTGGATACGGAGGGACAACTGTACACAGATTAACTTTTGCTATATGTCAATAGGCAGGTTAAATTTGAATGACAACCATTGCTCTGTTTTTCAAGGTAGTTGAGAGAATCTTTATTGTGAGGAAATTCTAGCCCCTTATTTATGAAGAAAAATAAGAACACTAATATAGACCGGATTGCCATAACAACAGGAAAAGTAAAAGTACAGATAAGTAATAATAACAGTAAATAGTGGTACAGATAAATATAAAGAAGAGATAAATGATTGCTTTTACTAGCAGCATGAAACATAACTTACCATACTATATTTAAAAAATATTTAAAAAAAAAAGAATTCTCTTGGATGGGTGAAGAAAGATTATAATTAGGCGTATAAGCGCACTGGGGTCCACTGAGTTCCAGCCACCCTGACCTTCCCTCTCAGATCAGGGAAGGACTAGGGATGGATCTCAGGCCCTGTCTATATGGCGGTGGGGTGGGGGGAATGTAGTGCCCTGAAGTAATAGCCAGTCACAGCAGCTGTGACTTGTCTTAATGGTGTTTTTGCCCCCCAGTAGCCCCCATAAGCTTCGTATCCATGATGACAGCCGAGATGAGAGCCCTCCTCCCTTCCCCGGTCTCATGGTGCTGGTGGCACAGCAGGAACTGGGAAAGGGAGAAGAGGATGAGAGAGTCCTCCCCCCTTTCCTGGTCCTTGTAGCGGCACGGGGGGGGGGCAGTGAAGAGAAATGTGAAAAGAGAGCCCTCCTCCCTTCCCCAGTCCCCACAGCGGTGATCCCAGATCGCTGACTAAAGGTGAAAAAAAAATGGTGGCTGCGGGCACTTGCCCTGTCAGCAAGCTCCAGCCTGTGCTTGTCCAGCCAATCAAGGTTGGGCTCCCTGTACTCTTGGATAGCGATGCCTATCTAATTGCTGTCCTAACGAGGGGGAATGTGCACTCCCCTTTCCTGTTTTTCAAAAGCTCCACGAAAAACTGTTAAGACTTTCCCCTCAGAGTTTTTGCCATTTTGGTATCTCCCTCCTTCCAAATATGGCGTAACGACATCGATTCCCATTAAGAAGGTAGGCTTCTCCTCGAATTCAACAAGGCATATTTTCACAGTTTAGACAGCCACTCGCTAGGCTTCCTCTGCTCTGCCTATTGGCATATTTGTTCCCTGGTTATTTATTTATTTATTTGATAGTGAAGGATTCAGAACCACCATGTATATGACCCCAAAGCTTATTTGTGGCCCTACATAACCCCTACAACCTTCCTCTTTAACAACAACAACAAAACTTTTAAAAAACTGAGCAACCTCCATACCCCTTCCATTTTTTTTTAACCCTCCCCTCCACTAAATATGGAGAATTATTTCATAACAACAGTGATTTGTCTTATTTCTGTTTGATTTTATAGTTGTCCTCTTTTTTTTGCTTCTTAATTTTTGCTTTATTTTAACTGATTTTTAATTTGGCTTTATTTGGGATGCTGCACACAGAACAACTGTTATTGGGCAACTGATAAACTGATTGACCGAATCAACGAATAATTATTATATATTATTCTTTCACAATGTTAATTGGCCCTTCCTTTCTTTAATTTTGGAATATCTGCATCTGCCTACACTTACAAAATGTTGCTTAAATTAAATTAATATACAAATAAAGCAAAGTGACAATAACTATTAAACAAATATCCATTTTTAGTGGTAGTTGTGCCAAGTAGACCATTTCTTGAAGCTTTGTATCCAATTCTTGAAATGTCATGGGATATTGACTATGGTCAAATAAGAAGAGATCAAATGATGATATCTGATCTTTCAACTTCCCAGCATGTCAGCTCCAATATACATGTTTGCAACAGATGTGCATTCTAGTATTTAAATCAAGAGCAATGCCAGCACTAGGAATTATATGTATTTAGTGCCACAAAGCAAAGAAAGTAAAGTGCATGCAATGCAAACAGCGAAGGAACTTTTCCAAGGTTAAGTGAGTGACTCAGCAGCTACACTGTGCCTTGCAATTATACACAATAAAGATTTTGGATCCAACTTCATGTTGGATGTGTTACTGCAATCAGCCAGCACAAGAGCTCTGAATGTAAACAGAAGCCATAGGGAATCAGGGCAGAACAAGGAAGTCTAGGAAATTTAACCCTGTCTATGAACCAACATGATATACTGGTTTGAATGTTGGACTAGGGCTCTGGAGGCCAGAGTTCAAATCTCCGCTCAGCCATGGAAACCCCACTGGGTAACCTTTGACAAGTTACATCCTTTCTGCCTCGGAGAAAGGCAATGGCAAACCCCCTCCTTACAAACCTTGCCCAAAAAACACCTTTATAGGGTCACCAAATGACTTGGAAGACACACACCAACAAAAACCCTATGCAGCAGTTCTGATAAAGATCATTCTCCTGCCCTCCCCCACTATTTGCATTGTCAAGAATGCAACTGTTCTTGCAATGGAATTGAGAGTGTAAGGGAGGAATGGTTTCTGTCAAGACTATCAGTGAAGGGTAAACTACCTTTGCTTATTGGTTATAGTCCTAATCTTGCTCTTCCCACCCTGCTGGCCAATTACTATTTTTTTTAAAAAAAAACTTGTTAACTACAATATCATATTACTGTATTACATCTACTTTGGCTCCAAGTATTCGTTAACATGATACATTGTCACAATACATAACAAATATTTTTGTTCACATGAAGAATCAAGTCTTAACTAATAAAAGCATTCACAAATAAAGCCAAAGCAGATATAAGGGGTGGGGAAACATGAAACCACTGAAACCCCCTGAAAAGCAATTCAAAGTGAATTGTCACTACTACGCAGTCTACAAAACTGACAATGTTTCTTTCAAAGCCTGTGAACCACAACCTTTTAGGCTCTTCCCATTTCAATGTTCATCTTATCGCTTACTTGGGCATCATTTCAGTTGGTGATGGTACTCCAAAGAAATCTATTCATAGTTGAAGCTAGTTATATTTCACACTGCTCATCACAAATCTTTTCTATCCAATGGCTCATATGCTACCATGGCTTTCCAAATCCATTATTTGCAGCTGAGTACAGCCCACTTTAGCTACAGTACTTTTTATCTGTTTGTGCTGTTTTGCTCATATTATTTGTATCAATGAGGCCACCAATGCAGTAGGTGACCTGAGGCAAGCCACAATTAATCAGTCTGTTTCTCATTTTTAGAGTTATTAAAATAATGCATTTGGCATACTATGAACACTCAGCGTTTCTCAACCAGAGTTCCCCAGAACCCTAGGGTTTCATAAGAGGCCACTAGGCATTTTCCGAAAGATCGTGATTGACAAATATAAATATTTTTGAGCTGTAGATATAATAATATTAACGCAGGGCTTCCTTGAGTCCTGAAAATTACTTCAAGGGATTATCTAAGGTAAAAAGGTTGAGAAAGGCTGTTCTAAAGCGTAGCAATAATCAGTATTAGTACGATCTCTTCCATCTGACAAAATGGGTCTCCATAATGCAGCTAACACTCAAAGGAAAAACCCTGTGTACAGGAACCTTCTGTCAAGCTCAAACCATATGTATGTCAGGACTTGTTTTTAAGAGGACCAAGGTTAAACATCCCCATTCTTCTGCTTATGAGGAAACATCCTTATCAGTCGGCCATGTTTCTACTTTTTTTTCCTGGTGCTTTGTCCTGATTAGAATGAAAAGGTAGGTTGTTTGCTGCTGGGGTGGGAGACAAAGTCTTTGGCAAGTGCATGCTTAAACCTCTTTTATCTTCAAGATAACCCTTTCAAGGAATGGCCTGAGATTCTTTTCTTGAGTTATCTAATCTGTTTCCTTTCTTTGAACAGCTGGATTTTAATTTTTTTTATAGCATTTACCTTCTCCTTTTTATCTGGTGCTTGTGACTCCACCAATGAGCTTACGATTTGCTGTACGATCATTACCTTTTCTTTCTTTGCTTCCTTCCTTCCTTCATTGGTGCTTTCTGTAAGTTTTCAGGCCCTCTGCAACTGCTGAGAAGACACACAGCAACCACAGACGGACTTTTGCATTGTGCCTTCGGCCTGCTGTGCTGCAGCTCCTCAAGAATCATAGACTTATAGAGCTGGAAGAGACCACAAGGGCCATCTAGTCCAACCCCAACTCGCTGCCTCTAGCAAAAAAACACACACCTGGGTTAGCAGAGACCACCGTTGAGGGTGGGAGGACCTTTCCGCCAAGCAGAATTACAGGTGAGTGAGGAGATCCTACCTATTTCTGAAATATCCAGTATCTCTGGTGGGGAGAGAACCCTAAAATAGTTTAGTCATTGCATGTTGATTTGGAGAGGGCTCCATCTAACATCTGGATCATATTGAGAAATATGCCTATGTCCATTTATTTGCATGGTTCCCTGTGCTACTAAGGGAATATATCATTAGAAGTTTGCTCCTCCCATATATGTTCTGAGGCATATATGGAATCAGGAAAACAATTAGCACCAATAGGGAATGAAATGGAATGCACTGCCTCGGAGTGTGGTAGAGTCTCCTTCTTTTGAGGTTTTTAAACAGAGTCTGGATGGCCATCTGTCGGGAGTGCTTTGTGTATTTCTGCAGGGCAGGGGGTTGGACTAATGTCCCTTGTGGTCTCTTCCAACTCTATGATTCTATGACATATAAGGAATCAGGAACACTGTCAAGGTGAGAAAGAGACCACTCCAACAATGGAAAAATCATGAAATCCACACTGTACAAATAATCCAGTTTGAAACTGATTATTTGCCATGGCTTCTTCCTATGGAATCCTGGGATTTGTAGTTTGGTGAGGCATCAGTGCGCTTTGGCAGAGAAGACTACTAAAGACCTTGGGATTGTCTATATGGTGAAAATACCCTTACAGAATTCACTCAGAAAACAAGCTGTCTTAATGGGATCCCACATCATCTAGACCTAGTGTGAAGGAGGGGGACCAAAAAGAGGAATAACTATGTGAGAAAAGCATTTTCCCAACTTTTTAAAAAAGTTTCAGTGATATGCGCACTTTCGTTCATTAAGACACACCATTCGACATGAATTGCTTCCCCATACAAGAGGAAGTACAAACTTGATTGGCTGACATGGCTGGGTTACAGGGTAAGCGCCTGCTGCTTCCATGTTGCATTTTCGCCTTAGTGAGTGATTGCTAAGGTGATAAAACAGGGATTTGTGCTTTTTTTCCTCTTTTTTTTTTTTTTTGGAAAGGTGGAATATCACTTGTGCGCACCATAGATTTTTTTTTTTAAGTTCGGCAGCGGCATATTTTAAAATGTGAGTAATCCACTCATGGCTGCTGTCTCAGGTCCTGTCTATACAGTCAAAATAATACGAATAGGATGTGAAAGACTGGCAATCTGTCCATATGGACGTACACACAAATTTGTGTCATTCGGAAGGGGTGCAGCAAAATCCACCACGAAGTCAGTGTGCTCCGCGTCTGGGGCTTCGTACGAATTTTTTAAAAAGCTCCGTACGACATGTGAACGTGTGATTGTTTGAACACTCACATTTGCACAAATATGAACAGGCAGTGCAATCTGATTGGCTGGATGAGGATGGGGTGGGGCTAGCAAAGAGGGAAAGCAGCTGCAGCCAGCGTGTTGGATTTTCGACTAAGCGAGGGTCCAGTAAGCCAATGAAATGGTGATTTTATACTTTTTAAAATGTTTCTGTCTTTGTGAATACAAAGTGTTGCTTGTGTGCACCCTCGGGAACTGTTTTCTTTCTTAAAAAAAAAAAGTTTGGCAACAGCAGATTTAAAATTGCAAGTAAAGCACTTGCGGTGGCCAGCTGGTTAGTGGGTCCTACAGAGTTTAAGGGAGAGGTCTTTTGGCTGTGTAGGCACTTCATATCATTGCAAACACCTGCCTTTCCAAACATGTTCGGAAATTTTTCCCTCTTGTATAGACAAGACCCCAGCTACAGGCATGCAAAGTTTATGGGGGCTGTAAAACCATTAAGACAGGTGGCAGCTGCTGCAACTAGCTATTACTGTGGCACAGTCTAGTTTCTTTCCCTTTTGTGTAGACAACCCCTTTGTCAAACTACAAATCCCAGGATACCATAGGAAGGAGCCATGGCAAATAAAGCTGTCCCTCTGTATCCATGGATTTGGTATCCATTGATTTAAGTATTCACGGCTTGAAAATATTCTTAAAAAATAATAATCCAAAAAGCATATAAGGGACACCATATATAAGGGACACCATTTTGCTATGCCATTGCGTATACAAGTTGTCCCTTCACATTTGCTGGGGTTTGGTTCCAGGACGCCCTGTGGATACCAAAATCTATGAATACTCAAGTCCCGTTATATGCAATGGCATAGCAAAATGGTGTCCCTTACATAAGATGTCAAAACCAAAGTTTGCTGTTTGGATTATTATTTTTAAAAGAATATTTTCAAGCCGTGAATACTTAAAACCCTGAATGCCAAATCCGTGAATGTGGAGGGAGAACTGTAATGAGACTTGAGTATTCACGGATTTGGGTATCCACAGGGGGTCCTGGAACCAAACCCCGGGGAACATGAAGGGACAATTTGTAATTCAGTTTCAAACCGAATTATTGGTGTAGTGTGGATTTGGCCTTTAAAAAGCTGTAGATTGGTCTAACTGCTGGGGCTAGTTTCCAAAAAATCTGACTGGCCTGCAGGGGGGAGCAGCTAATCACTCTTGGTAGCCCAGCTGGTCCCCTCCACACACATAGGGCCGGTTTGAGAAATTTTGTGGCCCCCTGCAACACTTTATTTTGGGGGGCCCATATGTTTATCTCAGGTCAATGTAGCCTAACCTAACCTACTCACAGTATAGGATATTCAGATTATTATTAATACTGTTTTTATAGAAGGAGGGTTATGATGGGGGCCCCCCACAATGATGGCCCCCCCTGAGGATGCTGACCCCGCCGGTGCCTTAAACCGGCCCTGTCACACACACACACACTCCACACACCCAGAGCAAGAGCAGCAGCAGGGGGAGCTCGCTCTGGGAGAGAGAGGCAAGAGGGAGGGAATGAAGGAAGGAGTCGCAGCCAAAGCAGGGGCAGCAGGAGGAGGAGGAGGGTCGCCTGGGAGAGCTAGGAAGACCGGGGGCGAAGACTCTCCGCGCCCGAGCGAGCCGAAGGGAACTCCCTTCGACGACGACGGGATGCCGCAGTGGCTCCCGCGGGTTGCCGGCGCTGCATAATAATAACTTCCCGGGCGCTCCCTCGGCCAGCCCTGCCTCCCTCCCTCCCTCTTACCGCCCGCCCGCTGGTTGGGGAGCAGGAAGCGGCGGCGGCGGCGGGTTGGTTTGTGGCGGCGGCGGCGGCGCTGTTGCGGCCGATCCTGCTGCTCCCCCCTCGCCCGCCCACCCGCCCACCGAGTCGCTTCCCAGCCGGAGGAGGCGAGCAGGCGGGCGCGCACAGACCCAACCCGGGCCGCTCCTGCCGGCTGAGAGGGGCGCCGGCCTCGCCTGCTGCCTGCCTTACGCCACGCCGCTGCTGCTCTTGAGGCCTGGGCGCCTCTGTGGAAGCGGACCGAGAGAGACGGAGCTGGCCCGACCCGGCAGCAGCAGCAGCAGCCGCCTCTCGCCGGACAGGAGCGCCACAGCAGGACAGGTAGAGGCGCTTCTCCCGCCCACAGCAAACCCCCCCCCGCCTTCTCTCGCTCCTGTCGGCGTCTCCCTCTTTCTCTCAGGTCGGTGGGTCGGTCGGTGGTGCTGTGGGTGAAACCTGAGACGGGACAGACTGGGTGGGGGGATAGGAATCAAAGGGGGCGGGTGAGGAAAGGGTTGTTCCTGGCTGGGTTTCAGCCCTTTCCGACGCCCGCCCCCCGCGAGGGAGAAGGGAAAGAGGGCAGAGCCCCTGGAATTGGGGTCTGAAGCTTTAAAAGCAGCACTGTCTAGCTGTCTCAGTCTGTCTCCACCTATATCTATATTTTTGGGGTTTTTTTTGTTATTTATACCCCGCTCTTCAGCCACAAGGCTCTCAATAGCAATTTACACATCTACACTGCATTAAGCAGTTTCCAGTGTATGTTAGCTAATTGCTCCCACAAACTGGGTACTCATATCTCTATCTATTTCTCTATCATATATCTCTACCTATTTTTCTATTTATCTATCTGTCTGTCTTTCCCTTTCTATCTTTCTCTATCTATCTATCTATCTATTCCTATTTTTCTTTCTACATTTAAAATCATTGACTCACTGCTCTAGTCAGAAGTGAGCTGCTTTGGTTTGTGTGTGTGTCTCCGGAATCATCTCATCTCTTAAGTTCATTAGTTTCACCAAATTAAGAGAATCAGCAACAGTACCCAGGCTTTTCATTTGTTTCCTTGATTGTTTTTTCCATTTCTCTATTTCTAGCCTTTCTTTATTTTAAAACCCTAGAACAGTGCCTCTTAACCTTTTCTTTACCAGGGACCTCCTTTAAATATCTTTTGTTGCTGGTGGACCCCCCAAGACTTAAGATTTAAAACCTAACAACAAAAACAACGGTAACAACAACAACAATTGATGTTGATGATGATATAATTACACAACCCATTAACCCTTCCCTCAGAGGCACTGGAGAGATGGGGGAGACTTTTCTCTTCTTCCTGCAAGTTTGTAGCTGGAGTGATTGAACATCAATGCACAGGCCAAGCTGGCCAACCTTTGCCTTGGCTGGTGTCAGGGCTGAGCAGCCTTCAAGCCTTAGCAGACTCCCTGGGAGGATATCATGGCTCCCTTGGGGGTCCACAGACCATGGGTTAAGAACCACTGCCCTAGAACATATCAGGAAACTCACCCTTTTTTCCTCCACTCCCTCCTGGTAGTAACTCATCCTGTATGAATTCTGGGGTACTGAGAATGTCCTTTAGCTTTTAAGTGTCTTTCACTCATTTGTCATTTTTAGAGGTCTTTCACTCATTCACAGTTTAACGGAACAGCTGTGACAAAGGAGTTTTTTAATTTTTAAGAAGTTGTGTTTTGCCATCACATTTCTTCTTACAAAATCTCCCTCCTTTCTTTGGGTAACTTTTGGTTTGTTTTTGTTCTGCAATGATCAAAGCCTGATGCTCTTGAGAGGTTTCTTTTAGTTGATTAGTTTAAAACAGAAAATACTGGAAATATAGGGAAAGGTATGCCTGCATCGTTCATGGTACTATAGCTAGGTCCAACTTTTGCTAAAAGTTACCTGAGATTTTAATACCTCGTGTTATTCTGTCACTTTCTCCTCCTTCTAGGGACCTCTAGCCTGTCTTTTCACCAATGTGAATTCCTGGCATTCCTGGTGTAATATTATGTCCACATTTAACTTGGTACAAGCTACCTGATACCTTGTAAGAATGGAGCTGAGCTCTTTGCTGCTATGGAAAGCATTTTAAGAGCTATACTTAAACGCCTTGACAAATGCATATGGGCTACATTAGTTAATGGGCTGCTGAAACTTCACTCGGGTGCACTTAATACCATTAGGTGGTCCCTTGTTTTAATTACAGAAGCATATTGGAGTTCAAAATGTAAACGGTGTCATGGAGATATCTTTTGGAGAAATAGGAAGCTGTCTTAAACCCAAGTCAGTCCCTTTGATCCATCTAGCTCAGTACTGTCTAAACTGGCTGACAGTGGCAATCCAGCGTTTCAGACAGGGGCCCTATCTACAAATGTGAGATGAACCTGGCACTTTTTGCATGCAAACTAGATGCTTTATCAATGAGCTGTGCCCTTTCTTCCTTTTGTTTTTATATATTACCTGTTCTTAGGTACTGGGTGACATAAACCCTCTAGATGTGAAGTCCCTGGGGAAAAAACAAAAAATTGGTAAAAAAAACCCTCTTTTTATTGTTTTTTTTTCCTTGAACCTTTTTTCTCCACAGATAAATGGGGGAATGGATGATGGAATGTTTTCTTTTAGAATGATGAATAAATGTTTAAGACACGGTAGTCACATTTGTTGTTGTTGTGTGCCTTCAAATAATTTCTGACTTAGGTCACCATATAAGGGGTTTTCTTGGCAAGTTTTGTTCAGAGGGGGTTTGCCTTTGCCTTCCTCTGAGGCTGAGAGAGTGTGACTTGCCCAAGGTCACCCAGTGGGTTTTCATGGCTGAGTGGGGATTTGAACCCTGGTCTATAGAGTCCTAGTTGAGCACTCAAACCACTGTACCACTCTGGCTCTCATTTACATATTTACTGCCCCAAAGTAATTTCTGAAAACTATGTAATGGCCATGGCAGTTAAAGTGGAAATTAGCACTATAATTGTGTAGTGTGAAAGGCCCCATGATCTGAACCAGGGTTTGAAGTTGATTTGCAGGCCACAGTGTAGGCCAGGTGCAGAGAATTTTTGACTCTTCAGAAGTTTTGGGTTATTTATCCTGTAATTCTGTAGCATTGTTCATGCTGGCTGGGCTTTCTGGTAACTGATGTCCAAAGCATCTGGAGAGCAAAAGATTCCCCATACATTCATACTGCAGGTTGGTGTTGCATCCAAGGTAATACACTATGGTTTGGAATGTTGCTCCAGTTTCAGAGGCCAATGTTGGGGATAGTATTAGGGCTTCTTGGGGAAGGAGTGGAAAGAGGAAAACTGTGTTTTGGTCCAAGTGAGCATCTGATTCCTTAAGGCTTATTGAATCACAGCATTTGAAGTTAAAGCCTTTTTTCCCTACATACAAGAGAAAACAAGAAAAAATGGTTTCCACAGTAAAGCACTATTAATGACACAATTTCTACATGTTGCCTTGATTATTATGAGCCAGAGATTATTAGCTCATTACTAGAATCTAGGAGATGCCTTTCAGTTTATCATCTGGTTCATACAGATGATCTTGTACTCCTGTTTTACGTCTGCCATCTACTTGAATTCAGTAATGAGTCTCTGTAGTCTCAAAAGAGACTCTACTATACAATATAGACATGTTGTGTTTTCATCATGAGATGAAAAACAGATATTTTGCACAATAACGGCTTGCTTTTGGTACATTCTGGACACAGTAGTTCTGAATAAACATAATGATGAAGTTGTAAGTTCTACTTTGTTCTGTGGGGTTTTCAGATATGTCTCAATAAGGCTGTAGCCTTCAACTGTCTGGTAAATGCTCTTGCTCACTGGGATATAGAAATGTATGTCTGCAGAAACCAAATAGAAATGTATGTCTGCAGAAATAAATCTGCAGTGCCAAGGGCATGTGGACTGTACGTCCAAAGGTTCTGAGTTGTATTCCTAGACTGATTAAAGGCTTTGTAGCAATTCAGTACATTTTAATTATTATGCCAACCAGTACTAACTCATATATGTTATTCAGAAAATATATTGTATTAGTGCCAGCATGGAGTAGCAATGGCATATTGTTGTTGTGTGCCTTCCAGTTGTTTCTGATTTAGAGTAACTGTAAAATGAACCTATCACAGGGTTTTCTTGGCAACACTTCAGAAGGGGTTTGCCTTTTCCTTCCTCTGAAGCTGAGAGAGTGTGACTTGCCCAAGGTCAGCCAGTGAGCGGGGCTGAGCGGGGGATTCCATGGCTGAGCGGGGATTCGAACCCTGGTCTCCAGAGTCATAGTCAACACTGGCTCAGAAAATATATTGTATCTTTATCTGTATGGAATAGCTGATATAAATCAGTGGCATATATTGGGTATTTTCCCTTTGTGATTTAAATAATGGATTTAAATAATTTTCATATTGTTCTATGCTGATGTGCTCATTCACATAGACCCTTGTCACAATGGAGTCCAAATGTGTGAGCGCTTGTGACAGGGCCAATGGGTGAAATCCAGGCTGGTCAGTTTTAAACAAACTGAATACAGTACGTATACCATGCAAAACAAATACCGTACTTATCACTTCAGTGTTGGGCAAGTGTATAACTTTGACTGAGTATCCCTCAACTTCAGTGATTATTCTGTCATATTATGCAGTGAGAAAGACATGACTAACATTGGCAAATAACGTGAAATTTCACTGAAAATTCAGCCAGAATAGCTGATAGGAGAAAAGTTATGGCTAAGATCCAGTGGTGTACTTTATATTCCAGTGCCAACAGAATTAAGACTTTCTTTTCTTCTTGTTGCACTTCTCTATCGTGCCAAACACCTGCGCCATGGAAGGTTTTCGGGTTCATGGTGGAGGTGGGGTGGGGATACAGGAGGGGACATCACTGGTTTGTGGGAAAGCAGTGGCATCTAACAGAAGTGTGCCATTGAATCCTGGCTTATATCTTTTTCTCTCTCTGAATGTGCAGTGCAATAGAAATTAATCTTGAAAGTAAATACAGAAGGAAGTATTTAACTGCCCATACTATACTAAATAGTACCAAAGAAAGATTTATGTTGACCACATCCCCAACAATCTATATATGAATTTTGGAAGGAGTTGTTTTCCTTAAGTAAGAAGGCTATTCACTTTTTATGACCACCTTTCAAAAGGATTCATAATTGCTGAGGATAATTACTTAAGGGAATTAAAACAGTTTTAGAGTACTATTGTATATTCTACTTTCTTGGTAGTAAATCTCATTGAATTCTATTGTACTTAGATCCAAGTAAACATACCTGATCTATTTAGCTTTGACGTATCAAACAACGAGTAGTAAACAGGAAAGTGTGCTAGTAATGAGAGTCCTTTTCTTCCTCTTCACAGTGATGATTAACTTAGATGGTGTCTCAAGAACTTATATAGGAGTAACCTATATAATAGTACTTAATAGTCTGGTTAGAATGCCTGTGTAATTCATCTGAAGCTCTTTTTGGTCCCTGTATTGTACTTTTTTGCTGGTTTCTTTTGCAGGGGCTATTTGGATTAATTGGCCAGACTAGTTTATATATGCTTCTTCTTTTTCTTTTTTTTATTTTATCAGTTAAGTATGATGGTACTTAATCTTAGTGCATATAAGAAGAAATGTTACTATTTGTTTGTTTGTTTGTTTATTTATTTATTTATTTATACCCCTCTCTTCAGCCACAAAGGCTATCAGGGTGGCTTACAAATGGTCAATTTAACAGTTCCCTGCCCTCAGGTTTACAATCTAAGCAGTTGAAGAGAGAGACAGGACTAGATAAGCAGTTGAATCATAGAATCATAGAATTGTAGAGTTGGAAGAGACCACGAGGGCCATCCAGTCCAACTTCCTGCCACACAGGAAATCTTGATCAAAGCATCCCCGACAGATGGCAATCCAGCCTCTGTTTAAAGACCTCCAAGGAAGGAGACCCCACCACGCTCTGAGGGAGTGTGTTCCACTGCCGAACAGCTCTTACTGTCAAAAAGTTCCTCCTCATGTTGAGGTGGAATCTCTGTTCCTGGAGCTTGCATCCATTGCTCCGTGTTCCAGTCTCTGGAGCAGCAGAAAACAAGCCTGCTCCATCCTCAACGTGACACCCCTTCAAATACTTAAACAGGGCTATCATATCACCTCTTAATCATCTTTTTTCCAGGCTAAACATACCCAGCTCCCTAAGTCTCTCCTCATAAGGCATCGTTTCCAGAACTTTCACCATTTTAGTTGCCCTTCTCTGGACATGCTCCAATTTGTCAATATCCTTTTTGAATTGTGGTGCCCAGAACTGGACACGGTATTCTAGGTGAGGTCTGACCAAGGCAGAATAGAGTGGCACTATTACTTCCCTTGATCTAGACACTATACTTCTATTGATACAGCCCAAAATCGCATTGGCCTTTTTAGCTGCCGCATCACATTGTTGACTCATGTTCAACTTGTGGTCTACTAGGACTCCTAGTTCCCTTTTACACGTAGTCTCATTCAGCCAGGTCTCTCTCATCCTATATCTATGCATTTCATTTTTCCGCCCTAAGTGCAGTACCTTACATTTTTCTGTATTGAATTTCATTTTGTTAGCTTTGGCCCAGCTCTCCAGTCTATCCAGGTCATTCTGAATTTTGATCCTGTCCTCTAGGGTATTAGCTACTCCTCCTAATTTGGTGTCATCTGCACATTTGATAAGTATGCCCCTAATTTCCTCATGCAAGTCATTGATAAAGATGTTGAATAGCACTAGGCCCAGGACAGAACCGTGTGGTCACATCTTTCCAAGATGAAGAGGAGCCACTGCTGAGCACCCTTTGGGTTCGACCGGTCAACCAATTACAAATCCATTGAACAGTTAACTTGTCTAGCCCACATTTTACAAGCTTGTTTGCAACAATGTCATGGGGAACCTTGTCAAAGGCCTTACTGAAATCAAGGTATGCGATGTCCGCAGCGTTCCCTTCATCTATCAAGCTGGTAACTTTATCAAAAAAAGAGATCAGATTAGTCTGGCATGACTTGTTTTTCTGAAACCCATGTTGACTTTTTGTGATTATGGCATTGCCTTCTAAATGTTCACAGACTCTCTGTTTAATGATCTGCTCTAGAATCTTCCCTGGTATTAGTGTCAGACTAACTGGACGATAATTGTTGGGATCCTCTTTTTCCCCCTTTTTGAAGATGGGGACAACGTTTGCCCTCCTCCAGTCTGCTGGAACTTCTCCTGTTCTCCAAGAGTTCTCAAAGCTCTGAGATCGGATTTGCCAGCTCTTTTAATACTCTTGGATGTAGTTCATCTGGTCCTGGAGATTTAAATTCATTTAGATTAAGAAGGTATTCCTGTACTAGCTCTTTGCTTATTCTGTGCTGGATTTCCCCTATTGTGTCCTCTGTTCCATTATCCTCAGGTTGGCCACCCTTTTCCTTTTCTGAAAACACTGAGGCAAAGAAGGTGCTGAGTAAATCTGCCTTTTCTCTGTCCCCTGTTAGCATTTTGCCATCTTCTCCACATAGTGGCCCTATCATTTCCTTCTTCCTCCTTTTGCTGTGGACATACCCAAAAAACCCCTTTTTCTTGTTCTTAACCTCCCTAGCGAGCCTGAGCTCATTCTGCACTATAGCTTTTCTGACTTTACTCCTACACGTGTTCGCTATCTGTTTGAATTATTCTTTGGTGATTTCCCCCTTTTTCCATTTCCTATACATGTTCCGTTTAAAACTTAGCTCCATTGAAAGTTCTTTAGTCATCCATCCTGGTTTCTTGAGATACCTCCCATTTTTCTTCCTCAATGGTATTGTTTGAAATTGTGCCTTCAGTATCTCCCTTTTGAGAAAGTCCCATCCATCTTGAGGTCTATAATTGTGTGATTATATTAAGGTAGACAAATTATTTACTTAGATCTGGGCAGAATTAGCAAGCAGTTTTAATACAGCTGCCAGGTTCTGATACATATGAAATGTAAGGAGTTAGAGACTGAAGAGAGAGACATTTTGAAATTAGAAACAACAGATGACATCTGCAAAAAATGTTGCACCAGACCCCTGATTGTGGGAGCAGTGGAAAAGAGGTTCCTGTCCTTTCTCTGAGACAGGAAAAGGGGAAGCTCTCTTGCCGGTGGCTAGGGTTGAGTGAATGTCAAGATGCTTTCTCCCCCTCTGGCAATGCAGTATGACCCCCGTATCCTCAGGGGATATATTCCCAGACTTACCATGGAAATGTGAAACTGCAGAGAATAGTGAACTCAATTGAAATGAATGACTTCGACCCAACTTTTGGTGGAAGCATATCACAGAATTGTGCTGGAGGACCTAGAAAATGCCTAGAGAGAACATACTTTTTTCAGACCTGGGTAAGTGAAACCACAGATCAAATTGTACCTGCCAAACAGACACGTTTGGACAATTCCTATTTGCTGGGAGTGGCCTCAGAGGCAGGAGGTGCATGAGCTGCCTGCTTTGTGATTGTCCCTAGATATTGTCTTACAGATTGTCCCTAGATATTGGGGATCTCCCTTGTCACTTTTAAGTAGAAGCATATCTATTTTCTTAAAAGATCATAAAGGTACAGGACAATTCTCTGCACTCAGAGAATTCAGTGTGGTTTACAGGGCAATTCTCTGCACTCTGCAAACGTACTTGGCTTAATCCCAGGAACGTTTGTATGGTTTGGCTTAATCCCAGGAACGTTTGTATGGCATTGCTGCCTTTGTCATTTATAGGGTTGGAACGTCTGGAAGACCTCACTAAGTACCAAGTATTGTTTTATTTCCATTTATACTTCCCTAAACAACAGTGCAGAGCTGGATAATATGCCCTAATAAGTAACACCTAATTCAATTTTAATCTGCACTAATGTTTCATTCTTACAGCCTAGTCTTCTAACCTTTTTCATGTGTGTTTATTTACTTTCAAATCACCTGTCAATTTATGGCCACCCCATGAATTTTATGAACTGTCTATATCCAGGGATGGGCAACTTTGGTGGGGCCAGGGGTCTGCCCAAGACCTTCTGAGGGCCATGCTGCTGAAAAGGAAAAAAAAGAAGAAAAAGTGGTCTGGAGGCCACTTTTGGCTTTGGAAAACTGGGTTTTAAAAAAAATATTAAATGAGTGGGGGGTCAAAAGCCTGTTTAAAAGGCTCCTGCAGATTACAGAGAGAGGCAACTGAGGAATTTGGCATACTCACAAACAGCCCCAGGGCTGTACTTTTCTCACCCTAATATATACTTTATCTGCTTTGTGGATGGACAGTAGTGAGGTGCACAAACCACAAAAAACTACTAGAACCCTGAAGTATGGACAGTCAGTAGGAATTCTGTAACTATCATAGAGACTTCCATCTTGAAATACCCCAGCTAAGGGATTGACATGGTTATATCCAGATTATTCAATAAAACTGGGGTCCTCAAAGAAATGTCGCAGTTTATCTCTGGTGTATGTGTGTTCCTTGTGCCTCTGGCTAAGCAACTGAGAAAAGATAAGTTAGCTTCAGAAGACAGGAATCCCTGCTTTAATGTCTGTGTGGGTGCTGCCATTTGGGAACCCAGGCTAGTTCTTAATAAAGAAAATTTGAATCTTTGCATTAAAAAACTTAAAGTTTAATTTCAAAGGTGGAATCACACTGTTAGGCAGTGGGATGTGATGTCAGCCACTTAAAAGGATAAAAAGCATTGACCTAGTGCTAGCCCCTTGGATAAGTCTAAACATTCTTGGCATCTTGGTTTGTGTCTACATAAAGCTTTCTAGCTTGTAGGAGCAGTGACTAAAGACTCGGATCATGAAGCATTGTGTATAGAACCTAGTTGTTATTTAAAGGTGGGGGAATCTCATTATGCTGTTTGAGGGCCACATAAAACTTGATGAAAACCTGCTTTTGTTTCTACTGATATATGGTGACACAGAATAAAATAAATGATAGTTGTCCCTCTGTACCCACCGATTTGGGATCCACAGATTTAAATATTCACAGCTTGAAAATATTATTTAAAAAATAATAATCCAAAAAGCAAACCTTGATTTTGCCATCTTATATAAGGGACCTGTGGGATCTTATAAGAGGCCATGATATTGAGAACACAGCTGCGCTGGGCAGGGCACGTTTCTAGGATGGAGGACCATCGCCTCCCAAAAATACTACTCTACGGTGAACTCGCCACGGGTCAGCATAAGAGGGGCGCTCCAAAAAAGCGATACAAAGACTCCCTGAAACAACATCTCAGGCTTGGCCAAATTGATCACCAACAGTGGTCCGCCCTGGCCTCACATCGGGAGGCATGGAGATGCACAATCCACAATGCTGCAGCCTTATTTGAGAACTCACGCCGAACAAGTCTTGAAGAAAAACGACAACGCAGAAAGAATCACAACCCAAAAACATCACTCAAGGAGACCTTCTGCTGTGCTTTCTGCAACCGGACTTGTTTATCTCGGATTGGCCTTTTTAGTCATCAGCGCGCTTGCAGAAAGCGCGGTATGAGCCCTTCCTGAATCTTCGTTTGTGAAGAAAAGCCAAAGAGAGATAAGGGACACCATTTTGCTATGCCATTTTGTGTAATGGGATTTGAGTATTCATGGATTTTGGTATCCACGGGGGGGCCTGTAACCAAAGCCCAGTGAATATGAAGGGACAACTGTACTATGGTTCAGCGTGTATATAAATCTGTGAGATCATAGGCTTAATGTATCATTTTTCATTTCCAATATGATTCAGTGTCTTTTGAAATTTAAATAATTCCCCCCATAAATGACACTTTTATTTTTATGTACAAGTAAAACCTTACACAAGGAGAAATCTTGTTGACTGTTTTCCTTTATTTTTGACATTTTATTTTTCCCGGTCCTCAACTGGTTCTTCCTGTACATCCTTGGGTATCTGTTTCTACTCACAGTCACCATTTGCTTGCATATTTATATTCTGACTATTTCTGGATCTTTTAAATTCTTATCTTACATAAAGTTTTCCTCAATTCAGTAAACTTTATACATCTAACTTTATTCTTCTGGGCTGAAAAAAGTCAGTCTTATCTATATATTCCGGATACTTGAGGTACATTAATTTTTTTTTAATTGTAGATTTTTCATTAAAATAGTTCATGGGGAGCAGATGGAAGGAAGTAAAAATGTCCATGTATGTAAGTAGTATTACAGTTGGTGCATGCCAGTTTGGGAGAAGAATGAAAGTAATTAGATTTTGCCATCACCTTATTGGTAGAGTGAAGCAAAATTTATTTGTTCCTGAAGGAGAGGGGAAGTCTGTCTCCAAAAGCAGTAATCTGCTTTCCACTGCAGAAGTGAATGATATTCACTAATTTTTATAGTATGAAGTTACAGTCTAGAAGAGAGATCAGCTGAACTGTGGTGAAGAGCCCACATCCTGTGGCTCAGCCATTCTTTGTCACAGCTATGAGGTGTTCAGCTATTTTCCCTTAATTCTTTAACCTTCTCCAGTGAGTTCTTAGAATCATAAAAATGTAGAGTTGGAGGTGACCTAAAAGGTCATCTAGTCTAACCCACCCCCTGTACAGGCATCTACAGCTAAAGCATCCCTGAGGGATGGCTACCCAACCTTTGTCTAAAAATCTCCAACAAAAGTGATTTCACCACATTCCAAGGTAGTCTGTCCCACTGTTGATCAGTTCTTACTGTCAGGAAGTGCTTCCTAATGTTTAGTTAGACTTGCCTATCCTGTAATTTGAATCCATTAATGTACGTCCTATTCTATGGAGCAGCAGAAAACAGGCCTTTTCCATCTTGTGCATGACAGCCCTTCAGATATTTGAAGATGGCTATCATATCACCTGTCAGTCTTCTTTCTCTTCTCCAGACTAAACAGACCCTTTACATCTTAGTCACCTTCCTCTAAATAGGTTCCAGTTTGTCGATGTCCTTCGTAAACTGTGGACACAGTACTCCAGATGATGACTGACCAGAGCAGAATAGAGTGGTCCTAAATGAATAGGTTGGCACTTCTCTTGTTAGGTGTTCTGATGTCACTGCCTCTGAGATCATAGAGAGCTTGTGAGAAGACAGGGACTGATGTCCCTGGACCAATGAGGGTGGGGTGAGGAGTCAGCAGGAAGAAGTATAACTCTTAGTGCAGGGGAATGAACAAGGAAGAAAAGGGCTAAGTGCTAAAGAAGGGCAAAGGCAGGGGGAAAGGTCAGATGCCAGAGGGAATGAGAGGTGTGATCCCTGCTTGTACTGGGAAGGAAGAGATGGAACAGGTGGGACAGGAATGAGAAAAGGAGGTGCAAGAACAAGTGGAGAAGTGAAACTTGGAAAGGTGGGAACCTAGGAAGCGGTTACCTTGACTTTTTTATTTCCTGTACCAGCCTGTTCTCCAAATAACAATTTCATTTTCTAAATTATACTTTTTTTTTCTTTCTTTCTTTCTTTCTTTCTTTTTTTTTTTTTGCAGTTGCCAATTAAATACCTGGGGGTGGGATAGTAAACGAGGCTTCAAATTTTAGTATAATTATATATTGCTAAACAGATAGTTTATAAGTGCACTGTTATGAAATTGTGAGAAATGTCAGCAGTACACTGATGTTGTTAACTGCCGTCAAGTTGAGTTTGACTTATGGTGACCCTATGAATGGACACCTCCAAGTCACCCTATCATCAGTAGCCCTACTCAGCTCTTGTAGACTCAGGGCCATGGCTTCATTGATTGAGTCTGTCCATCTGCAATGCAGTCTTCCTCTTTTCCTACTGCCTTCTGCCTCACCAAGCATTATTGTCTTTTCTAGCGAGTCATATTGTCTCATGATATGTCCAAAGTACAGTAGTCTCAATCTAATCATCTTGGCTTCTAGGGAGAGTTCAGGCTTGATTTGCTCTAGGACCCATTGATTTGTCCTTTTAGCATTCCATAGTATCCATAGAACTCGTCTCCAGCACAAAATTTCAAATGAGTTGATTCTCTTCCTGTCAGCTTTCTTCATTGTCCAGCTTTCATAAACGTACATAGAAATTAGAAATACGATGCCATGGACAATCTTAACTTTAGTATTCAGTGATATATTTTTACACTTCAGGATTTTGTCTAGATGTTTTTCCAAGTCCTGGTCTTCTTCTGATTTCTTGACTGCAGTCTCCATTCTGATTAATGACTGAAACAGTGGATGGAAAATCTTGAACTACTTCAATGTCTTTATCATGTACTTTAAAGTTATATAAATCATCTCTGGTCATTATTTTTGTTTTCTTAAGATTCAGCTGTAAACTTGCCTTTGCACTTTCTTCCTTGACTTTCTTCAGTAATTGTTCCAAGTACTGTTTCTTCAGTAATTGTCCAAGTCTGCTATTTTCTGCTAGTAGGTTGGAGAGACAGTTTTGACATTTTCTTCTTCAGAGTCTAATTCTGCTTTACGTATGATATGTTCAGCATATAAATTAAACAGATAGGGTGATAAAATACAACCTTGCCTGACCCCCTTGCCAATTGGAAACCATTCAGTTTTTCTGTATTCTGTCCTGCCAATATCCTCTTGTCCTGAGTATAGGAAGTGCATCAGGACAATCAAATGTTGTGGCATACTCATTTCTTTAATAGTGATCCATAGTTTTTCATGATCTGCACAATCAAAGGCTTTGCTATTATCTATAAAACATGGGCTGATTTTCTTCTGAAATTGTTTGGTGCGCTCCACTGTCTAACTTAGTTTGCAGTATGATTCCTAGTGCATCTTCCTTTCCTGAACCCAGCTTGGGCATCTGGCATTTCTCACTCCATACATGGTTAAAGTCTTTGTTGTAGAATTTTGAACACCATTTGGCTTGTATGGGAGATTAATGCAATGGTCTGGTGGTAACTGCAGCCCTGGTGTTTCCTTTCTTGGGGACTGGAATGTATACTGAGCATTTCCAGTCTGTGGGCCATTGTTTTGTTTTCCATATTTGTTGGCAGATTTTAGTTAGAATTTGAATGGATTCTTTCTCTTAGCTTGAAACAGGTCTTTTGGCATGCTGTCTGTTCCTAGTGCTTTATTTCTCCCAAGTGCACCTTCCACTTCACTTTCTAAACTTGTAGGTTCTTCTTCAAACCGTTCTTCCTTGAAATAATCTGTTAAACCCTTTCATATCTTTTATATAGTTCCTCAGTGTATTGTTTCCATCATCTTTTTATTTATACTTGGTCATATAATGTGTTTCCCTGCTGGTTGTATAGCATTGACCCTCTTGGTTTAAATTTCCCTTTGGTTTCTCAGATCTTGTGGAAGAGGTATATTGTACTTCCTCTTTTGTTGTCATCTTCTGTTTATATGCATTGATTATTATAGTAGTTTTCTTTGTCCTTGTGCACAAGTTGCTGTCAGTTGCATTGAGGGTTCTGACCCTATTTCTATGACTTTTTATTTTTTGCTTCTCATTTGTCCTTAACTACTTGAAGAGTTTCATCTGTTATCCCTTGAGGCATCTGTGTCACTGGCTTCCGTCCAGAGTTCTTCTGACTCCCAGTCAATTAGGTTTAATAGTGCAAATCTAGTTTCTTACCTTCTCTTTTAATTCTATGGCAATGTTCTTCAGGTTTTATTTTGGCACAGTAGTTGGTTTAGTGTTCTTCTGTAGCTTTATTCTAATTTTGATATCCACAGTTCATGGTCTGTGCCACAAGCTGCTCCTAGTCTTGTTTTTTTCAGAGAGAATGGAGCTTTTCCATCTATTGCTTCTGACTATGTAGTCTATTTGATTTCTATGTTGGCCATCAGGTGATGTCCATAGTTGCTTTAAGAATGTGCTTACGATGAACGAACTGTTGTCCTTGCAAAATTCAGCTAGTTGCTCTCCTGCTTCATTTCTTGATCCTAGGCCAAATTTTCCTACAATCTTTGATTCTGTTTTGCTTCCTACTTTTGCATTTCAATTGCCTTTGATTAACAAGAATAATCTCTCCTCACTATTAATGCTACCCCATTTCTTCTTAGATATGCATTTCCTGAGTAATACACTGTAATTATCTGACTCAAAACAACCCATTCGTGTTCATTTTAATTTGCTCACTACAAGTATCACAATGTTTATATATTCCATTTCTTGTTTTATAATGTCTTGCCTCCCTGATTCATGCTTCTGACATTCCATGTTCCTATAATATGTGTTGTACAGCTTCGGACTTTCCTTTTACCTCTGAGCTCATCAAGAGCTGAACGTCTTTCGACTTGAGTCCAGTTGCATCATTAGCCACATCACTATTTGTAGTTGTCCTGGCTTACCCCAGTAGCTTGTTGAGTGCCATCTGACCTGGAAGTCTCATCTTCTGGCACTATTTCTTGCTTCATTTTGGATTGTCTCACCATAGGTTTTTCCTGGTAAAACGGTTTTGCTGTGCTTTCGTGTGTGGATTATTAATAAGCATTAGCTATGGTTCCCCTGCCATTGTCTCTGAGAAATCCTCCGCCAGTGTCACCCCTCACTACTGCTACCGCCCAGTAGCTGTTTGACACATTTAGTCTGGCTTCTCAGCAAAAGCTTGGCTGCCATCAGCATAGTCTCTTCCTCACAGGAGCATGCAGTCCCACCACTACAAAAGGTAGTGCCATGGTGAGCAGCATGTACGTGCTAAATATTAAAATCAGTGTGTACTTAATATGGACAAAATTATACGTACAGTATTTCCTGTTAAACTAAACAGTATATTAAGTTTAATAAGAAATATTCTATGTAGTTTTATAAGTAATATTTCGTATATATGATCTCAGCATATGCATAAAGTTGCACATGCTTTTATGTATACAACTAGATCAAATAGTATTTTATTAAGCAAGATTGGAGTGCAGGCTTAAGAGGACTGCTGGCTGGGGAATAGGGCTGAGGCAGCCCCAGCTGCAAAACAAGACAGGTGCTGGGTGGGGGAACCTTTGAATTCAACTGCCAGTAAAAAAATTATTATCACCACCCTCCAAATGAGAAAACCAATGTTTGTGATGGATCCCCTTTCCAGGCTCCAAATCTTTGGGCTTCTGACACTCATCTTGCCCCTTTCTCCCTCAAGATCCCTCCCTGAATTGGGTAGTTGGGCCTCAAGGTGATCCCTACATGGACCAATGGATGTGTTGTTCAGTGGGTTCACTGAGCTAAATGTGACCAGGCTCTCTATCAAAACTTTTTGGGAACAACCAGATACATTTGTAAAAAAGAATAAACATGTAAAAGTCTGTTAATACACAGTTAGATCACACATGAACCCCTGAACTATTTAATCATTCACAGCTCCCCCAGTCCTAGTCAGTTCTTCCCCCTGGCTAACTGTCCTAACTTTATTATCTCTATGCCATCTTTCCAGCCTTCTGTCAGAGACAAGCCTTATTTTTATATCCTTTCTCCTCCATAGCCTCCCCACCCCTTTTCAGCATCCCCTGAGCTGTGATTGACTGGCACCAACCAGGCTTGCCCAACTCCTCTTCACACAGTGTGACCCTCCTGTGAAGGACTCAGGATGGAGACTCCAGATGTGTAGGCCATGATGGACCTTACTTGAATGTGAATACCATTACGAGAAAGAAAAATGGGAAAGAAGGTTCTATCTCACCTAAGGAAGCTCATGAGAAATGACACTGGTTGAAATCTGTAGGATTATGTCTCTTTATCCCTTGGGGTAAAAACATTTTGAGCATTAAACAGGGGGCAGGCGAGGAGAAAAAGGGGTGAAGTAACAGCCAACTTCTTCTCGGTACCCACAACAAAAGACTGTGACTACCTTTGTGTGTGTTCTTCCATATAGATTTTTGTAATGGAGAGCTCCCCACAGCTAGACGTGTGGACATTATTTACAAGCATTGGATCCTAAAGATAACTCAAAAGGAACTTTTTTGTTTCTGTATCCTGTGATTGGTTAATGATATGAAACTTCTGGTTAAACTAAAGAATGGTTGAGTTTGTATGCCAGCAGCATCTGGGTAGCATTCTGCTCATCAACTGAATTGTCCTGCAACATTTGCTGGACAGATTCCACTGCTTATAAGGCAGATTAAGAAAGAAATGTTATGTTTGGAACATCTGATATGACACCTATTGTAGCACTGGATATTAAGTGGGTTGTTATCCACTGAGTTTTGCAATATATATGCCATTAAATCATATTACCTTTTTTTTTTCAATCAGTAAGTTAGAGATTAACCTTTCAGCTCTCATAAGGGTCTGTCTCCAAGACAGCTTACACCATTAAAATAAACAATTATGAAAATCAGAATTACAGTAAGCCTACCTGCTTGCCTCCCATCCTTCCCATGTTTACCAAAAGCTCCAGTTTATCCCTTTTTCTTTTCATTTTGAGTTTGTCACATTTTAATACTAATTCATTTCTTGTGGTCATTAAATTGTTGTTTAAGAAAATGCCAGAGTTTCAATTCAACAGACCAGGAGAGACCAAGTCCCTCTGTTTTTCATCAGATGAACAACATAACTCTTTTATATTTACTTTTTTATTTAGAGGAATGTGATTAATTGATTTAAAAAGCATTGGCATTAACTAAAGATGCCACAGTTGTTAAAGCCAATACATTGGTTCTGAAGACTTAAAAGCTGAGCCATCTCTTTACAGACTAAATTGAGCTGTAATTTAACTTTATTCTTGAGATTTGCTTTGCCTCTGCACACTCCTCATAAACTGCTGTCCTTTCTATAGTATCTTGCTTATTGTAAAATTACCCGTCTTATCGACTAGACCAGTGGTTCTTAACCTGTGGTCCAGGGGTCCACGAGGTCCTCACAGGGCGTCCGCGATGGCTTAAAGGCTGCTTGGCCCACCTCCTCCCTGTAGTGGAGTGGCCATGTGACAAGAGCCAAGGCAAAGGCTCGCTGGCTGGCTGCCTTGGCTAGCATATTGCAATTCAGTGTACTTCAGCCGCAAACTTGCAGAAAGAAGCAGGGGAAAAGTCTTCCTTCACCCTCCAGTGCCTCTGAGGGAAGGTTTCATGGCTGGTGTAATTGTGTTGTTGTTGTTGCTGCTGTTGTTGTTGTCAAGTGTTGTTGTTGTTATTATTATAGTTTTAAATCTTGAGTTAAGTTTTGGGGGGGCCTTGGCAACAAAAGATATTTAAAGGGAGTCCCAGATAAAGAAAAAGGTTAAGAGCCATGGGACTAAACTGTTCTGCTCAGTTCTTTGGTGCAAAATTTTCTGCCATTACAGTGATATATCGATTTGTTTCTGCAGCTTGCTTCCAGTTACTTCAGGAAGCAGATTATACCTGAATAATATGCTGTGGTAGGTTTGTAAGACTAACAGGAAAAAAATAGTTGATTTAATGATATGAGTTTAGTTGATTGATTGATTTAAATTTGTGTATGGGTAAAACAATATGTCTGAACCAAGAAACATGTTTTATTTTTCTGGATGCATACAGCTACCATAGCAGGTGGTATCTTAGAAAACACAAAATCTCCCCATGTGAAAGACGAATGTGGAGAGAAGGATGCCATTTAGTGTACTACTTGCTATTGACCATTTTAATAAGCATTTCTGTTCTTAATAATGTTTTTCTTGCACCCCACTTAACACTTTTCTTTAGTTAATTCATCCAAGAACATAGCAGTCTAATCAGTCAGTTGATTAACATTGTAGTCTTAAACTATGGCTTAATATCAACATAGAATATAACAGGGAAATAGAACTTAATACATTTCTAAACATATGATGGACTAATAACCTTGCTCTTTAGCATGTTTTTACAGTGTATAGTATTTTCTAAATACCGGTAAGATAACGTAGGCTTGATTTCTGTGAATACTTTGAAATATAGTACATGTTAAAACAGCAGTAATTTCAGGAATGTTTTGGATTCACACTGTTGGTATGTAGGAGATGCTTCAAACTGCATTCTTTGCATGCTTTGGAGCCTTCATGGAAAACTTGCTTTGTGGAGTAAAAGAATGTACCAAGGAAACAGTACCTATCATTTCTTGTTGTCCCATGATATGAATTGTTCCTATCCGGACATGTTTTTATAATTATGTTGCTAGTCCTCAATCACTTCTGTTTTTGTCATTATTTTAACTTGATAAAGAAGCCCACAAACCCAATAGCCTATACAAACATGTTAACAGCCCTCTAAGAGAATTGTAGTCTTCATTTCAATGCCAACTGTGGAGATTGGAAGTACACACGTCTGCAGCCAATATAGAACCTCAGGTTGGGCAATTCTTAGCAAAATAGTTGGACAGGGGGAATCTCATAGCAGGCCAGTCAAAACATTGCCTTCTAACTAAGGGTTGAGTATCCCTTATCTGAAATGCTTGGGACCAGCATTTTGGAAATGCTTTTGAATTTTGGAATATTTGCATACACATAATGGGATAAATTCATTTATGTTTCTCATATATATATATATATATATATATATATATATATATATATATACACCTTATACACATAGCCTGGGGATAATTTTGTACACAATATTTTTAATAACACTGTTTCCCCCTTGATAAATCCGTACAGGCTTTCAGGTAATCTTGACAAATCTTGCTCACAGGACCACCAAAACTTACTTTGGGGGACTGCAGTTCCCAGATTATGCTGTGGGATTTGGGGTGTTGCAGTCCCCAAAAGTAACTTTTCCACGTTCTGGCTTACCACAAATTGCTGACCATTGTATGTGAGATACCCAGAAATTAGCTTTTAAAAACTGTAGTGCCTGTGGGTGTTAAAGATTAGAAATATCTCCGCTTTTATTTAAGCGTGTTATGTTTACATGTATCCTGAAGACATGTTTATTTCCTCAAGATTTCCCTAGTTCTTCAATTTGTATTTTATACCTTCTATATGTTTTTTCCTGTTCTATTATTTAGAGTAGATATCAGATAGATTATTTAGAGTAGATATCAGATAGATAGTAGATAAATCTAACATTCTTAGTAGACTTGTTGAAATGAGTGGTTCTTGTTAGTTAAAAATAACTTGAATCCCATTGGTTTCAGTAGGCCTATTCTTGGTAGGAGCCAGCATGGTGTAGTGATTTGAGTGTTGGAGTAGGACACCGGGAGATGAGTTCAAATTCCTGTTCAGCCATGGAAACCCACTGGGTGACCTAGAGTAAGTCACATTCTCTCAACCTCAGAGGAAGGCAATGGCAAGCCCACTCTGAACAAATGTTGCCAAGAAACTCCCTGATAGATTTATCTTATGATCACCATAAGTAAAAAATGACTTGAAGGTGCACAACTACTCTTGGTAGAACTAGAATGGGATTTAGTCCATTGTTTTATGATACGTGGTCTACACATTTTGTTAAATAAAGATAGATAATGGTAGTGACAGAAGTGAGGATTTTGAGACTGCCAATCACTTTGACCCAGTTCACATGTAACTAAACCAAGATTTAGCGTCATGTGCAGAAGCCTCTATAAATCTAAACAGAGTCTTGGACTCATGCACTCCACTTTCCTTCTCCCAGTTGGGAGGAGGAATAAACTATGATTAAATTTCACTTTATTAGATTCCTGATTTGTCATTAAGTATAAGACAGGAATTATACTTCAAATCAAACTCAATCAATCACTAAATATGCCAGCAACTAACCAAGATTGTGTTTCTGGCTTGCTACATAAATGAACTAGTGTTAATTTTATTTGAGTGATAATTTTGGGTTCATATGTAATAACAAGCTAGAAATCAATTCAAGTGATACTGAATGTTTTGGTTTATTCACTCTCCCAGAAGTGCTGGAAGAGGATAAGGGAGGAGGAATGCATGATCCTATGACTTTGCTTGGGCTTATTAAGGCACATGATGTTTAATTGTGCCTAAGCACTACATCTAAACACATCCCTTGTATTTTATAGGATAGTATGTGTGTGTGCATGTGCGCCTTCAAGCTGACTGTTAACTTATGGTGACCCCATGAATATCGTAGGGCTTTCTTAGGCAAGGAGTACTCCGAGGTCGTTTGCCAGTTCCTTCCTCTGAAATATAGCACACAGCACCTGGTATTCATTGGCAGTCTCCCATCAAAGTCCTAACCAAGGCTGACCCTGCTGAGCTTCCAAGGTCAGACAGGATCTTGTGCCTTTAGGGTATACAGGCTAGTACTATATATTAAAAGTGAGATATGAATAATTCAGCCAGCTAGAATATCTTCATAACATTAGCAGCTATCGTTTAATTGTAGCAGGAGTTGTTTCCTTAATTTTAATATTCCTTGCTTATTTTTTAAACCTCAGCAACAAATGGTCATCCTTTAAAGTTGCTTTGTCTACTGTGAAACAGCTTAATTCAGATAGCTGAGGGGGTTTGCAGCTCTTTGTGCCATTTAACTGACACTGAGGATAAATCTGCTTAAACAGCTTTATTTTCAAATGAATATTGGCATTCAAAGTATTTTGCTTTCTTGCCAACACCATGGTGTGTTTTTTTAAATTATTCTTGCTTTGGTCATTTTTAGTGACTAATAGGTTCTATAGAATACTCTTCTTTCCCAGTTCAGGGACTTGATTTTTTCAGTACATAGGTTGTTATAGTTGTGACTAACAAGAATTATTCTGCAGTCTGGAAAAAAAAATACAAGGATTAAGTATTTACAGAAAAATAAAACAATTATTTTCCATCTGTTATACTTGTGATAAGATCTTCATGAAGTTTGAATCGGGAAACATATTCTACTTGAATCAGAAAGTCCATCTAAACAACACCATAGAATTTCTTTTATATGTTATTTTCTTCTTGCTGTATGTTTTCTGCAGCACAAGGCTATGAAATGGAATGCCACCATAGAACATTATGTTCCATTTCGCACAGCATTTATGCTGGAGGTCCTTTTTCAGCATGGCTAGTGAAAATTGTACCTGGCCTTCATGCCAGTTAAGATTCCAAATACAGAGTGAGTGACGCATTCTGCTAGCCAAACTAAGCCAGATTTTCAGAGGGCAGATACAGGACAAGGTTTGACAAGGTTCCCCATGACATTCTTGCAAACAAGCTTGTAAAATGTGGGCTAGACAAGTTAACTGTTCAATGGATTTGTAATTGGTTGACCGGCCGAACCCAAAGGGTGCTCAGCAGTGGCTCCTTTTCGTCTTGGAAAGATGTGACCAGTGGGGTGCCACAGGGTTCTGTTCTGGACCCAGTGCTATTCAACATCTTTATCAATGACTTGGATGAGGGAATAGAGGGTATGCTTATCAAGTTTGCAGATTACACCAAATTAGGAGGAGTAGCTAATACCCTAGAGGACAGGATCAAAATTCAAAATGACCTGAATAGACTAGAAAGCTGGGCCAAAGCTAACAAAATGAAATTCAATACAGAGAAATGTAAGGTACTGCACTTACGGAGGAAAAACGAAATGCATAGATATAGGATGGGGCAAAATTACTCAACACCTTCTTTGCCTCAGTGTTTTCAGAAAAGGAAAAGGATGACCAACCTGAGGATAATGGAACAGAGGACACAATAGGGAAAATCCAGCACAGAATAAGCAAAGAGGTAGTACAGGAATACCTTCTTAACCTAAATGATTTTAAATCTCCAGGACCAGATGAACTACATCCAAGAGTATTAAAAGAGCTGGCAAATGTAATCTCAGAGCCATTGGCAATAATCTTTGAGAACTCCTGAAGAACAGGAGAAGTCCCAGCAGACTGGAGGAGGGCAAACATTGTCCCCATCTTCAAAAAGGGGGAAAAAGACAATCCCAACAATTATCGTCCAGTTAGTCTGACATCAATACCAGGGAAGATTCTAGAGCAGATCATTAAACAGAGAGTCTGTGAACATTTAGAAGGCAATGCCATAATCACAAAAAGTCAACATGGGTTTCAGAGAAACAAGTCATGCCAGACTAATCTGATCTCTTTTTTTGATAAAATTACCAGCTTGGTAGATGAAGGGAATGCTGTAGATATCACATACCTTGATTTCAGTAAGGCCTTTGACAAGGTTCCCCATGACATGCTTGCAAACAAGGTTGTAAAATGTGGGCTAGACAAGTTAACTGTTCAATGGATTTGTAATTGGTTGACCGGCCGAACCCAAAGGGTGCTCAGCAGTGGCTCCTCTTCGTCTTGGAAAGATGTGACCAGTGGGGTGCCACAAGGTTTTGTTCTGGGCCCAGTGCTATTCAACATCTTTATCAATGACTTGGATGAAGGAATTAGGGTCATACTTATCAAATTTGGAGATGACACCAAATTAGGAGGAGTAGCTAATACCCTAGAGGACAGGATCAAAATTCAAAATGACCTGGATAGACTGGAGAGCTGGGCCAAAGCTAACAACATGAAATTCAATACGGAGAAATGTTAGGGCGGAAAAATGAAATGCATAGATATAGGATGAGGGAGACTTGGCTGAATGACACTATGTGCGAAAGGGATCTAGGAGTCCTAGTAGACCACAAGTTAAACATGAGTCAACAGTGTGATGTGGCAGCTAAAAACGCCAATGCGATTTTGGGCTGTATCAATAGAAGTATAGTGTCTAGATCAAGGGAAGTAATAGTGCCACTCTATTCTACCTTGGTCAGACCTCACCTAGAATACTGTGTCCAGTTCTGGGCACCACAATTAAAAAAAGATATTGACAAATTAGAGCGTGTCCAGAGAAGGGCGACTAAAATGGTGAAAGGTCTGGAAACCATGCCTTATGAGGAGAAACTGGGTATGTTTAGCCTGGAAAAAAGACAGTTAAGAGGCGATATGATAGCCCTGTTTAAGTACTTAAAGGGGTGTCACGTTGAGGATGGAGCAGGCTTGTTTTCCGCTGCTCCAGAGACTGGAACACGGAGCAATGGATGCAAGGTCCAGGAACAGAGATTCCACCTCAACATGAGGAGGAACTTTTTGACAGTAAGAGCTGTTCGGCAGTGGAACACACTCTCTCGGAGCATGGTGGGGTCTCCTTCCTTGGAGGTCTTTAAACAGAGGCTGGATGGCCATCTGTCGGGGATGCTTTGATCGTGATTTCCTGCATGGCAGGGGGTTGGACTGGATGGCCCTCGTGGTCTCTTCTAGTGCCACTATTCTACGATTCTATGATTCTATGACCTGGCTGAACAAGACTATATGCGAAAGGGATCTAGGAGTCCTAGTAGACCACAAGTTGAACATGAGTCAACAGTGTGATGCGGCAGCTAAAAAGGCCAATGCGATTTTGGCTGCATCAATAGAAATATAGTGTCTAGGTCAAGGGAAATAATAGTGCCGCTCTATTCTGCCCTGGTCAGGCCTCACCTAGAATACTGTGTCCAGTTCTGGGCACCACAATTCAAAAAGGATATTGACAAATTGGAGCATGTCCAGAGGAGGGTGAGTAAAATGGTGAAAGGTCTAGAAACCATGCCTTACGAGGAAAGACTTAGGGAGCTGAGTATGTTTAGCCTGGAAAAAAGACGGTTAAGGGGCGATATTTGAAGGGGTGTCACGTTGAGGATGGAGCAGGTTTGTTTTCTGCTGCTCCAGAGACTGGAACATGGAGCAATGGATGCAAGCTCCAGGAACAGAGATTCCACCTCAACATTAGGAGGAACTTTTTGACAGTAAGAGCTGTTCGGCAGTGGAACACACTCCCTCGGAGCGTGGTGGGATCTCCTTCCTTGGAGGTCTTTAAACAGAGGCTGGATGGCCATCTGTCAGGGATGCTTTGATCGTGATTTCCTGCATGGCAGGGTTGGACTGGATGGCCCTTGTGGTCTCTTCTAGCTCTACAATTCTATGATTCTAGGAACACACCAGGGAGAACTTTCTTTCTTCTTCATGGTCTCTGTGACTCACACAAATGGGCCATCTGTGCCTGTGCAGTGCATCTCTCAGAACCTTCCAGAGCTATATAGTATATGTTTTGGTGGTAGCTCCTCCCATCCTCCATACACATGACCAGTGTGCTTCCTGCCTAAACCTTCCTTTTCATTTGCCACAGCATCAGCTTCATTAGGAACTGTTCTGAGTGTTATACTGACTAACTTCTTGCTTCAATATGGATTACAGACTCATCTCTTCTCCCTCATTCTCTACGTTTTAGCTTTGGTAATTCAACTTTGTTTCTTCTTCTAGTATTTGATTCAGACTTACCTGATTGTTCTTATAGGCTTACGGGTTGGCTTTGGTGTTTGTTCAGTTTCTTGTTGCTGTGTGTGCCCTCATGGGCTTATGGCCTCCTCCAGATTGTTCAAGAAGTATATTGCAAGTGGTGATAAAATTCCAGAAAAGGATGGGCATTCCAAGTGCTTCCTGTACCTGGGTGAGGGGCATAACGTGAGGGCATGCATACACTGCCTGGTATTTACCCCTCGGGCCTGCCATGGTCAATCTTCAAGGTTGAAGGGTCTCCTTTGGGAGAATGCCCTGAAAGTGGCTGACCAAGTGGTGGAGAACAGGTCTTTACATACAGCCTCAGCTGGTCTCTCCTCTTCTTGCCCATATGTAACACCTCATGCCATGTTGGTTCCTACAGCATTGGGTTCGTCTGTCCACATGGCTAGCCAGCCTCTGAACTGTCTGCTCACACCTGGAAGATCCCTCAATACCGAAGTGATATCTGTCTGCTGGACCCCTGTGCTCAGGCTGCCTTTCTTCCAGTCAACAGGAAGCTCATTCTCCTGAGGGCCACCTTCCAGTGTCTTTACAATTGAAGAGTGTGTGCCAGAGATGTTCAGGCTCTTTTAGGACTTATGGACTTAACAACCTCAGTGATGCCCTTTGCAAGGCTCAGGATGAGAGCTCTGCAGGCTTGGTTCTTGTCATGCTTCAGTCCTCTCACAGATTTCCCACACAAGAAACTTACAACTTTGAGGAGCATGCATCACTCTCTAAAATGGCAGACGAGTGCCCAAAATGTCCAGGCCAGAATGCCATTCCTCCTTCCACAGCCCACAGTAGTGGTCACTATGGACATGTATTTTGAAGGCTGGGGTGTCCACTTTGCAGGGCTGATGGTCAGGGGCCATTGGTCTCCTGAGGAGAGCGCTCTCGCCACCAACGCTCTAGAAATACTGGCAACTATAAAAGCCTTTCAGGCATTCAGACAGACCTTATGAGGTAAGGTGGTTCAAGTGGTCTCCGACAACACCGTGGTTGGTGTTCTACCTAAATAAGGGGGGAACAACATCACGTACACTGCTCTACCTCAGTTGGGGAGTTCTTCTGTAGAATTGGTGCATTCCTTGAGAAATTCTCATATCTGCCGTTCATCTTCCAGAGAAAGAGAACATCTTAGTGGATGCTCTGAGAAGAGCACCTGTGTCTTGTCATGAATGGAAGCAACAACCAGGCACTCTGTAAAATATTCAGGAAGTGGGGCGCACCAGCCATAGACCTTTTTGCTTCATCCCAGAACAAACAATGCAAGGTCTTCTGATTCAAAGCCCACTGAGGGAGGGGCTCCCTAGGCGATGCATTCCTTTTTGATTGTGGATGTCCTATCACGTATGCTTTTCCACTGTTTTCAGTGGTCACCAGGGTGATAGCCAAGATATGTCAGGACAGAGTGAGGTGCATTCTGGTCACTCTGTGGTGGCCCAAACAATCCTGGTTCGTGTCTTTGACCCGTCTGTCCCGAGGGGAGTTCCTCAGGTTGCCGCTTCTCCCAGATCCTCTTCTCCATTCATGAGGGCAAGGTGAGATATATGGAACTGTAGACACTCTGGTTGACCACTTAGGTTAGACACATACTTGATACAGCACACAGAACTTCCATTAAATGCTCATACTCTTATAAGTGTGAAAAATTCCTTGACTTTGTGGTGCCTCGGGGTGTTTCTCCAGATTAATCAAGTTCTGGACTTTCTCATGTCTTTACCAGACAAAGGACTTTCATTTTCATTGATCAGATGTTACCTGTTGGTGATTTCTTGGAACTTACAAAACCTTGGCAAGCCGTCCTGCTTTCTACACCCCTTGGTTAAGAGCTATCTGAGGGGACACAAGAATTTACACCCACCTGTGGCAGGTCCTATGGCTCACTGGAGTTTTGAGCTGGTTCTCTCCCAGTTATTAAAGAAATCCTTTGAGCCTACTACCTCATGTGATCTGAGGCTACTTACCTGGAAGATAGCCTTCTTAGTGACCCATAACCTCAGTGGAGTGGGTAGGGGAACTCTGTGCAAATCACTCCACCTTTCCTGCATTTTCACAAGGACAAAGTGGTCCTTAGACCTGATATTTCCTTCCTTCCCAAGGTAGTCTCTGCCTTTCACACCAATCAGGACATTGTGCTCCCTGAGTTTATGCAGAAGCCCACTTCAGATCTTGAACGTTTGCTCCACTGCTTGTGTGTGCATCAGGTGTTAACTTTCTACATGGACCATACAGCCCCCTGTTGGAAATCTCAGAGGCTTTTCCTTTGCTACTCATCCAGTAAAAAAGGTTTGCTGGTTTCTGTCCAGTGTTTCTCCAAATGGGTTGCAGCCACAATCCGACTGGCCTATGAATTTGTGAGGGAAGAACCTCCTGTTTGAGTGAGGAGCCATTCGACCTGAACAATGGTGGCATCGGCTGCCTTCCTGAAAGGTTTCCCACTCTATAATATCTGCAGAGCTGCCACCTGGCTCTAGCCATTGACTTTCATTTCACACTATAAACTGGATGCATAGTCCCATGCAGAGGTTGCTTTCGGGAGGGCAGTACTCCTGTTTGAGTGAGGAGCCATTCGACCTGAACAATGGTGGCATCGGCTGCCTTCCTGAAAGGTTTCCCACTCTATGATATCTGCAGAGCTGCCACCTGGCTCTAGCCATTGACGTTCATTTCACACTATAAACTGGATGCATAGTCCCATGCAGAGGTTGCTTTCGGGAGGGCAGTACTCCTGTCCTGTGTGACATGACACTACCTCCTCCTGTAGTTAGTAGCTTGCTAGTCTCCCATTTGTGTGAGTCAGAGACCATGAAAGAAGAACAGGTTGCTTACCTGTAACTGGTTCTTTGAGTAGTCATCTGTGAACTCACACAACCCCACCCATCCTCCCCTTGTGGTGTCCTGCTGACCTTGGTCCTGAGCTGTTGCTTCAGTGACCAGGGAACTGAGGGTTTAGGTGGGATGCGCAGTGGTCCTACGTGTGGAGGATGGGAGGGATTACTGCCAAAATGCATACTACATAGCTCTAGCAGTTTCCAAGAGATGCAGTGCGCAGACACAGATGACCCATTTGTGTGAGTTCACAGGTGACCACTTGAAGAACTCCTGTTACAGATCAGCAACCTATTCTTCCCTGTGAAAAAAATAAAGCTGAAGAGACAAAAAAAATATTTGTTGTGGTTCCTTCAGTGCAATGTAACATATAGTGCAATGTAACACTATAACCCATAGGTTGTAAATCTGATTTATACCATAAACTGACATTTTCATATATGGCCAATCCTTAACCATGTTTTAGGTAGTGGTAGTTGGAGTTAATGAAAATAAGGAACTGTTAATCTTAACTATTACCTGTCAAATATCAAGAGTACTTTCAGGTATATACTGGAAAAGGGAACTTTTAGCTGGCTGACTCCCTGTACAGAAAACTCTGCTGTCCCTGTTTTTGTTTTCTCGTTTTCATAACTTAATTCAAAAGCTGCTTATTAAATTTAGTAAATCAACTGACATGAGGAATATAAATGGGCTTAACAATAATTTCCTTTATTTGTAATATAACTACAATGTTTTGATTGGTTCCCAAAGCACCTCATTCATAAGAACATCAAAGGATCCTGTAAAGTCCTGTAATGTAGGTGTTGGTTTTTCTTGAGAAAGTGGCATGAGGTGGATCCCCTGTATAGGGTTCAGTATGTACAGTTGTCCCTCCACATTCATGGATTTGGTATCCACGGATTTAAGTATTCACGACTTGAAAATATTCTTTAAAAATAATAATCCAAAAAGCAAACCTTGATTTTGCCATCTTATATAAGGGACACCATTTTGCTATGCCATTGCATATACAGTTGTCCCTCCACATTCACGGATTTGACATTCACGGATTTGAGTATTCACGGCTTGAAAAATATTCTTAAAAAAATAACAATCCTAATAGCAAACCTTGATTTTGCCATCTTATATAAGGGACACCATTTTGCTCTGCCATTGCATATAATGGGACTTGAGTATTCACGGATTTGGGTATTCACGGGGGGTCCTGGAACCAAACCCCAGCGAATGTGAAGGGACAACTGTAATGGGACTTGAATATTCATGGATTTGAGTATTCCTGGAACCAAACCCCACCAAATATGAAGGCACAACTGTACATATTGAAACTGAAGTATCTCTGTGACTAAGAGAACAGAACCTACCTGAAATGGTTTAATTTATTTTAGTCACAAACCGTTAGATACAACATAGAAATTTGGACTAATAATAACAGCTTATATTAAATGATATGCAGTGTGAAAGCACAGGTGTTTTTAAAATCAGAATATAAAATATGTACTATCTGAATTTTTTGTTAGGTATAATCGCAGTAAATTTGTGACTTTTGTAAAACGTGTCAGACTTCTCATTGTTCTACCATATACAAAAAGCAAAAAGGGTGGTAACACCCAATAAAAAGGGATGGAGAGATGAGACTAAGACTCAGGGTGTCAAAAAAGATTATTTCATTCTTGCAATTAGCCCAATATGTTTCGGCTTAGTAATATTTAATGGCCTTCTTCAGGGACTGTTAAAAGAAAAGGGACAATGCAAGAAAAGGCCCACCTTATCTGTGGGGGTTTGGTTCCATGAGTCCACATCAATACAAAAAAAGTGGATGCTCAAGTCCTCTGCCATTTTATATATAAGGACTCACCTGCTTACTTCCACAGCCTGGTGAGCAGTCCCAAGACTCCCCAGGAAGGAGGAGAGAGATGCAATGGGCACGAGGCTGTACAGCGCTAATGTGGGCCTTAGGAATGAAAGAGCAGAAGCACCTTTATGCGGCTGCACAGTGGCTGCACCTTTGCCCAGCTGCAGCGCCTTCGCACAGCTGCCAAATGCATAGTTTGTGTTCCCCCCTCTGGGCAGCACACCAGTCATCTGCTTCTGTCTTTGAAATGAAAGAGCAGAAGCGCTGCAGCTAGACAAAGGCACCGCAGTGGGGCAAAGGTACTGCACCTGGGCAGCTAGGTGAAGGCACTTTTGCTCTTTTGTTTCAAAGGTCCTATGTTATATTTGTATTGCACAGCCTCGCTCCTGCCCATGTCTCTCTCTTCTGTCCCTGGGGAGCCCATGAGCTGCCTGCCTTGCAGGCCTGAGGAGTACATACCTGGCAGCCAGGCCTTGCCACTGTCTCTGCTGCTGACCTGAAGCTGCTTCTCGCCCTCTTTGGAAGAGATCACAGGTTTTATTCATTCATTTATTTATTTGCAATCTGTGGTGGATTAAATCTGTGGATCTGGAGCCTGCAAATAAGTGCCCACTGTACATAAACAACAAATATTACAACAGAAGACAAGTTAACAATTCTCAATATCAATTTTGTATATGTCTCTCTCGCATCACAATACATGTAAAATGTTTCAATTTTTAAAATGCCTGTTAACCCAAATAAAAGTTTTACAAGTACAGAATATTACTTACAGTGCAACTTTAACACCTCCTACAGGGATTGAGTGTCAGGCAGTTTTAAAGCTGCACGGTAAGTAATATTTTGTACTTGTATACATTTATTTGGATTAATAGGTATTTTTAAAATTGAGACATTGTATATGCATCGTGATGCAAGATATATGTACTGTACACAGAATTGATGCTGCATATTGTAACGTGTTTCCTGTTACAATTTCTGTTGTTTATGTATTGTCCTTTTTCTTTCTTTTATCTTTTAACAGCCCCTGCAAAAGGCCATTAAATATTACTAGGCTGAAATGCGCTGGGCTGTTTGCAAGAATAAAATTATCTTTTTCAACACCCTGAGTTAGACTTTGTCTCTTACCTACATCTCTACCATATAAAAGCCTTGATATCCATTTCATGTAGCAGTTATTAGGAACTGACTTTCTAGCTTAAGTTGTGGGATTTAAAAAAACAGCTCGGATAAGAAAAAGAGGAAAATTATAACACATCTATGTAGGCAGTTTGTTTACATGCAGATGTAAACTAATTTCAGTTCTTTTTCTTGCAGAGCAAACAGCATGCTTTTGACTACAGAAATGGGGAAATAGAAGACTGCTCATAACCTGTATTAAAATGGATTATTTATTACTAGAGGTAAAAAGAAAGCACCTTATTTTAATAATATAATACCCACCTCACTAATACTCTTGTAACTCCTTTTGCATTTTATAGTGTATCAAAGTGGGTAGAATGTTTATATTTTACCTGCTGAATGGGGAAATTGTTAAAGATACAATTTTCAATCTTAATGTAAGATATTTACATGTTTGCATTACATGAAGTGAATGAAATTGTTGTAAAAAACCTCACCCATGTGTTCTACACTTGATAAGAAGAAAAATTTCAGTTTCCAACTGGATTATTTATGTAGTGTGGATACACCCCTTGCTGTTGTGCCTGCAGTATTCTTTCCCTCCTTTTTTCAGTTGACAACCCTGCATGTGGCTTCTCAGCATGGGTCAGTCTTCGAGCCTTCTGTATCTGTGTATGTTCGGTGAGGGAGTGTTTTCTCCTCTCGGTCCAGGTTTGAAAGGAGTTTTGGTGTTCTTGTAAACCTTGGAGTACCTCCAGCATTTCCCTTTTATTTATTTCCCTCTTATTGTATATTCCTGCATGGCAGGGGGTTGGACTGGATGGCCCTTGACGTCTCTTCCAACTCTACAATTCTATGATTCTATGATTCTAAGATGCAATAATATGTTGCAAAGTGCAATGATATCCTGAAAGGGGCCCACTTTTGATCTTACATGTTTGTCCTTAAAGGTCAAGAAATGGGTTCGCTGCTAACTTAGCAACCCTGGTTTCAACTGATATATAGTATAGACTGAAACATGTAAAATCACTAGCAAGCTTACATCTATGCCAGCATTATTTCACTAGGCTACTGCTTCTGCCTAGTTTGCAACTGCAGCTGTTGGCTCTAGGGTGCTCCCCCCTCCCAGACCCAGGCAGTGGACATTGTAGACAGGGGGATTCAGGGCATCACTGAGCTGCAGTTTTGCAGCCAGGAGAACAAAAAGACATTGCTCTTCCAGAAGTCCAGGAGGGCAAATGCTTTGATCTGGTAGGGTAACATGTCTTCTTCTGTTTTACCATCTGCAAAACTGTAGCTGGATGGTATCTGGGGGTCCCCCTGCCCCCACTGACCACTGGTTGGATAAACACTTTCAGCTGGGGTTGCACATGTAGGGGATTGTTGTCTAAGAAGGTGCTGCATACCTCCTTTTGCAGTGACCATTGATAACAGGAGGTTATGTCAGTATATGTCACCAGCAGGATGCTGACCATAGCATTCCATGTCTCCTCATGGGCACTGGACAAGTTCAGTTCTCTCTGGGTTGGGACCAGTTCCCTAAGGATGGTGCTTGTTTTTAACTGAACAACAGCATATTGAGCATCATTGTAACTCCTGCTTGTTTCTCTGTGGCCCCATTTTGGTTCAAAACCTGTCAGCACCCAACTAGTTGAGTTCTCCCAGGTTCAGATGTAATTCAGAAATCTGATTCGATTAAAAGTGGAAGCAAAAGCTTCCAGTCTTTCCCTCAATGTTGCACTGGAAGAAGAGAGTGGAAGGAGGAGTGAGTGAATGGGACATGAACATAGTGTTAAGCTAAGGATGAGGAGCTTTTGACATTCCTGCTTTTTTGGCCTGTAGTTCCTCACCCCAGATCAGCATCACCAAAGGTAAGGGATTATGAGAGTTGTACTCCAAATCATTGTGAGGACCAGAGATTCTATACCCGTATGTTAAACTGTAGTTTAGCATGATGTCTAAAGAAGATTAGGCTGAGGAAGCATCCTTTCTATGTGGTTAGAATTAACATTTCTATGGTTTTGTCTCTGAAAAAAGAAGTGAAGGCAAATTTGTTTGTCCCCACATTATTAAATCTTTCTATGGAATGTTTTGCTGTATGAAGAGTAATTCTATAGTAAATAATTCATTTGTATCCAAATTATAAGCATGTCTTACTTGTAAGTTGCATTTTCAGATGAATTTGGGGAAACCACTTGAAGCATTTGTTGTGTGGAACTATTTCAATTGCTTTTGTTTGATTTATTCATTGCAAACAGCTAAAAGTCTGTAAATTTTGACAATAAACCTGATTTGCAATGGAGGGTTGAATAATTTTGCTTACAACTGTAGATACTCACATTACGTGGAGTTTATGTGGGTGTGCTCAGGGTTGCCTTAAGTAAGCATAATTATTTGTTCGTCTGTATTGTACACTGTGGTTGCACTGATGAACTTATAATCATTCTGGTGGTGGAGGTGAAGCTTAAAACATGGGGAAGATACAAGTTGAGTATCCCTTATCTGAAATACTTGGGACCAGAAGTGGTCCATATATCAGATTTTTTTGGATTTTGGAATACTAGCATATACATAATGAGATATCTTGGAGATTGGACCCAAGTCTAAACACAAAATTCATTTATGTTTCACATACACCTTATGCACATAGCCTGAAGTTAAATTTATACACAGTATTTTTAACAATTTTGTCCATGAAGCAAAGTTTGTGTACATTGAACCATCAGAAAGCAAAGGTGTCACTATCAGCCACCCATGTGGGTGATTTTCAATTTTGGAATTCTGAATAAGGGAGACTCAACTTGTATCAAATCACAAGAGGTCACATGAACTTCTTCATTAGGGCATAGATGTAAAGAATTAGAAAAGTTTTTAATGGCTCATGTCTGGTGTGAGTACAACTCAAGTGTCTTATGGTCTTTCTTGTAGTAAATAAGGTGCTGGCAACTGTTCCTCAGCTTCTGCATCTACATAAAAATGAGTGAAGTACAAGCAATGGTAGAATTCTCCGTGGAGCTCCACAAATTTTATAATGTGGATTTGTTTCAAAGAGGGTAAGTAATATATTTTCATGCACAATAAAGGGTCTACTGTAGTGGTACTACTACTGAAGCACTTCTATAGAGAAGATTAATAGGTAATTGACAATCCTAAGGGAAGTAACAGACGAGATTGTAGAAGTCCTTCCCACTGAATACTGTTTACAGTCCTATAGAGAGTGATCCAAGGCAGGTTGAAATATCTTCTACATGCAGGGATTGGGAGTGAGAGTGGGGCAGGAGAAGACTAGAAATTTTTATTTTTTAGAAGCTCAGGTTACTTACCTGCAACTGTAGTTCTTCGAGTGGTCGTCTGTGAAATCACATAAGTGGGTTACTGCACCTACGCAGAACAGCATTCAGACCATTCTAAAGCAGTTAGGCAAAGCTTTTTGTCAGTAGCTCTGCCCACCTCCCAATGGTATATAAATACTGAGCCCTCCAAAAGCACCTCAGTTCCATGTCTCCCACATAGCAGCATCAATGAAACCAAGGAACAACAGGACACATGAGGGGAAGATGGGCGGGTTTGTTTGATTTCACAGACGACTACTTGAAGAACTACCATTACAGGTAAGTAGCCTGTCCTTCATCACACAAGTGGGAGATTAGCAAGTTACACCTCATAGGTGGTGGGAGTGTCATGCACCAACCAGCAGAGTTTTAACATTACAGGATGAAAAGAATATACAGGACACATGGTAAGGTGTAAACAAGAGATTGTGTATTGGAAGCTTAGTTGCATAGGAAAAAAAACAACATAAATCAAGTGTGACCCATAAGGCACATAAGTCAGTGAAACCCTGTGGCCACAGCAGGGTAAAGGCACAGCATTGCAAATAAGCACATCAATGGAAATATGGTAAACAACAAAAGTTAGAGGCTACCGCCTAGTAATATAGCGGCTGGATAAGACACAAATTAACAGAAAGAAAAAACATCATAGCATATTCATCATAAAGAATAACAGAAATGAAATGAAAACAAGATTTATTTATCAGTGGCGGGAATACATGACATCAGCACAGCTCTGCCAAAACCAGCATAAGTCTTAGACCGAGTATCAATACGATAATGTGAAACAAAAGTCATGGAGTGGGACCAAACAGCAGCCCAACAAACATCCAACAAAGGAACATCTGCCAGGAAGGCAGAAGCTGCAACAGCTTTGGTAGAATGTTCTTGAACCCAAGGTAGAGGTTCAACGTGAGCCGGTTTATATGCACGGTGGATTGTTGATACCACTTACTTGGTTAGTGTCTGAGGAGAGATAGGAAGTCTGAGCTTATTCTGAGAATAGCAAACAAAAAGGTGTTGAGATCAACGAGAATGAGAAAAGTGTGTGAAGCTTTTGTTCCAGTTCAGTTGTAGAGTTTGTAGAACAGGGAGTATAATGTCCTGATTCAGATGGAAAGCAGAAACCACTTTGGGAAGAAAAGAAATGTCTGAGCATAGGATGACCTTATCATCATGGAAACAAAGTTATGGCTGGTCAACATGGAGCGCACACAGCTCGCCAGCTTGACGAGTTGAGGTAATTGCAATCAGGGATGCAGTCTTCCATGAGAGGAAGTGTGGATAGCATGATACCATAGGTTCAAGTGGACGTTGACATAACTGAGAGAGAACTAGGTCGAGACTATAAAATGAAGTTGGTCCCGAGACTGGAGGGTGCAGGCTATGATACCCCTTGAGAAACTTTTTCACAAGAGGGGGTTGAAAGGAAGAAGGACATCTAGCCAGGAAGAAACAATGAGAGATAGCTGCCAGATACACTTTTACTGTTGATACTGAGAGACCAGCATCAAAGAGGGAGAGCAGGAATTTTAGAACATCCTGAAAACCAGCTCATTCTGAAGAATGGCCTTTGTCCAACAAAAAAGAAACAAATTGCTGCCATCGATAGGTGTAGGAACGGACTGTCAACGGTCAATGAGAAGCGTCAGTGATGTCCTGGATTCATTCCGGTAATTCTGTGAAAGGAAGAGCCTCCATGCCATAAGGTTCAGCATTTCAAGGTCTAGATGAAGTACTTGGCTGTTGCACATCGAGAGGAGGTACAGGTCGGACAGGTAGGTGCTGAAACGTCTGATTTGATAGAGACAGGAGGACTGCAAATCACGATTGGCAAGGCTACGATGGGGTGCCCAGAATGGCTCGAGCATGTTAGGTGTGGAGTTTCACGATGACTCTGGAGATCAGAGGGAAAGGTGGAAATGTATAAGGTAGGGACCGTTCCAGTTGAAAAGGAATGCATCCCCCTTGGAGTCTGGGTGAGGAATCAAAGAAAAATTCTCAACACCAGGTGTTCTCTGCGCTTGTGAAGAGGTCTACCCGAGGATTTCCCCCATTCAGAGAATACTGGTAGAAGGATGTCCAGATGTAGAGTTTATTCTTGGCATGAATGTTTTGAGCAATTCAGGGCATCTGCTATGGTGTTCTTGGTACAGGGAAGATGTATTGTTGAAATCAGGATGCATTTCAATAGGCACCAATTCCAAACCCGAAGAGTGAGCAACATCAGGATACAGGATCTCATGCCTCCTTGCTTGTTCAGATAATACATTACAGTGGTGTTGTTTGTGAAGAGTTGGATGGTTTGATTTTTGAACAGCTGAACAAATGGCCAAAGGGTTTTCTTTACTACAAGCAACTCCAATATGTTTATGTGATACCTCTTCTCAATTGGTGACCAGGAACCTTGGACAGAGAGCCCTTGAGTGTGTAACCCCCAACTGTGGAGGGAAGTGTTGGTGGTCAGAGTCAACTGAGGTTTCGGAGATTGGAAGGCCATCCCGACCAGAACATGGTGTGGTTTCATCCATCGAAGGAGTAACAGCCTGACTGGAATCAGTATTGAGAGGAGACGGGACAATTGATCCCAAAGTGGGTCAAAGTCACGGACAAACCAAAGCTGAAGAGGATGCATACAGAGCCTCGCAAATGGCAAATGGTCGAGGCTATGAAGCCCAATAGAACCTGAAGGAGCTTAGCCTTCTCATGCCGAGATTGGATGCCTCGGTGTAGACAGATGAGTAGCCTCTGGTATCAATCTTCCGATAGAGATACTTTGGTGTGAATCGAGTTGAGGAGAGCACCAATAAAGAGGACCGTCCTTGATGGTTTGAGGGAGGATTTTTTCATGGTTCACCATGAGACCAAGAGTGTCCAGGAGAGAGAGTGTATAGTCAATGTTGAGTAGAAGTTTTCCTCGAGTTTGAGTGACAAGCAACCATTCGTCCAGATAGGGGAAGAAGTTGATTTCTTGTTGCAACCAAGCAGTGACTATGGCCATACATTTTGTAAAGATGTGTGGAGAGGTTGAAACTCCAGAAGGTAAAACACAGAAACAGAAAGGCCTCCCTCCTATGGCAAACGAAAGGTAACCGTGATGACATTCTCAGATGCTATTGTGGAAATATGCATCTTTTAGATCAAGAGTTGCCATCCAGTTCCCCTTTTGCAGAAGAGGAAGAATTGTTGGAATTGTCACCATCTGGAATGTCTTTGGATGAATGTAGGAGTTGACCTTTCTCAAGTCCAGGATGGGGCGAAGACCTCCATCTTTTTTCTCAGTGATAAAATAATGGGAATAAAAATCTCGGTGTGAAACTGAAAGGCGGACAGGTTTGATTGCTCCTTTTTCCAACAAGGTAGAGACTTCTTGTAAAAGAATGTTGGAAGGAGGAGTAACAGAAATGAAACTGGTGGGAGGAGGTTTGTCAAATTCTATGGCATAGCTATGGTGCACAATGTCTAGCATGCAGGAGTTGTTGGTAATGGCTTGCCAAGCAGAGAGATGGTGAAAAAGCCTGTCACCAAAGTAAATTCTGGATGGAGAAGGAGGAAGGCCCAGCAGCAAGTCAGAGTTGATGTTTGGTAGAATCAGTCAACTTCATTTTGAGCTATGGGCAGTAGTGAGATGGAGTTTTGTGAGGAGGCAAAGGAGGAGCAGGTTGATCAGGTCTTTGCCTATGGTACTGGGTTGGACTGGTACCTCTTTGAGTGGAAGATGGCCTGGACCACCCATATTGGGACTTCAGTTGGTATTGTGTTTGTGTCAGGAAACCAAACTTGCGGGCAGTTGTCCTCATCTTGTGAGTGAGCTCAAGCTTGTTGCCTGTTTCTTTGTGGAAGAGCCCCTCCTTGTTGAAAGGCATATCTTCAATGGTAGATCTAGCCTGTGAAGATGGACCTGAAGACCATAGCCAGGAGTGATGACGCAAAGCAACCAAACCAGCCAGAGTCTTAGCAGCACTGCCCACAAAATGGCAGACAGAATTGATCTGATGCCCCGCCAAAGAATGAGCCTCATTGTAAAGGGCCATGATGAGTTGCTTTTTGTCGTCAGGTAACTTTTCCAACAAAGGAAACACTCATTTTGAAAGGTGTTGCTGATAAACTGACGTTAAATGGCAGTGGTTAAATGCCAGTACTGCAAGTCACCATGTTGCAAGTTCGATTCCAGTGGGTTCCAAGGTTCACTCAGCCTTCCATCCTTTCATAGGTTGGTAAAATGAGTACCCAGCTTGTGGGGGCAATTAGCTAACACACATTGGAAACTGTTTAATGCAGTGTAGATGTGTAAATAGCTATTGCTTAAAACAATTTGTAAGCCGCTCTGATAGCCTTGTGGCTGAAGAGCGGGGTATAAATAAATAAATAAAAAGTACAAGCTGAGTAGCTGGCAATTCTGATGCCAAGTGCTACAGAGGTGTAGATTTTTATTTTTTTTTACATGGAGTCCAGCTTTTTGCCCTTATGATCAGCAGGAGTGGCATGAGTCTTTTGGAGAGACTTATATTGGGAAGTGTCCATGAAGATAGAGTTTAGTTTTGGTTGTTGAGAGAGCCAGTCAGTTTCAGGTTCAGCAATCTGGTAGAGGGTGTCAGTTTTCTTGGAGATGGATGGAATAGAAGACGGTGTAGACCAAGAGTGATAAGCTATATGCAAAACTGATGGAAGTAACAATAGAAGGAGGGGTCGGAAGTTTTGTTTGGATTCGGCCATAAATATCATCAGTGGGTTTGTCCTCAGAAACTTCATCTTTAAGGCATTAGCCATTCAAATAATCTGCTCCACAAAAGCAGTTACGTCGTCAGTTGGCAATGAAGATTTGTGTTCCCCCAGAGTCTGTGGGGGGGGGGAAATGAATCATTGTGGCATTTCAGAGTCTTGAGTGGATGTATCTGAGTATTTGGAAGATGAATGTCTGGTATGATGATTACAGTCATGATGAGACTGATGAGTGAAACGAGATGGTTGAGTGCAAGGATCTCCTTATGGACAGCATTGGCATCAAGTGGTCAGTCAACCCAACATGGAGAGGAGAGCCAAGCTGAGGGAGAAGTTGATGATCTTTCAAAGGAGGGTGAATTATAACTAAATGGGCAAATGAAACAGAATAAGAACAATGCTTTTTCTTGGTCGGAGAACTGGCAACTGAAGAAGAACGAGAATGAGACCATCACTTTTTCTTGGCTGGAGAGCGTCTGCAAGAAGAAGATCAGTGGCAATGGGGGAGGCGATATTCCCAACCATCAAATGGATTGTACACTTAGAGACTTTCCAGACTGTCATAGTACAAGTCGTATGAGGATGATCGCCAACATCAACAACACCTCAAATTCAAGCAGTTGTGTCGATCCTGACAGCGGCCAGATCTGCCTTTGTGCCTATGGAGCCTACGCCTGGAGCTACTCCTCAAATCAGAGGAGTGGGGGGGGGAACGTAAATTGTAGTTTGACATTACAGTAATTGTTATTTGTCTTTGATGGAAATAAATAAATAAATAAATAAATAAATAAATAAAATCAGAGGAGTAGGACCAATCTGAATCTGTAGAAACAGAAGAAAAATCACTCCTGGAGCAGGAACACAAAGAATGGTGTTTCTTTAGAGGTGGAATATGGCGTTGAGGCTGCAGCTGTTCAACCACTGGAAGAGCCTTGTCAATGAGAACTGTGGTGGTTTGCTGTGAGGATTCCACAGTGACCTGAACAGTGGGCTGGGGTACCTCAGAAGTTACAGGATCCTGCTGAGTAGCTGATTCAGCAGGTAGATTGGTTTGAATTATTTTCAAAGTTTTTGACAACCAGTCAACACTTGAACCAGGGTCCTAATCAGCGTAATTACAGGAGGCAATGTTTTTTCTGCTAGAAGAGGAGAAGGATGTTCAGCCAACTTGTCCTTCTTTTTCATTTTATGCTTCTTTCTCTCCTTGGACCAGGGAAGGTCGGTCTCGACTGACTTTCCCAGAGTTGCAGGTATCAGAATAGGCAATTCCTATCCCTTCTAAAGTGGAGGTCTGACAGTAACCTCTGAAGAAACAACATCACTGCAGGAACACTTTGCAATGGAGGTGTGGGCAGCTGCCTCACCATGTGAATGCTTTGAGGAAGAATGAGTTTTTAAAGCCGGATCGGAATGAAAAGTACCAGTCAGAGAGCGTTGTGATGACTTCCTGGATGGTTCCTTTGAGGCAGTCACTACTTTTACAGCTCAAATCTTGGAGTCTTGATGGTGATCAAAATCCTTTGACATTTGAGAAGATGATGGTGTGTCGGCCACTTTCAAGTACTGTTCATAGAGCAGAGCCTTGAGCCTCAATTCCCTGTTCCTTCAAGCCTGAGGAGTGAAGGCCTTGCAGTGTTAACATGAAGTGATGGCGTGAACCTTGCCGAAACAGAGAAGGTACTTTGAATGTCCATCGTGGCCTGGAATCTTTGCATTGCATACCAAGCAACATTTGAATGAAGCAGAAGACATATGAAAATTGAAAGAGAAACTTTTAGATAATAATGTTTCATAGCTGGTAGTGTGGCAGACAGAAAAGAAACTGAGGTGCTTTTGGCGTGCTCGGTATTTATATACCACTGGGAAGTGTGCAGAGCTACCACTAAAAAGCTTTGCCTAACTGCTTTATAATGTTCTAAATGTTGGTCTGTGCAGGCACAGTAACCCACTTGTGTGATTCACAGAGACCACAATGAAGAAATAATGTTTATTAATGCTTGACATTTAAACTTTAATACTGCAGGCATTTTAATTTAAAGCAAATGTATCATAAATCAAAACTCTATACCATAACAAATTTATGGATAGGACCACTCATGATCAGAATACAAATACAATTTAGGCTTGGTTCAAAGGCATGGATGCAAGTCCTCTAGTTCATCACTGCCCATCCCTTGCTGTTCAGAATTCTAATATTTAAAGTACTTAACCTGGGCTATAGAAGCTTCTCCAGATGGTTTCCAGAAAGTTGAGTGCTAATTGAGGATCTAAGCAGCTACTTATTGGAGGAGGCAATTTGGTTGTATTCATAACTTTCTGAAGGTCCTTGGTCAGATGCTTCCATATTTAACTCATTTTACTCCATGATCCACATGGAAAATAAAGAATTGTGGATTCAGACTGTTACATACTTAAATGCATACCTTGGCCACATCATGGTGCTTGGATTGTATCTTATTTTTCTTGATTGCCAAGTGCTGAGAACATATCTAGTAGGTAATTGTTGGCATTCAGTTTTTCTAAGCCTAACATTTTGCAGAAGATGCTACTCTAATTCAGGGTTTGGCTATGGACCATAATCTCAGAGTGGCACTGTGAGACTTGAGTACTGAGTATTAAATGTAACAGTTATTATTCAAAGCATTGTTGTGGTTTGTCAGTCTATAAAGAGTAGGCTTTGTTTCATTATGTGATCTGAGTGATTTAGGTTGACTCATAAGAGTGCTGCACTACTGTCTTACATAGCAATTCTCAAAAGTAATTCCCATTTAATAAGGTTTCTGATCTAGTGTTTGAAGATTGCAACTTTAAGGTGCAGTCTTATACATATCTCCTCAAAAGTAAGACCCATCGAATCCTAGTAAGTGTGAATCAGATTGCACCTTAAATTTCTCTTTTCTAATTTCTTACTTGGTTTATGGAACCCTAAAACTTCTATTTTTTAAAAAAATGTCAAAATCAGTCTTTCATTATTGTTACATTGAGGTCATATTTCAAAAGATCATCAAGTTGTGTTTGATTTACAGTCTTTGGATATTTAGTTACCATCCACAGTGTCCATATTAATTTATTATAAGATAACACTGTTAACACAGAAGTAGTCCACATTCATTCAGTTAAAAGTCTGGATTCCATTGCTTACAGTCCCCATCACTTTTGATGTTACTGTCTTGTTTCCTCCCGTATAAAATAATATTTTTTTCTTGCAAAAAACACACCCTTTGGGTTATACCCTAGAATTCTGAATTATACTGGATGTCCTAAAATCTTTATAGATATACTGTACCTGGTTCTTCAGGACCATCCTTTTCTTTAAAAAACAAACAAAAACTTGAATTGTGAATCAGTCATAATTACATTTGTACATGTTGACGCATCAGTATACTGTAGTTTCTGTAACAGAAGAAGTCAGGGAACCACTTAATCATTTGCATTTGCAGCAGGAATGGCTGAATAAACTACAGAGCTTTCCTCTGGCTTGTTTATTATGTTGCCCAAAATGCAAGCACTGCTTCAATTTGTTTTCACACACATACTACATCCCAAGAAGCCAAACAAAGAATCCCAGGTCTGTCCTGTGGCTTCTTTGTCTGGCTTGTTGTGGAACTGGGAGAGAGGGAAGCCTGGTTGCAACATAGCTGCAGCCACATCCAAGCAACATGGCTGAATAAAGCAAAAGCTCAGGGTTATTCCCCCCCCCCCGCAGGAAATAAGCGATGGAGCTTTTGCTTTGCTCAGTCGTACTGTAGGTGGGAGTGACCAGGCCATGTTCATCAAAACACTGCTCATACAGAACAAGCCAGGACTCCCAAGGTTCCTTGGCTTGTTTTAGAGGGTGAACCAGTCCAACGTGGGAAAATCTGGTGTTTATGCTGAGTTGCATATTCACATTTTCTTACCTTGCTTTCTTTGAATGAACAGCATTCGAATTTGAGATTTAAAGCAAATTTGCACAGATCTATACTTCTGTATTGTCAGGGTTTTAAAAAATAAAATAGGAATGAATTTTAGAACTGGTAAGTTGCAGTTGAAGGTTATTTGTCTTGACCAAGTGAATTTCTTGATTTAAAGTGAGTGTTTTTGAGCCAGGAAAGTACCTTTTCAGTACTTGGTCAATGCACTTTTGTCTCTAGAGTCTTAGAAATTAGAGTGACTTGGCTTTTTCATTAACTTGAATCAGGGAGTTAGGTTTTATATTCTGTAATATAGTCCAAAATTAAACCACATTTTTCGAGCTCAGATGTGACAAGAGGTTTGTAGGTTAACAACCCACGAACCTCATTACAGTAATGCAACACAAAGGCAGAGGGAAACATGCAGGCAGAATTCTCACTTCCAGTCCAAACCCCAGTTCCCATTTTTTTAACAATGCTCATTTCCAATTGAATAAACAGAGTTTATTGAACCAAAATCATTACTTCTGAATTGGGCCTTTGCCATCTTATTTGATTATAAATGTGCCTTTTCAATTTGATTTTAAAAGTTAACATATTTCAGTTGACTTGGCAGCTATTTTAATCTCTCATGAGCTTTACTGACATATTTTGATTATGTACCACTGTACCATGCTATACCTGGCATTTTTAATCCTCATTTTCCTTCATGAGCTGATAGGATAGTGAAAAATCTTGTTAAGCCACTGGAGGCATCTGTAACTAGTCAGATGAAGTCAAAAGCCATTTCTACTTTAACCTGTAAAACCTCCAGTTCCAACTGACAGTACTAATTCAATATTTTAGTGATAAATTTCTGCTACATTATGTACTGCATGCATAGTAAATGAGAGAGAGAGATAACAAGTGAATTGTTTAATTGAGGATTGGTGGAACTGTCCCACACTGATTTACCTTATATGCATGACAGATGTTCACAGTCTGCCCAGAAATAGTTGAATAGAAAAAAGTGATTATACTGTAGTTAAAAACTATTAAAGTAGGTTTTTTAGCTTTAGGTTTGATTATGCTGCTTCCATCAGTTTTCTAAAACACTGGTATCTGTTTTCTTTTGAACTGCCTCTTTGTGAAATATAGGTGATCAGAGAATATTAAAGGAAGTATTTGTTTTCTCTTCAGTTTGAGATCTCATTGAGTAAATTAAAGCTATTATTTATTATTCTAAGAAAAGGAATGCTTTTAGTATCTTTTAATGTGGAGAATCTAGAATATTTTCTATTATAGTGAAATATAGGCCTCCCCCTTTACCCATCTGCCAAACCTATGTCCACAGTTTCAGTTATCCACCCCTGAAAAAAATAGGGAACACATACCATAGAGTCACACTGGGAAATGCCTAGAGCGATGTCCTCTCTAGGAATCGATAGGTCCTCCAACGCAATTCTATGGTATGTTTGTACCCGAAGTCCTTTATTTTAATAGGGTTTGCTATTATCTGTGGTTTCACTTATAAACTTTAAATCCAGGAACATATCACCCACAGATACAAGGGGCGGCCTGTAAAATGAAAACATCAAAACCATCATAACTTTTTAAATGTAAGTGTTGTTAGAATGTAGAGAGTTGTTTCATTCTGGGATAGCAAGTGTTAGTTGGTTAAATTAAGTTACCTTGTTTAATAAATTAAGTTGTTTTAAAATGTGGATCCCTAAATTATTGTTGTTTTTGCAAATTTACAAACATAGTTTCTACCTGCAGTATCAATATGCTTTATGCCCTATTGTAGTTAGGATGCTATTTCAGAAGTCAGGAGTGGAATTTTAACTTGTTGACATACTTGTCCTGAGTTGACCTTTTTGAGATTATCATATTAGGATTAGCAAATAAATGTGTGTATATTAAAAACTGCCATAAGGTAGAGATCTTCACTGTGTACCAGAAATCCACATTCTTTACATAGATTAAGATGACCATGAGAACTAATCCAGAATTTCAGAGTACTATGTAGTGACAAGTAAACTGAAAAATTGAAGCATTTCCTTCTATAACATAATTTAGATGCTTGCTTATAGGCCCACTTAATTAAATTGTATGAAGAGATAATTATTTATTTAGCTCCATACTAATAAGTATGCAAAATAGGTTGGAACACTGACCAGGAGCATTATTAGCCAAACATTTTTGTTTTGTTGCGTCAAAGTAATAAAATTATTATGACAACTCTGTTGTAGAACCATAGAAGTGGATGACTTCTGTTAATTTTTCTCAGGAACACTAATATGGATTGATAACTTGGAAAAGTAATTGAGTTGCAACAGACCCTCTGTTTTGTCATTCAAGATTGGCAGCAGAAAGTGACAGTGCAGAGGGCAGGATGGACAGCAATGTCACCTGTTGCTGCTCCTTCCTTTCTCTCATAAATTTAATGGAAGCCATACAGCTCCACAGGAATGTTAACAGACCAATTGATTGTATTGGTTCCAAATGGTTAAATTTGTTCAGGGAAGGAGAGTTGTGATCACAGAAGACCCCTGCCATAAGCTTAACTTTCTTTCCATGAAGAGAAGGTCACACAGTGAAAATTTTGAATGCAACCCATAGCAATAGGGCACATCAGGGTGGTAAGCAGAATATAGCACTACGTATCCTTCCCTTTGAATAGGATCACTTACTTCTGTGCACATATCCTGTGGAAGGGGAGGATGCAGTGCAATAGAAGACTATTGTGGATAAGGCTCCAATCCTGTACCCATATATCTGAACAGAAGCACCATTGAACTCAGCAGAACCTGTTTTTTGATTGGACATATTTAGGATTCATGTTCAGTGCTGGAGACCAGGGGAGAGACTGGAGCTGAGCTTTCCACCTGATTTGCTCTACCCTATCAGTCAGGACCCTAATGAGGCCTGATGCTTGAAGTCCAAGCTGGAGTGGGTGCTTTTTGGAGAGAAGCTGAATTAATAGCAAACAGATGAGTGGGAGGGGGTGAGTTTGAAGGAGAATTGTCAATCTTTACCTCCCCAGGTGAGAGATAGGAAAAGGAACAGAGAGAGGAGATCCGGGTGAGAACCCAGATCTGGGGCTACCAATCAGTGTCTATAGGTCATTTATGAAGAACTCCATGTTGTCTTTCTGGAATGGAGATAGAGATAGTTCGCCCCTGTATCCATTGTGAATATATTGGATATATTCCTGGATTTACCTTGAATATGTGAAATCATGGATAATAGCAAACCGTATTGAAATGAATGACTTCAAGCCCAACTTCTGGTGGAAGTATACCACAGAAAGTTGCTGGAGGACCTAGAAAATGCCTACAGATGACTTTTTTTTTTCCCAGATGTGGCTAAGTGAAACCAGGGATACCGATCCTGTGGATATAAGGGTCAACCTGTATTTTTATAATCTGTATCATATCTTCTCCTTGTGTGGTGCTAAACTGATAGGTTTTTCTACTATTTTATTCAACATTTTTGATATTTTAACAGGTTTTTGTGACATAATTACCTGTTGGTACTTGTTCAGATTTTTTTTTTGTTAATTGTTGTATATAATACTGTTCATCTGATATATTTTAAGCTACTTTAGACACAATTTTGTGAGAAAGTGGCATACAAATAAATGATGACAGTGGTTTATTTTTATTTTTTGTCTTTTTAATTTAATGTATATCCCACCTTTCTGCCAGTACAGGATTCAAGGCAGCTTACAACCATTTAAAAACACAGTTCAACTAAAAATTAATAATACAAAAGTTAAAACACAATTAAACTAGAGTTCTCTTTTTTAAAAATCACAAGTTAAAAGTACATTTAAAACATAATAAATAGGAACATGACACACACACCCATTTTTAAAAGCTCCATCTGCTGCAACAACTTAAAAACCAATGCCTACCTAAATAAAAAGGTCTTTATCTACTGGCAGAAAGACGGCAGGATGGGGTCAACTAGACCTCCTGTGGAAGGGATTGTCTAGGTTGATTCGAGGAGGAATCCATTACTCTTGGGACATCCTTGCACTACCCAGAGGAGAGGCAGGAAGAATAATCAGGTCTCGTGATAGTCGGAGAGGGCCATTGACTCCATCCCCTCTAGCTATCCAGGAGGCCAGTTCTTCAACTTGGGAGCAGCCACAGAGGAGGCTGTCTCTCATGTCCTTGCTAAATGTGGCTATGATGGTGGCTCGACTGAGAGAAAGCCCTCTCCTGCATGTCTTAAAGCTTGGGCAGGCTCATAGAGGGAGATACGGTCTTTCATAGTCCAGACCCAAGCCATATAAGGCTTTAAAGATCACAACCAGCACTTTGAATTCTTCCTGGAAACATATCAGCAGCCTCTGGAGCTGTGTCAGCATTGGAGCTACATGCTCCCTATAAGCTACCCCAGTCAGCAACCTGACTGCTGCATTTTGACCATGCTGCAGTTGAAAAAATCCAGGCTCAACTGGTGTTGTAATGTGTGTAATATGTTTAACTGGGTTTATATTTTAGGCCACATTTTTTTTCTCTTTCTGCCTCCTCTGGTTTATCCATGCTGAATAATATAAATGCTTCTAACTGTATTGTAATTTGCTGGAGGTTTTGCAGTTGGTTTTATGATGTGTTTTTAAGGACTTTGTGAGCCATCATGAAAGCCAGGTGTGGTACAAAAATGTTTTAAATAAATAAATAAATAAAAGAGCATGATAAAACAGCATTAATTTGTAAATAATTTTGTCTGCTGTAGCTTTTATCAGATTCGTGTATCTATGAAAATTCCTCCAAGAGTCCCACACAAAATTGAAGCAAGCTTGTTACATGCAGCCAGTAAGTGTGAATATTTTTCATTACTATTTGAGTTTTTAATTAATGTATAATAATTGTTGAAGCACTGTCAGTGTACTAAATATTTGTTAGGACTTTATCAGACTAGCCACTGAAAATGTTCTTTCGCTGGCATAAAAAACCCACACCATTTTTATGCCGGCAAAAGAATGCTTCCCCCCTACTCGCCACCTTTCCTAGTAAAGGCAGCTCCAGCAATAAAGAGGAAGTTAGTGGAGCCACATTCACTTCCTCATTCGAAATCCCGGATACTGAAATCGCATGGAAAATTCAAAAGTAAAAAAAGAAATAAACATGTAAAATTTACATTAAGCACACTAAAAAAAACTTCAAAGTAACCTGGGGAGTTTCATAAAAGTTTGCCACTTGCCTGGATGTTGCGATCTCACCTGGAAGTGTTCTGACCGGTCCAGCCACTATCGGGATAAGTATGAGATTTAAATGGCCAGAGGTTTTGCAGAGTAAGTACGAGATTTAAATGGCCAGATGTTTCGCACACCGGCAATGTTGGCACAAAAGCGGCAGGGGGAATCTATTGACAGCTTAAGCGATCAATTAAAAGTTTTGGGCTGAGAAATGGCTTGGGTCCAACTTATCTCCGGAACCGCCTCCTCCCATACAATCCTCCCCGCGCACTCCGGTCCTCTGGGAGGAATTTGCTTCAGCCACAAAAATCTAGGCTGTCTGCAACCTCCCAGAGGGCCTTTTCGGTAGTCGCCCCCAAATTGTGGAATGACCTGCCGAATGAGATCCGTCAGATAACGAGCCTGAGTGGCTTTAAAAAAGCACTAAAGACGGATCTCTTTCGGCAGGCCTTTCCTAATTAGATCCCGGCCTCAGGGGATCCTGGCCTCTTCTAGGCTGCTGGCCATTTATTATATTTTATTGTATTTATAGTTTTAAATGTGATTTTAGATTAGTTGTTTTTAATTTATATTTGTTTAATGTTTTTTTATGGGGGAGGGTGGGAGTGGGGGTGTTTAGGGATTTTATTTGTATTGTATTTTAAATTCTGTAAGCCGCCCCGATTGTTTTAACAGAGGGGCGGGGTATAAATAAATTTTATTATTATTATTATTATTATTTAACCACAAAACGGGAATGTTGTTTGATCCATGCGTCCTTTCATGGTTATGTGGCATTGTTATGATGCCGTATTTTGAGTGTCTGATAAAGTCCATAGTTAAGCAGGCATGTGACTTGATAGTTTTATTGACTGATTTCAAGGTAAGTAAAGAAGTATAAGGATAGATATGTTTTTTTAAAGAACTTGAAGAAATGTAAAATCTTACAAGTCAAACACAAACAGTTTTATTATGCAAAAGTGGGTGTAAACTTGAGCATAAATGCATGTATTTTCAGTAGTTCTCTTTTGTGCACCACACAGAAAAATTAACTAGTTCTTTACAAAAATCACAATCCTTAATGAAGTCTTACTTCATCGCATTGATACTGAAATGAGAAATATGAGTACTGCTGGGTTTAACAAGCGTTTTTAAAGATTTACTTAAAATATATTGAACCTTTTAAAAGAAGCAGAAAAAACTACTAGATACTGTAAGAGTATTTCAAAATTTGCTCTGATCCTGCTGCATTTTCTGACTTCTCACTAACTCTGTTTTGTTACCTATTAACACAGCTGATGATATGCTACACTGTCGTAGTGCTATTATTCCACTTTAACTGCTCTGGCTGCCTCCTGTGAAATTCCGGGGTTTGTAGTTTAGTGAGGCCTAAGAGCTCTCTGGCTGAGAGGTCTAAATGCCCCTCCCTAAACCAGGATTCCACAGGAGGCAGCCAGAGCAGTTAAAGTGGAATAACAGTGTGGCGTGATAATCTCAATATTATGTCTTTCTTGGAAATTCTACTGGATTTTGGATTTGGTTTGGTAATGTTACTGTTATCTGTGAACTTAACCAAAACCTTAACTTATAAACTTAAATTAACATTATTGGGTCAACAACAGGATTAAATTGTTTAAATGACAAAACTATGTATTAGAAATATTAGTTTGTTAAAAATATCAATTGCCATTTTGTAAGAAGAGTCAGAATCTTGACATGTGAATCTTGATTATCTCTTAACCATATTATTATCTTCAGGTGCAGACCTTGCCTTTCCAGCATCAGTCCATGACAATATAATCTGTAGTAAAACCTTTCAAATTCTCTACAAAAATGAGGAGGTGACTGTAAATGATGTTATGATCTTCAAAGTTAAAATGCTGCTGGATGAAAGAAAGGTAATATTCTCTTTGCATATGCTTAGCAATTAACATAATATTTAACATTTTAAATATTCCACTAGTTCAGCTGAGTAGATGGCCATTTTGTCATTACTAGAGCAAGCATAACACAGTAATGATCCTGTCCTCCACGACAAACATGGGTTTCAGCACAGTAATAGATGTGAAAAGCATGATATGGCAACACTGACAGACACTCCCATAGCATCCCTGGTAGCTGCAGTCTATCAATACCACCATCACATTGCCTGTGCAAGGAAAGATAGCTAGGTAACATATAGCAACAAAAATGACAGGAATTTCATCCAATACAATGATTGCAGCCTACCCAATACACACACAGATATGTACACAGATGTATAAACACTGTCAGCAGCACTTCACACATCAGAGATATCCCATGGTCAAAATGCAAGCATGTAGAATATGAGTTCCAAAAAGAAGGGTTTGAATCCCATTGAGATGTTAAGTGACTGCAATATTGCAGTGGCAATAGCAATAACAGTATGCCAAGTGTTTACTAAACAATATAGGTGGCTGCATTCTTCATGACCTTCACCAGTATATGATGTGCTTCCCTGAATTTGGGAGTTTATAAGCAGATGGACCTCGCTTAACCTGTATATTTAATCTTACGTGAGAGACATCAATGTTGTCGCCTGAATAGGGGAAGGCTATTTAGCAAATACACAGTTGGCCTTAATTGCAGGGAGAGGATAGAAGAAATTAAAGAGCTCTGCGTATCCATTGCTTTTTCTGGAAGTAAGCAAGGGGATCTTGTAGCACCTTTGAGACTAACTGAAGGAGAGAAAATTGTAGCATAAGCTTTCATAGACTTAGTTTATTTCCTCAAATGCTGGAATGAATTGGTGCCCAGGAGCAAACCTTATAAGCAGGCTGTAGAATAGCCATAGAAATGCAAAAGAAATGCAAAACTAGTGGGTGTGGTGATGAGGTCACTAGTTAGTTTAACAATGGTTGTTGAGGGACAAGGCAAGAGGAAAGATTTAGCTTAAAGCCAGGGTGGGTGGATGGCCATATAAATGTTGGAAGATGTTTTGGAATGTTGTGTGATGCTGGCCCATGAGCACCCTTGTGAGACTAGGGTATTAACTAGTGTTGTTATATGTATAATGTGCCAGGAAAGTATTATCTCTGTTCAACCCACTGTTGATGGACTGGAATTTGTGGATATATTCCAATTCAGCTGTTTCTCTTTCCAGTTGTCCTTTATAGTTCTTTTGTTCAAGTACAGCTATCCTGAAGTCAGGGATAGAGTGCCCAGGGAGATGACGTGTTCTTCTTTACTGACTTAACTCTTAACTGGCTTTTGTACATTTCCATTCCTGGTGTCTGATTTATGTCCATTTATCCTCTGGCACAGAGACTGGCCATTTGCCCGATGTAGCGTGCTAAAGGCTATTGTTGACAGAGGATGGCATATATCACATTAAAGGATGAACAAGTGAAAGTACCTCTAATATTGTGGGTTTGATTAGGTCCTGTGATGACATTTCCTGCGTAGGTGTGTGGGCAGAGTTGGCATCTGGGTTTTTGGCAAGGTCTTGTACCTGTCTCCCCATCTGTGGTGTGCATCTTCCTGAAAGTATCTTTCTGAGTTTGGGAGGCTGTCTGTAGGCAAATACAGGCCTGCCACCAAGAGCCGTTGAAAGGGCAGTGTAATTGTCCAAGATAGGTTGTAGTTCAACAATGATGTGTCTGAGGGGTCTCAGTTGAGAGCTGTATGTGACCACTAATGGGATTCTGTCATTTTCTGTCTTCGATAGATTAGTCCTAGGTACAAGTCTTGCCTTGTTGGGTGTTTTTTTTTTTTTTAAACTTCATGTGGTGGGTACTGTAGCTTGAGGAATGCTATTTGTAATTCCATGACTGAAATTGTCAGCCTGAGCAGATGCGATTATATCAAAGGGCTTGGCTGTAAACTATGGATTTGGTAATGTGTTCTAGGAGGAAACTGGAGACATGTAAGGACATGTAGCAGTCAGTGAAATTGTGATATAGTATGGTGCTCAGGTGTTTGTTGTGTAGCTGTACATTGGTGTTCAGGAAGTGGACTTGTTCTATAGATAGATCTAAGCATTGATGGTGGGGTGGAAGCTGTTGAAATTCTGGTTGAATGTCTTGAGTGAGTTCTCTCCATGAGTCCAAATTATAAAGATATCACCAGTGTACCTCAGGTAGAATAGAGGTTTCTGGGTGCAGGAGTTAAGAAAGTGTTATTCTAGGTCACCCATGAAGTTGTTGGCATATTGAGGTGCCATGCATGTGCCCATGGCATTACCGTTGATTTGAAGATATACAATATGTTATTACCAAAAGTAAAGTAGTTGTGTGTGAGAACAAAGTGACAGACCTTGGTGGCTAAGTCTGCTGTGGTACCATCTGGAATGATGTTTCTGACTACTTGGAGTCTATCCTTGTGTGGGATGTTGGTATATAGGGATTCCACATTCGTGGTGGCTAAGATGGTGTTCCCTGGAAGGTTCTAGATAGACTGTAATTTCTGTAGGAAGTTGGTAGTGTCCTTCACATAGATTTATTTGTGTGTGTGTAAGAAGTACATACATCCTCCTCCTAAACATGGTTTCTTCATATATTGTTGGGCCCATTTCTTTGATGACTTCTATAAAAAGCTTTTCCTTTGCAGCTGCTGTTGCAGGAGTGGAATTGGGATTCAATGTTTATGTCTGGGTTCTGAAGCAATAGGACTTGTTTATCTGGCCTTTGTTTCTTTTTGTTCTCTTTGACTATTGAGTGTTGAATGTTTGTGCCTAGTGCCTCCACATTGCCAGACTTCCTGCATGAGGAAAGCTCCTCCTTTTAGCTAGGCATAGGATCATGATGATACAGCCCTGCAGCTTGCAGCTTGGTTTGATGAGATTGGTGTTCCCTGGCTGGCACTTCTATGCTTTGGAGCATGTGCTATAATTGGTTGCATAGTTGGTTAGAATTCTGTACATTGTCACTAAAGAGGGAGAAATTTAGCCCAGCCATTTTTCAACTTTTCACTGATTTCACTGGAAGTGTAAAGAGTTACATAACCTCTTCTGTAGGCGTGGTTTTGCACCATTATTACAAGCTACTTACCCCAAGTGAGCACAGCATTTTGGCTAACTTACATTTCTCTCCCATCATGCCCCCATATCCCACTAATTTCCCCCCTTGAACTAGTGGTGGTCTGCTGCACATACCTACTGCCAGTGAAAACTGAGCCCCTGGATTACCTAAGACAGTGTGTCTTTGGCCTCACCTTTTACCAATGGAAGGAGATTTAGGAATGACCCTATCCTTAACTAGCATGGGTGTGGGAGTACAGCATTTCAGGTAAGGCCTTTCTGATAGGACCTGCAATCATTAAATAGGTGCGGTACAGCTTATATCCCTAATAAAATCTAGGATTTTATATTCACATACATCTTAGATTCTACAAGAGACATGGAAGACTATTGCTATTTACTGCTCTGCCTGCTATTTTATTCATTTTTATTGTAGCATATCTTATTACTGTATTTCAAGCTATTGCGAACAGCCCGAGAATTGAACTGAAATGACGGGCAGTATACAAACACTTTAAGTTAGTAAATAAGTGAAAGATAGAATTGCACAATAAAACCATGGTTTTTATTAGAAATAATGTTTGTCTTTTTTCAATCTCTTTCCTAGATTGAAGACTCTCTTAACGAAATGAATTTCCTGCTTTCTTTAGATCTACACTTTACAGATACAGATTATTCGTAAGTTCAAAACTAAATTATGTTTTATTGTTGAATATTGCAGACTTCCCTCAAGTAGGAAGTCTTTTGTTCAGAGTTCTATGTGTACCATTTTATGCAAAGAATTCCCTGTTTGTTTCAATGTTAGTGGAGAGTACCACATACTAAATAAACTTCATTCTTGTGTAGAGATGCTCCTAATTGTAATGATGTGGGAAAGTCTATGGATGTGTATTTTTGAAATTTATGGATGTATTGCCTACAAAACAATTCCTGGATTGGACTGTATGACATGATATACAGAGTACATTATAAAAGTTGTTGAAATTTAATGTGTGTATAAGAAGTAATTTTATGAGAGATTATCCAGACATAAATGCCTGGACTTGAACATTTTTGTTATGTTTCATGTTTTATAGTTGTTGCTATCATTTATAGATTTTTTTTATCCCATGTATATGTATTCCTCAAAGTCTGGGCACTTTCATGTATGTGCATGATATTGATTTCACTGAGGCTTGCACATCTTCTGTGCACATACAGGAGCTTTCAGTCATTTCAGTGACCAGAACTTCACTAGTTCATTTGAGGTTCTGCACATCAAACAGATTATTAATTATGGATGAGTATGTTCTATAAAAACAAGTAACTGCACAGTGCAAATGCAGTGGTTTGAGTTTAAGCTTTCTTAATTGTAGTATTACTTTCAAAATGGTCATTGTGATTATACTCTTGTTCTTTTAGGCCAGAGGATCTGAACACATTGCAGCTAATTAGCAGCCGAACACTAAAGTTGCACTTTACCTTACAACGAGGCCTTCATCACTATGTCAATGTCATGTTTGATTACTTTCACCTCTCTGTCATTTCTGTTATAGTCCATGCCTCCTTAGTTGCTCTTCATCAGCCATTGATAAGGTAATTAATATGAAGGTTGGTGTTTTACACTTTTTTCAATATTAGTAATATAAGATGTACTACATTCTTATTACTTGTTTGTTTGCCTCATCTTTAAAACAATACAGTTGGATCCCGTATCTGCGGAATCAATACCTGTGGTTTAAGTTATCCGTGGCTGAACAAATAAAGACACATATCATAGAGTCACACTGGAAAATGCCTAGAGAGGTGTCCTCTCTAGGAATTGCTAGATCCTCCAACACAACTCTATGGTATATTTGTACCAGGAATTCTTTATTTTAATAGGGTTCACTGTTATCCAGGGTTTCAAGTCTCTGGGCTAAGTCTGGGAACCAAACCCCCACAGATATGTGGGTCCTACTGTAGTTAGTTTGAATGGTGATTACTTGAATTGCATTTTATAGCTACAGTCTGCATATGACTATGGTTACATACAACTTTAGCCCAGAGTTTGCAAGAACTGAGCAAGGATTTTACTTTGAGGGGTTTATTGTTCGTTGGAAGGCTCCGTGAAGGCCTGGGGAGGGTGGGGGAAGGCCATGGGGAGGGAGGGGGGAGGTTGGGGGAGGCCTTCACGGAGCCTTGGAAGGCTCCCTGAAGGCCTGTGGAGGGTGGGGGAAGGCCCCGGGGAGGGAGGGGGGAGGTTGGGGGAGGCCTTCACAGAGCCTTGGAAGGCTCCCTGAAGGCCTGGGGAGGGTGGGAGGAGGCCGCGGGGGCCTTCACGGAGCCTTGAAAGGCTCCGTGAAGGCCCCGGGGAGGGAGGGGGCAGGATGGGGGGAGGCCTTCACGGAGCCTTCCAAGGCTCCGTGAAGGCCCGTGGAGGGTGGGGGGAGGCCGCGGGGGCCTTCACAGAGCCTTTCAAGGCTCCGTGAAGGCCCTGGGGAGGGAGGGGGGAGGATGGGGGGAGGCCTTCACGCAGCCTTGGAAGGCTCCGTGAAGGCCTGGGGAGGATCCGTGAAGACCCCGGGGAGGGAGGGTGGAGGGTGGGGGGAGGCCTTCACGGAGCCTTGGAAGGCTCCGTGAAAGCCTGGGGAGGGTGGTTGGAGGCCGCGGAGGCCTTCACGGAGCCTTCGAAGGTTCCGTGAAGGCCCCCGGGAGGGAGGGGGAGAGTTGCAGAGGCCTTCACGGAGCCTTGGAAGGCTCCGTGAAGGCCTGGGGAGGGTGGGGGGAGGGCAATCAATATTCGCGGTTTTTTGACATTCGCAGGGGTCCGTGGAACCTAACCCCCGCGAATGTCAAGGGACAACTGTACTAGTGACATAATACCTTTAATGTATATTTTATGAGGAACCGGTTTCTCATTCATTTGATTCTAAGACAATGGCCAGACTGTAATCTTTTTGTTTTTATTTTGTAATACAGGAACTGTCGTGCTCATTTCTCTAAAATGTTATTAAAATAGGTTTATACAAACTGAATCGTAGAAGTAATTATAGTTCAGTATAATATCTTTTAGAACATCTTGAGAGTCAAGAGCTTATTGTGGCAGCCACAGTAAAGTCTAATCAGTGCTGATTGCTGCCTGTTTCAGCTTAAGTACTAAATTCAGTTCCTCATATTTTTAGCCCATATTCAAGAATGATAAGAATACTGAAAAGCTGGATGGAGTGCCTGGGAACACATTAACATGGCCAGCACAAACTGAAACACCTGGAATTTAGCATGGAAGCAACTTTTCCTCAGCTGAAATAAACTGAAGGCTTTTTCCAGAACAAGCTTTAGGGGCTGTTATTATATTTCTGTTGTTGCAAAAAGTATGAAATCTGAAACATGATAAGCACTTTTGCTGTAAATTTTATTATTTTATTGCAAAGAAAGCACTGTAGAAAGAAGCAATAGAAATTGAATAGAAATAGAAACTATAGAAATCTTTTTTATGTTTTCCTTTCTTCTAATGCTTTTGCTTAAGATTTGGAGGAATGGCTTAAAATTTTGCTTGGGGCTCTGCATTATTTATGTGGTATTCAGACACTTTAGGTTGCATTCCATGAGTGGTGCTCCTACTTAGAAAGTTACCCTGGCCTAATTTTGAGAATCTCCCCTTCAAGAATCCTTGCCTCAATCAGCAGGCTCCCCTGACCCTTTGAGCAGGGAGGCCAGTCTGCAGCAGATAGTTCTGGAGTCAATCTTTTATATTTCTTTGGGAAGTTAAGTAATCAAATATGTGCTTCCTGTGATCAGTGGCATTCCTGTTCTCTTCTTTGAATGTCTTGTATCTATCTAAAGTTTTTCTATTGTGCATGCTGAAAAGTCATTGACATCTCTAACAGAAAAGTTGCTGTTTTCCTGTCAGAGTCTTTGTGTGAGCACTGTAGAATCTGGGTAAGGTCCAGTAAAATATGGGCTAGTGTGCTGACCTCAGTATATCTTGTATTACAGTAAATCTCCTATTTATGCAAAATAATTCTTTGTGCTTTTGCCTGCTTCTAAACTTTGAGAAAGAGGAGTAATGCATTATATATCATCTAATCTGTAGTCGTTACACATGAAAGAAATTTGGAGGGACAAACATAAGTATATTCTTCTTACACTATGATGTTTCAGTCTGGTTTATCCATCACTCTATAGAACAGGCTTGGAATCTATAGTGTCCGCTGACAGTTAATATGATATAAACGAACAGGAAAGTATAGAAGAGCAAAACGAGAATCACTTAAGAGCATAGTAACAACAACAACAACAATAATATTTATTTATATCCCGCCCTTCTACAAAATGCAGTCATGGCGGCTTACAACATTTAAAATATATACATATAAAACCCTCCATCCCACCCATCCCTTAAAATACAATTAAATAATTAAATATTTAAAAATACTTAATAAATACTAAAACACACACACACAATAAAATAAAATAACTGGAATAGGGATAAGACCAATAAGATTTTTTTTTCTTCTGATGGCCGGGTATCTATTCAGGAAAGGCCTGCCAGAAGAGATCCGTCTTAAGAGCTTTTAAAAAGCTATTTAAGGTGGTAATGTGACGGATCTCGTCCAGCAGGCCATTCCATAATCTTGGAGCAATAGCTGAAAAGGTCGTCTGGGAGGTCGAGGAGAGCCTAGTTTTTAAAGGTTGTAGTAAATTCCTCCCAGAGGACCTGAGTGCACGGGGAGGGTTATATGGAAGGAGGCGGTCCTGAAGATAGGTAGGACCCAAGCCATTTAGGGCTTTAAAAGTGATAACTAACACCTTGTACTGGGCCCAGAAACTAATGGGCAGCCAGTGAAGTGATCTTAAGATCGGTGTTATATGGTCTCTTCTAGATGTACCCGAGACCAGTCTGCTGCCATATTCTGTACTAGTTGAAGTTTCTGGACCAAGCACAAGGGTAGCCCCATGTAGAGTGCATTACAGAAATCAAGACAGGAGGTCACCAGAGCATGTACCACGGACTCAAAGTCCCCGACTTTCAGGAAAGGGCGCAGCTGGCAGATCCGCCAAAGCTGATAACAGGCACTCCTGACCGTCTCATTTACCTGATTTGTCGTCTGGAGCGATGAGTCCAGGAGTACCCCCAAACTGCGAACACAATCCCTGGAGGAGAGCATAACTCCATCCAGGACTGGAGGTTGTATCCTAATACCTGGGTTCGGGGCTGCTACCATGAGAACCTCCATTTTGTCTGGATTCAGCTTCAGTTTGTTTTTCCTTATCCAGTCCATTGCTGTCCTAAGACAATCATTGAGAGAAGAGACACCATCTGAAGTCAGAGCCGAAGATCGAGACATGGAGAAATATATCTGGGTGTCATCAGCATACTGATAACACCCCGCCCCATGCCTCTGGATGATCCCTCCCAGTGGCTTCATATATACGTTGAATAGCATCGGGGACAGGATGGCGCCTTGTGGGATGCCACAATTAAGTTCTTTCCTTGCAGAGCGACTGTCCCCGAGCATCACCCTCTGGAATCTACCCAAGAGGAAGGAGCGGAACCACCGCAACGCAGTGCCTCCGATTCCTAGCCTTCTCAGGTGATCCAAGAGGATGTCATGATCTATTGTATCAAAAGCCACTGAGAGACTGAGTAACACCAACAGGGTCACATTATCTCTGTCGATGTTCAGGCGAAGGTCATCAGCTAAGGCAACCATGGCCGTCTCAACTCCAAATCCTGTCCTAAAGCCAGTTTGAAATGGATCTAGATAATCGGTTTCTTCCAAGACAGCTTGGAGTTGAAGAGCAACCGCTCTCTCGATCACCTTGCTCAAAAAAGGTAATAAAGAGACTGGCCTGTAGTTCTTCATATCCAGAGGGTCACGGGAAGGTCTTTTTAGGAGCGGTCTAACTGCCGCCTCCTTCAAGCAAGATAGAACGTGACCTTTCCTAAGGGATGCATTGATAATGTCCCTGAGGAACATCCTCAAGGGATCACTCCCCTGGACTGCCAGCCACGAAGGGCAAGGGTCAAGAGGGCAGGTAGTCTTCCTTACTCTACCAAGGAGCTTGTCCACATCATCAGTTACAGATTGAAACTGATCCAATATAACCTCATCAACAGAGTTACTGGACAACTCGTCAATTGAATCTGCTCCAACCCTGGCGTCCAAATTGGCTCTTATCTGAGAGATTTTATCTGCAAAGAAGTTGTCAAATGCGTCACAGCAGGCTGTTGTCAGGTTTAGGAATGAGTTCTGCACAGGTGGAGCCTGTGTCAGTTCCCTCACCACCCTAAACAGCTCTGCTGGGCGAGACTCTGCAGACTCAATACATGCAGAAGAGAAGGATTTCCTCGCTGCACGTATTGCCTTTCTATAGGAACAAAGAAATAACTGCATTGTCTTAGAACCACTGGTTTATGTGGACATCATTGATCTTACTGTATCATCTTTTCCAAGATTGACATGTATTTCTTCTTCACAGATAGTACCTAGACAGATGTCTTCATTCACACCTTCAAAGCATGTTGTACATATTTCATATAGTGTCTTTGGATAGGAAGGTACACTATTGCAACAAAGTTTGGGAAGGAAATGACCTAGTTAGTATTTGCCCTACAGTAACAGGGATTGTTTTCTTCTTCTTTTAATTAAAGCAGTAGCCCTTTTTCTCATTCTGTGAATTTCATTTCTGAAATCAGCATGCTCTAACATGCTGCATCTTAACTGTAATAAAAAAAGCAGCAGTGACAGATACAAAAGGAAAATTACTGGAAACATATTTCTTAGCTCTTGTCAACAGTAGAAGATGAATTGTGTGCTTCCTGTTGCAATACAGCCATTCATGGTACAGATTAGTAGGAAGAAGAGACAGCTGATTCCTTAACAGTGGATTACTTGTACAAGAAGAGTACTGTTATCCAGAAGATTAGCTGCTGACTGTGGTTGGTGGGAAATGGAGAAGATTAGATGTTATTGGATGGTGTTAGTGCTTCCACTGCCATTGCTCTTCTTCGCTTAAGCCTTTCATCCGCTGTACTTCTTCTCTCATTGTGGCAGCAATGCCTTCCTCTGCCTTTTGATTTCTTTCTTAGGATGTCAGCATAACTCAGGTGAAGGATATTACTTGCTAAAGGCAGTGGAAAGGAAATAAGTAATGGTAATGGTTCTTGTTCATTGATAATTCTTTGCATTTATAATTAATTTCTCTTACACCAAATGTGAGTCCATACTCATTTTTGCCTGACATAAAAGGCATAGCAGTAAAAGGACTGTAAAGTTAGAGTGCTACAAAACTTACAACCCCATGCAGACAAGCAGATATGTGGTTACTCCTAGGTTAGGCTGATGGCATAGATTGCAACAGCCAAAGGAGGATGGTGCAAAGAAGTTTCGTTCTCTCTCTCTCTCTCTCTCTCTCTCTCTCTCTCTCTCTCTCTCTCTCTCTGGGGCCAGTTCCACGACAGGAAAAAGTTCGCCAGATTTCGGATTACCGTTCTTTCGGATCAGGAGTGCATAAATCACACGACGCCTGGCATTTTCGGATGATGAAGCCAGATCCAGCAACTTTTTGTTTTGCATAATTCACACAGGCAAAGGTGGGGGGGGGATCGCCTCCAGATGATTAAAGCCAGGCAGGAGGCAGGGAGGGAGCAAGGAGGGGGTTATGGAGACCATAAATAATGAGAGGAAAGAAAAAGGACAAACAAACAAGGGATCGAAACAGCGATCTGTCAAACTCACCCCGTCTTCCCAGCCCCGAAAGGCTTCTATAAAGAAAGGAGTCAAAGAAAGCACGAACAAGCAAAAGCATGGTGGAGTGAGCTTCGATTCCCTTCATACATGCACACACAAACACACACCACAGAACTAGGGCTTGCCTCATCTGTTTTCCCTCCCTCCGAAGCCTTGAATAAAGGCAAGTGAATGGAAGGACAAACAAACAAAAGAACGAACATGCAAGCGTCTGTTTCCCAGCACACACACACACACCAGCGAAGCATCTTCCCACCCACCCACCCACCCACCAAAAGACAGACAGGAAGGGCTCGGTTTTCCAAAGTGGGTTGCAAGCAGAAGGAGGGCAAATTTCTTCTCTCCAACCCCTCAGTCTATTCGAATAAAGCAGAATGGTCACTCCAACCAATCAGGATTCAGCTCTGCTCACAGTAATTCGAAAAGGCAGATGCCAGTTTACGCGATCGTTAGTTCCCACGATAAATTATGCGCATTTTCGCGAACTTAATCAAAAAAGTGCGGAAAACTAGCGAAAGCTGATACTGTGCAACTTATGGGGTTTTTGCACCCTCTCCTTCTGAAAAGGGCGCTGTTGCTTCGAAATGCGTGGGAACTATCAGGCTTCTTGTCGCATCCTTTGAGGATTTATTTTGCCGTGTAAACGACCCCCCCCTTTCTCTCTCACACACACACACACACATATATTGTGAGAGACCATAAGCTGTATATGCACTCAAATTTTATGTTCCTATACTGTCACCCAAACTTGCAAGTAATTATATGCTTGCCTATTTGCAATTTTAATGGCCACAGCAGCAGGGGAGTGCGGAGAGGCCAACCTGCACCAGGTGACACCATAGGAGGGAGGGGTGACACCGGCCTCAGTAACACCACAGAACAGCAGTCTCTAGTTATTATTGTCCTAGCTATTTCATCCGCCCTGTTTTATTACTTGGAAACATCTAGCTTAAACTAGCAAGTTTGGAATAAATGGAGTGTACTATACTTTTACCATATTTCTGGCTATCTTCAGATGGTCTTAAAGTTATTTAAATTCTTGTTCTTGTATTAAAAAAAAAAACCACAACTAAAAGAAGCCTAACTTTGCAACATGCAAACAAAGTGAAGGAGAGCAATAACTCTCTGTAGTGCTAGTGTAACATGATTACATTACATTACAGTGCTTGGAATACACTATAGCAGGTCCCTTCCACTACACTATTTAAAAACTGTAAACTTTATACCTATAAACTAAACTGCTTCTTCTTACATGTGATACATTCATTTTGTACATATTTCAGGATTTTTGTTGTGATTTTTCTACTAGTTGCAAGCATGGGATATAATTATTTCGTTGGGTAAATGTAACTTTTTCCAAATAAGCTAATTGGTTAGAATTTTATTACAGCAGCACCAACTGAAATGGTAGAGTGTTTAGAATTCTGTAAATCACAGGGAACAAAGTAATAGCTGGTATCTAAAGAAGTACTAAAGAGATGACTGAGCACCTGGGCCTTCCCAGTGAAATGTTGGGGTTGGAGCGAGAAGATAGCAACAGAGCTTCCCTGACTCTTCCCCCTCGTCAGAGAGATGACAGATTTTCTAGAATGTGATTTAGGGGGATACAACAGGAAGAGAAAATTGGAAGAATAAGAATTTGGCAGAGCTCATTTATGTGAGCTGCCTTTCTTTTTCATTCACACTCCTTTGGTATAAGCCAGTCACTCTTAGCCTTTTCTTTACCAGGGACTCCCTTTAAATATCTTTTGTTGCCAGGACCCCCAAGACTCAACTCAGGATTTAAAACCCTAATATAACAATACAATTACACCATCTATTAAAACTTCCCTCAGATGCACTGGATGGGAAGGAAAGACTTTCCTCCTGCTTCTTCCTACAAGTCTGTGGCTGGAGCGGATTGAGTGACAATGTGCAGGCCCAGCCAGCCAGCCTTTACCTTGGCTTCTGTCGTGTGGCCACTGCACTGCAGGGAGGAGATGGGCCAAGCAGCCTTCAAGCCTTTGTGGATTCCATGCAAGGACATTGTGGCCTCCTGAAGGTCCCTGGGCCACAGGTTAAGAACCACTGGTATAAGCCATAGATTGCCTGACACCCACACCTTGCCATTTTACCAAATGCTTTCGAAAGTTGCCATAGTTTCAAAAATGGTGTGGCATGGAGGTCTGCTGTCTGAGAAGTGCTAGCACAAAGTTGTGTTTGCTGCTCAAAATTAGTTGCATATTTATTTGGAATGGCAAAAAAAATGAGTTACATAGAAAGTACTTACTGACAGAAAAGAGAATGGAGGTTGTGGACTACCAGATCTGAAGTTATATTTTCAGGCAAGCACTCTTTCTTGGATTAGAGATTGGATTTTACTAAAAAATGAAAAATATTTGGCCCTGGAAGGATTTAATTTAAGATTTGGATGGCACACATACCTATGGCACGGGAAAGTAAAAGAAAACAAAGAATTTAGCCATCAGTTCATCTGTAAAGCATTGCTTAATATCTGGTGGCAGAAGAAAAAAGTTATTATAGAAAGATTCCAGTTTGGGTGTCCATGCATGAGGCTTTCCACAAAAGATGGAGAGAATCAGAAAAATGGTTAAGGTATAAAGATTTGCTTACTAAATCTGAAAATAATACTTACAATTTGAAGTCAATAGAAGAACTAGAAAAGGAAAATATAAAGTTGAATTGGTTTTTTTATGCACAATTGAAAGAAAGATATAAAATAGATCTAAAATTAGAGAGCTTTGAATAAAAAACAGACTTAGATAAGTTTTGATAAAGTGGAAAATTAATGTCTAAATGTTTTTAAAAATTATTAGAAAGACACCAGAAACATGAAACAATTAAGGAATCGATAAAATGTGCTAAAGATTTTGGAAAAATGATTGACATAGAGTATTGGGGAAAAGCTTGAAGCTATACATAGAAGTTTACACTAAGCCAAAACCTAAAGGAAAATTTCTTTAAAATGCAAAATAGATGGTACCTGGCACCCGCTAAGTTGGATAAAATATATAAAACTGGGAAAAATAAGTGTTGGAAGCATCAGGAAGCGGTAGGAACTTATTATCATTCATGGTGGAGGTGCCCAAAAATAAAAAGATTTTGGTAAAAGATTCATAAAACGATGAATGAAATACTATATACAACTTACCCAATGAACCCCCATTTATATCTATTGAATATGACATTTATATTGGATAAGAAAATTGAATGACAGTACTGGAAATTAATACTTTACATGGTCTTAGCAGCTCGATTATTGTTAGCCAAACTTTGGAAAACTAGTTATATACTGACAACAGATGAATGGTTAGATAAACTTTTAGACATGAAAGACCTTGATAAATTGACAGCTGTGATAAATCAGAGATCCATAAAATGTGTTGACGAACTATGGGCACCAATTAATTTATATTGGGAAAATAAACTACTTCCATAAAATAGGAATTCACTAAGATAGGAATATGTGATCTAGACCAACAGTTTAAACTTTAAAAATTTATGCAGAGATTTTGTAGAAGTATGATATAAAAGAAAAAAGCTAGATGAGATAAATAAGAGAGATGATGAAAAATTATTTACATAAATTCAAAGTGAATTCGAAACATCTTTAAGATTTAATAGCCTGCGCAGTCAGGTAGATATTCGGAAGGAATGATATATGGATAAGGTACCAGAGGGAAAGGGGGCAAGATAGGAAGAATACACAGTATGATATATTACTAATTTAAATGTAAGAAATTGTGTTGACTTCTATTATTCTATGATTCTATGACTTTATTTTATCTCGAACTTTTTTCTTTGTTACAAACATAAAACATAACGGTCTATAGTGTCAATAATGTTCTTATTTTTTCTGTAATTAAATATAATGAATAAAGAAAAATTAGTTGCACATTTATTTGGATTCCAGACACCAGTTCATTCTCCTACATCCATCTAAAGTCCATATCACTTGTCAAAAATTTAGAAGGTGCAATGGCATGTATCCCGGGGTACAGAAGCCACTAAACAAATAGTTGAGGTTTAGATTTAATGCTGTTTGGTGTCCTACCTTTATCTCTCTAATTCTTCATTTATTTCTAGTCCAAAACTTTTAATTTTGTTCTCATTTGTTTTTAGCTTTCCTCGCCCCATCAAGAATACTTGGCTAAACAGGAATGCACCAGCACAAAACAGGGATTCTGTGATTCCTTCTCTTGAAAGTGTTGTCTTTGGCAACAATTACACCAAACAGTTATCGGCTGATGTAAGATTTTAATCATTTTGACTTTTTACTATTTTTAATAGGCTTGAAGGAATAAATATTCAGTATTGTTATCTAAAATGCAACACATATCTACAGTCTTACAGTGCAGTCGCACAGAATGAATGCTTTCTGTCAAAGAATGCACTATGTTAAAATTTGGGCTGGTTAAAGTAGTGGTTGCTTTTCCTGTGATGCTTCATACAGTGAGAGTGGGCATGTATGGGATCAATTTTTGCCTTTGCAGACCTGTGGTGGGCTGCACTGCAAATTAATTGAAAACTACAACAGGAGGTAACAAGAAATCTATTTGCAATTGGGGGATTGGTGGAAGCTAGGACGGGATTCAGTGGCATTCTTGCTAAACCCTGCCATTTCTGAATGTCTCCTGAAGTGATTCTAGACCATTTTGGACATTTTTGTTTAAAAAATGGTTGCTGTTGTAGGGTTCAAGGTGGGGTTTGTGGCTGGGAGCACAAGAAAAGTCTATTTGGGCTGCATGTAGCCTCTGGGGTGTACTTGGATTTGTTGGGGGACACACACAATGTTTGGGGGCTTTTTGTTAAATTCACTAACTTTCCATTACTCAGAAGTAAGCCCTAAGTTCAGTAAAAGATGCAGTACTAAGAAAGTATACATTAAAGGGCTGCCAATTTTGGCCCAGAATTAGGATGTTCAGCACGTGTGGAGGAGATATCACATTTTTCCCAGTCCAAACACAGTACTTTATGGCTGCAGTTCTGGAGACCTTCCACAATTCATGGCGAATTTTATGGGGTTACTGAAGCTATGTATGGACACAGAACACCATTTGTGCTACATGGGGTCTTGCTGTTCACCTTTAAATGAAATGTGTTGTTGTGGCTGCTACTGCTGATTTGATAACTGTACAAATTATTTTTAGGGCAGCAGTTTTATAATAGCAGAGCCTTTTTTGAATCACGCTTACAATCTCCACCATACACTTTGTGCCAGTTTGCTGCTTGCATTCAAAGGATTACACAGCTATTTCACTACTTTATCAAAAGAACTGCCTTCCTCTCTGAAGTTAGATGCAGGTATGTGAAATAAATGCTTTCCTTTGCTTTTATTTTGGGGTGAACCTTTTATTCTACTCTTTCTCTCAGGCATTTCTTAACATTAATAGATACATACCTAATGATAATTAACACAGCATAAAACATTGTCCTCAGTTTGCACGGAAGTATGCAGGCTGCTTCCTCACCACCACCACCACCCCGCTTTGTATTTCTTGACTTTAGGATTTGCCCCCTTTGTTTTCTCTTTTTAAAAAACAAACTCTATTACATGACTTGTGTCGTTGAAGTTAGTATGATGAGCTTAAAATGTGAATGCTGAAAGGGGCAATTGTTTATGTCTGTAGTATTTATAATATAGCAGCAGTCATCTATAAAACATTGTCCTGTCAATTCTGTCAATTTAAGAACATTGGGGTGAATCTAAAGTTTACAAGATATACAAGATAACATGCTTCCAGTCTGGCCATTAGTTACATCTTTAAAAGTTGATAGGCCTTTATATTTGCTCATAGTGGATAGCATATTTATTTTTTATGCTCAGGGAAGTGGTGACATAGTGTGTCCCAGTACTCCAACAAAACTTTACAGATTGAGCTATACATTTACTAGATATGGCACACATCTGAAGCTACATTTAGTTGTGCTGTTTCCTAGAAGATTTTTCTGTGCAACAGTCATTTTGGAAATCAGTTTTGTGGGGTTTTCAAAGGACATAACAAAACCAAAAAGACTCTGTCCAGAATTATCAGCAAACCAGTTAGACCTTTATAACAGAAATGTGTCCTGCATGGGCTTTTTAAATGTGGAGATGATGAATAATGGGTTGATGTTCAGTATAGCAAAGGAGAAATGTAAGAAACATATAGCAAAATAGAAACATGAAACACACCCATTCTGTCTCATATGTGCATAAGTGATTGCTTTAGATTAGATCTATGTCATGAAAATAATGTAATATACCCAAATCCTGGTTCAGTATTTCAGAAATGGTGGTTTGATAGTGCACAATGGTTCAAGTATATTTGTTCAAATATGTATACCATTAATAACCATTAATAACAATAACAATTAAATTCTGAGTCATTCTTTATTAGGAAGCTAAAATCTCCTAAGTAATGTAACATATTACAGACGTGAGAGACATCTGAATGAAGAGATTGCAAATGTTCCCAAGCTGTACGTTTGATTAAACACATAGTTCAGCATAAAGAATTGATTTAACCTATATTTGTCTTAAACAACACAAAATCCAAAATATTTTAAATGTACGCAAAAGAGAGTACTGTACAAGGCATTATTATATCCATCACTGTTGGTTTAAACAATATATGAATTCTGTCTAGCATCACTGTTCTTTTGATACTGTAGGATAATTATAAATCCTACCTGGCATTTAGAGACATGGACAAAAAAATGCAAAGGCACACTCACCACATGTGCAAGCTGTGCACAGTGCACTGGCTTAGGTTTAATGATCCCAGTCAGATTAACTATGAGCTTGGGAAAAAAGCCCTTGTGCTCCCTCATCATCCATTCTTCCATCTATTCCTTTATGCATTTGAAGAAGCACTTTTGCCCAAGTTTTACAGTTAAGATGTCAGACAAAAATGTGAGACATCAAGGCATTGGTTCTTGGTGCAGTGATGAAATTGGCAAAGACAGCCCCAGTTTTATGCACAGCTTAATATGCATGTAAGATGCCCCCTTGGATCACAGTCATGAAAAAAAGGACTGACATCAAAACTGGTGAGAGAGACAACAGCTGTATTTGCACACAGTGATACTCCATGTTCCTGAAGATTCCTAGCTTACTGTTAGCTTACTATTAGGCTATCTCCTTCTGATAGCATGACATCTTAAACTAATTGGGAACTGAAAATCTATCATGTCATCGGAAGACTCTTGACTTCTTGTTCTGAACAGGCCAAGATTCATATACCAAAAGCAAACCCTGGATTGTGATCCTAGATTCTAACAATCCAGGAAACTGAAATTGAATGACACAGTAAGTTTTCAGATCCTGGTTAGTTGAGCTGGTCATGCCAGTGGGAGAAGAGAAGCACGTGCAAACCATCTGCGTGGATAAGCATACCAGTTGTCCACTGTAAACCAAGATTCTCCAGAAACCTGGCTTACCACAGCATACAAACACAACCAGTATCTATACGTTTATTACACCTGAAGAGCAGGAGATTTCCCTAATGTACAGTTCCAACAAAGTAACAAATGCCTATATAAATGTCACTACACATGTCAGGATGCAGTGTTTAGTATGCAAACCACGAAATTGCTTCCTCCATGTAACAGACTGCAGCTGCCATCAACCCTAGACAGCATAGCTACTGATGAGGAACAATGGGTCACAAGTTGTCCACCCCAATTTACGGTATATGGCGTCATGCAGCCTTGTAATGCATGTGATACCACATTGCTGGGTGTGCTCTTTTGACTCCTGCATATTAAACCTGATTTCTGTGCATCTTCCAGAATGCAACTTTGCACATAGAACCCTCAGATTGATGTATCTAGAGTGGCTATAATTTTCCTTCTACATTTAGATTCCTTGTACTGTTGAACAAGACTGTTGCCAGTCACATAACAGAACTTTCTTTCCCTCCTCTGCCCCTTGGAGCTCTCAGCATAACTCAGAAATTGGCTTTGGTTTCCCAGCCCTCTGGAGCAGGTTTTAGGTTTGCACAGGAAAGTGCAGTGCAGATGGGAAAATGCTACCCCACTTCCCCCAGGTCAGCTGGTGGAAACAGTTCCATCAGTAAATGTATCATGCTGGGCCCTGCCCAGAGCACTAAAATTTATTTTAGCTCTGCCATTTCTTAAACTACCATTTTGTTTATAAAAATATGCTAACCATGTAGTTTTGAATTATCTTTCTAATACTGACATATGAATTAAGCTGTTTTCTCAAATGTCATTAATATTTTACATTATATAACTGAATTTCAATAATAGTAGATATCCCACAAAAATACTGAAATAATGTTACTCTGTTCTCTTTAAGAACTGAAAAAAATCCCATAAGTTAGTAAGTCACTAACCTGTTGTGAAGAGGGCAGCTTCAAAATATAAAAGAAATAGTTTTCAATATATTAGGCTTCTATTTGCTGACATTTTCTGTATTCAGTATTTTATTGTGATTTTTTTACCAATCAGTTCAATATTTTAATTTAACCCATTGCTTACTACATATATGCCTGGTTGATAAGTTCTAATACTACTACCATGAACCTAAAGAAATCTATTTCTAATTATAGTGGATGCAATCCAAATGAACATTGCATGTGTATAAAAGGCTGAATGAAGTCACTGAGGCCTGGTTATATGCAACTTAATGCGCAGTTGCATTCATTAAAAAATAGTGTTCTTGTTGACTTATACCATAATGATATAATGTGCCATTTATCTTGAAAAAATTATTGCAAAATATTGAGATTCAGATGGTGTTCTGGGAAAACTGATCCTGAAAATCCCATTTAAATGTCAGGAAAACATTGCTTCCTACCCCTGCCCCCCTTTTGATTGCTTGCATTGTATGTTTTCACTTTTGCCTTCTGTTTATTTAGTTCTCTGATGTACATTTTTTTTATTTTAAAATTGGCTTTTAAAAAATGAATCTCATGTAAGTATGCCTCACGCTGCTATTTTTTTTTTTAAATAACAGAAATTGTTAGCATTTGGACAATTTGATTTAACAAACAGAAAAATTACACAGTTGGTAAGAATCTAATAAAAACCATAATGTACATCTTCAATAACACCTTCTCTAGGCTTTACTAAATTATGTTATTTAATTGTTCTTATCTAATTTCACTAATTATTAGGTGAGTGATAAACTTTCTTACTAACTTTAAGACTAATAATAATAATAGTAAGCACAAATGGAAAAAGGAGTGTAGTAACTAGTCATGTGTACAATCCTTATAACTAGCCAAGTCCAGCATGCAGGTCCTTTATGAACGCCTTCTCAGAAGAAAATACCACCGAATCCAGGGAGACGCCTATCTAGGTATGTTTTTAAAATGAGGGTTATCTTTATAACCCATTAGGTTTATAATAATAAAAGATCATAGCTTTTTGTTGTTTGCAGAGAATATCTTTTATTTTGTGTTTAAACAGGAGCAAGGCACCTAAAGTTATCGTCCAACCCTAGTTTAAGATAGTTTATAACGTCAATAATTATTTTACAGATTAAGGCTCTGTATAGTACTTTCTGACCTTGCAATGCCGAGAAATTCTTTCATTTCATGGATAGGTCAGTTTCTGGGTTTTCCCCCCTGAAATCCAGAAATGACTATAATGCATGGAATCTTCAGTTATGGGATAAAATAATAGCATAGACTTAAAATCTAACTTCTGATGTTCAGCAGGTTGGATTGAAACTTCCCATGACCGAAGTTCTCCTAATGAGATACAACTCTACATGAAGGGAAGGGAAAAGATTTTTCGTTACTGTTCCTTCCTTTAAAATCCCCTGTATCTCCTATAAAACAGCTCAGGAAGATTGTAGGATATTCTGGAGCACTATGGGAGTTGGCATTTGGGATTGCAGAGGGAAGGAATAATCAGTATAAATTGCCTTTTCCCTCCCTGTTCAGTAGCAGACTTCTCTCTTTGAACAGAAGTTCTGTTTGCATGTTTAGATCAACCCTAGGATATTTTTCTGTTGTGAGGAGGGAATCTTTTGGGGTTTCACCTTCCCTTCCTTATTGAACTCACCTATTGCCATTATATTTCTGAATGAACAGTAGCCTGCCTGTACCTCCTGAATTCCTTGATTAGCAAGACAAAATGGTAGCTGCTGCTGGGGAAAAAAATGTATTCCAAATACATTGTAGTAGCCCAGTGCTCTTATTGTGAATGTGGTTGTCTTTTATGCTCATGGACTGCTCTACCTTAAAGGGACATATTATATGCATGTAGAAGAGAGTACACATATGGAAGGCATGTGATCCCATATCATTTTTGGTATGGATGCCAGAGTGACCATCTTTGGCAGTGTTGCATTACACTCAAAGGAAAAGTTCATTACTATTGCCTTAAAACGATGCACAAAATTATCTTGCCATACTTATTCTACTCTACTACTTTAAAAGAAATCAGTTAAATATAAAAGGATCCAGTAGGGCCCTGAACTTTTTTTCTTTTTTTAAAAGGTTCATTTCATACTGCATTAATCAAATGCTCCCTTGAGGGCTTGAGCTTTTGTTAGTCTTGCACATGTATATAATAGCCTGTTTTTCAAAATTATTTACTCTGTTACAAAAAAAAAAAAGAAAGAAAGAAAGAAAGAAAGAAAGAAAGAAAGAAACTTGCACATTTACTCTGAGGATAATACAGAAAACCATATATTTATTCACATTTTAATTTCCTGGAAAAACAGGTAAGAAATTTAATATAGGAAGAGCTGTGCAATTAGTTTGGGTACTTAAAAGGGGGCTTAAGTGCATATAAGCTTTTAGATGAGCCTAACTTAAGTTTATCTCCTATTTAAGTCTAATTAAATACAGCACTTAGGAAAAATTGAAGAGTCTTCTCATTTCAGGCTCCTGTATTGTGTCCCAATACCAAACAATCAGTTATACATTGTGTGTAAGAGAAAATGATTCCACCACACCTATGCTCCCCGCCCCCACATCTGCCCTGGAACAAAGTCAAATCACTAGAACAGATTTTGGGGGATGTGTGGGGCTGCAGAGGAAAGAAAGTACCGTACTGTAAAGGAAAGTTCTGTCAAGTGAGCAGAAGGCTGCTCACATAACACAGGATCTCACCCCTTAAATAACCACTTTGAGGTTCAACTTTCAATTTTAATAGATCTGTAGGTTTGGGTTTGAAATGCAGACATATTTCCTGAACAATTAAAGAATCTAGAAAACTAATTCGACAGGAAATGCCATGAGAACAGCTTAGATTAGAATTTGTGGCATCCTTTTGAAACTGAATTTTTTTTGGTGCAATTTTTCTTTATTTTCATTCATAAACCATACCAATCTGCTTCTTGCCTACTTCAAATCTTCCAGATTCTTTTCAGAAGATAAATAGTTCTCATTTCACACTGATCTCCACACTGAATTTTGTGCAATCCATTTGAAACTGAATGTTTCTTTTATGCATTTTTTCCTTATTTTCATTCATAAACCATACCAGTCTGCTCCTTGCCATCTTGAAATCTTCCAGATTCTTTTCAGAAGGTAAACAGTTCTCATTTCACACTGATCTCCAAAATAGCTTTAACTAATATTTTTTCTTGAAAAGTTATATTTAAGGTACATATATTTTAAGTTTTGTTTTGCCTTTGTTGTGAGTTACAAGTAAAAAATTTATAATTAATTTATGTTATAATTAAATATGATTTGAAATTAATTAATTTAAAAATAAAAAGTATATAGCATAGCTAATGTGCAATATTCCTTAAGATATTTATATCTAGATATTTATATCTAGAGATCTCAGAGCAGCATACAATAAAACCAATCTGACAAATTTAAAACAGTGTAAATAATCAAAACGATTTCAAAAGGCTAAAAACATGTTAAGTTAAAATGTATATTTTAATTGATTTATATTATTAGTTAGAAAAAAACATGGACATTCATCTTTCTTACCTGCACAGATACACCTTGTTATTCTTTCATTTGTCTATACCATATTGAAAATAAGGACTCAACTTTTTAAAAATATTCAGGGTTGCTCCCCAAGTTGCTCTTCTGTGCATAAAAGGGTTTCTTCCACATACAGACGGCATTCCTTTCTAGTGGAAAATAGGATAAGACAATTTTTCTATCCCTCCTGCAGTATCCAGAATATGTGGTTCTGGAGGGATCCCTAGCCCCATGGAGCAGATTTTTGGGGGCCGCTTGAAAGATGGAGATTTGATAAAAAATTTATTCCTCCTCCTGCCATTGGGAACATTCCATAATGAACCCCATTCTTGGGTTGGAAATCATGATCTAGTCCAATATGTGGTAATAACTCCTCAGTTATTCTCTTCTTCTGTTCTCTAAACCTAGAATGACATTTTAAAAATTCAAAACCTTTTGCATTTTAAACACAGATTTTAAGAATTTTATTCTGGTGTGAGTACTTCATGGCAAGGTGCATCTGGTCTCATTTATGCTGGGTATTCAGTCTTAATAAAACTTCAGTTTCATTGCAGAGCATTGTGATGTGCTGCTTTATGGAAGACTTTCTAATATTTGATTAAAGGAGATCTCAGGAATGTCGTACAAGTGACATTCAGAATAGCATATGAATGGAAACAGAAGTGATACCTTGCATTAAAAAATGATTGTGACCTTAGCTGAAATCTCTTATTGGATTTCTCATTGACTATGATGTTTAAGAAACATAAGGAAAAACAACAATACTTGTTTTTTAAACTGAGCTGGTTGAATGGTGTCTTGCTTTATATTATATAAAATATAGTTTGCAGTGCAGAAATAATTTAATTGTGCTCTAATCTCTTTAGAAAACATAGATGTAGATGTAGAAGCACGCCTGTCGGAACTCTGTGAAGAAATAAAGGTATTTTCCTTGATCTGTGTAAATCTTACATTACTGCTTTTTCCCTGGTTTTATCACAGGGCTTGTCTAGATGTGATGGTTTACTGTGAGGGGGTGCTAATTTTCACCCATTTCGGCAAAGTTGATTTGTCTTCACCATTTCCATGCCTATTCACATCCATTCACATTCATTCAAACTGAACAGGCACATGCACTCATAAAGGGCAGTTGAGCGAAAATGAGCAGCAATGTGAATTTAGATGGCCACACATCCAAAAATGAGCAGCTACGTGCATTTCCAGGAAGCTTTGGGGAAAACCACGAATCTGTTTACTGCATGGTTTATGAAGCTTTTAGCCCCCATCCCTCCGAATACTGTGGATCCCCTTTAGATCTCATTTGGACAGATCATAATCTCTCCAAATTCTATGAGGAGTACAGTTGCCCCTTCCCATTTGTGTATTTCCCTTTCGCAGTTTTGTGTATTGGTTACCAGTTGTTTAAATAGCTGACAACTGTCTTGGGGTTTCAGAAAGTACTAGAACCTATGCTTGTAAAAATAAAAGTTTTCTTGTTTTTTTTCTGATGCAGAAAATGGAAAATCCTGATGAGCTGGCAGAACTTATAAATATGAATCTTGCACAGCTTTGTTCACTTTTGATGGCTTTATGGGGACAATTTCTCGAAGCCATTAACTTCCAAGAGGACGTCATTGCATTCCTAGCACAAGAACATCATACAATGCGTGTATGTATTCTGCTTGTCTTGATGTAGTTATTGAAGTTATGTTGTAAAACTAAGTCTCTTCAGTTACATTCCTTACCTTTTAATATTCAGTAAAGCTAAGCTTTATGAAATAAATGTTAGTTTTATATTGGCTGATTTATCTAAATACTGTTGCCCCTCCGTATCCACGGATTTGGTATCCACAGATTTAAGTGTTCATGGCTTGAAAGTATTCTTAAAAAAATAATAATCCAGAAAGCAACCCTTGATTTTGTCATCTCATATAAGGGACACCATTTTACTATGCCATTGCATATAATGGGACTTGAGTATTCATGGATTTTGGTATCCATGGGGGGCCCTGGAACCAAACCCCAGTGAATATAAAGGGATAACTGTATATTGATAAAACTAAAGCAATGACAGAACAGTAGTAGAAAAATAACACAGAGTAGTACCGACAGCATTTACATTGGGCAACTTCTCCAGGTCTGAGGCTGGGCAGCTGGCTCAGGCTGGGCAGAGATGCCCCTGGTCTAGAGACCACACACACACTCCAAACTGCTCCTGGGGGGCTGCACCTCCTCCCCCCCACATGCCCTCACATCCATTGTAATGAATTTCTTTTTATCTGAAAAGGCCTCCATGATCTCTGGGGGAGGGGTAGCTGTATTGGAGGGTGGTCTCCTGTTTTTGTAGCATCAGACACCTTTTTTCCTAACAAGGAAGTGCTTTGGGAAAAGGGTGCTTCTTGGCTTAAAACAGCTTGGGGAGGAGGGCTTTAAACCCATAGAGTTTGCCCAGCACTGGCCCTGGAGGGCATAAGGGGATTTGTTCATTTAAAAGGAAAAAAAGAGGATAGAGGGTTCCGGGGCAGTGAAGAGCTGCATGTAGTCCAGAAGTTTCATTTTACCCAGTGTTCCCCTTGAGCCTGACATCTGCATAAGCTTTTGAACTGAACTGAACTGAACTGTAGATTCATCTATGGATAACTGGATAATGGTGATTCTAATTTATTCCATTTCTTTAATGCTTAAAAAAAATTCTAGACATTTTACATAGAAAACATATAGAATAGAAAAAACAAAAAAAAACCTAACCCCCCCCCCTCTAAAAAAAATCCACTTTCCCACCTCAGGACAAATTGTGGGGCTAAATGATAATGCTGGAATCCCCCCCCAAGGTAAATTCCAGTGCCACATGAGTCATCTGATTTGACTGAAGAGCTAATAGCAATTTAAAGTTTCAACACAGACTATTTAGAAGCACTGTCCAATTAACCCAAATTGCCATAAAAGAATGCAGGATGGAAGTGGAGTGAATTAGCCTAACAGTGTGCTGATAAGGTAAAAGGAAAGCTAGGTTGTTGTAAATTAAACTATAAGAATTAGAGTCTGGAGACTAAAATTCAAAGTCACATATAAACTATCATATAAACATACAGTCAACCCCAGTATCTGCAGAATCAATATCCGTGGTTTCAGTTATCCGCAGCTGAAAAACTAGGGACACATACCATAGAGTCATGCTGGAAAATGCCTGGAGAGGTGTCCTCTCTGGGCATCTGAAGAGCCAGATGATTCTTACCCCTGCTTTATGAAATGGCAGCCAACACTTCTTTCTCCATTTATAATAATAATAACAATAAAATTTATTTATACCCCGCCCCTCTGCTAAAAACAATCGGGGCGGCTTCCAACAATTAAAACATTTTAATAATGACTAAAAACACCACCCACCCCCACCCTCCCACATAAAAAGACATTAAACACAATAAGATTAAAACCTTCTAGTTAAAAAACACATTAAAAACAAATATATACATAATTTTTAAAAAGCCAGGGGACTGAGTTCCTGAGGCCGGGATCTAATCAGGAAAGGCCTGCCGAAAGAGATCCGTCTTTAGTGCTTTTTTAAAGCTACTCAAGCTTGTCAGCTGACGGATCTCATTTCCCTTGGTTCAGCCTTTCTCAGTGGAAAGGATGGCCATAGGATAGGAGCATGTATTTCAACTGTTTAGTTCCACTGGTTGGCTGGAAGAAAGTGAGCCATGGGCTGCAGGTTCTTCAACCATGATCCAGTGTTTTGGATATGTGGGTTGTCAGTTCCCTAAAGACTTAAGAGGGCTGACACAGTGAAGAGAGGGCCAATAATCTCTTACCAAACTCATGTAGGAATCAGTTTCCCATGGTCAGTATTTATGCTATTTTCAGCATAAAGGAATCACATGGGCAGAGGATTCACAGCTAGTGAGGCAGTATCTTACTGTGCCCCACTCTAGCAATATTCCCTGGGAGGGCCATGTTCATATAGGAAGCTACAACATCTAGGCTCTATCAGTGTGATTCCTTTACACTTGCATTACCAGAGTAGCATGGGAGGAAACCAGAAGGAGGTGGCTCCCATGTAGCTATCATTAAATGTTCATCAGACCAGCACTGGAGAAATATGCAGTTAAGCTCTTCAGATAAAGAGTGGTCTCACTGATTCATGACAGTTTTAATACTTTTGTGGAGAATAAGAGTCCCTGGGCTGGAGAGTATCATATTGAGGAAGTAGGAACTCATGTGAAAAGCCTTGATTTCAGATAATAAGCTCATACTATTTGCATGAATGTGAGGGCCACTAGAGCATTGGAGATGCATGTTTTGATAGGCATTTTAATTATATGGTGACTTGCTTGTCTGAGACAAAGGTTGCAGACAAAGCAAGACTTCTGATAGTCTTTAGAAGATGCTGAGAAGTTGGTGATTACAGTCTGTATGAGTACCAGAATACTGGGAAATGTAAAATTCATGGTGTCCAAATTTAGATTATTAAATAGAATCAACAAAGGAGTCCTTTTGTACCTTAAAGGTAAAGACATTTATTGTGACATAAGATTTCATGGACTTAGGTCATCATTCTTTGGACATGTGAACCTTTGCATCTAATACCGTAATATTCTGAATTCTACCCTCTTATGTGTTATCTGTACTTGGCAACTGAAGAAAAGAGATGTAATTCAAAATTTTGTTTACTGTGTTTAAAATTATGCATAAGAACCACCAGACTAAAAATGAAAACTGTGGGAAATGAGTTCTTGTTAAGAGTTTTTCTAGAAGGTTTTGACCCAGCTTAACTCACCATTTTATGACAGTGTTGTGTAGCTAGTTTTGTTTTTTTAAAAAATTAACAATAATGTGCCATTACTCTGACATTGTGGTGTATGTGTACTATGTGTGTCTTTCACAAAAGAATTTTTTTAAAAACTCCTTCCATGTGAGCTTTTTTGAAAAACTATTGTCTCTAAACAATTTAGGTACGTAGATTTTCTGAAGCATTTTTTTGTCTTGAACATCCAAGGGAAGCAGCTCTTGCATATCAGGAACTTCAGTAAGTAACATTATATAGAAATAGTAAGTCAGAACAGAAGCTAAAATTTATTTTTAGACTTAATCAAAATTAACTAATTGATTTTAAGATCACTGTAGAGCATAGCCTTTATTTAAATGTGCAAAATACATTGTTTATTTTTAAAACTTCAGTTTAATTTGTTGTGTGAAATACATTCCAGAAGGATGCTTTAGTCTCCCTCAACAGCTGTCTATTACTGAAGGAATGTGTCCAGTTACTCTGGGCACATTTTTCTTAAATGATTGTGGTTGTTTGAAAACTATAGGTGGTGTAGTGTGGTCTCTTATGAAGTTGTGGGGCAAATGAATTGCTTAAGTCGACAGACGGAACTACATCAGGTGTCTGTGGCCCATTCAGCATATAGTCATCTTCAGATCAGCACTGAATGGCCAATACCATTCAGTGTCTGGCTCAAAATGTTGATGGAAATGTTTATTGTGAGTGCTGATTCTTCAGACTGGAGATTTGGCGAGTGTTAATTAGATTTTTTTTTACTGGTTCCATTGCAAGTTCAGTTCCTTAGCTCCTACGTACTGCACCCTAACCTCCTATACATCTAATGTCTCCTTCATTGTTACTATATTTTGACTGGACTGGTTTGCAATTAGGACAGCATGTGAGTGACTCTCTTACAAACTGTTAGCAGTTTTGCTGGTGATGCATATAGGTTTTGTTTAATCAAATTTGATTCTGTTATATTGATTATAATTTTCATTATTAATACAAGCTTACAGCATATTGGTTTTTGTTTGTTGTTTCTGACCTATTAGTACATTTATCGAGTCACACATTAGTTGTATTATCAGCAACAGTTTATTGTGCATTGTCCTTTGTATCATTATTTTAAGATAAGGTGGTATCTTTCAGTGCCCAGAGCTACCTTCAGATGTGTACTGCAATAAAAAGCACCTCCTTCTGTAGTTCTCTCCCACCTCTACCAACTGAATGCAGTGAATTGGATGGAGATCTGAATTCCTTGCCTATAATCTTTGAAGATCGATATCTAGATTCTGTGACAGAAGGTAAATCAAAGCTTACTGGATTTTGCCTTGGAGAAATGAAGTAAACATTGAAATCTTGCAATATTCTTACAAAATAGTTAAGGCAAGAACTGAAGAGACATATGGACTTGAGCTATTCCGAGTCTGACCTTCACTTTTCTAACTGTAATTCATTATGGAAGCCTCTCCTTTGGTTTAGGAGCAGCTTGCCATGTAGTAATTGGTACTGCGGGTAGATATTTACTGTTTGTCCCTTGACGGTTCAGCCTATTGAAATAAAAATTAATATTCTTGTCTTTGTCTGTATTATGTCTTTCTTGAAGAGAAACCCAGAGAAGGCTGTACCTCAAAATCAGAGCTGCAGGCATTCCCTGGCTTCTCCAGGTAGTTCTGGGAAAGACTTCCATCTGAAATTCTGGATTGCTGCTCACTGTCATTGTGGACACAGAGTCCCAGTTTTGGAGAAAAGCAGGATATAAATAAAGTGATTGATAGATAGACAGACAGATAGACAAACAATACAGTGCACCCGCCGTAGCAGTGGGCTTGCCATCCACTGATTGGAGCTCCTGCAGATCGCCATGCCCCATATTAGTCAATGGTGATGTGGATGTGTGCACATGTTGCCATTGATTAGCATGGGGTTTGAGCTCCTGCGTTTTTTCCTATCTGTGTGTGTGTGGGGGGGAGTGGAACCGAACCCCCGCAGATAGGAAAGGCCCACTGTACTATGCTAGGTGGAGCAATGATCTGACTTACTATAGGAGTCTGTTGCTATCTTAGAAATAAATTAAGAGCCACAAAATCCATGTTTCTCTGATCCATATTTTAAAATCAGTGGAATTCTAATGCAATACGTTACTGGTGTTAAGTAATTGCATTATTTTATTCTAAAATGTTTTCTCTTTTTTATTTTTTTAATTCTAAATAAGAGACAGATGTGCCCTGGTCTACAACTCATCCGAAGTCTGATTCCAAGAAACCAGATAAAATAGATGCTGAAGAAAGTTGTATGGCTGGCTTTTCCAGCCCAGAACTGAAAAATCGTTCAGTTGTCTCCCATGCTTGGCAGTCAGAAAGTGAAAAGCAGGTCACAAAGTCTGCTAAAGGGAAATATGAAGAAGCAAACAAATCCAAAGTTAAAGTTACCAAATTGATGAAAACAATGAAACCAGAAAATCCCAAAAAAATGGTAAAACAAAACTCTAAGGACTCTGTTGTGTTGGTAGGCTACAAATGTTTGAAAAATGCAGCACAAGACGACATCTCTAAATACTTTGAAGGAATGCCTTCAGGTAACCAGAAGGAAGGATTTGATTATACTGTGGGTAGGCACCCTTGTGATACAAAGAATTTCATGCGACAGATCAGTCAGAAAGAATGTACAAGTTTACCATCTAGAACTGAGCAAATTACTACCAAACTAGAAGAGAGCGAGGAAAGCCAGCATATCTCTGTTGTTTCTCAGTGTGCAAATTCAATCATTTTTGGTAAATCTGATATCCCCCAAGCAGGCATTGGAGGTACTCATGGGGATAACAACTTGGCACCTAAAACTACTGTTGAAGATTGTACTGGTACCTCTGGAGTTACCAAAATAGAAGTAAAACCATATTGTAAAAATATTTATGGGGGAGAGAAAGTGTTTGTTAGAATTGGATCACAAACTGAAGGTTCAAGAAGTGGAGAAAGTGGAGAGAACTTGCAGGAGCCTACCTTTGAAAGGCAGGAATCTGAAAAGAGACCTAAATCAAAAGAAGAGGAACTACTGCTTGAAAAGGAAGTTGTGCAGGAAACAAATTTCCAACTCGCTAAGGATTCATTAGCAAAGGTTGCAGCCAGCCAGTCCACTCTGTCAACAAAGGAAACTGCTGTTTCAGCTGTAAGTGGGGATATACTTAAGTTGCCTGATGTCAGTATTACCTATGCATCTTCTAGATTTTCAGATTCTGGGATAGAAAGTGAACCAAGTTCTTTTGCAATGCACCCAAGTGCAGAAGTGGCTTTGGAAACTCCTCAAGACCATAGTGTATGCAGTACTGAGAGAATATTTCCTCAGCTTTTGTTAAAACCAGATTGCAATATTATAAACCTGGTAGAGAATCACTGTACAGAGAGTACAAGTGCTGTTAGTGAAATACAGTCCTCCTTGACATCAATAAATTCTCTGCCTTCTGATGATGATCTATCCCCTGATGAAAACTCAAAGGTATCTGTTGTACCTGAATGCCAGTTAAGTGACAGCAAAACTGTAATAGACCTGGGAGCAATTGACTTGACAAAATGTGATGACAGTGAAGAAGCAAATGTTTTGCCACACCACCATGTAGCATGTTCAGAACAGTCGGACAATGAAACTACATTTCTGCCTACTTTGTCCTCAGATGTAAAATGTCCTTTACAGCTGTTTTCAGATGAAGATACATGTACAGATATGGAGACACACTTGAATGTTGACACAGCTTGTAAAGATACCCAAAGACTGGAGAGAGACTCAAATATTGTAGGAAAAACAAATGAAACTCCAACAGGAGTTGTTTGTTTAGGGGAGTCCTGTATTGTTTCAGGTTCAGTATCAAGTTACACTGAGGGTGGTGTGAAAAGATCAAGTGAAGGAGATTTTAATGACTCTTTAGAGCAAAAAAAGCCAACTGATAAATTGTCAAGTACAAAAACTGAAAGTCCCACAAGCATGAGTATCCTCTCATCAGAAGGAAGTACAGATATGTTGAAGCAAGGACTTGTAGAAAACTACTTTGGCTATCAAAGCAGTACAGAGATTTCCAATATATATTCTGCTGACAATAGCAATTCTGTTAGCCCTCAAAGGGAAACAATTTGTACTATTTCAACAGAGGAGGAAGAGGATGAACAAGACCAAGACATGGTTGAAAATGGTTATTTTGAGGAAGCAGATGATAGTCACGTATATGGAGCTACCAATGATTCTGAGGAAACTTTTGGGCTAACAAATGAAAGTTCTTTAAGAACAGAAAGAATGACTAGGGAACTTTTTGGAAATTCAACAAATATCCCTCCATTCTGTACTCCAGGTAGTTTGACTTTTCCCTCTACATTGAAAGGATATCCATGCAGTGCATTATGGTCTTCAAAGGACAAACCTAATGCAGTTCTCAAGCCATCCTGTAGTGTCTCCTGCAGTACAGCTTCATTTGTCCCTTGGTACGAGTGGGCTCCTAAACCTCAAATGCTAGCGTAAGTGATATAATTTAGGACGACTGTTTTTTAAAACTGTTTCAGAGGAAAAATATATGAATTGTATATGTTGCATTTCATTTTGAGTATTACTTTTAGGAAGAATAGATTTACAGAGAGGAAGAAGGGTTGTGCTGCTTTTTTCCCCCTTTTTAGACCTGAAATTCTATCTGACTTCCTCATTAAAGTGGCTAAGATTTCTCATATTTGTGCATTAGGACTGTGGCTGTGAGGAATGGAGGCAGGGTTAAAATGTAGCCTACTTAGTAGAAAAAGAAAGGGTGCTGATAAAATGAAGATTGATAGACCAGGAGTGAGAAATACAGTACACAGTTTCTAAATGTTGTATAGTGCAATTCCCATCAGCCACAGCCAGAATTTATGGGTGTTGCAGTTGAATAGCCACATGTTTCCTTTCCACATTCCTCTTCTTCTTCTTCCTCTTCTATTATTATTATTATTGTTGTTGTTGTTGTTGTTATTTTATATCTCACCTTTCTCTCAATAATGACACCACTCAAGGGAGCTAACAACATATTTAAAAACAATACAGATTAAAACTATACAAAAGCCTCAATAAAATATAAATTAAAAAATTGTAAAAAGCAACTAAACAGTTAAATATTAAAAACATTAAAATTCATTAAATGACAACATATAAACATACAAATGGCACAGCACGGCAGTAAAAGCCCACCCCAGTCAGTTTCCAAAAGCCTGATGGTATAAAAATGTCTTAACTTGCTGATGGAAAGAGAACAAGGATGGAGCCATTCTAGCCTCCCTAGGGAGGGAGTTCCACAGTCTGAGAGCAGCCATCAAGAAGGCCCTCCCTTGTTCTCACCAAACGAGCATGGGAACAAGGTGGGACAGGGAGAAGGGCCTCTCTAGACTATCTTAGAGCTCTAATGTGCTCATAAATGGTCCTTTCTAGATCATAGTCTACATCAGTGTGGGAAAGGTGTAGTCTATGGGACACATGCAGCTTCTGGCCCTTCCCTTTTGTGATGCCCTAAGAGCTTTGAAAGCCTTCCAGGCCTCCAAAAGCCCCATTTAAAATTTATTTTTGGTATTGTTTTGGGGTGGTTTTCTACCTGAAAAACAGCCAAAACCACACAGAGACACAGAAGTTTGCCTCCCCCCTTCATGCCCCAACAAATGCCTCTTGGGGGGAGGGCAGTTTTCCAAAGAAACTGGCAACTGGAAGTGATGTGACATTCCCTCATGCATCTGTCTACCCTGCTCTAGATAATTTATCACCGTTTCCCCCTCCCCACACTTAAGAGTTTTAGTGGTCACACTCTGTTCCCCCCCCTCAAAAAAAGATCTGGAATGGTTCCTTTGGAATACATTCTTTGTAAATTCCTGTTTTAATAGAAGAATCTAAAAGTGATCACCAAATCACTACCTTCACACCCACCAATGAAAGAGGTGAATACTGGAAAATAGCATTCGTTTGCAGACTTCTTTGCTTTTTCAGTTTTATTCAAAACTAACAGGGTGGTGAGAAGATGTATCTTGAAGGGATGTATTGAAAATTATCTAGATATGTTTGAGTGATGGCCTGATGATATCCAACAGCTGTTGAGATACATAATTGAGAACCTTAGGGTGGAGGTGGAGGTGAAGGCTAAGAACTTCAGCTTAAGTCTTTATTCAAGCTACTGAGTGTTTGCTTTGATCTTCAGTTCTGATTGATAAATAACCCATGATTCAGAGTATGGAGTGTGACTTCATTTTTAAATTTTCAGTAATGTAATAAAATTTCAAAGAGAGGTTTTCAAACAGAATACTGGTTAGAACACAGCGTAATGTGAGTACAGCATCGTGACATATAGGGGTGTAAGACAAACAAGATGGTTGTGTTCCAGTCTTCTGCTGAACATAGCAGAATGGTGTCACTTGGTGCTTTTATCCAGAGCTAAAATGATATCTGAAAAGCATGACTGAAATTGGAAGTAGGTCATAGGCTCTCCTGTGTGACCTTTCTAAAGTCATTTCTGCCATGAGAACTCATCTGTTTCAGGGCAATTGTGCATAGTACATACTTAGTGTATAAAACCTCATTTTTCAGCATGGAAGAATGGCATTCTTACATGTATTTTTTTTAACCAAAGGGGCTGATATAACTGTGTTCTTCAGAAATCATTGCTGCATGTATATTTAGAGTAGGAAGAGTGATGGTTGTAAGTAAACTGCTGAGTTCATATGCATGTGACTTTATGGTCAGAGATTACTGTTTTTGGAGTGGGGTATGATTTAAAATAGATGCATGTAAGTGAAAAAAAGAGTTAAGCATATCTCATTATTCATTACTTGATGCTCAGCACTTAACAACTGGGTGAAATAAAATCTGCTTGTTTCAGATTCCTTCAGGCTAAAGAGGAACTGAAGCAACTTCAGCTCCCTGGATTTATGTACAGTGATGTCCCCAAACTGGCATCCTCAGTACCATATTTCAGTACTGAAGAGGAGGAAAGTACAGAAGATGGAATACATCTCGTAGTCTGTGTGCATGGCCTAGATGGTATGCTGTTGGCAGCTGATCATGGATTAGAAAACACCTGAGAGTTTAGCTCAGGTGTAAGAAAAGTGTGGCCCGCTTTATGTGGACTCCAAGGCTAGTTTTGCTGTCTCCAAGTGTCCCCCAAATTGGAAGGTCACCAACCTAGAGGGTTGTCCCTTGGTCCTTCCCCTTTTGAATTTTTTTGTTTGTTTTACTCAAAATGCCCATGGAGGTGTATATGTGTTCAATTTTTGTCTCTTTAGGCTGTTTTTGTCACCGGGGGTGGGTCAGTTCAAAACTGGAAATTAGTTTTAGTCTCTTTTTTGTTTTTGGAAAAAGCCCTCCCCTGGGTTATAATCAAGTCTTGGTTTAGATGTGAGAATTGTGCTAAACCATACTGAAAGTAAATAGATTTACACCATTATGAGGTTCCCATCATGTTCAGTTAAAATGTTTTTAAAATTACCCTTTTAAAAAACATTTTAATTAGAAAATCCCTGATATTTCCTGTAGAATTTCGTTTAATGAAATGCCAGTGAGCTCTATTTAAAAAAACAGATCAACAAGCTCACACATAAAATAACATAGCAGTGGTACCCAAACTTTTTGCTCTGTCAACCATCTGGAACAAATTTTGAAGGCATGCGGGCCTCTGTTATGCACTGCATTCAAACTAGTGTTTACACATGTTTTAACACTAAGTAGTACTCATGAAGAGGAGGTTTGACCCAAATATATTGCCTTGAAAAAGTTCGACCCAAATGCATTGTTCTGTCCAGTTAATTACTCTGCACTGGGAAACAAAAACCGTCTTTTCTTGTAGTTGATAGAATTTTTATTTTTATGCTGAGATAACACACATCAGGATTACTGCAATGTTAGGCATATCTATTCTAACTGCAGCATGCTATATTTTCTGGAAGAAGCTTTTCTCATACTTGATCTTTGTCTCTTTATTTTAGGTAACAGTGCAGACTTAAGATTAGTAAAGACTTACATTGAACTTGGTCTTCCTGGAAGTCGTATAGATTTCCTGATGTCTGAGAGAAATCAGGTATTGAGAAGCATTGGGAAGGTTTTAAAATGTTTTTTCCCTTTATTTTTGTAAGATGACATGCTATGAACATTTCATGTACAAGACTAATTGTTGTCAAATTATGATACAAATTTTTAGTAATGAATCCTACTTTATGTCAAAGAGTTAGCCTTGCAGTTAGGGCTGCAACTATGTACATGCTGTTGATGTATATAGCCTGGTGGGTATGTTTATTTAATGAGAAAGCACTCTGCTCGTTATTGGAGCCACCACCACTCCCATCTTCATAACAATAACATTAGTATTGGCATCAACAATAGGTTCAGGGGCTCAGCCCTGATTAAAATAAATTCTTGAAGCTATCTGTCCTCCCATGCTTGCTATCTGACTGTGGGTTGCCATACACAAATACAGTGCCCCCCACTTACAGTTTCTTGGGTGTTGTCTACATGAGGCAATAAAATGTGGATTGATGTGCACTAACGCCAATTTGCAGCAGCTTTCGTGTGTCTTAACAATTTTTTTGGCAAGATCGTAGGCATGCAAAGCTATCCACGTTCATTGTTCAAACAGGCATGCCTGTGAATCAAGATGGCAGGCGCGAATGAATTACTTGCGTTTTTATAGTTATCAGTTGCTGCTGCCAAGCAGTATTTTTTTAAAAAAAGCATATCCAAGGTGCGGAAGTGCAGTATTCCTCTTAAATAAATAGAAAAAAAGAAAAGCCTGTTTTGACGCCTAAGCACACGATTGCTATGGCAAAAATCCAACATGGCGGGTTCAGGCGCTTGCCTTGTTAGCAAGCTCTGCCCCCTGTGCATGTCCAACCATTCAGCTTCCGCTCTTATCAGGAATGTACACCAAAGCAAATTGGTTGTCCCAATGAACAAAAATGCACATTCCCCTGGAGCTTTTCAAAACCTTCAGGGAAATCCATGAAGACTTTTCCTGTGAAGTTTTTGCCCCCTCTTCTTCCAAATATGGCGGATTAATATGGGATATCATTAAGATAAATTGTATTCTTCTCAGATTCTATGAGGAGTATTTTTGCCATATAGACAACCCCTTGGCCAAGACCCTGTCATCCAGTGGAGTTCCTCAGTCATCCATGCCAATATCACTTTTACAGGAAGCTTCCTGGGCTAAAGTGAAAAAAAAAAAAGAATCTCTGCATAGGTTTCCCAGACCCTGGCAGTCAAGGTAGAAATCCAAGGAAATGGGCAGTTTGGAGACATCTGATCTGTTTGATATTCCTCGTCCCAACAGTGGAAGGAGGCATCATGTGCAGGAGGAAGTGGTTTCTTATCATTTAATCAGCCAGCTTGTACCATCCCCTTTCATTTCAGAGGCAACCAGAGGCTTCAGAAATATGTTGGTGTCTGTTCCTCAGCCTTGTGATCAGAGGCAGAACCAGCAGGCACAGAGATGAGCCTCTGTCATTATTTTCCAGCTGAGAACCAGTTTGGGGCTTTAGCTCGATGGATGGAATCTTGACTTTCTTGCTGGTATTGGAGCCTTTGGCACTCCTGAGTGCCTCAGAGTCAGAGAAAAGCCTTCCCTTGAATCTGGAGTGCCCTTACACAGAGGCAGCCAACACTCCTTCCCAATATTTTTTTTTTAATTCAGGATGGATGAGATTAAGCCATTGGCTAGGTGAGGCCCACAGATTGGACTTTCCAGACTATTGAAGATGCTTCAGCTGAGTCATGAAAACAAACCTCTGTCTTACCTATTTTAAGCAGAAGACATAATACAGTTGTGCCTTATTACAAATAATTGTTTGAGGGCATTTAAAGCAAACTGTCTTGCACTGTGGAAAGAATAGCTTACTTCTACCCCTAAACGTTCTTTCCTTCTGGGATTACTACTTCTAACTTTGATTGTAATTATCCATGTTGTTGATACCAGTGATTAAGAATGTATGTTTATCAGATATCAACTTTTTTTAGGAACATCAAACTTTTTTCCTCCACAGAATGATACATTTGCTGATTTTGATTCAATGACAGATCGTCTTTTGGATGAAATAATACAATATATTCAAATTTACAATCTTACAATTTCAAGAATCAGGTAATTGTTCTAATGTGTGTTGTTTCACCTTCCCAGAACAGAGAACACAAGTTGAAGCTCATAGAGATAATCTTTAATTTTCTTTTTAGAGCAGAACCTTAGGAAAAAGTACTATACAGTTGTTCCTCAGTATCCACAGATTTGGTATCCATAGATTTAAGTATTCATGGCTTGAAAATATTCTTTAAAAAATAATAATCCAAAAAGGAAACCTTGATTTTGCCATCTTATATAAGGGACACCATTTTGCTATGCCATTGCATATAATGGAACTTACTCTCGGAATTTGCTCTCTGGAGAAACTAAGAAAGAATATATGGCTGGCTGGCTGGAATGCTGAATAGGAGCATATCTGTCAGTGGCCATAAGCCATGATGGCTAGATAAAATGTCCATATTCAGAAGTGGGTTATCTCTCTCAGCACTAGATACTATCAAAGGAAGAGGCCATTGTGTGTACAGTTTGGTATTCAAGCAGCTTCTCAGCCACACTAACTGGTACTTCTTACATTCTTGCAAGTGCATGCAAACACTATTTTTCTATATAAGTGAAACTGTATAAGGTAAGCAGAGGAAAGATATCAGATGAATGGAACTGGGAGGCTCTAAAAATCAGCAAAGATACAGATGCATTCCTTTATTTCTTGGATAGAGAGAGGCACACCATGCATGGTATCCTGCCCTCCTTCAAGGTTGGTGTACACAAACCCCAATTGTTGGTAATCATCTTTAGCATTTTGAAGGTTACTGCATATTGTTCTCTGCATTACCATTTCTAGGCATTTGGAGGAAATGTGTACTGTATTATGCATTGCTTTTTATACATTGTAAAGCTAATGTAACTGTTTTTATTTGCCGATTTCTTTAAATAGCATTTTTCCAAAATGTCATACTCCCTTTTTTTCTGTTTTGTTCAGTTTTATTGGGCATTCATTGGGTAACTTAATAATCCGCTCAGTGCTCACAAGGCCCAGGTTTAAATTTTACCTCAACAAACTTTACACCTTCCTGTCTCTGTCTGGACCACACCTTGGTACACTCTACAACAGCAGTGCTCTTGTTAATACAGGTAAGAAAAATAGTTTTGAAATTCATTTTGAATTTTTTTTTATTTAGTTATTTATACCCCGCTCTTCAGCCACAAGGCTATCAGAGCAGCTTACAAATTGTTTTAAGCAATAGCTATTTACACATCTACACTGCAATAAGCAGCTTCCAATGCGTGTTAGCTAATTGCCCCCCCACAAGCTGGGTACTCAATTTACCGACCTACGAAAGGATGGAAGGCTGAGTGAACCTTGGAGAGCCCGCTGGAATCAAACTTGCAATGTGGTGGCTTGCAGTACTGGCATTTAACCACTGCGCCACCAGAGCTCCACGCAGCATTTGCATGATGCACATTTAACATGATATAATATATGTTGAGTTTCCCTATCTGTTAAGAAATTGAATGGGAAAGCCCATGTGCACTGGAGCTCCCACAAACCATGTGGATATTTAGAGTTAACAAGACAATTGGTCAGAAAATGTTTCAGTAAGTTTTAAATTTCATCTGATTATCACTTTGTAGCCAAACTTTCATTAATGATCTATAGGAGGTTATCCCAGTGGATCTCCTAGTAGATCTCTCAGTGGTTTGCAATACAGGATTTCCAACTCATTGGTTTAACAGTAGTAACAACTTTGTTTTCCTCCTAAATTAGGCTGCTAAAAGCAATGGGAAACAGATTTGTATGCGAAAAGATTTGATTGCAAGCTCCAGTTCTGGCACTGAAAACAAATTTCTGGACTAGATATGCGCAACTTTATGTCTACCTTGTTGAGTCACTGTTTTGCACCTCGCTGCAGCTGGTGGACCTTAATCTTTTAAGGAAAAACAAAGTAGAAAGCCAAGAGTGTACTACTGTATATGAAGTGTAATACAAAGAATTTTAGTAGAAATAGACATGAATGCATACAGAAACTAAAGTTCTTAAACTTTAGTGTCTGAAGAATTGCATTTTAAAGGATAGCATGAACAATTAAGTATTCTGATGCGCCTGTTACAAAGTATCCCTCTATAAATGAAAGGCTATCTCAAGGCAGGCAGTCCAACACCTGTGGGTGGGGATTCTACTTTTGGACAGAGCAGAGAGAAATAATGGTGTGGCTGCCCTTCCTGTGAAAATATTCACACCGATCTACTGTAAAGAGGATAACTACTGTTACTTCTGTTCTAAAGAAGGAATGTGCTCATTCAGTCTTTTAAAAAAGAGAAATATATCCATTTCTCTGATACGTGAAGACTGGATATCTATGCTGTCTTTTTAAAATACTCCATCATTAACTCACTTTATAAAAACTGTCAAATATTTTGAAAAGCTTTCAAAGATATACAAGCTATAGTCATGCTCAACAAATTGGAATATTCTACTGTGAACTAGATGAAGGAACAAAATGACCTGCAGTTCAAATCCAAGAATTGTGTGTATGTACATGTATGTAGATATGCTGAAGAAATTTTCTATACTATTTTTCATCTGATGCTCCCAAAGTGGATTGTTTTGTACACCAATGAAAGCATATGAATTATGTTAATATAAGGCATAAAAAACAACAAAACCAATAAAAAGCATACATAGATAAGCAACCAAGAGTGGGAATATAGAGCAAATACTAATGCCAAGAATCATTTGCACAAAGCGCAGCAGAACAAGATCAATTTTAATCTGCTTTGGAAAATCTTAAGAGAAATACCTAACAAGACATCCTGTGGAATGGCATTCTGTATCTCCAAGGTGACTGTCAAGTAGGCTCTGTCTTTCATGGAAACTAGTCTGGCTTCTGCTAGGGCAGAATTTGAAGCACAGCCTCACAGGCTTCAACTGATTTAAGTGGCCTGCATGTTGATACCTACTGTTAATGGGAACAGCTCAGAACAATTGGCATCCTTTTCTCTTTTACTTGATATTAGTGACTTTAAGGCTTTAAAGACACAGAGTGCATAATATTTAGTTAAATGCCAGAAATATGAAGGCTCAATGTGCACTGTAACATGGACTGGTCTTGTTTGGGAGCATTTTCATTTATATCCAGTCTTTCTCCCAACATGAGATGCAAGGCATCTTACAGCATAGATCAAGTAATGAACTACAGCTGAAAGCCTAATGATAAAGTTATCTTATCGTAAGCTATACTAGTAAAGTAGAGCTACTTTAAAACAGTATGAAAGCATTTTAAAAATTTAAGAATAAAAACAGAAGGACAGTGCATACACCCAGTTAAAGACCTTTGTACACAAACATTTAATCATCAAATGCCTGTTTAAGAAGGAGGGTAGAGGGTGGCATTTAAATTGTTCTGGGCATGTGATATTGCCTTATGTGAAAATTCTGCCTTTTGATAAATTTATTCATTTGATGCATGTGCTCATAATTTTAATTCATTTAAATAAGAAAATTGGGTGGATAAATACATATCATTATGCATATTGTGGTCATAAATTTGAGGAATCAATTACAGTGTTACATCACAACAAATTTACAAGTAATTATTTGCATGATTCTGTTGTATATACTCACATGTGCTGTACACAAAAATATAGGTCTCTGGTTTATGCAGAAGTGGAAGAAGTCAGGGTCTTTATTGCAGTTGACTTGTCGAGATCATTCAGACCCCCGCCAAACCTTCTTGTACAAACTTAGTAGAAAGGCAGGTAAGCTATGCCAATGTATTTTAAAACATTCTCTTGCTTCTACGTACCATATGCTTTGATTTTCATGCCAGCTTATTAATATGGAACAATGTGCTACTCCATGTGTATAAAGAAAAATGTGTTTTGATCGTATGCCAGTGCAGTCAGTGATTTCAATTTTAGCAAGTATTCTAAAGAGTTTGCATAGGTCAGCTGTTTATCAGACAATCGAGGATACTGATCTTTTAAAAAGATAAATTATGGCACTGATACAAAGCTCTACAGACTTGTGTAGGAAGTCCATATATTTACAATAGCTGTTTATGTTGAATCAAAGAAGAGCTCATTGCTAAATTACATAGATTTGGGAATCAAAAACATGTTGCCCATTTTTGACTATTTGAACAAAATTCTCGGGGATACTAAAACAGTATTTCACACAAAACTGTTAAATAAATGGGGTGGGGACGGGGTTACATCTTTCTGTAATTGTCTTAACTCCTAACACTGTAATGAAAGTTATGCTTTCAGGCTACTTATGTGCAACAGAGTGTGGGTTCATAGACACATACAAAAGAAAATTATCACATTGTGGCAGGGGGAACACTCTGTCAAACAAACAAAATTATGAGTTTCATTCTTGTAGTTCACAACTACAAATGGCAGACAATAGAACTAATAAATTTTTTTGGGGGGGGGGGAGTTTGGTATGTAATCTTGTGGGGCGAAATCTTTCTGATGTGTATGTAAAGACTGTAAATGTTATGTGTTTCCCCCAGTTATGCAAAGGACCTTAATACAATACGACCCCTGTATCCATGAGACAGGTATCCACATTTTTACTTAACCACATCCGAAAAAATACGGTCTCTCTAGGTATCTTCTAGGTCCTCCAGCATGATTCTATAGTATGACCATAGCGTCACTCTGGAGGACCTAGTAGATGCCTAGACAGGTTTTCTCTCTAGGAATTGCTAGGTCCTCCAGCATGACTCTATGGTATGCTTGGGCCAGAAGTCGTTCATTGTAATAAGGTTCAGTATTATCCACGGTTTCCAGTCCAGGAATGTATACCCTGTGGATATGGGGGTTGTACTATATTATGAAAATGCCTTTCTCCCTTCTTCTTGCAATCCAGATTTTGTAAATTATAGTTTCAAGGATCCTGGCTTTACCATTCTTCCACAAAATGGCTTTCCTTATTCATTCATTTATTTATTTATTTATATGGGCTTTATCTTTCTCAAACTGGATTAGATTTTATTAGCCCCATGTATATTAAGGTTAACATTTCTTGTTTATAGCTTCATGAATACAAACCTTGGATAAACCCAAGTTTTAGAGGAGTTTTTCATATGAATCTGCTTCATAAACTAGAAATGATGAACATTTTTTAAGAGAGGGCAGTGTTGATTGTCTTTACAGTAGTTTTTCAGTTCCCACTTTCAGTATGTCTTGCTCCTAAGCCGTAAGAGGGAGGAATATATCCAAGCCAGAGTCCCTAATAGGTTTGGTTTGTCAATTTCTATTAATGCAATTCCTCCAGGATACCTAATTCTGCCTATAATAATCTGACCTTCTTTCTTAGTTAATCCATGCAGATTTAAGTAGCTCCCTTCATAGAAGCAGTTCACTTCAACAATAAGTCTCCAAGTTTTTGAATGGCTACGTCTTCCCCACATACTTATTTCTCAGCTGCTGCTGCTGTTGCTATTAGCTATGTTATTATTTGCTATTACAAAATATTTCTTGGTTAGCAATAAACCTTCCTGTATTTTTTAATAATCTGTGTTAAAAATTTTCAAATACAGTGTGTGTTATGTTTATTATTATTGTCTTTCACAGGCCTTCAGTATTTCAAAAATATAGTTTTAGTTGGATCTCTGCAAGATCGTTATGTTCCTTATCATTCTGCCCGCATTGAGATGTGTAAAACAGCTTTGAAGGATAAACAGACAGGTAATAGCCAACATGTGGACAGCTGTGAAATAACTCAGTGTTTAACTTTTGGGCAACATTAGAAAGAAGACTACAGATATCCTGCCTTGGAGGAGAGGGGATTGAATTGAATTCTGCCATTCTTCATTGGATCCTAGGATGGTTTGTGCCTACAACATGTTAATGTATAAACACTGATTTAGCTTGTGTTCATTTACCTAGACTAGTTGCCTTAGGTGTTTTCATATTAGAGATCCGTCTTTCACCAAATACACAAAGTGGAAACCATATATAGATCAATAATCTAGAAGTCTGTTCAGTTCAAACTACATATGATAGGCCCCCAAACCTATCAAATATGACAAATAGAACTTCCCATGTAGCTTTTCCCTAAAAGAAAGGAAATTGCTTTGTGAACAAAACATTAAGGGCTTACTTAAAGATTCTGTGATGCTTTCACTTAAGCTTAAAAATTGGTTTGCTTTGGCAGATAGACTGCATCTAGTTAAGAAGGCTGCCTTTTTATCTGCTAGTGGTACCTGACCCTGTGCCTTCTCCAAGGGTGGGCAGTGAAGGGCCAGAGAAGGCAGGCAAAAGAGGAGAAACCATGCTTGTCTTCTCTGGCTCCTTTTCACTCATTAACTCTTTCCTCTGTAAAAAAAAAAAAAAAAAAAAAAAAACAAGAGCAGATAAACAGACCCTTTGTTCCCCCTCCCCTTTCCCCAAGATGTCCTCTCTTTCATGCCTGCAAAAATCAGCAAAGCTCACGTCACCACCACCCCTCAGCTAATGGAAGTCAATCCCAGGAAGGGGTAGCAGGGGAGGCAGGAGCGGCAAGCCCAGCTAAGACAAAGATAGGAGAAGGAAGAGGAGGAGCAGCAGGCCCCGAAAGGCCAGGGACCAGTGGGGGAACAGGCGGCAGCAGCACACAGGGTCTGCTCCTCCTCCTCCTCCTCCTGCTATGTACTATGTGTGTTTCTGTTTTGCCCAGGCAGCTGGCAGCAACATGCTGTCCTTCATGCCTCAGTTTCCCCCACCTGCCTCCCCTCACTCACCCTTGCCTGCTAACTGGGTCATGGAGGCCACTGCCACTCCACTGGGGCCTCTTCTTCGCAGGAGGCTCCTGAGTCTGCACTCGGACTGCAGGACTGAGTCTGCACTACTGTGCCCTCCTCCTGGGTACAAGTGGCAGCTCCAGGTGGAGGCACCTCCATGAAGGCAGCAGCAGAGGGCCAGGATTCCACCATCACCTCCTCCTTTTCTGCAGCCACTGCTCCTGCCTGGGGAACTGAGCATGCTTCCCAGAGTTACCGCATGAGCCTCAGCCCGTGGCGCTGTCTGTGTTGCCCAGCAAAACAGACACACGCAGCATGCAGTAGCAGCAGGAGGAGGTGCTCCACCACTGCCACAGCTACCAAACCAGTCCCTAGCCTGGCAGCAATGGCCCAGGCAAAACAGAAACAACACATGGTATACAGGAGGAGGCTTGAGGAAGAAGAGGATGAGCAGACCCCCACAGGCCAGGGACAAGCAGAGCAGCTTGAGGCAGTGGCAGTGTATACGGTCTGCTCCTCCTCCACCACCTGCTACGTGCCATATCTGTTTTGCCCAGGCAATACTGACAACGCTACTGGCGGGAGTGCACAAAATTGAGGTGAGAGCATGCTCAGTTCCTTGTGCAGGTACAGCAGCAGTCCCAGCAAGTGCTTCTGCCTCCTCTGCTCCCCCTTCCTGAGATTGATTTCCATCAGCTGGGAGGGAGGGGGAAGCACCATCGAGCACCTGCTAGGAAAGTGCAGAATTGCCCCAGATTCCACTACTGCCCTGGGAGCACTTCTTGGCCTGGCTGCAGTCAATTGCATATAAATATTTTAAAAAAATATTTCTTCATTTCAATCTGTGATTGCTCAGTTCCATGGATAACAAACCCACTGTGCCTCCAGTAACAGAAAGAGTATGCCAGTACCAATTGCTAGGGACTATGAGCTGTTGACTTACCATTCAGTAATTGATTTAGTGGGGCTACTCTAGTTGGGTGTAGCAATTACATTTAGTCCAGTGTTTTGAAATTACAACTCCTTTGTTAGTTTCCTTAAGGGTTGTTTGACAAAAAGTATATAAAGGTTTTAATAAAATCAGTAACATCACCTTCCTTTTTAATATACAGGACCAATATATGCTGAAATGATCCAGAATCTGCTTCTGCCTGTTCTCCAAAACAAAGAATGCAGTTTGGTTCGTTATAATGTACATTGTGCATTACCAAACACAGCTGATTCTCTCATCGGACGAGCTGCACACATTGCTGTTCTGGATTCAGACATATTTTTAGAAAAGTTTTTTCTGGTTGCTGCCCTAAAATATTTCCAGTAGGAATAAAAAATTGTAACTGACCTGGCATATTACCTCATTAACAGATGAATCAAATAATGTGTGATATTGAAACTGTAGCTGCCGCTATATTTTAAGAGATATTTATACTTTTTTATATGGAAGATAATTTATATCATCCATGTGAAGAGCTTTTTTAACATCAACTTTACTTTCTAGGTAATGTGGCTGTGCAATATTTTTTTTAATGTTTGTTTTTACTTTTTTCTATTTTTCTTATTTTGGGTACCTGATTATTTCAGAACTGAAATTTAAGCACAGTTATGTACAGTTGGTGGATTTATTGGCTCTCTAGAATGCAAAAGGTCAGTGTTATGTGACATTATTATGCATCTTTCTATGTCAAAGCAGATCTGAATTTTAACAAATGTAAAGAAGGTTTTAAATTTGATATTTCATATTGTAGAAAGCTGAACTGGAAAAAACGTTGGCTGCTAAAATAACTATAACTGTAGGTCTGTTCAAGACCACTTTTGAGTCACCTGTTTGTTATATCACTACATTCTGTTTTCTATAGAATCATTACTGAACATGCTATGCCTGTGGAAATTACATTTTCCTATTGATCTCAGTAGCATGTTGGTTTACATTTTCACCTTTATTACTGGAACTTTAGTTTTCGTAAGCAAGCAGGAATTAAGGATTTTTGAATGTTAAAATGTGAGCTGCCTTCAAATGGTATTTTGCAAAGTTTAATAAACTTGCTCTTACTATTGGTTCAGTTCTTCAGTGAACCTTTTACACAGGACTTCCTTGTATGTACATTTTAAAAAGTAAAGGCTATAAATTTCTGCAATACTTTTATGAATATAGATTTTTAAATATTGCATTTTATTGACTACAAATTATTGTAAATAGAAATCAACTGCATCTTGAAATGGAACAAAATGGTAAACTTTCGTGATACTGGTAAATGTTTTTGAAATATACAGGAATGTTAAAGGTCTGTCAAATTGGTGCTGAACAGCGTTGCGTTCAATCTTCATCCCCTTCCCCTGTTTCAAACAGCAGTGCACTTAAAGGTGAAAAGAAGGTCTTGTGCATTCTCGAATTGTAATGACCAGGTTTTCTGAAAATATAAATCTGTTGTATATCTAGTGCATGTTTATTTTTTAGCATCATGTTACTTGCATCTGGTGTTAATAAATTGAACAGACTTCGAATAACTTATGAGAGAAAGCAATGTTTTGCTTTTTTTCAAAGTGCTGGGGAGTGTTTATAGTTTTATAGTAAACAAAAGTCAGTTTCAATATTGCTTATCATGCTTCTTTGAAAAAAAATAGTATCACTGAACCCAGTCTTTTGAAGTGAAACTGTTGAGATCTGTATAGTTATAAGAAGTGCTAGTATATGTTTTTAATGTTATGGTCAAACTTTTTGCAGTGCTTTATTGACTTCACTAGGGATATCTTATGAATAAATATTGCAGGTTGTTCATTTTACCTGCCGTATTAGTTCTGGGATAATGAGCTGCTAAGTCCCACTACATTCCGAGCGATTGCAACATTTGCCTATCACCAGATTAAGTGACTATGAATACTTATGTACATTCATTCCTCAAAAATATGTGGTTTGGTTATATGCATTAAATCAGCAGTTCTAAAATTACAATATTCCAGTATTGGCCCCTCAAGAAGTATGACACCAACAATTTTTATTTCAAATAATGGCAAAAAAGAGTAATTGCACTCAGTTCAGAAGCTAAGCAATATCAGCCTTGGTTAGTACATTCATGGAAGACCACCAAGGAATACCAGGTGCTACGGCTTATACATATTTCAGAGGACAGAATTGGCAAACCACTTCTGAGTGTTCTTTGCCTAAGAAAACCCTCTGAGATTCATTGGGTCGCCATAAGTCAACAGGCAACTTGAGGGCACATACACACATAATTAGTCATAACTAGATATATAAAGAGTTGTAATTAATTAGTTTTATAATTTTACTTACAGTCACCCACACACACATTTGCTTGTTTCACTATTGTGGATTCAATTATTCATGAGTTTGCCTGAGGAGTTCCCCCCATTTCTTCTCACAATATTCCTCATCACAGTCCAACCCTCCACTATCACAATGCCTCCCATCCTGGTTCTTTTCCCCCTCACACAATGCCCTTGACTCATTATTCCGCCCTCGCTTGCTTGACCTATCATCTGTCTGTCTTCTTCCCTCACCTTTTAGGCTTCCTCCATCTTTTCTCCTCACCTTCAGGCTCTCCCTCCATAATTTCCCTCACCTTGATGCTGTCTGTGTTTTTTCCCTCTCTCTCTCCCTCTTCCCTCACTTTTAGGCTCCCTCTCCCTCCTTCCTACTCATCCTTGATGCCTGCCTCACTTCAGAACTTCTTTCCCCCTTCTTCTCCCACTCCCCACCTAGACCCCATTCTTCTTCATCCACCTCAGAGAACCATGGAGAGAGGCAGCCCCTGCTCCACCTCTGGATCAGCCTTCCTTTTCCACAGTTCATCATCATCCCTCAGGAAAGGCCCAAAGACCTTGCCCACAGCAACAGTGGAGGAACGCAGGCTTTGGGCCCAGCTCCACAGCACTGCCATTCAGGCCTGCAAAGGCACCCAGACCTGGTGGGAGGGGTGTCAGCCCAAGTCCACATGGCACCTGACAGAGGAGGGAGGGAAGGGGCTCCACTCCCCGTGCACCTTTCATGGCCCCGCCACTCACCCCAGCTGCCCTCCTGGCCTCGTTCCCTCCACTTGCCTCCATGTGCACCCTGACTGCAGAAGTAACAGTCAGGGAGGGAAGGCAGGCAGGGAGTTCGATTCTGCAGGGCTCCAAGGTTTACTCAGCCTTCCATCCTTTTGTAGGTTGATAAAATGGGTACCCAACTTGTGGAGGCAATTAGCTAACACATTGTAAACTGCTTAGAGAGTGTAGATGTGTATGTGCTATTGGTAAAACAATTTGTAAGCCACTCTGAGAGCCTTTGTGGCTGAAGAGAGGGGTATAAATACTCTTATAAATTATTTTTTGTTTATTTGAGGCAGGCAGGGTAAGTGGGCAAGGAAGCCCCCCCCCTCGGAGACACAGCAGTGGCGGTGGAGCACCACCACCTCCTCTCACCACCCCCATGAGGCTCCCAGAGATATTTTCAGTTTTTCAACTTTCACAAGGGTCCTCTACCCCTAACCCTCATAAATGTAGAAGACTGACTGTATAGCTACCTACTTGATGCTTAAGAACAGGAAATCACTGTGTTCATGAGTTCTTGCCTCCCCCGCTTAAATTCCCTTTAGATTTAATTTCTAGAGACTATCTCCAACATCTCACTGGCAATCACAGTGGAAACCTGTCCCTGTAACCATCCTTGCCACCTAAAAACACAAGGGGTCTCCATTCTCTGGAGCTGGTGTTGGAGGTACAGAGAGGCTACATTAGGGATGGGGTTATCCACCCCCCCATTCCTCTAGATTTTGCTATTCTTCCAGCAAAACACCGTTGCTGGGTGCTGCTCATGGACTTTCATCCTAAAGTATTATGTATGAGAAATTAGCTAAACTTGGAAGCTACTACTTTACTGTTAACATAAGCCTGCAGATGGTACATTGACTAATATAAGACGTATGGTTGCAATGGAAAGTGGAATTTCTTGCATGTTCAAAAAACCTAATCATCTTGATGGTTCTGAATATCATTATGCATACATCCAGTATTATTTTGTGTCAGTTGGAGGAGGGAAGCAAAATAATGCACACAATATGGCCGTATTACTTATGCCATTACATGCATGAAAACACCCTTTTTAGTTAGCTTAATAGGTTTGTGAGATAGTTGTACATAAACAGAATTGGAATCGTGAGCTAAGGCAGAGATTTAAGTATTAGCTATACAGTTGGACCCCCATATCTGTGGGGGTTTGGTTCCAGGACTTACCGCAGATACCAGAAACCACTGATAATAGCAAACCCTATTAACATAATGGATTAATGTTGAAAACATACCGTACAGTTGAGTAGGAGACCAAAAGATGTCTATACAGGATGCCTCTCTAGGCATTTTCTAGGAGGACTCTATGGTATGTGTTTTGTGTCCCATGGATAATTGAAACCACAGATATCGGGGTCCGACTGTACTATTAGAAATTGTGAGAGCCAGCATGGTGTAATGGCTTAAGCATTGGACTACAACTCTGGAGACCAGGGTTTGAAATCCTGCTCAGCCATGGAAACCCTCTGGGTGAAGTCACATTCTCTCATCAGGTGGAAGCAAAGGCAACACGTACCCCTGAACAAATCTTGCCAAAAAAACCCATGATTAGGTTCAGCTTAGGATCGCCCTAAGTCGGAAACCTGAAGGCATGCAACAACAATTAGAAATGGTAAGCATTCCCTTTTAAACAAAGTCCTATGTATATTTCCAGTTAGTCCCAATATAACTCTAGTTTATAACTCTAGTTGTTTATTGTTGCATACAGCTAGTAGTTCTGGATATGTCTTTGCCTCAGGTGAGTCAGGATATCCAGTATGGACTGGGTGAACACGATGATCTGAGTACATACCAACTGTGAGCGGATATCCCCTGCTGAATTAGGGCAGCTGACTTTAATACCATTCTTGTGACACAGAAGCAGCTTAGGCAAAGTAACACTGTCTGACTCTAACTTATCCGTGAGGTTTCAACAATACTACCTTCTAGTTTACTTTAGCTGAGATTGTCTCAAATGGTAATGTACAGAATATGACATTTTAAAAATTCTTCCTAAAAGCAGAAAAAAAAGGAGTAGTCTCCATTATATACTCCATCTGCCAAGACAGCAGTGCTCTGTACTGGTCCTGTTAAGTCTGTGCTATAGGTTATCTTTTCTATTGCCAATTTATTTAATAGCACAACAGATGCATCTAATGGGCAGAATCCTGTTGCTGACATATACAGGTACAATTTGGGCTATACATGCAGACTGTATTTTGTGGACAAGCAGAGTTGCACATGCAGAACCACTTTTGTGCACCATAACACATGGAACTACTCAGAGCAGCATGTGACTGTGTACTGCCTGTGCACATTGTACATTGCATTTATACAACAGGCTGTTGGCCAGGCACATTGATCTCTTATCCACATACATTGCACTAGGACAAGCATTCTGTTCAGGGGTTGTGTAATGGTAGCGTAACATAACTTCACAAGCAGCTATTTAACCTACACTGAAGTGATGTAGGACCTTGACCAATGAGTCTGGCAGAGGTGGGTAGATTTGCTGTTGCAAGGCTTACTATTGTTGTGTGCCTTCAAGTCATTTCCAACTTATGGTGACCCTATCACAGAGTTTTCCTAGTAAGATTTGTTCATACAGGTCTTGCCCTTGCCTTCCTCTGAAGAGTGTGATTTGCCCAAGGCCACCAAGTGGATTTCCATGACCAAGCAAGAATTTGAACTCTGGTCTCCAGAGTCATAGTCCAATGCTCAAACCACTATATCATGCTGGCTATCCTTTTTTACACAGTTGCATCTGCAGCCTCCTGTAGTCATTTCTGTACATTTTCTTACTGCTTTATCTGATCTCAAAGTAGCCCCAGTATTGTCACCGTCTGTTCTGCAACTATTTCATTTAAGTTTTACAGTCTACCATAGTTGTTCCATTTAGTTACATTCAGCTGTGCTCTGTTAAAACTAGATCAAGGCCCTTTAAAATAAAAGTTTTTGTTTTGTTACATTTCACCCAAAAGGCTGAGGTTCAGATTCAGTCTTCTCTGCCTCCAGCTGTGCCAATGTAATAGTTTACACACTCTAGTTTGGAAGGATTGTTTTATTATATGTTTACTTCATACTGTCACCTGAGTTGCATTTCTCATCAATAATTGCTGTGGTTTCTGTGGCTTGTCTGCTCCCCACTGCTAACTGTATGGTCTCCTCCTTGGAACTTTAATCCAATTATCACCCCATATACACTCTATTTTTAAAAAAATGTTTAAGTACAGATCAACCCCTGCCCCTGTATCCATCAGGGATACATTCCCAGACTTACCTTGGATATGTGAAACTATGGATAATAGTGAACCCTATTAAAATGAATGACTTTCAGTTCAAGCATCCCATAGAATCACACTGGAAAACCTAGAAAATGCCTAGAGAGGACATATTTTCTCAGATGTGGATAAATGTAACTGCAGATACTGGTCCCGTGGATACAGGGGTCGACCTGTACTGAAAATATTCTAGTAACTGAAATTATTTGTGTCTGTCTTATAGCTGTTGTTCCTTCCTCCTCCTCTATTTTTTCCTCTGTTTGATGTTTTGATTCTCATGAGACCACTACTTAGTACCTGGATTTGGGGCTGAATCTGCACAATGCCTCAACCCTGAAGAAAACTCTACCAAGGGTTGGGGAACTTTGCTTCATGTGGTGTTCTGTTGCTCTAAGAACAGACTTCAAAAGAAAGGAGAAGGCAGGAGAATAAACATTCACACGTTTATCTGCATTCACCTGTTAGCTGCTGTATTTATTACTTTCTACCAGTTCCCTTACTATTGGTTAATAACCACTGCTGCAGTGGCATAGTTTTGTCATTTGTTGGTAAAACCAGTGATAGGAACTAACTCAAATCATTTATGTTATCTGGGCCAAAGATTTTTATTATGGATAAACAACATCTACAGAGATCAGAAAGTCCAACTTATAATAAATGGAGACAAAACCAAAGTCTTCCCAATTAAAAAGGGGACACAACAAGGCTACCTTCTTTCCCCTTTGCTCTTTATAATTAGATTAGAAATTTTAAACTGAAACCTTAAAGCAAATAATAAAATCCAAGGAATAAGAATTAAAGGACATGAATATAAACTGAAATTATTTGCAGACAACCAGGAAACAAGAATAAAATCGGAAAGTTTTAATAGATACAAAGGAAAGAGGTGGTGTAAACCTTCCAGATTTAAAGATCTATTACTATGCCTGTGCTATAACTTGGATAGTAGACAGGATAAAACTGCAAGATGTAAAATTACTAAAACTTAGAAGGTTTCAACCTCAGATACAGCTGGCACGCCTATACTGAAAAGCAAAAATAAAGAATCACATTATCAGAAGAGCTTTATTAAAGTATGGGAAAAACAAAGAAAATGATTCTACAGGAAAATACCTCTCTGGATTTCTCCACAAGAGGTTTACATGAATCGATGGAAAACTACAGAGACCTGGTGGAAATATTGTGATTTATTATATACAGAAAGCAAAGGGGAATTTAAACTGAAGTCAAAAGATGAAATTGGAGATAATATGCATTGGTTTACGTATGTACAAATTAAAGAAAGATTCAACATCGATTTAAAAGAGGGAGGATTTGAAGAAGAGGAAAATGAATTTGACAAAATCATACACTGAGGCCATGATATTGAGAACACAGCTGTGCTGGGCAGGGCACATTTCTAGGATGGAGGACCATCGCCTCCCAAAAATAGTACTCTACGGTGAACTCGCCATGGGTCAGCGTAAGAGGGGCGTTCCAAAAAAGCGATACAAGGACTCCCTGAAACAACATCTCAGGCTCGGCCAAACTGATCACCAACAATGGTCCGCGCTAGCCTCACATCAGGAGGCATGGAGATGCACTATCCACAATGCTGCAGCCTTATTTGACAACTCACACCGAACAAGTCTTGAAGAGAAACAACAACGCAGAAAGAATCACAACCCTGAAACATCACCCAGGGAGACCTTCTGCTGTGCTTTCTGCAACCAGACTTGTTTATCTCGGATTGGCCTTTTTAGTCATCAATGAGCTTCCAGAAAGCGCAGGATGAGTCCTTCCTGAATCTTCATTTGCAAAGAAAAGCCAGAGAGAGAGACATGGGACAAACAAGAAAAAAAATCACCAAACTATACAAATTTTTTTATTAACAAGAGAGTTAGAGCAAGATGAGATTAAAGACTCAATGAAAAAATGGGCCAGAGACCTGGGACAAAATCTTGAATTACATGCCTGGGAAAATGCCAGGAAGAAATTAAACAAATTCACAAGTCAAAACCTAAAAGAAAGCTACCTCAAAATAACCCAAAGATGGTACTACTCCCCTGCAAAATTAGGAAAAAATTACAACTCAAATAACAAATTGCTGGAAATGCCAGGAGCATTTGGGAACTTTTATCGACATGTGATGTAATTACAGCCCAGTTAAGAAATTCTGGGGGGAAAGTCATATGATGATTCAAAAAATACTATAATACTCAATTCCCCACGAAGCCTCAATTATACCTACTAAATATGGCCCACATACTTAAAAAAGAAGATGAGAGAGCTTTCTGGAAGTTCATTCTTTACTTGGTTACAGCTGTCAGGCTATTAATTGCTCAGAGGTGGAAGATAAAAAATTTTCCGAGTACTGAAGACTGGTTATTAAAGTTGGCAGACATGGCCTGTATGAACAAACTATCATTTGCGCTAATACAAAAAATCCCACCCAAACAAAAATGTGTGATTGGAATTTAACTAAAGATGGGATATACAAGACATATAACATCTACTGAGGTGTTAAAATATAGAGAGAATATGTAAATATAGATACAATTGGATTGTTATATATATGTATAATGTATAAAGTATGCAATAAGCACACTAATCTAGGAGACAGCATCAGTTAAAGCTCCAGGAAGGATAATACTGTACATATAAGACAGGTTCAAGACAAATTTAATTGTAGATTTTCTAGTAATACAAAGACGGTTATTATAAAGTTACTCTGCCTTTTACGATCTGAAAATACAAATAGGAAGTCAATATTGCAAAACACAAAACTTCAGAAATGAATATGGAAAGAGTTAGTGATATGGATGAAGTGAGGGAGGGAGGTGTAGGAAAGTTGGGAGGTAGGAAGAAGTTGTATGAAGAGTAGAATGGAGGAAGGTATGATTAGACTATAAAGGTGTTTAGGATGTGTGATAGGATGGAAGATGTTTGATTTATGTTGGTCTGATAGTTCTGAATGTTTGAAAACTTCATAAATATAAATAGAAAATAATTTAAGTTATCCGTTGTTAAAGATGTTCTAATGTAAGGGGGGATTTATTTAACTTAACTTAAAATTTCACCATTAATCTACTTCTAGATATAAGTTATTAGTTAAAATTATTAATCAGTTAAAAGAGAGATCACACCAAAGAGCCAACAAATTTCACATGTTCCAGCTGGTTCTTTACGGGAAACATAGTTCTCTTGGAGTGTTGACAACTGCTTTTTTGCTAGTCCCTTGATTACAATTTTTTTTTCTACAATGAGGAATTAAAGTACTTAGGTTACAGCATTCAAGTTAATACAAATGCAATAAGACTACAGAAACCTTTATTTTTGTTCATGGTTAGAATTGTTGTATGCCTTCAAGTCATTGCAGACTTATGGCAACTCTAAGGCAAACTTATCACAGGGTTTCTTGGCAGAATTTGTTCACAGTGGGTTTGTCCTTGCTTTCCTCTGAGGCTGAGAGAGTGGCTTGACCAAGGTCATCCAGTGGGTTTCCAAGGCCAAGCAGGAATTCGAACTCTGGTCTCCAGAGTTGTAGTCCAACTCTCAAACCACTACACCATTCTGGCTCTCACTCAAGGTTAGAATATGCTAAATTAATTCCAATGTTAAAGGATTTTAAGCCAAAATGGAGGAAGGGCAGCTTAAAGAGAGGGTCTTCTTCCATGTGGTTCTGCAGTTTTGTACACCACATACAGAGGCACCTCTTACGAAATTTTGAGACTCTTAAGCCTGGGACTTTTGCTGACATTCAGTGAGAAACAGTAAAGGAGGCAAGGAGGGTAAGAAAATAAGATTATAAGGGATTGAGAAAGCAAAAACAATAAAAGCGCTTTTTGGTAGCATGGATGAGAAATGGGGTCTTTCTACAAATCCATGCAGCTATTTTCTTTCCCAAGCTCAAGACAAGTACAAAGGGAAGTGCTGGAGTTAAATCCCAGAAGCATTTTTTTTCAGCTTTATTCTATAAAGGTTTTAATACTGGGGTATATTTTAACTGTTTTTTTCCTTTTCTAATTCTAATGGCATGAAACCCTTTTTCTATCCTAACCTTCTTACCTGGTTAAAACTAAATAGCATTTTACATACCTGTCCCATGATTATGTCAAAACTGTCTTTAAAAGGGCAGTTTCTACACCAGCTTCAGAGTTAAAAACAATAGCTGGCAAATGTGCCCCATGGCCCCGTCCTGTATGTTTAGTTCGTCCAGGGCAAGGTAATTCAGAGCAGTGTCCGTTCACTTCATGGCTCAGTTTTAACCCTTAACCAAGCTCGCTCAACTTGGGAGGAAAGAGGCTCCCCACTCTTACTACTCCTGAGCATGGCGCTTGAAAACTTTAACTGCTTCAAATAACAAAAGAGTAGCCAGGACCCCAAATACTGAGACTGCCGAGGCGGAGAAAAGCAAATATCGTGGGCCCGCAGTCCTACGTCCACTGGTGCCTATGCTCTTCAACTTTCGTCCCAATACTACAGATTATTATTATTATTATTATTATTATTATTATTATTACAGTTGTCCCTTCATATTCGCTGGGGTCTGGTTCCAGGATCCCCTGTGGATACCAAAATCCGTGAATACTCAAGTCCCATTAAATGCGATGGCATAGCAAAGTGGTGTCCCTTATGTCAGATGGCAAAATCAAGGTTTGCTTCTTGGATTATTATTTTTTAAGAATATTTTCAAGCTGTGAATACTTAAATCCATGGATACGGAGGGACAACTATTTTTAAAAGCCAGATGGGCGTATTTCCAGGGACTCCTTAGGGAGGAAAAAAATGTATAATCTGCCGCATTGGATTGTTCTCCCGTTTCTGGGATGATCCGTAGTAGCAACTCGTTTCTACCTTACCTCAGGTAAATATAAACATATATATTCTGTGTGTGTGTGTCTGTATATATACTCTGTGTGTACACACACACATTGTACTGTAATATATATTGCAATTTATTGTATTTATTTAAATTATATATAAATGAGTTTTCTACAGCCGCGGGGCCGAACTGGCAAACAAACAGCGCGCAAAAAAATCCCTCCGGCCAGCGAAGCCTCTCCCTCGAAGGGGCGGGAAGAGAAAGGAAGGGACTGTCCTGCCGGCCCTCCGCCTCCCAGCGTCTCCCTTTGTGACGGGGAAACGGGGCCGGGCCAAGAGGCGGTGCTTCCCGACACGGGCGGCCCGCGATGCCGCGCTCCCAGAGGCCTGGTGGGGGAGGCAAGAGCGGAAGCCGCACTCCTCCTCCGGCCCGAGAGATGGCGGCGAGGCTCCCGTGGCGCCTGGGACGCCCCTTCGCCCCCGTGAGGGGAGAGGCCGGTAAGGGGCTGGAGAGCCAGAGGAGCGGGTGGGTGGGTGTCCGCTGCGCAACACCTTTGCAGCCCCCTATAGCGCTATTAATCCACTTTAACTGTTCTGGCTGCTTCCTGTGGAATCCTGGGATTTGCAGTTTAAAGAGGGCCATTTAGCATTCCCAGCCAGAGAGCTCTTAGGCTTCACTAAACTACAAACCCCAGAATTCCACAGGAGGCAACCAGAGCAGCTAAAGGGGAATTATAGTGCTATAACAGTGTAGTGTGATAAGGGTCTTTACTTTTTATCACACTACACTGTTATAGGGCTACTATTCCACTTTAACTGCTCTGGCTGCCTCCTGTGGAATCCTGGGATTTATAGTTTAGGGAGGGGCATTTAGAACTCTCAGCCAGAGAGCTCTTAGGCTTCACTAAACTACAAACCTCAGAATTCCACAGGAGGAAGCCAGAGCAGTTAAAGTGGAATAATAGTGTTATAACAATGTAGTGCAGTACAGCATGCTGAGGGTGCGGGGTGTCTCAACCAGGGTTCCCTGGAACCCTAGGGTTCCACAATACGTTGCTAGGGGTACCACAAGATATTACTAGTGGGGGGAAAAAACACCTTTTTTTTAGTTGTAGATATATAGTTGTCCCTTCACATTCGCTGGGGTTTGGTTCCAGAATCCCCCATGGATACCAAAATCCGTGAATACTCAAGTCCAGTTATATGCAATGGCATAGCAAAATGGTGTCCCTTATATAAGATGGCAAAATCAAGGTTTGCTTTTTGGATTATTATTTTTTAAATAATATTTTCAAGCCGTGGATACTTAAATCCGTGGATACGGAGGGACAACGCTAGTACTGTACTTTTTAGGCAGGGGTTCCTTGAGACCTGAAAATTGTTTCAAGGGTTCCACCAGGGTAAAAAGGTTGAGAAAGGCTGCTTTTAACAGTTGTGTTGCAGTGGTGCACCTTTGAGTCGTTTTTTAACTTATGATGACCCTAAGGCAAACCTGTTGCCGGGTTTTGGCAAAATTTGTTCAGCGGGGGTTTGCCATTGCCTCCCTCTGAGGCTGAGAAAGTGCAAGAGGAAATTTCAGCAGGCGAGGAGATTCTGTTGTTGTGTGCCTTCAAGCCCTGTCTGACTTACGAGGAACCTCTCACAGGGTTTTCTTGGCCTGATTTCTTCAGAGGGGGGTTGCCTTTACGATCCTCCAAGGCTGAGAGAGTGTGACTTGCTCAAGGTCACCCAGTATGATTCCATAGCCAGGTAGGGGTTTGAACCCTGGTCTCTCACAGGAGTCCTAATTCAACACTCAAACCGCTACACCTCACTGACTGTCACACAGCAACTTTACTGTAAGCCTGTCCACAGGCATTTTACCTCAGTTATGCAAGCAACACCTGCTGAAATTCCCTGTTCTATACAACCATTAAAGGAGCCGGCATGGTGTAATGGTTTGAGCACTTGACTGTGACTCTGGAGACCAGCGTTCAAATTCCAGCTCTGCCACAAAAACCTACTGGGTGACCTTGGGAAAGCCACACTCTCTCAGCCTCAGAAGAAGGCAAAGGCAAACCCCCTCTGAACAAATCTGGCCAAGAACCCCCTGTAATATGTTAGCCTTAAGGTGTCATCAGTTTGAAACAACTTGAAGTCATGAAACAACAAAAACACAACCATTAAAGGGACAGGAGCCCTGTCCTTTATTTCACATGGCAACCCTAGTGACAGGTGAAGGGTGTCACCCTCCCCTGAGGCGAGATTTGAGGTTTGTTACCTGTACTGCAGTTAGCTAAGTCTTGCAGTGAAGCAAATGCTCAAGGAGATCTGGAATGCTTCAAAACAGACCCAGCCCTCCATTGATTTCATTCATCCCCACGTTTGGTGCCCATTGTTTCCCCACACATACATGCATTCCCCCCTCTTGCTGTTTCCCCCGCCTCCTGGTGGTGCTGTAACTAATGCCCATCTGCAGCTCCTGTGGGCTTGTCTCCTGACTTCTGCCTTTACTGCTGAGCCCAACTTCTGCCTTCCCCTGGTGTCTTTTAATCTACTGACTTTCCCCACTTCATTCCAGCAGCTGGGAGAAGTGTTGCTTTATAATTTGGACTGTGCTAGGGAGAGCCTGGACAGAAATTGTGATTGTATGTTGTAATTTTTTCTTCTAATTTCTATATATTTTTAATTATTGTCTGTTTTAATCCATCATAATTTAATATTATTTTAAGGGGTGGGTGGGCTAGGGTATTGTGATTATGGAGTTTTTATATTGTAAGCCGCCCCGATTGCGTTGCAGAGGGGCGGGATATAAATAAAATTTTATTATATTATTATTATTATTATTATTATTATTATTAAAACCAGGAGTGTTATTTTTCTGGGACCAAAAGGAATCATTGGTTCAGGAGGTCATGTGCTCAGAAGCACCCCTTTCTTAAGTTTTTTTTCTAAGGCAGGAGTGTGTAGTATTTCATTTTAATAAGATCTTCTGAGGAGAGATCAGTTAACTTGGTATCCACTCACATCAAACAAGTGCTTCCACTCTTGAAGAACCCGTCACTGTTCATATGCTTCCCATTTTTACAGCCATTTCCCCCTTCCTGCTAGAATTGACCAGGCTGTTTGATTTTTATCCCCAGATGTTGAATCCATTGCCATCGAGTTGATTTTGACGTACGTTGACCTCCCAAGATTCCTTTTATTTTTTATTTATGTATTTATTTATTTATACCCCGCTCTTCAGCCACAAGGCTATCAGAGTGGCTTACAAATTGTTTTAAGCAATAGCAATTTACACATCTACACTGCATTAAGCAGTTTCCAATGTGTGTTAGCTAATTGCCCCCACCAGCTGGGTACTCATTTTACTGACCTACGAAAGGATGGAAGGCTGAGTGAACCTGGGTGAACTGCCCTGCTTGGATCTTGCAAACTCACAGCAGTGACTTACTTGATTGAATCAAACCACCTATTTTCCTAACGCCTTCCACTTTTTATCAAGCATTATCTTTTCCAGTGAGCCGCATCATCTCATGATGTGTCCAAAGCAGCCTTTCTCAACCTTTTTACCCTGGTGGAACCCTTCAATCATTTCTCAGGTCTCAGGGAACCCCTGCCTAAAAAGTATTATATCTACAGCTCAAAAAAAGGTTTCTTTTTTTTCAATCTCAATATCTTGTGGAGCCCCTAGCAACCTCTTGTGGAACCCTGGTTGAGAAACCCTGGTCCAAAGTATGACAGCCTCATTCAGTCTTGTTCACTTCTAGTGAGAGTTCAGGCTTGATTTGCTCTAGCACCCATTAATTTGTTTTTTTAGCAGTCCATCATATCCATAAAACTCTTATCCAGCAGTACATTTCAAATTAGTTGATTTTCTTTTTGTAAACTTTCTTCATTGTTCAACTTTCACAGCCATATATAAAAATATTACAGTGGTACTAATATTTAGCAATTAACAGGGTTTGAATCCTTGCTTGGCCATGGAAACCTACTGGGTGACCTTAGGCCATTTACATACTCTCAGCCTCAGAAAACCCCATGATAGGGTCACCTTAAGATGGAAATGACTTGAAGGCACACAACAACAACAATAAAGGTGCTCATTTTTGTTGCCACTCTGTAGTTCTAAGCTGTTTCAGAAACTGGTGAATGACCTTTCATTGAGCAACCACCTTTCTAACATCCTAGTCCGTTCAACTGCAACAGTTAACAGGTTTTTCCCAAAACAGTCATGAAGTTATGAATAATCAACCATATACACACTCCATATCTGATGTACTGTTGTTAAAGACACAGTAATGGACTGGATGGAAGGAAAAGATGGCAACTCTAGGTTTGTCACATTTATGACATATCAGACAAATGATTGACACAAACCTACAATGTCATTCTGTGACAATATCTTGTGGGCTGGGAGTTGATACAGAAATACTTTAAATAAATAAAAAATCTGAATTCACACTAAAGAGGAAGCTTGGAATAGCCATCATTCTTTAGCAACTCCTTGGTTTTCAGGATCTAGTCTGGTTGTGCAAATATTTCTTCTCCTTTTGTGGCTTTCTGTAATTATTTGTCTGTGGTCATCGCATTTAGAAAAGTTACACATTGTAAATGTTAAGGACTCATCTGTACTTGAACCCAGCGTTTTCACAAAATGAGAAACAAGCCGTGTTCTTCCTGTCTTAGTTCATATTTAGCACTGGAGTGATGATGCTCAAGACTGGTCATTGCCCCTGCAGTAGTAGGCAATAATTGTTTTATTTCAGATTCTTTAATCCATGCTAAATGGACAGATTCAGTTCCTGGTGGCTCCAATTAGTCTTAGTAGTTAGGACTGTGAAAGAGTTCTGCTGAGGATCTGGATATCTGTTTCCAGTTGGAACAGATAACCCTGGGCTAGATGGACCAATTGCCAGGTTCAGTTGCTCCCAGTTTAGGGGAAGCACATCCCTCAAAAACAATTTTTCTGAATGCCTCACATTTTTCTTCACATTAGTAGGTATGGAGGAAATTTCTCTGTGGAGAGCCTTTGTTTCTGAATAATCTACCTCCCCACTGTAGCCTGCTTTGCTCAATGACTGTATAGATCAGTGAATCTTAACTTTTTCTTTACCAAGGACCCCCTTTAAATAATCTTTTGTTGCCGTGGACTCCCAAGACTTAACTCAAGATTTAAAACCCTTACAACAATAACAACAACAACCATAATGTCTGATACTTGTAATAATACAATTGCACCATCCATTAACCCTTCCCTCAGAGGCACTGGAGGAAGAGGAAAACTTTTCTCCTGCTTCTTCCTGCAACTTTGTGGCTGGAGTGGATTGAAGAGCAATGCACAGGACAAGCCAGTCAGCCTTTGCCTTTCCTCCTGTCACATGGGCTAAGCAGCCTTCAAGCCTTTGCAGACCCCCTGTGAGGATTGCAGCCCCCTGGGGCTCCGCAGACCACGGGTTAAGAACCACTGGTCTAGATTAACAGGTTCATAAGTGTTTGTGTGGGTGTATTATTGCGTACCATTATTTTAGGTTTCAGTCCTCAGATGTTCCTTTTCCATATATGTCCAGACTGCTTTTGACTTTTTCTTGTAGTACTTCAGTTTTGTGTTCCTCCAGGCCAAATTTTTAATACATTGGAAATTCAGGCATTTTGTGAGTACAGTTGTCCCTCTATATCCACGGGTTTGGTATCCACAGATTTAAGTATTCACGGCTTGAAAATACAGTATTCTTTAAAAAATAATAATCCAGAAAGCAAACCTTGATTTTGCCATCTTATATAAGGGACACCATTTTGCTGTGCTATTGCATATAATGGGACTTGAGTATTAATGGATTTTGGTATCCACAGGGGGTCCTGGAACCAAACCCCAGTGAATATGAAGGAACAACTGTATACTGCTAAATAATAACCTATCTTTGTTTCTTTACAATAGGGTCAGTTTTGCTGCCCAGATCTTTGGGAATTATTAATTTTAGCACAAAAGAAAATGCTGAATCTACCAAGCAACCGCTTAAGAAACCAAAATTGCCAGTAGGTCGTTTTGATGAGGCAGAAGAATCCAACATAGAGACTGAGCCACTAGAAAGTAAGTGTAGGTGTGCAAAATATAAATATATCCCCAGTCCCAAATTGCTGCAACTCTCTTAAATCATGAACCAATGGCAGATACTCATTATATTAAGATCTTTAGTGTGGTGCATTTAGACTTTATTACATTCATTTGAGGTTATTTAACAGTATATTTGGGTATTGACTCGTTACAAACAGATTTTTAAAAATAGTATCCTTTTTTCTTTACTTAACTAAGATTATATAATCACCATGTTTAGTTGGTAATGATTTAGAGTGTACATAAACCATTGGGTTTGTTTGGGCTTCTTTATTTCAAATTAAGGTAAAACAAATGCTATAGGGTCAAATTTATGTTGGGCTAAATCATTTGATGGAAATGATTTGAATCCTGAATTTACACTTGTTTATACTTCGCTGTCAAAATTGCTTTTTCAGTGAGGTACATAGTGGCTTGAATATTGGACTATGACTCTGGAGATCAAATCCCCTCTTGGCCATGAAAACCCACTGGGTGACCTTGGGCAAGTCACACATTCTCAGCCTGAGAAAACCCTGTGATAGGTTCGCATTAGCATCGCCATAAATCAGAAATGACTCAAAGGCACGCAACAACATAGCAACATATTTTATTCCAGATCTGTTATCTCTCTTCACCTCCTACAGTGAGTGGATATGCTATGCAGGTGCCATGGGAATTACGAAATGAAGCATGATAGATGGTAAAATGTGCATGTAAACTGGAAGTTGGTATCTGAGTGGGTCAGCTTGCCTTCATTTCTAAGTGGGAAAAATGCATGTAACTATCCCTGGATTACCTTTGTTTAACCCTATCTTGCCCTGACTATATCATAAATCTGGATACCATTCTTTAAACAGTGATTGCCATAATATGAATATCACAAACATACTGTATTTCATAGATATACAGATCTCCAAATCTGTCATTAAGGATCTTTTCATTTGTAATCAACAAAGTGATACTTCCTGGATTCTTGACTGGGTCTTCTTTCAGTAGGGCAAAGAGAAAACTTTGATGTCTGATTTAAATACTAGGATTTGCTCTTAATTTTCTGTAACCTTGTAAGATATAACCTGTCTGTGTATGATGTCAGCTAGTGCTAGTTTAACAAACTAGAGCCAATATTTTACTCTGTTTATTTATTTTATATGTTTTTGTCTTTGTCTATGTAAATAAACCTAACTTTTTATATGAATAAATTTCTGTGTTGTGATACTGGAGGGGTGTTAACTAATCTTATCACATCTCACATTAATGTCTTATTCCTGCCAGACTAATGATTCAGTCCTCTCAGTTTAGTTACACTAAATATATGTGCTGACTATTTCAGGGTGTTGGGTAGATAGGCTTGGTGTTCATAGTTCTGTAACTGTATTTCAATCAAATCAGTCCATCTTTAGTCCTACAGGCCTTTAATGGTGTAGTGATTTTAGGTATTTGGTTCAAATGTATTGAGTCCCAGTCTAGGAGACAGAAGGGATATAAATAAAGGAAAGGAAGGAGGGAGAGATATATTTATAATTGTATTTTATGATGGATTTAGTCCCTCGTGCAACTGATGCAACTGGATATCTAATTTGGTTTAACCCATCTGTGTTGCCACAGTAAGTAAAAACATAGGATTCACAGTAACAAGATATACAGAACTGTTTGTTAACATTTTACTTTGCTTTCTTTTTAGAATTTCCAGATGACATCAATCCGATTACAAAGGAGAAAGGCGGACCCAAAGGCCCTGAACCAACTCGTTACGGAGATTGGGAACGGAAAGGACGTTGTATAGATTTTTAAAGGACTCCATACAATTAAGAGGAGGGATATTAGAATGATGGTAAAACTGATGAAGATATATCACCCAGATGAGTCCTTCTATATTTATGTGCCATAATGTGTTATGTTAGTCTTATTTAATGGCATTTGAAAGCCTGCTTTTTATGGGTAAGTACTTTTTAAAAGAGCAGGTTGAGTGTGGGAGATTTTGCCATTCTGGGTCTAGTTCCTTCCTGGTGATGTGAATTTAATGGCTGGTAGAATTTGTTTAAAGTTGAGACCTTAAGCAGACTTATTTCAGTTGGAAGCCCTGTTTAACTCAGTGGGATTTAAATTTTCAAAAAGATTTCTACAACTGATTTAATGTGGCCAAAATTTTCTGTCCGTGCAGGTTGCACAGTCACTTCAAGGATTACTTACTAAATGATATGTCATAAAAACAATTGTGTGTTAGGCAGATAATTTCTTCTATTTATTGAAGGACACAGTTCTGCACAAAGCATTTAAGTTGTCATATCCTAGAAGCCAATTTTTTTTAGGTGTTTGGACCAAACACCCTGAATACTGCACAACTGCAGTCTCTGAGTAAAGGAGGGTTGATATCCACCAGTTCTCAGTTTCTGCTGTTTTTCTTCTTAAGTTGTTACATGTTGCCTGTGATTCTCATGCATCTAAACTGCTTCTCCATTGTTCCCCAACACTGAATAAATTACTTATTCACGCCTACTGGTTGTCTGGTTTATGCTGTCATTTTTTTTTTTGTCTGTTCAGTGACTTCAATTTAAATAAAAGTATTATAAAAATCATTGCTTTGTGTATAAATGCTGACCAGAAATGCCTGTTTTTGAGAAGTAGACCCATGGGAAGTAGATTCCTGTTGCTGCCCAGCTCTAGTGGTTGCACTTTTTCCTGTGTTTTGCAGATATGACAAGAAATCAGTCAGTTTGTTTGTTTTTATCACCGAAATAGAGTTTGGAAGGGAGAACAGGGGCTATTCCACTTCTTGGAATACTCAGAGACTCTCCCAGTTCACTATTTACTAAGTTTAACATTTTTCTCATGAAATGAAATTTTCTCATATGAAATTTTCTCATATGAAATCCAGCGGTCTCCAAGGTTCACTCAGCCTTCCATCCTTTCGTAGGTCGGTAAATTGAGTACCCAGCTTGTGGGGGCAATTAGCTAACACACATTGGAAACTGTTTAACGCAGTGAAGATGTGTAAATAGCTGTTGCTTAAAACAATTTGTAAGCCGCTCTGATAGCCTTGTAGCTGAAGAGCAGGGTATAAATAAATAAAAATAAAATAAAAAACTATCTTTTGAACAGTGATGTTTTGAAATCCTGGTTGGTTATTTTCCTACAATTTTATGTTCTAGACTTTTCCTATTGTTATCTATGAGTATGCCAAGCTTTGCCTTCACAACATATCTTCCAGAATTTTCTACAGTGAGCGGAAACCCCACAAGACCATTTGTACAGAAGAGGCAACAAATGGCAAGTACTATGTCCAGCTGCTGGTGGTGCTGCTGCTCCCTGAGTTGGATTTACCTATGGGACTTCCATGCAACATCCTGTCTCATTGCAGACCCCTGGTGAACTTTAACTCAGCAGTTTCTGTCAGCATGTTCCATTCACTCCAGCTGTAGCAGCTGAGGGAAGTGGCAGATAATAGCAGGATTCCTGTGGGGTGAGGGGTGCACCCTTTTGGGGGGAAATGTTTCAGGGAAGTGCAAAGGTGGGAGACTGACCTACCAATGAACAGAAGAGAGAGGGTTGTACACTCTCAATATTTACCTACAGGGATCCCTGCATTTACCCCCTGATAAAGTATAGGCTATAACAGGAAGGATGTATTCTCAAATAAGAAGAGGAAATGTTGGATCTCAAGAAGCAGGCATCACAGTTGTAGAGAGAAGATGATAAGGAGGAGAGAGAGGTATATGTAAATGGGAGAGGAAACAGCATCAGGATGCTGATTGCCCTCAATGTCTCCCACCTCAGATAACCTGGAAAGCCTTGGCAACAGTCCCATAGGCTGAAAATGCTGGAGAATGCCAGACTCATGAATGGTAAAACATCTCATTCAGGACCTAATTCTGGATGAGCATGCCAAGCTGCGGTGTATCACAGGTACCCGATTTGGATGAGGCTGCCTTGTTAATCTCTCTTGGTTTTGTTCACCAGGAGGTGAGAGTTGGGAAGCTGAGAAGTGGAATTGCAGTGTTTTATCAAGATTCCACCCCGCTGACCAGCTGCCCTGTCCCACAGTCTGCTGAGTTTGTTTGAAGGTGGGTGGCCAAGAGAGAGCAGAGGTTCTGTTGGCATACTGTCCAACCTAGTGCTTAATGATCTCCATTCCTTAGCTAGTCAGGGTGGTCTCAGGCTTAGTGTTGGGGTCACCTCAGCTTGTGGTGCTTGGTGACATCAGTGTCATGCTGAAAGATGCCCTGTTTGGAATGGCTCGGGACTTCATGGTTGCCATGACAATGATCAGTTTGTCCCAAGTGGTATCTGACTCCACTGGTATTGCTGGGCATACTCTAGACCTTGTTTTCTGGACTGGGTGGGATGATGATAATCTGAGGGTGGAAGGAGTTCTATAGTTCTGTTGTCATGGACAGATCGCTGCCTGGGACTCCAAACTTTTTCAGATGTGCAGGACCAATTTAGATGGTCTGCTCCAGGTTCCTGCTAGGTCCAGATGGCTCCCTGATGACTCTTGTGAATGTTTCTGCTGGCCCAGCAAGTCAGTGTTGAAACCCTGTTTGACCTCTGATGGGGAAATGGGAAGGGTACCTCCTCTCATGAATGGAGACAAATCAGCTCCCTGGTTTTCCAGGAACTGGCTGTGATACAAGTGAGATATTGACAAGAGCAGTGTTGGCAGAAAACATGAGCAAGTCTGATCAAAAAGGGGGCAGAGTCCATCTGAGGGAAATGCAGGCAGCAAAAAAGCTATTCTTTTCTGCCGCCATTGTGACTACAAAGAGCCAGCCTGAAAAACTGTTTCAATTCTTAGCTAAAGAATTGTATTCTCTCATACAAGCCTGCCCCATGTTTTGAGATCTTCAGGGGAGGCCCTTCTTTTTGTCCTACCAACCTCACAAGTACATTTGATAGGAAAACAAGAGAGGGCCTTCTCAGTGGCTGCTCCCAAGCTCTAGAATGTCACCCCCACTTCTCAGATAGGCTAGATTGACGCTCTCCCTGGAGTCCTTTCAAGGCAGGCAAAGTGAGGTGGGGGTGGGGATTTGGAGGACATGCTTCATTTTTTGGCACACTTTTGAAAACTTAAGTGCTGATAGGGAAAGGGCTATTAATAAAATGTTGTATTATCAGTATTTGTTGGTGGTGCTTTTTTTAGTGGGTATGTTTTTAAATTTCAAAAATTCTATTTGTAGTTTAATTATATTTTAAATTTTGTATGTCTAAATGGTGCCGAATTTTATTTCATTTTACTTCTTTTTATTTTGTAAGCCACCTTAAATCTCAGGGCTGGGGAAAAGGCAAGATATAAGCTAACAACAATAACAACAAAAAATAAAAATAATAGAAGGGTATTAGGGTTTAAGTACAGGACCACATATCATGTATCTGAAACAAGCAGCTATTGATTTAATATGATACAAATTTTTGTTTGGAAATTCTGCATATTGTTCACAGACTGATAGACTAAAATGGATTAATGGCCCTTTCTCTGTTTTCTCTTTGGCAATGAATAATTAAGAAAGAAGTTTTGCTAATGCTGTTGTGATGAAGTGCCTGGTGAGGTGCAGTAACACTGAGCAAGCTATTTTGTACATGACTAACTTAATTCCTACAGCTGTTTGAGACATTTAACTCTGTGCCCCATTTGAGCAAGGAATGCATTTTTGACCCTCAAGTGTTACCATCTGAAGATCAGATTTCTTATTTCTTAATCTTATGATCCAAATCGGATTCCTTTTATTCTTAACAGCAATCCCCAGTAAATAGTGCTGGTGCTGTTACAGTTTCCATTTGATATGGTAATACATTTTATGACAGTAAAAAGCTCCCAACACGTACAGATTTAAGATGAAATGAATGAGGCTAAGCTGTCATTAAAACTATAACTCACTTCAAGTGCATGAAATAATTTTGACAAGCGTAGGTTTGGATACATTGTTAATATTACTATATGGCACAGTCTTGGCTGTTGTAATTAAAATAAATAAGCCTCAGTGTCTTCTTGAAAAACAAAGACCCATCTGTGAAACTGACATGATCAGAACTTTTATCTTTATGACATCACCTACCTAGATAATATATTTACTTAGACATCTAATCTAGGTCTTCTTTGTTAATTGGAATTTATGGGAACGGGGGAGGTCTTAAAGGATAACCAACATATATTGCCCTCTAACATTCTGGAAGACAACTGAAGCAGATAGGAGAATTCAATCTGATTAGGCATTACAAATGTATGGATAATATTACCATTGCCCTGGACGGCCAGACCCAAATTGGGCAAGGGGGTAATTACGGCTTTCCTAAAGAAGCCAGTGAATCACAGAAAAACATTGGTAATTTTTTTGAAAGAGCAAATTTGAGCTTTTAAAAAAATGCTATCCAAAAAAAGAAGTTAAACATATCAAACATATCTTGAAGTTAATAATTGAAATAAAGTGCATTGTGAAAGAGATGAATACTATAGTCTTACCACTGACGTGAAAAGATTATGTAAGGAAAATCAGAGGCTAAAGGAGGAGGAGGAGGTTTATAGCCTCCATGTAATTCTGGCAAATGAATCTTTTTTCTAACCAAGAATGAGAACTGTAAGATGACTAGAGGAGAAAGAGATAATTTTACACATCCCAGTTACAGGATCAACTGGTACAGGCCCCAACAGAATTAATGACATGAAAACATCTCTTACACCTCCCCCAAGTGGACTGTTTGAGGCTGCACTCTCAAATGTAGTCATTCTAGCATTTGGAAATAATAGGTGGGAAATCACCTACCGTTCTTCAAACAACCCTAACGTATTTTGAAGACATTGAGGCCCAGTTGAAGATATGAGCCATATGCCAGTAGATAACTGGGAGCAATTTGGTTGATAGATGCATTAGAGAATTAGGGGATGTTGGCTGAAAGATCTGATGATAGATAGTGAAGACTGGACTACAAGAAAACAGTTAACTATAGGCGTCTGATTACTGGGATGCAAGAGGGACATGCAACAAACATGGAGTGCTCCTATTAATTATTCCAGTCAGTAAACCAAGTACTCTATAATAGGCCATTCCATTTCTTCTTCCACCTGATTTTTCTATACACCTCCTGCTCAGAACAGTTAGGTAACATTATTAGGATTTTTCCCTTCTATAGATCCCTCCTCTAATATCTTTCTTCTTTACTTCTGTAAATCTTATGGCTGCTCCCAAACTTGTAATTCCCTCTTATGTACAGGTGTAATTCCCTCTTATGTACCAGAGAAGAGTTGAAGATATTTCAGAAATTCACAGTAACATAACATCTTTATTGATCTACATCTTTTGTTGATTGGTTTTGCTCATTATACTGTAATGTCTGTCTTTGCTTAATAGTAGATTTGAGCATAGAACTATACAGTATATTGAAATGTTAGACTACAACAAACTACATATTGGCCAGATGATAGTAATCTTGAGTCTGAGATGAAGAGTTGCAAGACATTTAAATTTATTTTATTTTGGATGAAAGTATTCCCCAATCTCCTCAGATGCCAAGATTGACAAAGAGATTGATCACAGATTAGCAAAGACATATAGTGCATTTGGAAGACTTTACAAAAGAGTCTGGAATAATAAACACCTGAGGTGAAGCACAAAAATCAATGTGTATAGAGCCATTGTACTGTCTATTCTCCTTTGTGGGTCTGAAACATGGGTCACCTATCGCCACCACTTACGACTCCTCAAATGCTTTCATCAGCGCTGTTTATGCACAATCCTAAATATACACTGGACTGACTATGTGACGAATGTTGCTGTCCTTGAGCAAGCAGGAATCACCAGCATTGAGGCCATGATATTGAGAACACAGCTGCGCTGGGCAGGGCATATTTCTAGGATGGAGGACCATCGCCTCCCAAAAATAGTACAGTACTCTACGGTGAACTCGCCACGGGTCAGCGTAAGAGGGGCGCTCCAAAAAAGTGAAACAAGGACTCCCTGAAACAACATCTCAGGCTCGGCCAAATTGATCACCAACAATGGTCCGCCCTGGCCTCACATCGGGAAGCATGGAGACGCACTATCCACAGTGCTGCAGCCTTAATTGAGAACTCATGCCGAACAAGTCTTGAAGAGAAACGACAATGCAGAAAGAATCACAATCCGGAAACATCACCCAAGGAGACCTTCTGCTGTGCTTTCTGCAACCGGACTTGTTTATCTCGGATTGGCCTTTTTAGTCATCAGCGCGCTTGCAGAAAGCGCGGGATGAGTCCTTCCTGTATCTTCGTTTGTGAAGAAAAGCCAGAGAGATTCCCCAAATGGCTTAAAACTGAACAGATAAATTTTTAAAGTAGTCACATGTTCTCTCTTCAAACAATTGAAATCATGAAAATTTGGTCATACCAGTGCTGAAAAACTGGAAAGAAGATTTGCACAGCGAATCTACAGATCCAGTAGGAATGAAGGTTGACTGTCCTGTCATTGTGAAACCCTCTTTAAATGATTGTTGGTAATGAATATGTAACCCATTTAAATTGCTGACAACCTTGTAGTGTATTGCTGAGCAGGGATTTGAATTAATATTTTAAAGAGGCCTGGAACAGAGGATCATGTATAGAAAGCTGCCAGTTTGAATGACAGGCTGCTGAGAGCTTCTGCTTATTCTGGAACTGAGAGAATGAGGGGGTGGGTGAGAAGAGAATAACAGTTGCAAAAGGGAGGACTAAAATGAGAGGCAAAGAAAAAGAAGAAAGAAAGAGCTTTTTCTGAGAGGATTAATAAATACTGGGGCCTAGACAGCAGATTGTGAAGTGAATGCTGGTTCAAAGATTAAGAGCATTTGCTCTGGAGGTACCACAACTCACCTTTCCCATTTCATACAGAATCTACTGATCCAGAGGCTCTAAGTCAGTGGCTGGAAGCCTATTGGTTTTTTACGAATGCATAAATGAGAATTATACATTCATGACTGCTTCATATTATTGGAGGTATGAGTCTAAAATTAAAAATGTATTTTAAAAAATTCAGGGATCTAGTCCTTTTAAAAACAAAAATATCTTCTTTAAAAGTAAAAACACTTTTCTTTCAAAGCAAGCAGAGCAAGGCATCTGAATGCAGACACAGCTCAATTAACATTTAAATGTGTGGTCTGATCACCCAATCAATTAGACTCATTAAAACAACAAGGAAGTCAGTTTAAAAAGCATATCAAAAGTTTACTGAAGGTATATCAATCTTAATCTACATATTAAAACAAACTTTAAAAAGTTCCTAACTAACTAAGAGGGTTTAGGGTAGGATAAGACTCACCCAGCCTTGAGCGGTGTGGGCTACATGGTGACTCGACTAAAAAGGACTCAAAGACTGCTAACAGATTGCTAACATGGCGACAGCCGCATGGAGCCTTAACTTAAAAAGAACTTAGACAAAGTGTCATATAATATTTAAATTAGGTCATGTGATAAATGACCCATTACTCCAGTTGCCTAGTGAAAAGTGAAGGGGGAGTGGAAGAACTGATGCATACAGGGAAAATTCCTAAACTGAACTTAACATGGGATACACAAGATTGTATTGCATTACAATCAGCCTTTCATCCTTTCGTAAGTTGGTAAAATGAGTATCCGGCTTGTGGGGGCAATTAGCTAACATATAGGTGTATAGATGTATAAATTGCTATTGCTTAAAAACAAATTGTAAGCCGCTCTGATAGCCTTTGTGGCTGAAGAGTGGCGTATAAATACCTAATTAAAAATTAATTAAAAATAATAATAATTTCCCCACATACTACACATATTCATATCGCTACATATCTCCTCATTTCAGAGATACATAGGGACTGTGAAAGTCCCCCAATCCCCACATACCGATCAGCAGCTGCTACGATTGACAGAGATCTGTTTCCCTGTCACTCAGGAAGTGACTGACTGATGTTCTCACTCCCTCTCATGCAAGCCATCTCCGCTGAGGGGGGATTGTGACACGGACCCAGTTTCTGCTTGTTGCAATAGAAAGTGCTTGCGCCAGGGAGTGGGAACATTAGTAGGTGGGGATTGGGAGTGGGGGCAGGCCAGAATTCACTACCGTAGTAACTACCGTAGTTACATAGCAACATAGCACACAGAATTCCAGCCAGTCTTCTTAAACTAACTGATGTGGAGAACTGGCATGGTTTTCCCCCAAGTGTGCCAGGGACCAGCACCATTTTTGTGCCCATTGACTAGAACCATTTCTTTCTTTCCTGGAAACTTGCCAGGAACTGGTAGCCAACAGCTGGTGGTCCACAGACCATCACTTTGAGTAACACTGGTCTCAGTTGAGAATTCTTCCTCATTTCCCTTCTGTTCCCCTATAGTTTGCAGATGATTCTTACTTAGTCCCTGAAATTTCTTCTCACCTGAAGTTTTTAACAAATTGGAGAGCTGGGTCAAAACTAACAAAATGAATTTCAACAGGGGGAAATGTAAGGTACTACAATTACAGAGAAAAAAATTAAATGTATAGATACAGGATGAGTGACACCTAGTTTGACAACAGTACATGTGGAAGGAATCTAGGAGTCTTGGTAGACCACAAGTTGAACATGAGTGAACAGTGTGATGCAGCATCTAAAAAAGCCAATGCAATTCTGTGTCACATCAATAGGAGTATAGTATCTAGAACAGATCAAGGGAAATAATAGTTCCACTCTCTTCTGCTTTAGTCACACCTCCCCTGGAATACTGTGTCCAGTTCCGTGCACCACAATTAGAGAAGGATATTGACAAGTTGGAATGTGTCCAGAGGAGGGTGACCAAAATGCTGAAAGGTTTGGAAACCATGCCCTAAGAGAAGCAGCTTAGGGAGCTCGGTATGTTTAGCATGGAGAAGAGAAGGTTAAGAGGTGACATAATAGCTGTGTTTAAATATTTAAAAGTATGTCATATTGAAGATGGAGCAAACTTGTTTTCTGCTGCTCCAGAGACTAGGACATGGAGCAATGGACGCAAACTACAGGAAAAGATATCCCACCTAAACATTAGGAAGAACTTCCTGATGGTAAAAGCTGTTCGGCAGTGGAATGTGCTGCCTTAGAGAGTGGTGGAGTCTCCTTCTTTGGAGGTTTTTAAACAGAGGCTGGATGGGCATCTGTCAGGAGTGCTTGATTAGGTATTCCTGCATGGCAGGGGGTTGGACTAGGTGGCCCTTGTGGTCTTTTCCACCTCTATGATTCTTACTTAATTCCTGAAATTTAATGTTTTTCACACTTAATGTGTACTCTGTTCCTCCAACTGCTAGTATCTTTCATCTTTCTCTTCCTCCTGCTGCTCCTGGATTCACTTCCACAACAGTTTTTCTCTCTTACCCTCTCCCTCTCTATTAGCAGCAGCTACAATAATAACAGCAGCTTGCATCTCTCTTAATTTCTTTCAAAGCTTCCTCTAGCCCAGGAATTAGTAAAGTACAGGCCCCCAGGCTACTTTTGAAGCCCTCCAAGGGAAACCGGTTCCCCCAGTTTTAAAAACTGATATTTATAGAAATAAAATGCTATGTATCTTTTTCCTTAGGGTATGGGGACAAATTTGCTGTGTTTTTGGCCCTTCTCTGAAGCTGTTCTGGCTCAGAAGAGGCCTCTTTTAAAACTTGGAAATAAAACCTGAAGTCAATTTGCTGTTTTACTCTCTGTTTTAAAAATGGCCTCTCCTGTAATTGGGACATGGCAAGGATAGCAAGGCAAAAGTGTGACCTAGAGGTGTGGTGGGCATTTTGAGTTATAAAAAAATGCCCCAAAGTCACAGAAAAATCTGGTGTGGGGGTGATGGAGATTGGCCGTAGAAAGTCCTATATGAGGTTAATGTAGCGCCTGATCCATGACAGTTGCCAACCCCTGTGCTAGCCCTTCACACTCATCACTTTGCTCAGATTCATCTTTTCTTAGACTATCCCTTTAATTCTATACTTTGCAATAGTCTAACTACTGTAGGGGCTATATCAAGGCTTTCATGCACATGTAATATAGCCACTTTTTCTATACTACCTAAGAGCAAGATACACTGAAACAATTCATAAGCCTCTTCTGACTAACTTTTAAAACAAGAAACACAGTTGGGTTTGGCATAACATTAAAGCATTGCCATACATAGCTGCTTCTCTCTTTGGCAAAACTAAACATTGCTGTTCTTCTTTTGGGACATAGTTGCTGCCCTAAAATAGATGCAGCAAAGATTTTAAAAAACATAGTAACAGATGGCTCAACATATTCTCCTTTTCTGCTGTAACCTCCATTCCACGTCTCCTTAGTATGAATTCTGGAAGCTTTTGGATATGGCAAATCTTACCGTGACTACAATCACTCCAGTAAGGGGCTGAGGATGCACTGTGATATTTTGTAATGGGTCTCTCTTTATGCATATTCTGTTCTAGAGTTCTGTGTTTACACCTGTAAGGCACACAAGAAGGGTGTGGGAGAAAAGTCTTGGGGCCCTGTCTATACGAGGGTGGGGAAACAGAGTACCTCGCAGTAATGGCATTTCGCAGCAGCAACTACTTGTCTTAACGAGGTTTTTGGCCCCAGAAGTGCCCAGAAACTTCGCATGCCAGATGGTGGCCGCAAGTGCTCCCATTTAGACAGGTCATATTCCTGGGAAATTTCATGAGGGTTATTTTCATCATTTAGACAACCCCTTAGTATTTGTGCTCCTTAGAATGGAGCTCTAAAGTCGTACAGATCAATATTTTCCCATGCTCTGATCACAAGGCTTTCACTGGTCATTTTCTTGAAAGGCAAATGCTGATGCTCAAGCATGTCTAGAAGCACATACTCTGAAAGTCCAATCTCGTCACTGCAAATGCATAGGTTGTGGTTACTGAATGCAAAGGGAGATGCATTCTGCATGTGCTCATTGGCATTATTTTCTTTACTATTATATTAGGAAGGGTTTCCCCCAACAAAGCCATGCATAATGCAGGTTCAGAGAACAAAACCCAGAGCTTGTCTAGATGAGAAGATATAATGTGGATTGTTGTGCATTAACACATAATTTCAGCATCGTTCATTTGTCTCTACGGTCCTTTGGCAAAATCGCTGGTATGCGAAGCTATCCATGTTTGAAACACACATGCAGCCATGCCTGTGAATCAAGACAGTGGCCAACAGTGAATTACTTGTGTTATTATTCTCCACAAGTTGTCACTGCTACACAGTATTGCTTTAACATCAAAGGTGCGCAAGTGCGACCTCCTGCTTAAAAAGGCTGTTTGATCATGTCAGTGCACCAAATAAGTGCACAATTACTCATATGGAACTCCAAAATGGTGCTTCCGGCCACTTCATTACCAGCAAGCCTGACCCCATACACATCCGACCAATCAGCTTTCCACTTCTGGCCACACTGAGAATGCGCAGCGATGCAAATAGATTGTCCAAATGAACTCTAATATGCATTTCCACACATTACTTTTTTAAAATAATTTTTAACTATTCCACACATTATTTTAAAAACTTTGGGAAAACCTGCAAAGACTTTTCTCCTGCAGTTTTTGGAGATCCTCCCCCCACACTGAATAAGGTGAATTACCACAGGATCTCATTGGGACAAAAGGTATTCTCTGTGCATTCTATTAGGATTTTTTTCCACCATCTATATAATCACCCATATTTTTCTTCCAAAGCCCATGCATCCTCTCCTCATTCATTGCTGTGTCCTCTGGGTAAATGAAATAGATATTCACATTTAATTTTGAGGAAGGCATCATTATGATCATTGCAGTTGTGTATTTGCATTCTCAGGGGGTCATCTTTTCATCTCCCCACCACCACCCCATCCTGGGGAGGAGATCTATCACGTCCAGATTGTGCCGCTCTTTCTTTTTATTTCCTTTTAGTTGCTGAATTAGCATTTCTTCAAACATTTGAACTAACTGAATTCAATTATTAATTTAAAACTAAATTCTCTTTTAGTGTTTGTTTTGATGGATGAATATGTCCATATTAGTCAGCAATATGAGACCAGTGAGAAAGGAGTAAATCTGAGTGCATTTTTTGTCTTGTTTTTAGATTTGAATATTTGGACTGAAATGTAATAGGAGAGTACTGTTTTTAAAACCTTGTTAAGAATGGGGTTTCTGTTCGTCTCATTCCTCTGTCATTCTCTGTGTTAGATTTGAAACAAGCAACTCACTAAAACAATTTAAAATGTGGATTAGACATGTATTTCTACAGGGAGGCAGTGAGATCTGTGTGATTTCTGTGATAACCTCCAATATATTTTTAATGCAATAAATTCAGTATAAAGCTGCATGGTTTTATGGGAACCAGAATCTTTGTTCAAGTTAGTGTTTCCATTGCTAGTATACCATATGAAGCAACATGTGTACCAAATAGTGCTGTTTTGAATTCTTCAAAACACTGGATTGTATCTTTACTAGGATTCTTTAATGTCACTTGTATGTTTCATGGTTCACTGACACTGGCTGTCATAGCAGCCATTTTATGAAAATGCCCATGAAACTCTCAAATGTGTCTTCTGGTCTCAAGATCTCTGGGGATCTCTGCTGTACTATCATCAGCAACAATTTTCCTGGTGGTTCATAGTGCATTTTTGTGAGGGACATTAGTATAACGTACTTCAGGACTGCTGGAAATTAAGATAGTGTGTGATGATGATGGTGAATTAATGGCAATTTTCACAGGATGTCAGTGCTACTTTGGTGGAATATGGTCTGAGCATGGAGTCCATATAACCAGATACCCCAGCTAGTCCCAGTGATGGTCAGATTGTCTAGTTTGTGTATTTTGGTTAGCAGATGCCTTGTCAAAACTCCTATCTGTGTCCGTGTAGATTTGGTCCTTCATACCTGTAGGAAATTCCTTCCTCAGACTGCGTAGCTTCTTCTGGTATTCCTCAATTGGATCTTAGGACAGAGATCTAAGATAAAATGTGATGTTGATGAGTTGCATCTCAGCCTCAGCATATAGTACAAATTCATGCTGGCAACTCTTCCTCCTCTATTAGGATTTTAAACTATGATAGCACTTTTGTTTCTGAGGCTCTGAATTGTATCACAGTGTGTACAGTTACCATTGTTGGTAAATGATGCTGTTTTCTGATTGGTTCAAGAAAAGTAGCATCTCAAGAGAAGATACTTTTCTGTTGCTAATGGAGTTGAAATTCTATTACTTGTCTTTTATTGCTCTTTGTCCCCAATCCTCACATGGCCAATAAGGGGAATGGCCTCTGCCTGCATTGAAGTCCCTCCGTACCATCTTAACTGACAGCATCTCAGACAGAATGTAGGCCTGTGACTCTAACATCATCACTATTTTTCTCCTGTATGATTTTTAACATCTTTGCCTGATGAAGAAGCCAGTGAAGCTTTGAAAGCTTGCATAATGTATTTTATGCTTTAGAGTAGGCCCAGTAAAGATATCACTACTTATGGATTTTGTATTTTGTTGTATTTTGCTGCATGGCCAACATGGCCTAAATATTTTTTTGAACTTGGGCTGAGCAACATAGGTACTGTATAAAATCTGAAGGCAGTTTTGCATCCCTCTGGAGGGATCCACACAGAATACTGCTTCCTGTAGTGCTGGGAGAATGTTATGCGTCAGTCCACTGTCTATGATGTGTAGAGAAGATGGTAGTTGTGTGTTTTGTACACTGTTTAGGGTCATTGTGGAATTAATTGAGTTCTAGATGGCATGGGAAAGGCCTTTGGGTTGGCACAGAATTGTGTGTGCAGGTGACTGCCCCTCTGAAAGAACATATTCTTTTATAAAGCTAAGTGCTGGCTAGATAAATCCCCAGTATTGTGGGGTGTAGTGGTTTGAGCATTGAACTATGACTCTGGAGACCAAGGTTCAAATCCCCACTCAGCCATGGAAATCTACTGGGTGACCTTGGGCAAGTCCCAGTCTCTCAGCCTCAGAGGAAGGCAAAGGCAACCCTCCTCTGAACAAATCTGGCCAAGAAAATCTTGTGTTAGGTTTGCATTTGGGTTGCCATAATTCAGAAATTACTTGAAGGCACACAGCAACAACAACAACAACAGTGGTTTGAGTGTTAGACTATGGCTCTGGAGACCAGAAATGGAATCTTCATTTGGCCATGGAAACCAACTGGGTGACCTTGGGCAAGTCACACTATCTCAGCCTGAGGAAGGCAAAGGCAAACCTCCTCTGAACAAATCTTGCCAAGAAAACCCCATGATAGGTTTGCATAGAGATGATGTCCTGTTCTTGGCATATAATTGGAAAGACTGCCTGTGTTGTTATCAAGGTAGTTTTTGCACAGCTAAAGCTGGTGCCAATTTAATTTCCAGAGGAGTAGCCAAGGTACTATATTTCAGCAAAAACAACAAAGAATCTTGTAGCATTAAACAAGAATTCAGTAAAATGTTGCAGTAATGAAAAAGATTGAAACAAATGTTTTATTGCAGCATTTTATCTCCTGGTTGATACTTACATGTTTTAAAAGTCACTATTGTTTATATTAGAAACATTTTCTTCATCTCATTGTTGATACAGCACTCATAACAGTTGCCCAGTGTTAACCAAGGCATTGCTATTTGCTAAAATTGTGAACTGTAATAAAACTCTATTACTTTTACAACTCTTGTTATGACATGAACTACTAAATCATTCATCTAAATGGCATAACGGAAGCTCAGCAAATTTGTCTAATCCACTGTTGCACTGTAATCAGAGATACACAATATACATGCAAGGCCATCATGCCTGCAAAGAAAAATGAATGAATGTAGGCATGTGTTTTATGTCTCTCAGATTCACTCTGAGAAACAAGATTTTTCATGAATCTACATGCATATATTCCTCATAACAGGGATCCCTAAACCTTTTTGGCTTAGTAGGCACATTTGGAATTCTCAGAAAATGTCACAGGAGTGCCCACAAAATGGCTGCCACAGGGAGAAGGGGTTACTATTCACAAAATGACTGCCATGGTAGGTATGACCGGTCACAAGACATCCATTACCTAGGAGGTAAACTGGCAAGGCTGAAAGAAATGCAACTTGCTCAAGAACCTTAGTAAAGGCAGAGAAGGGTCTGAGGTCAAAAGACAAACTCATTCTACTGGCATCAGAAATAGTAATATTAAAAAACTAGTGAGGGAACGAACATTCAAATCTTTCAAGTACTTTGGCTCTGATCTCTAATGTCTATTCTTGAACAAAAGCTCTTCAAAGACAATTTCCAACATAAAAGTGTGTGTGTGTGTGTGTGTGTGTGTGCCTTCAAGTTGCCTATTGACTTATGGAGTTCATACAGTTTTCTTAGGCAAGGTATACTCAGAAGTGGTTCTGTCACTTCCTTCCTCTGAAGTATCATCTACAGTACCTAGTATTTGTTGATGTTCTCTCATCCAAGTACTAACCAGAGCTGACCCTGCTTAGCTGTACTTAGGCATATACAGGTTGCCCCCCTTCCCAAAAAAGTGTGGGATACATTCCTGGACTTACTATTTATAAGTGAAACCGTGGATAATAGTAAACCCTGTTAAAATAAAGGACTTCTTTTTTTGTTGTTACAGTATCCTCCTCTTGCAGAAAGCAAGTCACAGTACAGTTGTACCTTCATATTTGCTGGGGTTTGGTTCCAGGACCCCCTGTGGATACCAAAATCTATGAGTACTCAAGTCCCATTATATGCAATGGCATAGCAAAATGGTGTCCCTTATATAAGATGGCAAAATCAAGGTTTGCTTTTTGGATTATTATTTTTTTAAAGGATATTTCCAAGCTGTGAATACTTAAATCCGTGGATAACAAATCCATGGATACAGAGGGACAACTGTAATGACTAGTAGCTTGTGTGTTGGTGCAGCAGAGACTCTGCTCTCGGTTTTGTTCTCTGTATTAAGGAAGCTATTCGAAGTGCAGAACTCTGTTCCCCCAAAGTGGGTCATCATACTGGCTAGCTCCTGCAAAATTTAGAACTAAATCCCAGAGTGGATTCACCACTCCACTGATATGGAAGACACCAACTACCACTGGCAAGCACAGTGCATCCACTCTCCATATTGTCTGTTAGTTACAGTCTTAGCACATTATAGCTACAGCAATTTATCAAGCAGTAATTTACAAAGGTGAAGAAAAATGCAGGAAACCAACTGATTTTGCTCATTCCTGATCCCACCTCATTCCAGTAAGAAGAACTTTACTATAATCCCATTTCTGGGTGTGTGTGTTTTTTAAGTATACTTCTGTTTATCAAATAGAGGTGAAAAAACAGGTGGAAGGGCTGCTTCCCAACCACAGGATGTTTGGAAATAAATATTTTTACAGGAGACCAGAGAACAGAAATTTGCTTTGAGGGAGAATTGATATAATGACATGCTGAAGCCATTGATAACTGAATAGCGTGAGGATGATGCTCTGAGACTGAGAGCATAATTGTACTGCAGCTCAGTTATGGATGATTTCAGCATATCATTATATACGTTTTTCATAAAAGCAGTTTTTCAAGCTCTCCAAGAGAGTCAACAAAGCCTGAGACTAGTTGTTTTCTGATATCAGATGTGGAACCATTTTATAACTTGGACAAAAATGAAAAGGAAAAATGGATATCAGGACTTGTTAAAATTCAAAGATGGTCAACATAGATTTAAATCAGAAGACTAGTTGATACAGAAAAATTTCAATATAGATTGGTATCAGTATGAACAGCTGATTGAAAGATACCAAATGGACAAAAAGCTATTTGGTTTTGAATAAAAGAAGACAGAATTCAAGTTACAACTATGTAGAAATTATGATTACTTGATTAGCAAAATGTATAGGTTACTATTGAAAATAGAGATGAAAGAAGAACAAATTAAGGAATGCATGATTAAATGGGCCCAAAATTTTGGTTACCGTCTTGAATTAGTGAAATGGGGGGAAATGTGGCAGAAGGGCATAATAATAATAATAATAATAATAATAATAATAATAATATAAAATTTTATTTCTACCCCGCCCCTCTGCAACGCAATCGGGGCAGCTTACAATATAAAAACTCCATAATCACAATACCTTAGCCCACCCACCCCTTAAAATAATATTAAATTATAAAGGACTAAAAACATACAATAATTAAAAATATATAAATTAGAAAAAAAATGAAACATACAATAATTTTTAAAAATCCGATTGCAGCTCAGAAAGGACAGCCGAGTCTTGGGCCGGGATAGTTATTCAGGAAAGGCCTGCCGGAAAATATCTGTCTTGACAGCTTTTTTAAAGCTGTCTAAGGTGGTAATAAGATAGATCTCGTCTGGCAGGCCATTCCATAATCTGGGAGCGGCAGCAGAGAAGGCCCTCTGGGATGTCACCAACAGCCTTGTTTTCATAGGCTGTAACAGATTCCTCCCAGAGGACCGAAGTGCGTGGGGAGAGTTGTATGGAAGGAGGCGGTCCTGGAGATAAGTTGGAACCAAGCCATGTAGGGCTTTAAAGGTCATAACCAACACCTTGTACTGTGCCCGGAAACTAATAGGCAGCCAGCGAAGAGCTTTTAGCACAGGTGTTATATGCTGTCTTCTGGAAACACTAGAAATCAACCTGGCTGCCGTGTTCTGAACTAGTTGAAGTTTCCGAGTCAAGCACAGGGATAGCCCCATGTAGAGCGCATTACAGAAATCCAGACGGGAGGTTACCAGTGCATGTACCACAGTTTCGAGGTCCCTGGTTTCCAGGAAAGGGCACAGCTGGTGTATCAGCCGAAGTTGATAACAGGCACGCCTGACCGTCACATTTACTGATTAGACATCTGGAGCGTCGGGTCCAGGAGCACCCCCAGACTGCGAATACAGTCCTTGGAGGATAGTGTAGTTCCATCCAGGATTGGAAGTTGTATTCCCAAACCTGGTTTTGGGCCTGTAACTGTTAGTACCTCTGTTTTGTCTGGATTCAGTCTCAATTTGTTTTTCCTCATCCAGTCCATTACTGCTTTAAGACAATCATTGAGAGGAGAGGCGCCATCTGAAGTCGAAGCTGATGACTGAGACATGGAGAAGTATATCTGGGTGTCATCAGCATACTGATGACACCGCACTCCATGCCTCCGAATGACCTCTCCCAGCGGCTTCACATAGATGTTAAATAGCATCGGGGACAGAATGGCACCCTGAGGAATGCCACAGTTAAGCTCTATTCTGGTAGAGCAACTGTCCCTGAGCCTCATCCTCTGGGATCTGCCCGAGAGGAAGGAATGGAACCACTGCAACGCAGTGCCTCCAATTCCTAACCCCCTCAGGCGATCCAAGAGGATGGAGTGATCTATAGAGTCAAAGGGCGCTGAGAGGTCCAAGAGCACCAACAGGGTCTCACTACCCCTGTTGGTACCCAAACGGAGTTCGTCAGCCAGAGCAACCATGGCAGTCTCCACTCCATACCCCATCCTAAAGCCAGTTTGAAATGGATCTAGATAATCGGTTTCATCCAAGACAGCTTGGAGTTGGGAAGCGACCGCCCTCTCAATCACCTTGCTTAGAAAAGGCAGCAAGGAGACTGGCCTATAGTTGTTCCTGTCCAAGGGGTCCAGGGAATGCTTTTTCAGGAGCAGCTTAACCGCCGCTTCCTTCAGACAGGGTGGAACGGACCCCTCCCTGAAGCACGCATTGATAATATCCCTAAGCAGTACTCTCAATGCGTCACCCCCTTGGGTGGCCAGCCAAGATGGACAGGGATCGAGGGGACAGGTGGTCTTCCTCACTCTACCAAGGAGCTTGTCCATGTCATCGGTACTCACAGATTGAAGCTGATCCAATAAAATTTCATCAACGGAGTTGCTGGACACCTCGTCTATAGATTCTATCATAACACTGGCATCTAAGTCGGCTCTTATCCAAGAGATTTTATCTGCAAAGTGGATGTTAAATGCGTCACAGCAGGCCGTTGTTGGGTTGAGTAAGGAGTTCTGCACAGGTGGAATCTGCATCAACTCCCCCACCACCCTAAACAGTTCTGCTGGACGGGACTCTGCAGACGCAATACGTGCAGAGGAGAAAGACTTCTGCACTGAAAGTATTGCCTCTTGATAACAATCAAGGAAATTCCTATGACGAGTCTTGTCGGCTAAGAGTCGAGTCTTCCGCCAGGTGCGCTCTAGTCGTTGTCCAGCCTGCTTCATCTTCCTAAGCTCCTCTGAATACCAGGGCTTACGGTTAGGAGCAGGCTGGAAAGGACGTTTGGGAGCGATTGTGTCAATAGCCTTGGTGAGGTCGGTGTTCCAAATATTAACCAAAGCTTCAACAGAATCACCGGCGTTACCAACTATTAAACCTTCTAAGGCTTTCTGGAATCCAATTGGTTCCATTAGCCTTCAAGGGCAGGCCATTCTAATAGGTCCACCACCCCCGGTGGGGCAGACAGTGGCTCTTAGCTCCATCTTGACCAGGAAATGATCCGTCCATGTCAATGTGGAGGTTTTAATAACCTCCGCCCACGGATATTCCTGTTCCGTACTAAAGGCCGCATCGAGGGTATGACCTGCACAGTGAGTAGGCCCAACAACCAATTGGGATAGGTCCATGTTTGTCATGGATTCCATGAACTCCTGAGCTGCGCCAGTTAGATTTAGCAAGCTGGTCTCGAGTGGGATGTTGAAGTCGCCAATAACTAAAAGTCTGGGCTACTCCAGCAGCAACTCTGAGACCAGCTGTGTTAGCTCAGTTAGGGAGTCTGTTAGACAATGGGGTGGCTGGTATACTAACAGAATCCCTAAGCCTAATCCCTGGACCTCAGGCTTAGGTACATACACTCGATGTGGACTGTGTTCCGGATAGGCTTCCTGGTCAAGGTTAGATTGTTTTTATGAACCAGAGCCACTCCGCCCCGCCCCCCCACTTTTCCTTACCTGCTCACTAACTGAGTTCCCAGCCGGGAGCGCCTGCGCCCAAGTAAAATTTACATTATCTAATAATCTGAAAGAGAACTTTTATAAAATGATGTTCATATGGCACTTGACTCCTGAAAAAAATTGTCAAAACTGTATAAGCAGTAAAAAATAAGTGTTGGAAATGTGAACTCCAGGTAGGATTGTACTATAACATGTGATGGACTTCTAAAAAACTCAAGAAATTTTGGAAGCAGATGTATGCTGTGATTCAAGAGATTCTTAAGATAAAAAATTGCTTTAAGCCAGAACTCTTATTAGGTTTGACAGAAGTGCAGACAATGAAATGACAGAAGATGATATTATAATATATGATTACTGCAGCAAGACTGCTTTATGCCCAATGTTGGGAAAATGTTGAAATTCCATTGGTGGAAGACTGGATAGTGAAGATGTCCAACTTAGCAGAAATCAATAAATTAACTATTCTATAATGTTAGTAAATAAGTTTCTGGAAGAGTGGGAACCTTTTTTGCAATTCTTATTGAAGAGAGGTAAAAAGATAATATTAGTAGGGTTTGAAGATTAATTATTTGTGTTTTAAATGGTAAGTTGAAGTATATAAAAGTTGTTTTTTTAAAAAAAATGATAGGGGAAGGAAAGCTTAATATGATACCTAAGCTAATGATAAGAAAATGGGAAATCATTTTTAAATTTCTGTGTATATGTTTTGTGTTTGTAGTGGATAAATATACAGGTCAACCCCTATATCCATGGATTCAGTATCTGTGGTTTCACTTATCCACATCCAAAACTATCTGTTCTCTCTAGGCATTTCTAGGTCCTCCAATGTGATTCTATGGTCAACTTCCAGCATTCATCTCATTGAAAATAATAGGGTTCCCCTGTGGATACGGGGATCGACCTGTAAACATGATGCAAGCCACAACATTGCATGTTCAATCCCAAGGTTCCAAGGTTCACTCAGCCTTCCATCCCTTTGTAGGTTGGTAAAATTAGTACCCGGCTTGTGGGGGCAATTAGCTAACACACATTGGAAACCGCTTAGTACCTAGCATGCTTAGTGGTGTAGATGTGTAAAATGCTGTTGCTTAACAATATGTAAGCTCTGAGAGCCTTTGTGGCTGAAGAGCCGGGTATAAATAAATAAATAAATAAAGTAATGTTTCGGGTATCCACAGGTGTGTGTGTTTGTGCGCGCCTTGGAGTGTATCCCCTGTGGATACGGGGATTGACCTGTAAACATGATGTCATTTTTTATATGTTGTTAGAGGGATTTATATACATGCTTATATGTTTATTTATTTATTTTTTACTATAGTAAGAAAAAGTATTTTTTTAAAAAGCAAAGCACGAAGCTGGTATTTTCTGGAAATAGGGCAAGCCCTTATTATTACTTGGATGGGTTTATAGGAGCCAAGGATATGGGAGGCCAAAGGATAGGGCTAAATAATTCACACACTGGTACTCATCCTTTGCTCTTTGGATGGAGCTGAGCAGGATATAATTTCAATTAATATTAACTAGGATCTAAGCTACTGTTTTGAAGTCACAGAGAGGCTGTGCACCGCACATGTACAGCTGGCTATGGTTGATGACAGGAGTGGTGATCCCTGTTTTTTTGTTAGTATGAAGTCTCAAGCCAGGTCATAATCCTTGTGCAATGTCAAGCTCATCACTGATTGCACCGATACAACTGATACCATGCTATTTCTTCAAAATTTTGGGCCCATTTAATCATGCATTCCTTAATTTGACAGCACAATGGGTTGTAGGATCAGATTGTAGTAGAGCGTATTTGGCCACCAGTACACAAAAGTCTTATCCCGCATCCCTGACAGTATGCAGAATGCCAAAGTAGCACTTTTTTGCATACAAGCTGATAAAGGATGAAGTGGATTTTAGCTCCAGTTTGTTTATAGATAGGTAGGAAGGATGTTTTAGTATGCAGTTTTAAAATATACTGTATATCTTATGTAGCAGTATAAATTTTTAAAAAAATACATACAATATTTTTATGAACCACTGTCTGGGCAAAGTTAATTTTTAAATTCAAAAGTAGCTGTAAGCCACATTCTCTTACTTTAAATCCTCAATTTCAGCTGTGTGTTGGACTCCTCTGAGCTACTAAGTGGTGGAACACTATTTTATTTAATGTCATTTTAAAAGACATATACTCTGCCATGGAAAATAATGTCTGTGTCTGAGCTCCTATTAACTCTGACTCAGAGTTATACCATTAAAAGCAACAGCATTTTGTACAAAGGTGTCAAGATCAATAATCTACTTGCCAATAATTTACTCTGATATAACTGTGTCCATTAAGTGATACCTTAATTCACATCAGCCAAATGCTATATATCATAGAAATCATTGGGAGTCTAGTCATGTCTGTAGGAATTTACTTCTGAAGAAAAAATTAGGCATCTGTAGTTCTCATAGCAGCAACTTCAGAGGGAGATCAGGAATTAAGATCAGGAAAACAGGAAGAATTTAAAAACCCCTTTTCCATTATCATTACTCCCACCCAGTTTTTGAATAGTGGAGCACCTCTGCTCAATTGAAACTTAGAATCCCACGCAAAAAGCCTATGACAATAACCATCATCATCATATTGCCATGGTAGAGGCTAAGGTAACACTGTCAATTATGAGGGCAAGAGCACTGAGAACTGATCAAGAAACAATGGAAGGCAATGGGAACAGGGCCAACAAGCAGCATTATTTCATCTTGTGCACAGTAGTATTGGCCATACACTGCACTTCAAAGGGGAAAGTCGAAGTCCTGTATAAAATTTTATAACCATTCATCTGTATTTGGGTCTTCTAAATCTTCAAGTATCAGCCAGTTTTCAGGAGGTGGGCATGTGGGGAGAGAAACAAGTGAGATACTCTACATTATTGGCTGAATTACCAACAAATTCTACGAGTGCATCTACATTGCAGAAATAATGCATTTTGACACCACTTTAAGTGCTGTAGCTCCATCCTATGGAATCCTGGGATTTGTAGTTTTACAAGGTATTTAGCATTCTCTGTCAAAAAGTGCTGTCGCCTCACAAAACTACAAACCCCAGGATTCTGAAGGATGGAGCCATGGCAGTTAAAGTGGTGTCAAACTGCATTATTTCTGCACTGTAGATGCCCCCAATGTGTTCATCATGTTGAAGGGGAAAGTTTAAATATAAGGTATATAGACTATAATGTGTGTCTCTGTGCTGGATGTCCAAGGTAGGGGCTGGTGATCAGGCAGTAAATGCTCAGTCAAGACTTTTTTGCTGTGTTGCATTATTTTTCACATAATTCAGTTATCTTACTTATACAGTAAGTATAATCTCTGCAATTTTCCTTACGCGAACAACAATGTGTCTATAGGACGCAATAGAAGTAGAGATGCATAACTAATTTCCTGGAATATGTATTCTCTCTTTGTCTTATGTGGTCTATTGCCTTTTTGCCTACAGACTGATATTTGTGGGTTTGATTTCATCTCCTCTCACCCCTCCTGTTTTGGTTATGTAAACATAGTCAGTAGAATCCATTCTTGTCCATCAAACATGTAATTTCCCGAATAAATTGAAGCTGAATGAAAGGTGCCAGCTTCTATGTAAAGCTAACAGGTACAAGTTTGAGAAACATTTGAAGTAGCTGGTCTTATCTGGTTAGGTACAGGGCAATGCGGCTACCAGCCATATGAGGACTTTCTCTCCTGATGATCTGGCAGCATGAAAGATGGGCAGCAGTTGTGTTATTATACTGTGGCAGGAGAGAGTGGTGAAAACAACTAATGAGACAAGGAGATTGTAGTCATGAAACTAAGTAAAAATTATATAATTGACCAGGAAATATTAAATGTAACCCTCAAAACTGGAGACCAGAGGGCAATAGGGAAGTCTTTAGGGTGGAGAAAATTAAAATCCAGGTTGGGCATGGTTTATAGTCTTGGCAGACAGGTTTGCAAGAATATTATTTGAAAGAAAGAAGCAGATTTCAGAAAACGGAAATAAGCCAGGGGATTGTATAAATCCTGTGGTGAGAAACAGCATATCGTTTTGATGTAGTATTGGACTGGACAGAAAATATGGTTTCCTACAGAAATGTCAAATCTAAATAAAGAAGAAACTGTTTGCCTCAAAGGAATGTAAATATGCCAGGAACTAATGAGATTTGCCAGAACATTGAACATCAGGCTGATTATACTCATCATGACAATGATTAAATCGCATAACAAAAATATATATGACACATTGCTGTCTCTTTTCTATTTATTTTTCCACACAGTCTAAAATATTGGTGTTAAAATTATTGTCATTGCTATAGTGATTGGCTTTGGGCAGGACCTGAGGAATATATTTATATGTCTGTCATGCATTTGGTGTGGGGAGGAATAGGAAGATTCATGTTGTGTGTTGCCATTTTTTAACCCACTTTACTGCCTTTATGTATGTGAATATAGGATGGCATATAGATGTAATGGCCATGAAATAGGAATTATCAAGCTTGGGTTAAAGTATAATATAATTACTATCCACTACTGAAAGGTTTCTAAGTTTTTATCATTCTTTTTGAACTAAGAATCTCAAAAGATTTGGGGAAAGCAGAAGACTTCAATCCCAATTTTATTTGGATTTACTTCTAAATGTATTTAGAAATTCATTCTGTCATCTGAAACTCAGATGATACAGAGTGGCTTCTAATTCTTGCTTGGGCACTGTGTGTGCACACAAGCTTTGGTTGCTGGTATATCTAAAGTTGTTTCTCATTCTGACTTCCCCATTTCTAAATTGTGAATAGTGGTAAAGAAATTCTCCTGAGCTCCAGGCACTCTCTCTGTGTTAATAAAGAAGTGCCACGCTGACCTAGAAAGCTCTTCCCATTAAACTCTGCCTTTTAAGTAAGTCCAAACGCATCAAAAGAGGCAAAGAGGGTAGGAAATCGGAGCTGGGGAGAGAGCAGTACCGTTTTCCACTCATAAACACTCACTAGGATTTTGTTTTCCTGCTGATTCACCACATCATATAAATGATGGGAACCTTCCAGAAATCCTGCCTTTGGAAAATAACGTACACACACATTCTGCTTCGTTAAATACAGGGAAGATCATGAGCAATGCTTGGATATCTGCTTACACATGTCATTGCTAACTATTCTCTTGTCTTTGTCTGAAGGATTAGTTATTATTAATGCCTTTCAGTGGATTTGGTTTCCTTTTGCTCCATCTGTAACAGAACCAGAAAGCAATGTTCTCATTTTCTGTGTTGTTAATTTAGGCAAGAAATAAACCATACAGTTAATATGCTTTGCCTGGGAAAAGGAAAAATGACAAGGTACCCCAGATCCTAAGAATGAATGAGAGTTCTGATTCACTATTTGTGTACGGTATATGTATGTGCCTTCACATCGCCTGTCGACTTATGGCGACCCAATGAATTTCCTAGGGTTTTTTAAGGCAAGAAATAATCAGAGGTGGTTTTGCCAGTTCCTTCGTCTGAAATATACCCTGTGCAGCACTTGGTATTTGTTGGTGGTCTCCCATCCAAATACTAAGCAGAGCTGACCCTGTTTAGCTTCCAAGATCAAATGGGATCTGGTGCCTTTAGGGTATTTAGGCCCCCATTTTGGCAACACAGGATATGTTAAGAGGTGCAGAGTAAGCAAGGAGCCTGAGAAGCAGTGTGGTGTAGTGGTGTGAGCACTGGACTATGACTCTGGGGACCAGGGTTTGCATCCCCACTCGTCCATGGAAACTCACTGGGTGACCTTAGCAAGTCACACTCTCAAAGCCTCAGAGGAAGGCAGAGACAAACCCCCTTTGAATAAATCTTGCCAAGAAACCCCCATGATAAGATCACCATAAGTTGGAAATGACTTGAATACTTACAGTAAAAACAAGCACTGAGCCTGTGTGGAAGCAACACACTATTTCATACAGAGTGGCATTGTAAATGAAAATGTAGTATTTTAGAAGGATTACATGCAGTAACCATGAGATGACAGAGCTAAGATTAGGCAGCATGGCCAAATCTTAATGCAAATGTGTTAAACAAAAATGAGAGAGAAGTAAGGCCTATGAGTTTTAAACAAAGCCAGCTAGGTCTTTTGTTCTGTACCTAGGTCCATTTCCTACAGGGGACTATATGAACTGGGTAGGCAAATTGCTTAGGTCTACAATAGTATCAATGATTATTGAGGACAAACTTTCTAAAATGGATGAAGTTACATCATATTGGGATGTGCAATCTGTGGCTGTTTAAGTATTGTTTGCCTGCAACTTCCATCGTCTGCTCACCATTAACTATGGTCTTGTCTATACGGGGGTGGGGGATTCAAACATGTTCAGAAAGGCAGGCGTTCACAACAATGCGACGTGTCTACACAGCCAACCCGCCCCCTAAACTCTTCATGACCCCCTAGCCGGATGGGCGCCATAAGTGATTTACTCATGATCTTAAATCTGCCGCCACCAATTTTTTTTGGTGCTTCTGGAGAGACTGTACAGTCCTTAAAGAAGAAGTAAAAGCACAAACACTCGTCTAGGCATGAGGACGGTTCAAAAACAAAGAGCAAGCCGAAGGATGCTTTGAAAAAGTCAAAGCAGATGACCATCCTACCTGCTGTCTCTACTGATAAAGCTGCAAAGCCTGTCGATACTGCTGAGTCGCAACCCGCCATCGAAGCCGGGGCTGTTCCCACCCAACCATTCCCAGTGACAGCTGCTGAGGGAAATGTGCCATGCCGTGCCCCAACTCCTATGGGATCGGTGGAGATTGTGGCAGTGGAAGTACCATCGGGTGCCGACACAGATGTGTCACCCCAGCAGAAGGGCCAATCACCAACCCTTGTCATCTCGAGAGCCCAACTTCTTGAATGTTCCATCTCAGACATCAAAGTTGAGGTCGTTGAAACCGAGGACGCCACCCGAACCCAACTGTTCCAGTCTGGCATCCATGAGGATGAACCTGCTTACACGGCCCATGACCTGGCACGCTCTGTCTACCGGGCTGGATTCATGTTGCCTACTGGCTCTCAGATCCTGACCTCCCGAGCTTTTGACTTCAGGGAAATGTATGAGGCTCGGAGTGTACGCCGTTCCTTGCAGGGCCTCCATCCAGAGGAGCCATCCAGAGGGACATTCTGAAAAAAGATATAGAGAGTCAAGTATCCCCACGTCCTGACCGACATCCTCTATCACCGACTCCACCCACACCACTGCCACATACCACCTCTCTGCTCTGTGGTGATCACAGTCCGTCACCTGCCCATTCGACGTCATCCTCATCGGGCTCATGGGATTCATACCTGCCCTATCTGCCATCTCCAAGGCCTGATTTGGTGGAGGATGACTCGGTGTCGCCAACGGATGACAGCTGTGATTTTTCTGAGCAGATGGTCCGTATGTCCCACGCTCTGGATCTCAAAGTTGTTGAGAAAGAGTTGAAAGCAGTGGACCCCATCTTCCATCGGATTCAATCGAAAGCTCCTCCTACGGCTATTCTCCCTGTCTTGCCATCTCTTCTGAAGCTCACTCAGGGTTCATGGGAGAATCTGTCCTCGATCCAGTCTACCTCAAAGAAAATTGATAGGCTATATCGGGTTGGAGGTGAACACATCGAGTGGCTTCAGACTCACCCTCGACCGAATTCAGTGGTGGTCGAAGTTTCCCAGAATAGAAAGCAACACTGTCCTCAATCAACGCCGCCTGACCCAGAAGGCCAGAAACTCGACATAATGGGTAAAAAGATTTACTCTCCGGCTGGACTTAGTTTTTGTGTGGCAAATTACTCTGCCTGTATGGGGGTGTACCAACAGGTACTCTGGGAAAGGATGTTGCCCCTCATCCAAGATCTCCCAGAGGAACGACGATGAATGGCTGAAGCAATCCAGTCAGAGGCCCAGTTGCTGGCGGGGCAACAAATGAATTCTGCCCGACATGTTGCGGATTGTGCCACTAAAGTGATCACTGGATCCATTGCCCTGCATCGTCACATGTGGCTCCATTCCTTGGGCCTCACTCCCCAGCCACCATTGAGGACCTACCCTTTGATGAATCAGGGCTTTTCAACAGCTCCATGGACGAAAAGCTGGAGTTCACCCAGAAGATGAGGACCACTGCCAAAAAGTATGGTATGGTCACTTCTTCATCTTCTCAATACTGCTCCAGGAGCCGTACCAACTGGCAGACCACTACATCTGGCCACCAGTTTAGACGGGGGTTTACTGGCCAATCTTATAGATGCTCCCGATACTTGCCGTCTCCTTCACCAGTCTCATCGGTGAGGAGCCAGGGGTCCACATCGCGATACCGACCCCCTGCAAGGCAGTGGTCTAAGGATCAAGCCAGGAGAAAATTCTGAATTTCCATCTTACTCTGTTTCTCTCTTCCCTTTAGAAGCCACTGTTTGGAGATCGACTGTCAAATTTCCAAGAAGCCTGGTCCTTAATAACATCAGACCGCTGGGTACTTCAAATCATCCAGAATGGCTATTGGATCGCATTCGACTCACTACCTCTAACAGGCCGGGTTCGATCAACACCGCCCTCCCCTCCCCTCCTTTAGGAGGTGCAGACACTGCTGCAGAAGGGGGCGCTCAAACCCGTGGACTCCACACTTCATCACCTCTGCTTCTTCTCGAGGTACTTCCTGGTCACAAAGAAGGACGGCGGTCTCCGTCCCATTCTTGACCTTCGTGGAGTGAACAGATACATAGAACCAGAGAAATTCAGGATGGTTACCTTGTCCTCCATCCTTCCACTCCTGAAACAGTACGACTGGTTCACTTCCATAGACCTCAAAGATGCCTACTTCCACATCGGGATTCATCCATTCCACAGACAGTTCCTGGCATTCCAGATCGGGACTGAGGTATTCGAATTCTGGAATCCTGCCGTTTGGACTCTCGACTGCTCCAAGAGTCTTCATGAAGTGCATGGCGGTGGTAGCGGCCTTTCTGCATCAGCACGGAGTGGTGATCTCCTACATTGACGACTGGCTGATTGTGGCGAACTCTCAACATCAGCTTGAACTTGATATCGATCTCACCTTAGATGTATTAGGCGGCCTGGGACTTGTTGTCAACATAGAGAAGTCACAACTCCAACCATTGCAATCCATCCGGTTCATTGGAGCTCAGCTGGATTCGTGTGCGGCTGCAGCTTACCTGCCTCGAGATACCCTTCGGTCACTAATCCATGCCTGCTGCCGATCCCGGAGACTTCCTGCCCATGCAGTCCAGGTACTTCTCGGTCACATGGCAGCTACTACTTATGTGAACTGCCTCGTCAGACTCTGGTTCCGTCTGCTTCAATTCCAGTTTCTACAGGTGTTCGACCCCCTATGCAACTCCCTAAACAAACTGCTCATGATGCCATGGGCAGTTCAACGGTCACTGGAATGGTGGTTGGTACTGGACAACATCCTGTTGGGTATGCCATTCGACCCTCCTCGACCGGACATCTCTCTGACAACAGACACCTCGATGTTTGGATGGGGAGCCCATCTCCAGTCCTACGAAATCCAGGGCACTTGGGATGCCAACGAACGGACATGCCATATCAATGTTTTAGAGCTTCTCGGCATCCAGAAGGCACTGCGGGCCTTCGAGACCGTGGTGACGGGAAAGAGTGTTCTGGTGGTACAGACAACACATTGGTGATGTACTACCTGAACAAGCAAGGAGGAACGAGATCCCCTCAACTTCTTCAACTCACACTGGATATCTGGGATTGGTGCGTGTGCAGGAGCATTTACCTCCAATCCATCCATCTGCCGGGGGAGGAGAACACTCTTGCAGATGGACTCAGCCATTCCAGCCTCTCCACTCACGAATGGATGCTACACAGGTCAGTAACATCAGACCTCTTTCGACAATGGGGAACTCCTCACGTTGACCTCTTTATGTCTCCAGAAAAGTTAGTGCCACCAGTTCTGCTCCAGATGATGCGCCCCGGGCTCGAGGGACAACGCATTCCTCTTCCATTGGAAGAGACCCCTTCTCTACCTCTTCTCTCTGTTTCCACTGCTGACGAGGGTGATTGCCAAACTGGGACTGAGTGGATGCCATCCTCATCACCCCGTGGTGGCCCCATCAACCTTGGTCTGCAACCCTCCTGCATCTAGCCAGGCACTGGTTCATCTGACTTCCGATGCATCCCGATCTTCTCATGATTCAGGACGGGAAAGTCAGACACCCAGAAGTAGACGCTCTACGACTGACAGCATGGAGACTGCGGCCTTGAATACATCCTCTGTTCAGAGGACCACTGTCACTGTGGCCTCTGGTTTGTCCTCGGCTTCGACAGGCAAGATCTCTCCATCTCTCCCTCCAGAAGTTCAGGCTGTCATCGATGCTGCCTGACGACCTGCTACCCGTAAATCATATCACTACAAGTGGAAAAGGTTCGAGGCCTTTCTGACTGATCGGGGACTGACTATGGAGCCGTACTCCATCCCATATGTATTGGAATTCCTTCTCCGCCTGTCTGCCACAGCGATTTCACTTTCGTCGATCCGGTGCTACTTGGCAGCCGTCTCTGTCGAATTCTAGGCTAGAGGTCACCGTCTCCTTTTATGGATCCGACAGTGAAGAAGTTCTTAAGAGGCTATGCCAACCTTCATCCTCTGGTACTTGAGCCAACTGCAATGTGGAGCCTCGAACTGGTCCTCTCACAACTGGTTCGACGTCCCTTTGAACCCATGGCATCTACTGATTTGAGACTCCTGACTTTGAAAACTGTTTTTCTTGTTGCTATTACTTCAGCGCATCGAGCTAGAGAACTCTGTGCCTTGCGCTCGGACCCGCCGTACACTGCCTTCCACAAACATAAGGTGGTGCTCCATCCCGACATCTCCTTCCTCCCGAAGGTGGTGTCGAGCTTCCAGCTGAATCAGTCTATCACTCTCCCTGCTCTGATGGAGGACCCGAAGAATGAATTCAAGTGTACCCTACACTCCATGGATGTCAGGAGGGCGCTCGCCTTCTACATCCAGAGAACTGCTCCCTTCAGGAAGTCACCTAAACTGTTTGTTTCCTATGCCAACTCGAGACTTGGAGAACCTATTTCTCCAAAACGTCTGTCTAAGTGGGTGACATCGACCATAGCTCTCTGCTATGAACTGGCGAATAAGCCATTGCCTCCACGGATTCGAGGACACTCGACGAGGGCTGTCTCCACCTCAACAGTTTTCCTCTCTGGGGTGGCTCCAGAGGATGTTTGCAGAGCAGCAACTTGGTCATCACCTTTGACTTTCATCTCCCATTACAGACTTGACACTCGTTCTAGGAACGAGGCTGCCTTTGGTAAAGCTCTGCTTTTGTCTTCTATTCAATGAGTGAGTGTTAATGTGTTGCCAAGTCACTTTATTGATATCCTTGATATGCTGATTATATATGTTTGATCTATTTTTCTCATGCTTAAGAATGTGCTGTCAAAAAATCTAATTGCTGATTTGACTGTGCAGCTTGGTCCTGGTATCAACATGTATAGGACATACCCTCCTCCTTTAGTGAAGCTTGCCAGTCTACCCAACTGTGTGATTCACAGAGACCATGAAGAAGATGGACAGGTTGCTTACCTGTAACCATAGATCTTCGAGTGGTCTTCTGTGAATTCACACAGACCCGGCCATCCACCCCTCTATGTCCTACTACATCATATAAACATGCTTAATGTTCCTGATGCTGCTGGTTGCAGCTTCATTCAAGGAACTGAGGGGATTTAGGCGGGAGCGCCTTAAAAGGGACTGTTAGGGTGGGTGGAGTTACCGCCAAAAATGTATCAAAGCACATTCTGCCTAGCAATTCCAGAAGGTTCCGAACACTCTGCACAGGCGCAGGAATAACCCAACTGTGTGAATTCACAGAAGACCACTCGAAGATCTATGGTTACAGGTAAGCAACCTATCCTTTCATAAGACTGACGCAATTCTCTCTTGTTGTCCACTGTGTGACCCCCTTAGGATAGGGGTTTACTACTGTGGCCTGCAAAATATTGTTGCACAGCAGCTCCCACAGTTCCCCACCATTTGCCATGTTTGCTATGGCTGATGGGAGTTCAAGTCCAACAATAGCTGGAGGGCCAGAGTTATCTAGCCTTTTCTTAGGATTTTGTTAGTTAATCCTAACAAAACCATTCATGAGACAGATTTTTGTGGAAATGTACACAAAGAAGAATTTTCAGTGTAACAACTAGAGCTCCCTTTTTCTTCCAGTTTATTAAAACTTTTTCTATTGTATTATGTTTTACCTATTGTATCTAGTTAATAATATTGTACAGTATGCAAAAATTAGTATTGCTTGTGCATTTTTGTGTTTGATATGATTTACTGCTTAGTCATATGGGAAACTGCCCTCATAAGTAAGTTTAGGAGCCATGTTCAAAGATTGTTATGCTGTCACAACCTGAAGGGTTGCACTGAAACTATAAACATCCCCAGGCAAGGCAGGGCTCCCTGTGATTCATCTATCATCCTAGGATGTTCCACACACTTGCACTGTTCATTTATACAATACAGTCTACTTCCCCCCTTTATTTTTTGAAGCATCTATTCATTTCATAGAAATATGCAACATTTATTTATTTGTGCTTTTTCATTCATATGCTTATTTATTAATTATTACAGTCAGTTGACCTTTTGGGTATATACATCTAAAAGATGCCATGTATGGATGTGATTTTTTTAATAGCTACATGATATCGAATAATGTATGATTTACACGATTGTTCTTTCAGTTACTCCCTCACATTTTATAGCAGCTTGAAAGTTACTATTGATATTAATTACTTTTAAACTGACAGTGTGCATACATACTTTATAGGAATACTGTCAGTTTATGAGTAATATTATATAGTGTCCATTTTTTTGGGAGTGCTGGATTTTTGGGTTTTTTTGGTGAGTTTACAATGGATCGGCATGTACTAATGTTACCTGGTGAGAGTTTCCCACAGATTAATGGGTATCTCTTTGTGGCACTTACGTATGCCAGTTTCTGACCTTACTGGAAGTTGTGAGAGTTTATGGCACTCATAAGATAATAATAATACATTTGGAAAGGTTGCTCGATGCTACACAGCTTATTAGAGTAAAGAAAAGGAAACTGGTATACCCTCACAGTTTGAATTTCTTCAATTGTGTGTTAATTTCTACATGTTCTTTCCCATTTCTATGCTAGGGATTGTTGCTGGTCTGTCATAAACCACTGTAATGCCCCTCAGAGTGGTAGGTCTCAAACAATCTATTGCAGGGGAATATTTCTCATGCTGTTAGGAAAATATCCCTGTTTATCCTGACCCTATGGACTGTTGGGCAGGAAAGCATCTGTTTCTCACTTCATAACTGGAGTCTGTATTCGGAGTAGATAGCTGGGGTTAGTCTTTAGTAGCCCAGTGTGTGTAAGGAGAGCCATTTTTCCTTTCATCAAATTACATAACAGAGTTTGCTAATCTGAATCTTGCTTCAGAATCTGAAGAGGATGTCAGATGAAAAAGAAAACACTGCAATGCAGCATTTTCTTCAAGACTTCAGAACACAACAACAATGTGAAACTGGTAGCCCTTGAATGTTGAAGAACTACTACTCCCATCATCCCACATCACTGGCTAGGCCAGTGCTTCTTAAGCTAACTTAAGTCAGTCCCAATGTGCCAGGGACTGGCACCACATATGTGCCCACTAACTATCACTGTTTCTTTCTTTCCAGGAAGCACAGCACTGGTCCACAGACCACCTGTTTCAGCAGCAGTGGGCTAGACTACCTGGTGTGGATGAAAAGTGAAAGTCAACAACATTTGGCAGCTCACAGGTTCTGCAGCCCCAGAATAACGTCTATATGAAATCTTCTATGACAGCTTCACAAGTGTCTCAGACACAATGATGAAGTGATAAACCTAGAGTACACTTGCTTGCAGCTTCCTGATGAAAGTTAGTAATATTATTCCTTGAAATCTTTTTGAGGTCTTGAAAACTTGCAGATTTTTGTGCCTTTTTGGTTTGTCTTGAGCCAATTTGGTTTTTAGAATTTCCCTTTTAATTGGCCTAAATGTCCCCCCCCCTCCGCATTTTGCAGTTGCAAATCCTTCAAGCTTCTGTTCCAAGCAATGTCAGTCTGGAATGTATTGGGATTATGGCACAAGTTAAATCAGAAGAAAACCTATTTCTGGAAAGAGAGGACAGGCTACGCCTTGCATTGATTGGAACTGGACTAATGTGGGTGGCAATGCTATGATGTTAGGAAGCCAATGAGAGAATCGGTGCCTTCCTTTGAGTCTATTCTTCCAGACTGCTTATAGGCTGGTGGGGGGAAAACACACACACACACACACATACACACACACACATATAAATAACACTAATGCCCTCACACAAACACCCACCCCTGATGAATGACTACTGACTACTCCTTTGTGGGGGAGGTTTGGTGGGTGGCTGCAGCCCAGTGCACATCACACTACGCTGTTATAGCGCTATTATCCCACTTTAAGTGCTAAAGCTGCCTCCTGTGGAATCCTGGATTTGTAGTTTAGGGAGGGGCATTCAGGCTTCTCAGCCAGAGAGCCCTTAGGCATCACTAAACTACAAACTCTAGAATTCCACAGGAGGCAGCCATACTAATTAAAGTGGAATAATAGCACTATAACAGTGTAGTGTGATGTATACTGTATATATCACATTACACTGTTAATGCTGCCACCCACCTAATGGCTGTTTTTAAAAGCTTTTAATTTTAAAAACTGTTTTAATACTTTCCAAGTATATCTTATTCTTTTAAACAGCTTGATGTTGTTTTAATGACGTAAGTGTTTCAATTCCGCTTTAATGTGCACTTTTTGTATATTTTAATTGTGTGTTTTTTAAAAAAAACTGTGATCAGCTTAGGGGAAAAAGCGGGCTACAAATAAAGATAATAATAATCGCTAGATAAATTTTATTAAGACACCTATTTCAAGTCAACACACCACCGACTGGCGCCGCCTAACGTACTGTCAGGAAACCTCCCTCCTCCCGCCACCTCTATACCCTTCAGGGACTACTTTATTACAATACGAGGCGAGCGACGCGTCACTCGAGCGAAGCCGGGCTGGGCAAAGAGAAGGGGGCGGAGGCTCCTTCCGCGGGCGGATGCTGCTCCTTACTCGCCAGTCGTCGTCCTCGTCGTCATAGTTCCGGTTGAGGTGGAGGTTGAACCCACGCCCCTTTCCGTGTGCCGACCTCACCGCAGCCGCTGATTGGCTGGCTGGCTGAGCAGCTGGTCCAGTGCTCCCTTCCGTTGAGGAAGGAAGGAAGGAAGAGGAAGAAGCTTTGCCGCTGCTGCTGTTGGTTGCCGGCTTCGAGCGGCGTTCTTTGCCCCCCCCCCCACCTTCGGGTTTTAAGCCTCTGCGCCCGCCCGACTCGTTTTTCCCCCCGCTCCTTCTCGGGAGGGTCACCCTTTCTGCCGCCTCCCTCCCTCCCTCGCCGCGCGCGCTCACCCTGCGCCCACCCCCGCTAGGCTCGCGGCTTCCTCTGCTGCCCCCTCCCCTCCTCCTCCCCTCCCTCCTCCTCCCCCCTCCTTTCCGCCATGTCCACCCGCTCGTGCCGGGAGAAGGCGCAGAAGCAGAACGAGCAGCACCAGGCCATCCTGGCCAAGCTCCTGCGGGAGGAGGACAACAAGTACTGCGCCGACTGCGAGGCCAAGGGTACGTGGGCGGGTGGGGGAAATGGTGGGGGGAAGGAAGGGGAAGGTGACCCCTGAACACTGTCAGAGGGTGGTTTGTAATATCCTTGGGTTGCCAGTATAAAAACTGGAGAGGGCTCCTGTGCCCTTAAGCCAAGGGTGGGCAAGCTAGACCTCAGGCAAGTCACACTCTCTCAGCCTCAGAGGAAGGCAGTGGCAAAACTTATTTATTATTGTATTTATACCCCGCTCTTCAGCCACGAAGGTTGCCAGAGTCTCTTACAAATGGTCAATTTAACAGTTCCCTTCCCTCAGGCTTACAATCTAAATAAGACATGACACATAAGGAAAAGCAAATGGCAGAGGGAGTGGGATTAAATCTAAATCCAGCAGATACTCCTCCAAAGGCAGGGCTGTGGCAGTAGGGATGGAGGGAGGGTCTTTCGTCTGCTTCTGGGCCCAGGCCTGAAAACCCTTTCTGAACAGGTCTCTTGCCAAGAAAAACCCTGTGGTAGGGCCGCCTTAAGTGGTACACACACGACTAGAAAGCACACAACAAAAATAAGGAGAGAGGATCTCTCTTTTAAAAAAAATATTTTTATTATTACTGTAATTACATACAACATCCATTGTCCATTGCTCATAAATATAATAAATCACATTACATGACTTGCAGAGCACGTATTTACAATATATATATATATATATATATATATACAGTTGTCCCTCCGTACCCACGGGTTTGGTATCCACAGATTTAAGTATTCACAGCTTGAAAATATTCTTAAAAAATAATAATCCAAAAAGCAAACCTTGATTTTGCCATCTTATATAAGGGACACCATTTTGCTATGCCATTGCATATAATAGGACTTGAGGATTCACGGATTTTGATATCCACGGGAATCCTGGAACCAAACCCCAGTGAATACGAAGGGAGAACTTGTAGTACTTTTCCCTTTCTCCCATATTTCCTCCCTCTTCCCTTTACACAAATGTTTTAATTCATCTTGTTTATACATAGGTTCTTCCCATGAATCAAGGTTTCAGCTTCTTACTCTAACTCAATCCCAATAACCTTCATTATCTTAACTTAACAGAGAAATCAACTTTTCCTCATTTCCTTCTTCCATCTTTTAGTTGTTGTTTTTTATCCAGTCAAAGAGAGGAGATTTCAGCAGGCCTTGCTTGTTACCTGTTTGCATGATAAGCATCCCCTGGTAAAATACCCTCTTCTGCCCAACCGTTAAGGGCTCAAGAGCCTTCTCCAGTTATTAGTCTGGCAGCCCCAGCTCAGGCCAGGGAGGTACATAAGTGGTGTGTTGTTGGGTTTTTTAATTTTTTAAATTAAATTTTATTCATTATATTACAATGATAATGAACTACTAATGAGGATAACATGAAAAAACAGCATGAAGAAAGAATAAGAAAAGCAGTTATGATATCCACAGATATGGTTACTTATATCGTTACTAGTAATACTTCCAGTTTCTAACACAATTTTGTCCTAATTATGTTGTACTGTAGTTATTGTACTGTGTCTCTCCAAAATATCAGTTGATGAACAAATATTGTTGGTTTTTAATTTCCCCTCCTCTCACTCTCCCCTTGGGTTGCCAGCGTAAAAAACTGGAGAGGGCTCTTGTGCTCTTAAAAGGTATGTGTGTAGACCTTGGACAAGTCACACTCTCTCAGCCTCAGAGAAAGGCAGTGGCAAAACCCCTTGTGAACAGAGCTTGGCAAGAAAACCCTGTGATAGGGTCGCCATAAGTTGCACACAATTTGAAGGCACACAAGAACAACAAAAACGGGATTTCAGCAGGCTTTGCTTTTTACCTGGTTGCATGACCAGCAATGCCTGCTAAAATGCCCTCATTCAGACAACCTTTAAAGGCACAGGAGTCCTCTCCAGTTTCCAGTCTGGAAATCCAAGTCTCTCTCTCTCTCTGGTTCCAGTTTTCTTTTAAGTGGTAGCGATGCCAGATTTTGGTGGGAATGGAAATGGGTGATGAGAGCAGCTGTGCAAAGGTCAGTCAGGTTCCAGAGACTTTGGGTTCATTAAAAAGACTGTTGCTTTTGACCAACTTCTGTAGCAGCTTGCTGTGTTGTCACTTACCTTTAAGCCAATGCAGACACTGAAATGACTGCTTTCTGAAAGTTGTTTTTGTGGCCCTTGCCTTTTTCTCTCTCTGCTTACAAAATGCTTACAAGTTATTTCCAGTTTCCAAGGCTGCCTTGGGAGTATTATACCTGCTTTCTGAGCTAATTAAATATGGATTCCCCTTTGAAAACAGGGCATAATTTGAGCTAGGCTTGCCAGGAGGTTGGCCCAAAAGCATTCCCCACCCTCCCTCTCAGTGCTAGGACTCATCTCCCAAGTCAGCAATGATATGGGTGAGTACTTTAGATGCTCAAGGATTGCTCAATGGTTAGTAGCATTTTTGACATTTCCCACCTCTTTGAACAACAGACCTGTATGCTGTTTGGCAGACTACTTTTGAAACTCTGTCTGTTTTGAAGGAAGTATACTCAGTGGCACAGGTGGGTTGTTTAATATTAGCAAGCCCAAAGCCCACCTCAGTATATGGAACCAGCTGCATACTCCTTTAGGTTTTTATCGTTATTTGAGCAGGCTGCCCAGGTTTGTGTACTCCAGATATGTTGGAACACATCTCCCCTTGTACTCTAGCCACCATGGCTGTTGGCAGGGGTAATAAGACCTGTAGTCCAACAAAGCTGGAGGGCACCAGATTGAGGGAGGTTGATTTTGAATAATGCTGAGTGGAGAAATGTGAGGTATTTGTGAACTCTGATGAAGAGTCTATTACTTGGTGTATGAGGTTATAAGAATTTGCATATATCCTCTGTTGTTTATAGCCATAGCTAGAGTTTGAAACATATTTAGCTGTGAATAAGCATAATTGACTGGGCAGTTTAACATTAACATCTGAAACAAGCCCACTGAACTCAGTGTATTTTACTTTTCAGAATTCAAAGGATTCCTCCCCCCCCCCATGTCATGTTGCAGTTAAAGAAGCAAAACTACCCCACATTAATTTTAGAACTAGAAAGGTGGGCCTCTACAGTAGAAGTGATGGGTACTATAAAATTTTTACTATAAAAAGTGAGCACTGTATTAAAGATTTATCAAAGATATATTTAAGCTCCACTTTTTCTTGAACAAGAAGCATATCTATATATGTTATTTTGTTTTATCTATTTTAAAAATTATACTCCATGCCATCATCAAAAAACACTAACTCAGTGTTTGACAGAAGACTCACTTCCATGTAGGGGGCATTTCACAGGCATGAATTCACAGCTGAGAAGTCCCTTGCTCCTTCATCAACCACCCAATCTCTAAAGGTAGAGGCACCTAGAGGAGGAACTCCAGAAATGAACTTGGGTAGATTCTGGTGGAGCAGGCAATTCCACAGACATCTCCAAAGATTCACAACTTGAGAATATTGAAATTAACCACAGAAACATACCAGCAGTCACGCAGATTAAGAACTGGGAGAAGTAGGTTTAATTTCTATCAGCTATCTAGAAATTGTATTTTAGTCCAACCACAGTTTCACACCTCTTCAGAGGCAGTCCCACACTGAACATGTTGCAGAGGTGTACTCTGGATGTTGCGAGAACACAGTTAACAGCGATTAGGTTTGCTCTCTCTATGATGGATCACAGCTGATTCATGTCTTGCTCAGTGGAATATGCTTCAGTGGTGAGTCTGAATTAAAAAGCACCATCAAACTGCAAGCCTGATCTTTTAAGGTGTTGTGGCCTTCATGTTGGTGTTGGAGTACCTATCTCAGCAGCCCTTGCCAGCAGAACTGATGGTAAGGCCTGTGGCCTCCAACATCAGAAAGGGGCACAGGATTTTCACCCCTGCTCTAAGAGGTGTGAAACTCCATCAAGAACAGATGAACCACTCACCACTATCCGCATAATATCTGGTTTAAACTTCAGGGTCTTGGTGCTTGTTCAATACATCATTGATCCCAGACACTGATCCGGTATTTCTGCTATCTCACCTGAATCTGACAGGAAGAAGTAGACCTAGATGTCATCAGCATGCTGGTGGCTTCTCATTCCAGATCTCTGAATAAACTCAACTAGTATTTTCAGATGCTAGATAGCATGGGACACAGAATAGAGCCATACAGAACATTGCCTCTGACCTAGTGATTCAGATGTACACAAAAACACTGAAGCATAACGCCTTATCCCAGATAGGTCCAGGTAATTATGATAAATAGTCCTGAAAGAAGCCAAGTGCTCTAAGTGAATTAACAGAATCATGTTAAGAGAAACTTTGGAAAAAACTTCAGTTCTAATATTCTGACATGTAAATTAGGTGCCTCCCAGTTTAACAGAGAATACCACTGTCATCTTTCCTCATAGCTAACAAATCATCTGACTGATTAAACTAAAATTCTGAACTATCGATCCTCCCATTATGCCTTCTCAAATTCCTTTTTTGTACCATATCCTTTTACAGATGTTCTTCATTATAGATATTGTAATAGTTATGCTCATTTTCATTGCCTTTGATCACCTTTGAAACCCACAATTGTGTCATCAATGTCAAATGATTTTACATTACTCTTCCAGCTTTATTTCCTCCTTTTCTACCCATCTGAATAAAATAAGACCTTGCGGCTGTGACTAGTTTGCTAGATCAGTCACATTAAATCTGATCTAGTTACCATCATTGAAACAGTTCCAGAATGGATGTCCAGAACAACATCTGGTCCAATTTTGTGGGATTAGTTTCAGCTGTTACAGCCTAAGCATGTGGATCTGGTAACCTCTCAGGTAGATTAGTATAAGAGGCCTGCTCCTGCAGATGGTTCATAGCTTCAGTAAGCAAAGAATTCAGCTGGTAGAATACTGTATGATTTATTTAGATGAGGCCATGTTGTGTCAATTCTGAAAGAACTACATTGACTGTTTTTCACTACTGAGGCCACTTCAGAGTGGTGGTATTTAACTTTAAAGCTTGAAATCGCTTGGGGCCCAAATTATTGAAGGAGCACTTCTTTTGAAATCAGTATGCCAATGCACTAGAAGTATCATGTTTCATCTATTAGAGAACTGCATTACATATGCATAAAACAAAAGGCTTTCCCATTGATGATATCCTGGCTTTGAAATGCCTTTCTGAGGGAAAGTTGTCCCTTCATATTCGCTGGGGTTTGGTTCCAGAACCCCCCTCCCCCGTGGATACCAAAATCCATGAATACTCAAGTCCCATTATATGCAATGTCATAGCAAATTGGTGTCCCTTATATAAGATGGCAAAATCAAGGTTTGCTTTTTGGATTAGTATTTTTTAAGAATATTTTCAAGCCGTGGATACAGAGGGACAACTGTATACCTGATTTTGTCACTACACTCTTTTCAGCACCAGTTTAGAGCCTTCTTATTTACCTAGACGTTTTCAAAATTTTATATTTTTCACCCTGAAATCTATTCCCGCCAGGGTGGATTTAAATCACTACTCAGACTCAATTTAATCATGTGATTTCTTCCCCCCTTCCCCGCAAAAAGGGCACTCTTCCTCACTATAAGCTTAATACGTATTTTACACAACTCATAGTTACTGAAGATTCATTCTTGCTGGTATAATTGTAATATTTAGAACAAGATGAACAACTTTTCAAATTAGTTTTACAGTTATATATACAGTATAAAAAACTCTCAGGCTATACCCACAAAGATCCAAAGGTCTGTGGAGTATTCTTCTCGAAATGTTTCACTTTCATTTTTACTGCTTGCCCCTCCTTCCTCACACTTAGCTTCTTGTGCAGATCTATTCCACTCCCAGTCTCCCGACAATCTATTAATTTAATATTTTGAAATTTAGCACTTAAAAGGTAAGGAGTTGATTCTGCATATATAGATTTGCAAAAGAACAATGGGACTGTGATTTCTGCAGATGCAAATTCAGTTTTAAGCATGTGTTCTAATATCCTTTAGATCAGTGTTTCTTAACCAGGGTTCTCCCAGAGAGTGCCAGGGAGTCGTGAGAAAATAGTAATAAATTAATAATTCACAGAGAAGTGGTGAGCTGAAACAGCTTATCTCTCCCCTCCACAACAGAGATAGCCGGGGAAGAATGAGTATGTGTGAATGAGTTTTCACACCAGTGCCTCCAAAGGGGCCTCCTGTTCTCGCTCCCAGCTTTTGCTCTGCCTTAGATATGCTAATCAAAGTGGAGGAGGGGAGGAATGAGTTTATTATGACACTGGCTTGGCAGGAAGCTACAGCCTCCCTCTCATCCTGAGCCTGGCTGCTTAGTTGCTGCTTTTTGCAAGGTCTGTGAGCTCAGAGCTCAATCTTTGGGTCAGGGTCAATGATGTAGCCATGTTTAAATATATGAAGGGATGTCATACTGAGGATGCAGAGTAATGGGTTCAAACTACAGGACATTTTTCAGGTTTTAATACTGTTTCACGATAAATATATTTGTTTTTCATTTAATTTATTTTTATTATGGATTACCTTTTTTGGCATTTTCATAGAATATTTTGTCAGCATTTTAATGTACACTATAAATATTTCTCTGCCAGTATGCTCTTTCAGACCTGTTACTTTCAAGTATCAAACATGTATTGCTAGCAATGTGGAATATAATAAGCATTTTTTTTCACTGTTTCTGCAATTAAAAAAAAAAGGGGGGGAGCTGTAGGTATAATTTTTATGTAGGGGTTCCCTGAGACCTGAAAATTATTTCAGGGGTTCCTCCAGGGTAAAAAGGTTGAGAAAGGCTGCTATAGATAGAAAAATTGCCCAGTAATCTTACAGAAACCTCTAGAAGAGCATGACATTGTGAATGGATTAATGGAATTAATTTACCAAAAAACTGAAACTTTGCATGAATATACATTCTCAAGCTACTTAATTAAAACTAATCCCAATTTCATGATGAATAACCTTTGGACCATAATGTATCTTAAATAGAAAGCTATCTTTAGCTAGATTTTCCCTCAAAAAGCATTTAATGTTTTTAAAAATCTGATTTAAATTAAAAAAATCATTTAAAGAAAGCATTGATTTTTAGCCACCCTGATTGCAGCGCTAGGTGAAGATTTCTTTATCTAGGCCTTTAAATTTTATTGTTAGTTTGGTTTAACCCTCCTGATTTACTATGATGCTCTATTGTTTTAACTGTGTTTTGATTGGTTTTTATTGTGTTTATTACATAGTGATTGGTGCACATTCCAGCAATTGAAAAGAGAGACAGAGTTGAATATATATCCTGTAGTAGAAGTTATCAGGGAGTGATGGCAGACAATGTTTTAAGTTAGCCCACAAGTCCTTGAATGGATTGGCTCATTACATTACGTATGTCAAAGTCAGGGAAATAGGCTGTGTGGTAACATGCAGGGTTTGACCTAGAACTTCCTTGATGTTTCATTGTGTTGCCCTTCCCCTGTTTTACATAGCAAGAAAAGAAATGACTCATACCAGTGGGCTGATGCTTGCTTTGCCTGAGCACACATCAGGAAATTGCCTCCCTAACAAATACTGAGCTGTTTGTATGTTGAAACACAGAGAATTAAGCAGGGAATCCTGATTTCAAGAGTTGTTTAATAGACATGACCCTAGAAGCACTGAATATTGCAGTGACTCATATAGTAGAACAGATGAGGCTTCGTTATTTGGTTTCCCAAATCCACTATGTTTCTTTCATGTAATTTTCCATATGGTTTGAAGATTTGCTGTAAGGAAATCAGGTTCTCTTTGATCAGGAAGCTTTAAGGTGAAATTTAAAATAGTATTTTATGCTCTAGTAGAAGAAGTACAGTGTTATGCTAAATATTAATTAGCATTTACATTTGGAATCTTGGGTAAAAAAGCAACAAAATTAATAAGAAACTAATCCAAATATTGTTTGTACCTTATACAGTTTTGGAATTTGATTTTAACTCCAACTTCTAGAATAGAACCCTCATTTTCACTATTGCATCATATGCTACCCAAGTACTTACATTTTAGTTATTGTAATGTGAGACGTGCAGGGAACGTGTTGAATACGTAATTCTCTTATACGGAGAGAGTTTTGCATAGAAATCTCTGTGCAGCTATGTGATGCATTTCTTACAATCTTAATCCTCCTAATGCTTTGCTGTTTAACCACCACCGATCCCGGCCTCAGGGGATCGTGGCCTCTTCTAGGCTGCTGGCCATTTATTATATTTATTGTATTTATAGTTTTAAAAGTGATTTTAGATTAGTTGTTTTAATTTATATTTGTTTAATGTTTTTTTATGGGGGAGGGTGGGAGTTGGGGTGTTTAGGGATTTTATTTGTATTGTATTTTAAATTTTGTAAGCCGCCCCGATTGTTTTAACAGAGGGGCGGGGTATAAATAAATTTTATTATTATTATTATTATTGAATGACCATGTGATAATGGGTCCTCCCATTATCTGGGCAACACAGCTTAGCAGTATAGTCTCATCTCCAGGTACCTCTCTCTCCTCCTCCTCTGGCTTTTCTTCGCAAACGAAGATTCAGGAACTTTGCAACAGCTGCAGAGCTGTTTGGGTTAGAAGTCAACCTGAAGAAAACAGAAGTTCTTTACCAGCCTGCACCACAGGACGAACACCACCATCCCTACATTGCCGTTGGCAAATCTGTGCTCAAGTCCGTTCAGCAGTTCACCTACCTGGGAAGCATCATCTCCTCAGATGCCAAGATTGACAAAGAGATCGATCACAGATTAGCAAAGGCATATAGTGCATTTGGAAGACTTCACAAAAGAGTCTGGAGCAATAAACACCTGAGGCAAAGCACAAAAATCAGTGTGTATAGAGCCATCGTACTGTCTATCCTCCTTTATCCTCTCCAGGTAAACAGAGTGTTAATTAGGTGTGAGTTTAAAGTTACATTTATTGGGGGTCATCATCACAGAAGAGCAGCAGGGATCAGGAAGAGACACTGACCTAATGAGAGTGACCAGTACCCAAACCTTTGAGATGTGTCTAAGGAAAAGTTATAAAAATCTCAGGGGACAAAGAGAGACAACAGATGGAGGCTCCTGTCCCACCTAAGGGGATACTTGGTAGTAGACTGGGCTGAGGTGCCCATGCTTCCAGCCTCCATAACACCCAGACCAGAGCTTCATCTTCATCATGAGTAGACTAGGAAATACTAGTTAGATGCATTAGGGAATTATGTTTCTTTTGTTACTTCGACTGAATATGACCTAGGGTTGTGCATAACCTGAGGCCCTCCAGATGTTTTGGCCTCCAACTCCCAGAAGCCTGAGCCAGCTGGTCCAGTGATCAGGAATTCTGGAGTTGGGGCCAAAACTTCTGAAGGGCTGCAGGTTGTACACCTTTAGGCTGTTGTTTGTAACTACTGTTCTTCTAAGAATGCCTGAAGGAAGGTTCCTTCGTGAGAGAGATACCTTGTTGCTAATGTAGATTTCTTGCTCAGAATAAAGCTTCCTTTAAAGACTTCCTGTCTTCCACACTCTGTAAATGTGCCTGATTAGTGAGTGTGTGTGTGTCTCTGCAGAGTCAGGGGTGGAAAAGTGCAAGTTAAAGTTCCTCAATAACTTCCCATTGGGTTACTGGTCATAGGGATTTAAAATCAATGGATGGCGGCATCTACAGATGATCTCAAGGGGTCCATTTCCTATTTAGCAGAAGCAGGAAGGGAGCCATTACAGACCTAAAATGAAGTAATTCATTAAAGCATAGGATTAATTTCAGCCTTATTAAAAAAATCTAGAGAGTTTGGTCATGTGAGGGGCAAAATAAGTTACCTAGTTATTTGCGAGCTCTGGGGGCTTGTCTACACCACTCACAAACCCCAAGCCCCTGCCAAATTTGGCCCGATAATGCCACACAGTGTGTGGCCTTTCCCCCAAATCTGATGCAATATTGTAGGGCCCTTTTCACACGAGACTTGGGGAATACCCCCTTAATCCAAATTTTAGAAAACTGCTATGTGAACAAGCTATCTGCATTGGATTCGGTGTGGGGGATGCGTGTTGAGGAGAGGAATGACAAAAACACTACCTGAGGTGCTGCCATCCCCCCTCCCCCCGTCCTCAGAGCCACTTCTCATCCCAAAGGTATAGCCTCAGTGGTAGTTGCTTTTTCTGATGTCAGAGCCTCTGGCAAGCCCAACCATTGTGAGGCTAGTGGCCCATTCCGCCTCCAGAAAGGGTGACTATTGCTGGGTCTTTGCTTTGCCGGTGTACAATTGACCCTCTGAGCTCAGGGAAAATAAAAGCCCCAGCAGTAGCTGCCTGATCTGGCTTCTGAGCTGGCACTTTGCTTTACCTGGGGCTCAGAGGGGCAATTGTAAGCAAAACCCCAGTGGGAGTCATCCAGTCCGAAGGCAGAACAAGCGCCCGCCCTGCCATTGTGAGTAAGCCACCTTCAGAGCAGGTGACTCCCACTGGGACTTTTGATTTTCCAGCTCACAGTTGCCCGGGAAAGGCAAAGCAACAGCAGGAGTTATCCAGTCCGAAGGCATATTGAGCACCTGCCCTACCATCGTGAGTAAGCACCTGTTCCGGCTTCAGAGAAGGTGACTACCTCTGGGGTTTTGATTTTCCAGTGCATAGTCACCTGGGAAAAGCAAAGTGCCAGTGGGAATCTCCTAGTGTGAAGGCAGAATGAGCGTCAACCCAGCCATTGTGAGTAAGCTAGCTGTCCTGGCTTCAGAGAAGGTGACTACTGCTGGGATTTTGATTTTCTGGTGCACAATCGCCTGGGAAAAGCAGAGTGCCTGTGGGAGTCGCCTGGTCTGAAGGCAGAACAAGCGCCTGCCCCACCATTGTGAGTAACTGCCATTTCTGGCTTCAGAGAAGGCGATACCACTGGGTTTTTTATTTTCCTGGAGTCCAGAGTCAAGCATGAGTAACAGGAAGCTAAGCAAAAACCCAGTGCAGATTTGGGCTTTAGCAGGTGTGGTTCTGCAATCTGGGCCAGAATAGTCCAAATTTTGTGCACTGCAGCTCCAGGCCAAAGTAGTATGAGCCCCCTCTGGATTTTTACCCCCTCACCCTTTGCAGTCAAGCTCTGTGATAACTGGAGACTATGGTTTCATTGCATTGCCTTGGGTTCTATAGAGTTTGGCCTGTGGGTACTGTTCCCTATGTTCATCAGCTACATGAAGCTATTGGGAGAAGTCTTCCAGAGAATTGTGTGGACACGTTACTAGTATGCTAATAACATATGAGGCCACTTAAGAAGAGAGGAATGGATAAAACCTGAATACAGTTTTTGTCTGATGGAACTTGGAAGTGTGGAAACAGTCCAGGGTGTTCACGTTTAATGTCCTTGTATAATAAATCTTTACTAGCTGGACTTGGCATACCGTACACCATTAAAAAAAAAAAACTCCCCCAAAATGCCCGGTAGACCTCACAACAACCCTGTAAGGTAGGGTGGTGGGTTTAAATTCCTCCTCCCCCTTCTCAGCATTCCACACTTTTTTCAGATTGTTGAGGGTGACTCGCTGTGTTGCCCTGCCACTGCCACCACCACCAGGTCCCAATCTGGGCCACAGATTGGGTGACAGGAGTGGATTGTGAGTCGAAGAGGGAATTTGCATGTGGGTGGTGATTGGTTGGGTGTGTTTCCTGAGCAGCCAATCAGCACAAGCTGCAGTTGGTGAAGAAATGTGGCCATCAAAGTTCTGCTGCTGTTGTTGTTACCATCTCTATTTATACTCTGTCTTTCCCCCAAAACAGGTACTCAAGACAGTTTACAAATTCTAATAAATACAATACATTTAAAACATGCAAAAGAGAAACATTAGAATGGAATTAAACTATTGACAACACTAAAAGCAATTTAAAACATGGAATTAAAAAAAAATCTTCTCCAGAGCACCGAAAAACACTCTGGAGCAGTTTTTCAGCACCAGAGAGGCTTTGGGGGGGGGGGTTATCTACCCCAAATCCTTGTGCCCCTGATACTGTTGCATTAGATATAGGCCTATGTAAGCTATGCTGATAATTTCTTTAAAATAAGATTCAAGTAAAAAACGTTTATACAGTTGCTTGTAATGAGATGTGTACACAGCTGTGTATCCAGTTTTAAGTCAGTGGTTCATTCCAATAAGTAATAAATGTTAGTGCTGGTTGCTCAGGTGAATCAGATAAGTTGGGTGGGTGGTAATGAAAGAATTAAAGGGGAACAGTATTTTTCTCTTTGCCATGCCTCTCTTGTTCTCTGGGGGTGAACTTTAACAACAGTCTAGAACAAAGTACACAGATGGTTTTGAAAAATCACTAGTATGTCCGTTCAGCAGTTCATCTACCTGGGAAGCATCATCTCCTCAGATGCCAAGATTGAAAAAAGAGATTGATCACAGATTAGCAAAGGCACATAGCGCATTTGGAAGACTTTACAAAAGAGTCTGGAGTAATAAACACCTGAGGCGAAACACAAAAATCAGTGTGTATAGAGCCATTGTACTGTCAATTCTCCTTTATGGGTTTGAAACATGGGTCATCTATCGCCACCACTTACGACTCCTCGAACGCTTTCATCAGCGCTGTTTACACACAATCCTAAATATACACTGGACTATGTGACGAATGTTGCTGTCCTTGAGCAAGCAGGGATCACCAGCATTGAGGCCATGATATTGAGAACACAGCTGCGCTGGGCAGGGCATGTTTCTAGGATAGAGGACCATCGCCTCCCCAAAATAGTACTCTATGGTGAACTCGCCATGGGTCAGCGTAAGAGGGGTGCTCCAAAAAAGCGATACAAGGACTCCCTGAAACAACATCTCAGGCTCGGCCAAATTGATCACCAACAATGGTCTGCCCTGGCCTCACAACGGGAGGCATGGAGACGCACTATCCACAATGCTGCAGCCTTATTTGAGAACTCATGCCAAACAAGTCTTGAAGAGAAACGACAACGCAGAAAGAATCACAACCCGGAAACATCATCCAAGGAAACCTTCTGCTGTGCTGTCTGCAATCGGACTTGTCTATCTCGGATTGGCCTTTTTAGTCATCAGCACGCTTGCAGAAAATGCGGGATGAGTCCTTCCTGAATCTTCGTTTGTGAAGAAAAGCCAGAGAGAGAGAGAGAGAGAGAGAGAGAGAGAGAGAGAGAGAATGTACTTGTTCAAAATATCTTATATAAAACCATGGTGAGTTTTCAGGTTTGCTCCCTTTAGCATCTGATATGTTAAGGGAAACAACACTTCTCTTATGCCCTCCTTTGGTTAAAAAAAACCAAAAACAAAAAACACCTCTATTACATTTAGAATTTGGAAGGCTTCTGGACACTTATTATAGCACGAAAATGGATAAATAATTTACAATTAAAAGTAGAAGTGCTAGGTTCAACTCCATAACCTATCATATTGGTTTTGTCTGGTGAGTCAGGCAAAGATCTTTCAAAGAGCCTTTGAGAGCTGTGGTATAAATCCTACCTGGTTTGCAAACTCAAATTTTGAATAATTCTGTTCAGCATGAAATCTGTAACCGTGAATAAACATGTATCAGAATCATAGAGTTGGAAGAGACTACATGGGCCATCCAGTCCAACCCCCTGTCATGCAGGAACACACAGTCAAAGCACTCCTAACAGATGGCCATCTGGTCATTGTTTAAAAACCTCCATAGAAGGAGACTCCACCACACTCCCAGGCAGTGTATTCTACTGTCAAAAATCTCTTACTGTCAGGAAGCTCTTCCTAATGTTTAGGTGGAATCTCTTTTCCTGTAATTTGAGCCTATTGCTCTGTGTCCTAGTCTCTGGAGCAGCAGAAAACAAGCTTGCTCCATCTTCAATATGGCATCTCTTCAAATATTTAAACATGGCTAAGGTCCCCTCTTAATCTTCTCTTCCTCAGGGTAAACATACCCAGTGCCCTAAGCTGCTTCTCATAGGGCATGGCTTCCAGACCTTTCACCGTTTTGGTCACCCTACTCTGGACATGCTTCAGCTTGTCAATATCCTTCTTAGTTACAAGGCCAATATTATTTTTCTAAAGGTCTTCTGAAGCTTTCGTCCTTACTCTGTAGTCACCTTTTCCTCAGGCAAGAGAGCATATTTATCTCTCTGTGTTGAAGAATTAGTTGTCTAGCAATAATCTGTGGGGCATGCGCTCATTAAATAATAACTGAAATTGAGAAATGGATCCTAATTTTTTTGAGTACTTGTAGGCAAAGAACAGTATTTGAAGTAAAGATCCATAGTGTGCACTGTATATTTATTGGATAGGTGTCATAGGTCTTATAATTCATGCCAGGCCTCAGCTGTTGGAAAATGTGATCTTGAATCCTTTTTCTTGGTTGGCTATTTTTCTTCTATAATGCATTCTGGGATGTGACTGTGCATTGTCTTGTTGACTGTGTGAATGATCTGTTGATGCTGGCTTCTACATAAATTTCTGTAGTTCTGAGAACTGTTCTGTATATTAAAGGCATATTTTGGTCTTTTGCAAATGTATATTTAACGCATTGAGCATTTGACACATTTAACCATGTCTTTTGCACTGTTTTTTTGCATAGTTTGTATTTTCAAGTAGTGATTGGGTTGCTTGAGACACTGAGGACACAACTAGATGTGACATTTGGAGATCCATGATCAGAGCACTCTTTGTTTTGTTTTTTGTTTTTAAATGTAATAACACCGGTAGATAGAGGGATGTTAACATTTTCCCTCTAAAAATTATCCAGCTGCTATTTATCTGATGGTAGCTTATGGTCAAATAGTTGTGAAAAAGAGGATTTCATTGGGAAAACAGGATCGTGGTGCGGTGGGGGATTAAATCCCTCTACCCCAATGTCATTGTCCAGATGGAACTGGTTTTCTTTTTCTCACTGGCTACTGCTAAAGTTTTAACAAGATATATTGTATTTTAATTCATAACTTGTCTTGAGTCCTGGTTTTGGGGAAAGGCAGGGTGCATTAATAATTAGATTATCACTAACAGGCCTGCTCATATGCATGTAGGTGGACAACTAGTTTTCTGAATCATTTGTTACTTATTGATGGCTGTTGCCCTGATTACAATCTCTCATTTATTCCTGCAGCAGTATTAGATTGTCACTAGCAAGTGTATGTTGCCATGTGTATGACTTTTGCTTAGGCAATGGAAAGCACCTATTTTTCAGATTTGTGATTCTTGACATGGTTCCAGATTCCCTACATTTCTGATGTATAAACTGATTCATTTTAGTATACTTTTATTCAAATTATTATAGGAAATGCAAGAATTACCTGTCAGAAAGATTAAAAAAATTAGGAAGAGAGATTAGCAAGAATATAAGAAATGTATGATATTCACTCAATATAGGAAGGAAGTAAAACAAGGTATTCTCAATGTGCTATTACAAAATGTCCTTGTTTGTATGTGTATATGAACTTGTTTGTATTTAATGAAACCTGGACATAAGATGTGGTACACATGGTAGAAAATACTTGTATGGGTTGGGCCATATGTGGATCACAATGAACCCCTGAAAATAACACCACCAAATTTTAATTGCAAACCAGGAAAACTACTAATAGTGACTGATGGCTGTTATTTCTGTTCTTAATGCTTTGTTCAATATCACTCTTGAATAATGTCAGAAAAAAACAATCGAGTGTCTGTCTGGAATGTTTACAGCCTCCACCTTTTTAATTTCCATGTTAATAACACTGTTCAGAAACTGAACAGACTGGAGTTTTTTTCCACCTTTACTGCAAGATGTGTGCCTTCAAGTTGCCTGCTGACTTATGGTGACCCCATGAATTTCATACCATATATCAACAGACAACTTGAAGGCACACACAGAACAACAACTGTGTACCTAGTGCTACTTGTTCCATACCTAATATCCCAAAAGGGATCCCCAGAGCCTCCTATTTTCCTGCCCCCCAGCTCAAGTATCATGCTAGCAGTACTTCAGAGAGACTTCTCGTTTTTCCACAAATTTATACCCCCAGGAACTGTAGCAGCAGTGCCTTAGCCCTCTGCTATTTCCTCACTCACCTTTCTTCTCTACCTGAGGAATCTTCAGCAGCAGTTCCTTAAGAGAGTTTTACCAATTACATAATAGGTTGCCATCTTTGTTGTTGTTGTGTGCCCTCAAGTCATTTCCAACTTATACCCTAAGACAACCCTATCATGGGATTTTCTTGGCAAGATTTGTTCAGGGGTGGTTTGCCTTTGCCTTCCTCTGAGACTGAGAATGTTGCTTGCCCAAGGTCACCCAGTGGGTTTCCATGACTGAGCAGGGATTCGAACCCTAGTCTCCAGAGTGTTAGTCCCAACACACAAACCACTACAGTAAGCTGGCTCTCCAGGTTGCCATCTATGTATATATAAACATGTTTTCTTGTTTGTTGTGTTTTTGTTTGTGTGTATTGTTGTGGTCTGTGGGTTTAAATCAATAAAGTTGTTTCAATACATAAACTTCAGGAAAGATGAACCACTATCCAAATAAGTATCCACGTGTGGCTGACATCTGTATGTCACATGTTCAAATGTGAAAAGAGTGTTGTGATCCCTAGTCCCTTGAATAAGATAAGGTGAGCTTTTGTCTTTTCAGTGTTGTAATACTGCATAAATCTTTTAACCACCATAAAGGTATGGGGAATGAGCATCTATTGCTGCTATCCACTGCTAGTCAGAATTGTATGTGCAAATCTGAGCAATTGAAAAATCTCTCTGAAAATTAATTTGATGAATGGTCTCTCCCCAAATTGAAACTACAACTTGGCATAGCCAAATCATATGTTTAAAACATACATGAGAAGCATTAAAACTCTAGCAGTGAGACAGTGTATTAAAACCTTTGCTGAGTAAATAAGGATTCCAGTATACAGAAAACAAGAGGTTTTGCTGTTTTGAAATGGGAGTTTGAAATCCAGAGATACAACCTGTGTGGAAGTCAGAGCCACTATCCATTGGTTAGGCAAAACAGGGCTGTCTAGTTCGTAGTTCCTTTCATCCTGAAACTCTGAATATCATTTCTCTTGACTGACAATAAATATTTATAAGCAAAATGGGTGTCTTTTCTTGCATATATTCAGTGAACATTTGCAAAAGTGGAGGAGACTTACGCACTCAAAGCACTAAGGCAATTCCTAAGTAGAAACAATTTGTAATTTGAGATGCTGCCATTCTGCAGAAGTTGGCTGATCATATCTACCCCTTCATCTAATGAATTTGAGAAATTTACCATCAGAACCAGTCAGTTTATTCAGACTAAAAATTGCGCTGTCAGCCTAAACCTTCCACATAAAAGGTTTCTTTCCATTTTTCAAATCCGTGGTACTTCATAGTTAATTATGGAATAATGGCTCAAAATACAGCTGGCTTAACATATGTGATGAAGTTGCCCATACCTGTTATATGGTATGCCAGACTAACATAAGGAAGTTAGCACATAAATGAATATTAGGAGTGAACAATACTGTACAAGTTTTCTTTTGTGATATATTTTTACAGAAGAGAAGAATTCTGAGTATACCAGTCCCTCACACTGAACAGCCAAGTTATTTTAATATGATAGAGCAAGAGGAGACAAAGGTAGTAAAGTAATGTTTGCCAAGTAAGGAGGGCTCTAGGGGAATGTCATTGCGGTTTTGGGAGTTTAAAAATCAATAAACATTACACATTTCAGTAGCATGGGCTGGGGGGCTAGGGCACCTGAAGTGCAGAATAGATAGATTTAGATTGATAACAGCAGAAATAGAGGAAGTAAAGTCAAATGTATGAATAGTTAACCTTTTTTCACAGTAAGGAAAGCTGAAAGTATAGTCATCCTTCAACTTTTACGGGGGTTAGGGATGCAGGACCTGTACAAAAGTGGAAAACTCACAAATATCTCTAGCCGCCCCTCAAACTGTATTTAACACAGAAAATTACCTGTACTGGTGTGGTGGCTGCCCCGTCTGTGCACATGTTCCCTTGCTTGGGTGGGAGGGGGAAGGGAAGAGGGGGCAGGAGGAGGGAGAAAGTGGACACCATCCCATCCCCTTCTCCCCGCCCATCTATGTGAATGAGGGAACACGGACCCTCCCTCTTCCTGTTTTCTCTGTCTCCTCCCCCCCACCTGCTTGCCTTCCCACCTTGTACTCCTGATGTCCCATCCCCTTTCTCCCCACCTGCTTAAGTGAGTGAGGGAACACACATGCTCTCCCTCCTCACTTCCCCTGCCCCCTTCCCACCTGCGCAAGTGAGTGAATGAGGGAACACGCATGTGGCCAGGCCAAGCCACCCTGCCAATTTTATTTCCTCCCAGCGACACCAGTGTTACCGAAGTCCTTGTTAACAGTGGCATAGGGAAGCAGCAGAAGTGGTGGCAAATACAGTAATCGCAGATAGCAAATCTGTGAATGCTTAACCTGCAAATGTGGAGGGACCACTGTACTTTGTTTGAAGGTAGGATGGAGTTGACTTAGAAACAGTGAGCCCAGGTTCCTTTGGTGCTAATCAGCCTTTGCACAACACAGGGAGGCAGTTGCCTCAGACATCAACATCAGGCTGATATAGACCAGGCTGATAGACAAAGATGGGAAGACCAGTTAATTAGCCATTATTAGAAATCCTGAAGCCTGTGCAATATAGAATGCAGTTGAAGAATGAAGAGCCTCATTCTCTGTTGGGCTCTGGCTCACCTCAACAAAATAATAATGTGGAAAGAAGCAAAGCAATTTAGGCAAGGAAGGGAAGATAGTTAAGTTTTGCTCTTGCCTGGTTCAGGTCCCCATAAAATGTCAATAGAATGCCTTGTGTTCTTAGCTTGGCTTGTAGATGAAGTTAAAGCTTGCAACCATAGCAGTGCTCACTGTTGCAAGACGCTGTTTTCCTGCAGGTCGAAGAGAGGTGGCCACCAATATCTGCAGGCCCACAAATTTGGGTGCACACACATGCCAGGGATCCCCTAATTAGCTCCTTATGATAAACAACCTAACTCTCAGTTTGACTGGGCAACCCCTTTGAAATACAGTAGATGGAGTCATAATTAAGCAGTTTGTGCTTCACAAAGTGTAAAGCTCAATCTTGGTATATAACAGATCTGTCTGGGCGTATGACTACAAGCAAAGATGGAAAGCTCTTAGCCTGGCACTATAAATTTGTTCCAAGCTTGAGAAAAAGAAGGCTGGGAGTAGATAATGAAAACTGGGTGGCATGACAATTGAAACTTGTGAGATTCTTCACATGCATTAAAACTTCAGGTATTTCCAGTGTGTTCCAGGTGCGGTCAAGCACTGAAACAATTCACTATGGTAATTTAAAGGTGTTTATAAGGGATACAGTAGGTAGAGGCACAAAGGATTTGGTGGTGTTTAAGCACTTTCACCAGTACTCATGGTGAAGTAGAGCAAAAGGGATCAACAGTTTCACCATAAGAAGGGTAACCTCTTTTCATTCATTGAGGGAAAGGGACTTACAGTTCAGCAATGTACCTTACAACTAGGTGGTTGTAAAGCATTAAAACCACTACTGCTTACAGTTCTCTCAAGATTTAAATCCTACTAATTATCAAATCCACTTATCAGATCATTTTCCTTTTTCTGCAAAAAGTCCATAAAAGTTTTCCCATCCTTCAAAAATGAAACTATTGATTTCTTTCTAATCAAACAGGTTAACTTGTCCATCTCAGCTAAGTCCCTCAGTTTCAGCTACCATTTTTCTTTTGTTGGTATTTCCGAGCTCTTCCACCTCTGTGCATATAGTAATCTAGCTGCTATTGTCATATAGTAAAAAAATACCATGATTTTTCTGAAGCTGTTCATCCATAATTCCTCAAAGGAGTTCTGGTTTCATTTGAATATTTACCTTTAAAATTCTCTGAATCAGAATCTGTATTTGCATCCTTCTTTTCTTTTTTACACATCCTTTACATATGGTAAAATGTCCCTTCACATTCTCCACATTTCCAGCATATATTCAAAACATCTTTATACATTTTAGACAATTTCTTAGGTGTAATATACCATCAATACATTATTTTATAAAAGTTCTCTTTGAGTTCATAACAATGTAAATTTCAACCCCTTTGACCACATCTTCTCCCACTGTTCTATCTGAATATTATATCCAAAATAGCCCATTTTATAATAAATTCTTTTACTTGTTCTTCCATCTCAAGTTTTAACAAAGGTTTATACATTTTACCTATTACATGATCATCATCTGTACCCAATTGCAATTCAGCTCTGATTTATTTTGTTCAAAATCATAACTCTTTTTGTTAGTCTTAAATCTTTCAAATAACTTCATGTAAGAATACCAAGAAAAGTATATCCCTCTGCAAGCAATTATACACTAGTTTTAATCTTGTACTCACCTTGACTTCTCTCCAATATATCCTGATAAATTATCCATCTTTCCTTCCTTGCTATTTCCTTTCTAAAACGAGTGTCTTGTGGTGAGATCCATAGAGGCATTTTCTGACATAAACTAGGCTTATATCTATTCCAAATTCTCAATAAGACATGTCTCACAAAACTGATTATTAAAATCTGCATTCACTTTAGGTTTATCATACCATACGTATCCATGCCAACAAAACCTCAAATCATGCCCCTCCAGTTCTAATCATGTTTTGTTTCTCAGCACAATCCATCATTTAAGCCAAAACAAAAAGCAGGCAGCAAAATGCAATTTCAAATCAAGTAAATCCAATATACCTCTTTGTTTAGCATCTTGTAACAGTTTATATTTTATCCTTGGTTTCTTCCCTTGTCAAATGAACTTAGATCACTCTTTCTGTCATTGCTTAAATGGTACATCATTCATCACAATCAGCATTATCTGAAACAGAAACATCATTCTGGGTAAGACATTCATTTTTGTCAATAAGATCCTACCCAACAGTGAAAACCTTTTCCCCATCTTTGTAAATCTTTCTTGATTTCATTACAAACTTTCACATAATTATTTTGAAATAACATACAGCTAATGTTTGTCATCATAATACCCATGTATTTAACCTTCTTCTTGATTTTAAAACCCATCTTACTTATCAATTCTGTTTGATCTCCACTCATATTTTTAGTCAGCATCTTCGTCTTTTGCTTATTAATCTTAAACCCTACCAACTCACCAAATTCTTTGTCTTTCCCTTAACACTTCTATACTCTCCAGTGGATTTTCCAAACCTATTACCAAATCATCTGCAAATGCCATTAATTCATATACATCTTTCTTTATTCTTATACTTGGAATTATCTCACCTCGCCTTATATCTCTGTTTAAAACTTCAAGCACCAAGATAAATAAAAGTGGTAATAGTGGACAACCCTTTCTTTCCTTTCTCAATCTCACAAGCTTTTGTTAATTCTCCATTAACCAATATTTGTGCTTTCTGTAAAGTATATATTGATTTAATCCTTTTAATAAAATTATCACCAAAATTCATATATTCCAACACTTTAAATAAGAAAGTTCAGTTCAAGTTATCAAAAACTTTTTTTTTGCATCCAAAAAATTAATGCTGCTTGCTATTTGTTATATCTTTCTAGATATTCCATAGTATCCAAAAGATACCTAATATTTTCTTGCATCTTTCTTCCAGATAAAAATCCACATTGATCTTCATGAATAAAGCCCTGTAAGATTTTTCATTCTTTCAGCCAAGAACATTGTAAACAACTTGTAATCATTATTCAATAATGAAATTGGCCTATAATTCTTAGTTAAAGTCAAGTCCTGTTCCTCTTTTGGTACTAGTTTGCCTTTTTCCAACTCTCTGGAATTCTCCCGTTCTGCAGAATAATGTTCGTTGTCTGCTGTAATGACATTAAAAGTTCAAATTCAAAATAATTAAATAAAAGGCCACAAAATCATTTAGCCTGGGTGTCTTTCCTGTTTTAGCCTTTTCCACTACCTCATAGATCTCTTTTACAGTTACAGGAGCATTCATAATTTGTTTCTGTCGGTAATCTTTGGTAAATTCTGTTTACACAAATATTCATCCACCTCCTAGGGAGAAATTTGTTGACGTTTATATCAAGTAGAATAGTATCAAAATACTTTTTAAAATGCTAATTCTCAGTTGTTACCTCCTCTTCATCCTATAATTTCAATATTTTCTTTTCCCAATTTGTAATCCAACCATTTCCCTGGTGTATTAGCAAACTCAGCATTCTTTTGATTAGCATAATTCACCTGCTTTTCCATGTCATTCACCATCAACATAGATTACTGTCTTTGCAACATCTTAATTTGGTTGGAAATTACAATTCCAGTCAGATATTCTTTAATTCCTCCTCTTTTCCCTTAATTTCATCCAAATCTACTGAATTTTGTCTTGTGTCTTTTAAGCCCAGAATTATATTACATAAAACATCTTCTCATAAACGCCTTACTGGAATTCCAGGCCAATCTAGTACCCTGTACCTTTGTTAAAATTATTTTTTTTTTAAAAAAAAACCACACACACTTCAACTTCTTGCAATCCCCAACAACCATATCATTTTGTAAAAGTGTTTCACTCAGTCTCCATCTAAAGTTTTCTTTTTTTCTTTCTGAAAGTCACAGACATTGGATTATAAACTTGAAAAATCTTTGATAAAATTTTCACTTTAAAAATGCTAGATGCCAAAGCTTTGGAGACGCAAATAATATCCTTGAAAATGATGTCTCTCTCTCTCTCTCTCTCTGGCTGTTCTTCGCAAACGAAGATTCAGGAAGGACTCATCCCGCGCTTTCTGCAAGCGCGCTGATGACTAAAAAGGCCAATCCCAGATAAACAAGTCCGGTTGCAAAAAGCACAGCAGAAGGTCTCCTTGGGTGATGTTTTTGGGTTGTGATTCTTTCTGCGTTGTCGTTTCTCTTCAAGACTTGTTCGTCGTGAGTTCTCAAATAAGGCTGCAGCATTGTGGATAGTGCGTCTCCATGCCTCCCGATGTTTAACAAAAGTATGTATATTCTTTAGCATTATATTTATATCCATGTATCCACCAGCTCAAATTTTCTGTTAAATCAAAAATATAGCTTTAGGTAACATGCCTTGTGATAACTTACTATTCATTTTCCAAGCTCTGTCCTTTTAAGGTGATATGACCCCATTCCAATCTTCCATCAAACACCAGTTTTCATATGAAAAATCCATGAACGTATCCATGAGTTCTTTATAAAAACTCGTCATCTTCATTCAGAGCATAAATCCCCAGCAACATAGCTTTAACCCCTTGGATGTCAATCTGTACCCCCACATATCTTCCTTGTTGATCAACAAATAGTAACTCAGGGTTTAAACATGGATTTATAGACAGAGCCATCCTGTTTTTCTTGTTTAATCCTGCTGAAACAAATTCTTGTCCCTACTTTTTATTTAAGAAATACTTGATATCTTTTCTCCTAATATGAATTTCCTGCAAACAAATCATATCTTGTTTAAGTTTTGCAAAAAAAAAAAAAAAAAAAAAAAAAGGTTTCCTCTTCTGGGGAGAGTTTACCCCATTTTTATTCCATAAAAGGTTTTTGTAATGCATCATTAGGCCAATGATTCAGATTCAGGTGCCCCTCCCTCAGTACCTGAAGCCACAGAATCCTTATCTTCCTCTAATTGTAGTTGCTGATCTCCATCTTGTTCTTGTTCTTGGTCTGTCCACATCCCCTCTAATTTTCTAAGTGGAATCTTTTCCTCCTTTAGCATATCTATTAAGAAACAATAACCTTTTCTTTTCCGTAGTATCCACACTGCAGTCTCCTTAAGCAGAATCACATCTTTAGCATCCATCTTCAATCTGGTCTTATAATGTTGTTGTAGAATAGTCTCTACTCTTTTTCTTAACAACATCCCTTTGCAACTTTCTTTCCCTTGCCACATGCCAATACACTCTGTAGACCAAATCTGTGTCAGAGCCTATTTTCCCTTTATTTCTCTCCAAAAAAGTCACCAAGGTCTTTACCATCTTCTGTGTAATATCATCTTTAGAGTTTTCTGGAATTGACCTGAACTTCAGGCAATGTTCCTTCTCTTTCAGCTCTACCAAGCTATCCAGCTGCTTCTCCATGTCCTAAGTTATGTTTTCCATTTTTCATTCCAGAATTTTCATCTTGTTTGTGACCTGTTTTACATCCTCTTTTTTATATTCTTTATCTCCTTCCTAAATTCCTGCTTCATCTCTTCTCTCGTTTTTGAGAGCTCCTTTATCATATCATATTTCAGCATCTTCATGTCCTCCAGCATATTTTGAGACATTTCTGTTGTAATTGCCTTGTCTGGAGGTATTTCTGTGGAGCCTCTTCTCACTTCAGGCACTTGGCCCTTTGATTTGGTTGTCATAGTAGTCATTTTTGCAGAATAAACTGGTTCAAGTCCACAATTTAAAAAGAACCAGAATTTACAGGGTCACAGTCAGTCTTCTTTTTTGACTTAGCTGCCATGATTTTGTATGACCTCTAGATGGTGCTGTTAGACAACAAATCTGCTATATCCACTGATGAAACAGCACAAACACAGCATAGTCTCAACATATCCTTATTGTTTTAGTAAGTGTTGGTAAGCACTGGCTTTTCCCATGAGATGTTAACCTTGAAAACAGCATGCACAACTCCAGAATCTGAAAAAAAAAAATCATTTATAACAGGTGCTGATCACTTTCTCAGTTAATTTCTTAATTTCTTTTTTAAAGTCAGTCCTTTTTGCTTTTATTCATAAGCTTCTTAACAAACATTTTTAGTTAAATGCCCCCTCAATTGTGGGGAGAAGGGCTTACCCAGAAGCTCTTAAGCATTCCCACCAGTCCAAAAGCTTCTTTAGCTTGTAATCCAAATGTACTTACAAAAGGTTATTAAATGAGGCTGTAGGTTTAAAGTCTATTCTATGGCTTCACTTTCTGGGCTGAGCAAGCAGTTATTTCCTTAACTACTCCTCCCTGTACATTTTGTTGTGTTACAGCCTGGAATTGAAATATATTTGAGCTGGTGTTCTTTAGTCAGAGTTGCTGATGGAAAGCCATATTAATTCCATCTGTTAAGAATGAATTTAAAAGTTCTGCAGGGGACTTTTCAGTTTGGGATATGTCTTACCCAAGATAGTTTAGTGCTTCTGCACAACATTATCCCAGATTTGTTTTACTACCTCCTTGGTCTTCATGATGGTGTTTGGTTAGATATGCTCTGTAATAAATTCTGTGGCCTTCCAGAAACAAATGTTTTTAATCTGAGATCATGTGGTGCTGGAATTCTACCCACATAAGATTCCATTCAACTGCTTGTGTCATTTCTGGAGACAGTGGGTTACATCATATGTTCTTTAGGAATGTCTCACCAAAGATTGTGAATATTTATGTAACCAACATGTGGTAGTGTGGTTTCGTTTACTTAACTTTTGTACAACAATAAAAATATTTTTCCCCTTCACAGTGTACATTAGATGGTAACAATGCTAGTTAATTCCATTACACTTCCATGTTGTTACATGGCAAATGTGCAGAATTCTAGTGGGGATGGGTTACATACTTCAGGAGGGCACCATAATGAGCTAGCAAAGTGATTTTTGGTTACAGAAATCTCATCTTTCAGTTACCTGTAGGTAAGATTACTGCTACTTACAGGATGCCAGTTTTCTTTAAAATGCATTGCTACATTATGCTATTGAAGCATTGCTACATTATGCTATTGAAGAGTCATACTGAACACGTAGTGTTTGACCTTTATGATATTGGTTAAATCATGTCTGACAGTGTAATTATTGAGTGTGTACGTTTGAATATATTTTGTTTACTGTTGGAAAAATTCATTGTTCTGGCTGGCAGATAGCCATGCCTTCATAAAGAAAGCTGCTTTCAGTTTGTGATTATAGGAAACATCATGGGATTGTATCATACTCCTAACAATGCAGAGATATAAAGCCCTACAGAAATGATAGGTAAGAAATACAGCTGTCCCTCTGTATCCACTGATTTGGAATCCACAGATTTAAGTATTCACAGCTTGAAAATATCCCTTAAAAAATAATAATCCAAAAAGCAAACCTTGATTTTGCCATCTTATATAAGGGACACCAATTTGCTATGCCACTGCAATAACGGGACTTGAGTATTCACTGATTTTGGTATCCACGGGGCGGGGGGGGGGTCGTGGAACCAAACCCCAGCGAATATGAAGGGACAACTGTAATGTAATTCTTACACAGGAACTTGATACCTCTGTGCATCTAAAAGTGGGAGTATAGTTTTTATTTAAAGGTTATATAGTCTGTATTGTAAACAAGTAAGTAAAATAACTAATTAATGTTTCCAGAAATAATTTATTAGCTTGTGAAAAGGGCAAACTTGCTTGGTTTCCATTTGCACAAATTCAGTATGCCACTAGATGGAGCTATTAATCCATGTCATAAATCTGGTTGCTGTTTTCTTCAGTACAGTTAGTTACCTGAATGTTAGATAAGGCTGTCAGTAGTGAAGAGCACTAGACTTGTAGAACTTTCTGGAGTAAGCTAATGTAATAAAAGCTGTTATCTGCTGCATTTATTGGAAGAGCTGTATTAAGGACTATGTAAAGAGAGGCATTTTACTATATTTTCAAAATATGGAGAAAACAATCTGTTAAAATATAAGGAAGTAAAACAAAGTATAGAGAGAAAAGATGCTTTCATAGTGTTCCTATTTTTTATCGTTTGATCTTTATGCACCTTATGAAAGAAGTCTGCATGCATTTATCATATGCTTATCATATACATGATGCTTGGTGACTGCTTACAAGTACATGTACCATAATGATGAAAGCTTCTAGGAGAGGTGATTAATCATTTAAATTGGTTGCAGGTCTCCATGTACTGCTTAATTGGCCCCTAAACTTGCCACAGTTGCCCACTCTAGCTGATATAAGCTCCATTCTTATATGAAATGGAGTTCAAGAGTGAAAGAATAGAGAGTTAAATGTGATAGTATACCTGTAATTAGTTTGCCTAAGCTTGGAAGTTCTTCGCCAAAAAGGAAGACTACATGGATGAATAGGTTTAACTGGAAGTGAATCTAATTGAAAATAAGCATTGTTAAATTCCACTTGTATTCTGTATCATAATTACATTTTTGCCTGCTGTTGTAGACTCCTTGTTCTCCAACCCAGGGTTAATTATAGTTCAATGGCACAGTCTCCTATAGAACCTTATTGGGCAATCATTAGATCAGAGAAGGGCAGACTTGGATGGCAACCAGAAATGTTGTGTGCTTGCAAAATACAAACCTATATTATGTGCATCACATTAGTTCATTGTTCTTTTTTAATATACAGGTTGACTCCCCCATATCCACAGACTGGGTATCCATGGTTTCACTTATCCACATCTGAAAAAAAATTGTTCTCTCTAGACATTTCTAGGTCCTCCAATATGATTCTATGGTCAACTTCTGGCATTAGTCTCATTGAAAATAATTTTTTAGGCGTGTCTCACCAAAGGTTGTGAATATTTATGTAACCAACATATGCCAATGTGGTTTTGTTTACTTACCTTTTTGTACCACAATAAAAATAATTTTTCACCTTCACAGTGTACGTCAGATGATAACAATGCTAGTTAAATCCATTACAATTCCATGTTGTTACATGGCAAAAAAATGAAAAATAAAATAATTCCTATTATCTGCAGTTTCGGGTATCCACAGGGTGTCTTGGAACATATCCTGCACGGATTCAGGGTCAACATGTATGTTTAATTTTTGGTAATGAAAATATACAACAGCTTCAACATTTCTATCTTAGAAAACCATGATATAGTGCTTTCTTTTGTTTAAATTATGATAGATGTAAAATTAAGGGAATAAAGCCTGGTACCTAACCTTTTGTTTAGCTGATTTTATTGGGATGGTTCTAAAGAGCCATATAAGAGAGAGAGAGAGAAAAATAAATGCTAGTACTTCTATGCAAGCACTTGATTAATGTACTGATGTTCTATAACAGGGCTCATCCTTCTGTTTGTGCAGGAGGCCATGCAAGGCTGTGCAAATGGAATAACATACTTGGGCTTGGCTTCATTCCTCAGAGAAGCTATAGTTTCTGTGCTCAGGATAATTCTTTTATGAGTGGAAGTTTTCTTCCATAATCAGAAGGAAACCTTTGGCTCATGCTCTTTCTTTTTTTAAAAAATTATTTTTATTAATTTTATAATCATACATTATATTATCCAATCAATACTTAGTTAGTATAACACATAAAATTACTATAAACATCGCAATTTTTCTATTAACTAATTTCAAAAGTTAACATAGATTCTTTACTATAATTCTATTCAAAAATATTAATTCCCCTACCCCCCCCCACCTCAGTGCTCCCCTTCACCGGAGCTGTTATCCCTTACCTAATCTTCTAGAATCTCATTTCTTCTCCTGGAGGTAACCTCCCATCTTTTGTCTGTAATATTTTTTTAACGAATACTTTCAAAATTTTATCAAAGTCACTTTCTTTCCAACTTCCTCTTCTTACTTTGATTCTACATGTTAACTTATCATTTATTGCCATCTTCCACACTTCTTTATACCACTCCTCCACTTGTACATTTATTTGCATTTTCCAATGTCTTGCTATAATTAATCTTGCAGCTGTTAATAAATTTGTTATTAAATCCTTTTCTGCTTGGTTCCCATTCTCTCCATTATAAATTGACATCAGTGCTATGCTCGATTTCCTTTCTATATTTCTATTCAGAATATTCTGTTTCTATGAAAACCATTTCCCAAAACTGCTGTACAAATTTACAATTCCACCACATATGCATATATGTACCTATTTCTTGACAACCTCTCCAACAATATTTAGAGTTATTCTTATCTATATTATGCAATCTTGCTGGTGTCAAATACCATCTCCATATTATTTTATAATAATTTTCTTTTATCCGTATCAACATATTTTTTAGATGTCTTTGTTTCCATATCTTATCCCATTCATGATCTCCAATTTTTTGTTTCAAATCTTCCTCCCATATTCTCCTTAAATATTCCCTTTTGTCTTTTTTCCCTTATTTTTATCAATATTTTATATAATTCACTTGTAATACTTTTCATACTTTCATTATCATCCCTCTTTTCACCATATTTTCAAATTTTGTAAATTCCCTTGTTTCATTATGATTCTTTTTCCAATTTTTAATCCATTGTTCTAACTGTATGCAATTAAACCATGAAATTTTCATTCCACATAATTTCTCTCTTATACTCCCTTTCTCATCCATCCATCCTATCCATCCCTCTATTTTATCTAGTCCTCTTTTCTTTAATTCCTTTCCCATTTTTTCCTTCAAATTATTTGGGATTTTTTCCCCCATTATAACCGGTTTATACTGAATCAATAGGCAAAAATTCTCTCTTATATTTATACCATATTTCCCATATATTTTGCAGAAATGGGTTCTCAATTCCTTTAATTTCCTTTTTTGTAAAATTATCAAAAAATATGTTCCATATTCTCTTTTCTATTCTCCCTGTTTCTATCTCTAACCATTCTAAATCCTCCTGTCCTACAATTCCTTCCCTCCCAAAATTCCTTCCCTCCCAAAAATACAATTCCTTCCCTCCCAAAAATACTACTCTACGGTGAACTCGCCACGGGTCAGCGTAAGAGGGGCGCTCCAAAAAAGCGATACAAAGACTCCCTGAAACAACATCTCAGGCTTGGCCAAATTGATCACCAACAGTGGTCCGCCCTGGCCTCACATCGGGAGGCATGGAGACGCAATATCCACAATGCTGCAGCCTTATTTGAGAACTCACGACGAACAAGTCTTGAAGAGAAACGACAACGCAGAAAGAATCACAACCCAAAAACATCACCCAAGGAGTCCTTCTGCTGCGCTTTTTGCAACCGGACTTGTTTATCTCGGATTGGCCTTTTTAGTCATCAGCGCGCTTGCAGAAGGCGCGGGATGAGTCCTTCCTGAATCTTCGTTTGCGAAGAAAAGCCAGAGAGAGAGAGACAATTCCTTCTATAACATATCTCAATTGATTAGCTTCATAATATCCTTTTATGTTGGGAAGACCAAGTCCTCCCTCCTTCTGTGATATATACCAAAATAATTTATTTAATCTTGTCCTTTCCCCTCCATTACAATATTTATTCAACATATTTTGCCATTTTTTCAGTTCTACTTCTGATATTTTTATTGGTAACATTCTAAACAAAAAAATTAGTTTAGGTAATATTTTCATTTTAATTAAAGCTACTCTTCCAAACCATGTTAGTTGAATATTTTTATATTCTTCCAACTTCTTTTCCATTTCTTTCCTTAGTACCATAATATTTTTCTCTTCTAGTTCTTTTAAGTCTTTTGTAATATTTATTCCTAAATACTTAATATTACTTTTTAATCTTACTTCTAATTTTTTCTCTTTTACAAATATATTTTCTTCTTCCTTAGTATAGTTAAACAACATCATATCTGTTTTGTTCCAATTAACCTGTAAGCCTGTCATCTCCCCAAATACTTTTAAATGTTCTTTAATTTTTTCTATTCGGTTAATCAATTCCTTAATTGTTAGCAATGTATCATCAGCAAACAAGCTTATCGTATGTTTTGTTTCTACTCCAATTCCTTCTATACTATTATCATTTCTTACCACATTTGCTAGAATTTCTATTACCATTGCAAACAATATTGGAGAAAGTGGGCAACCTTATTTTGTTCCTCTCGTTATTTTTATTTCTCTTGTTATTCCATCATTAACCATCACTATAGCTGTGTTATGGGAATACAATTGATCTGTTAATCCTCTAAACCTCTTCCCCATTCCAAATTCTTTCAATATTATTTTTAGTGTTGGCCATTCCACACAGTCAAATGCTTTAAATATATCTAATGCTAATATCCCTGCTTTTACTTTTGTTTTGCCAATTATATGTATTTTATTTAACACCCTTCCTATCAAATTTGACATTTGTCTTCCTTTCACAAATCCACATTGGTCCTTTAATATATATTTATACATACAACTATTCATTCTCTTTGCCATTATTGCTGATAATAACTTTGCATCTTGATTTATCAATGATATAGGCCTGTATGATCCAGGGTCCAACAAATCCTTATCTGGCTTTGGTATCAATATTATCAATGATTGTTGCCATGATGGAGGGACTTTGTCTCCCATTATTATATTATTATATAATTCTAATCATTTAGGTATCAACTTCTTTTTAAATACTTTATAATAATCTGGTCCTAACCCATCGATTCCTGGAGCTTTCCCGCTTTTTAAATTGTTTATTGCTTCATCTACTTCCATTTTCATAATTGGTTTTTCTAATAAATCCCTATCTTCCTCTTCTATTTTAATCTTCCAATTTCCCCCTACATATTTTTCTGTTTGTTCCACTGATTTATTTCCTGACTGGTACAGGTCTTTATAAAACTCCTCAAAAATTGTTAGTTTTTCTTTCATTGTTCTACACATTTTACCTGTTTTATCTCTAATCCCATTTATCATATTTTCCATTTTCTTCTTCTGTGTGGATCTAGCCAAGGCTCATGCTCTTTCTTTTCCAGTGATTACTGTGGCTCAAAGGCTCTTTGTCTGAAACAGAAACTCTTCTTTGTACAGTACTGCTTTAATCTGTAGAGCTTTAACACCACTTGTTGCTATCAAGACATTACTTCCTTCCAAACCAGAAATTAAGAAAATTACAGTTGACCCTGCTTACAGAACCCTTTTTTCTCTCACCAAGTCAATGATTAGTGCTTTTCCAAACTGATACTTCCAGGAAGGGAGGATATTCCAAGGAATAGTCAGCACATTGCCTGTTGTTTTGCTAAACTGGAACAAAAACAACATGCCTACTCTAGGGTCTGAATATGGAAAACTCCCCTCCTTTTTGAGCATAATGCCCCATAATTGATCAGGGCACTTATTGGTGCCCCTTAATGACAATAACCCTGCCTTTGAAATAGAAACTACTCTTATGTACCATAAAGTGAGATATATGCCAGACAGGATTGTCATTTTTGGAAGAAATGAATTTAGCATTTGTTACACTGTTTTCTAGCTGTGTGTCTTTTTAGAAACATTCACAGAGGGCTGATTGTGATTTTGTATCAAGATAAGATGGAGCGTTGTCTTTATTTTTTCCTAGCTGATGTGCTCCCCATAATTGCATAGATGATTACTGGGGGGTGGGGAGAGAAGAAGCAGATGTTTGAAGTACTGCCTGTATGCAGAATTTGGAAAGAGAGATCCATGGGGATTAGCTGTGTCATCCTCGTTGGAAGAAAGAATATTTCCAAAACAAAACAAACTGGCAAACATAAGATTAAGAAAGCACAGTGATTTCCAAACAGCATTAACATTGCTGTGTTATATATATACACATTTAGGAGGTCTGGAATAATGTATATTCGATCCTTGATTATCAGAGATGTAGAGCTGATCAATAATTATATAACATCTGTTCTACTGTTCGTTCTCAATTAGATAGCACCATGGACAAACCATTCTAATGTATGAAACAGGGTTGAAAATAACCACTCTACTGGGGTGAATACAAATGATTCTTAGTCAACCATGTTTGAATATAGTTTAACTATTCATAAATTTTTTTAAAAATATAATGAGGCAAAAAAATGACCAATGTGGGACAGAAATCCTGGTCTGTGCCATCCAGAATCCCTTGAAAGTTCCTCCTAATGTTGAGGTGGAATCTCTGTTCCTGGAGCTTGCATCCATTGCTCCGTGTTCTAGTCTCTGGAGCAGCAGAAAACAAGCCTGCTCCATCCTCAGCGTGACACCCTTTCAAATACTTAAACAGGGCTATCATATCACCTCTTAACCATCTTTTTTCCAGGCTAAACATACCCAGCTCCCTAAGTCTCTCCTCATAAGGCATCGTTTCCAGACCTTTCACCATTTTAGTCGCCCTTCTTTGGACACGCTCCAATTTGTCCATATCCTTTTTGAATTGCCCAGAACTGGACACAGTATTCTAGGTGAGGTCTGACCAAGGCAGAATAGGGTGGCACTATGACTTCCCTTGATCTGGACACTATACTTCTATTGATGCAGCCCAAAATCGCATTGGGCTTTTTAGCTGCCGCATCACACTGTTGACTCATGTTCAACTTGTGGTCTATTAGGACTCCTAGATCCCTTTTGCATGTAGTCTCATTCAGCCAGCTCTCCCCCATCCTATATCTATGCGTTTCATTTTTTTGCCCTAAGTGCAGTACCTTACATTTCTCCGTATTGAATTTCATTTTGTTAGCTTTGGCCCAGCTCTCCAGTCTATCCAGGTCATTCTGAATTTTGATCCTGTCCTCTAGGGTATTAGCTACTCCTCCTAATTTGGTGTCATCCGCAAATTTGATAAGTATGCCCCTAATTCCCTCATCCAAGTCATTGATAAAGGTGTTGAATAGCACTGGGCCCAGGACCGAACCTTGTGGCACCCCACTGGTCACATCTTTCCAAGATGAAGAGGAGCCATTGCTGAGCACCCTTTGGGTTCGGCCGGTCAACCAATTACAAATCCATTTAACAGTTAACTTGTCTAGCCCACATTTTACAAGCTTGTTTGCAAGAATGCCATGGGGAACCTTGTCAAAGGCTTTACTGAAATCAAGGTATACAATATCCACAGCGTTCCCTTCATCTACCAAGCTGGTAATTTTATCAAAAAAAAGAGATCAGATTAGTCTGGCATGACTTGTTTCTCTGAAACCCATGTTGACTTTTTGTGATTATGGCATTGCCTTCTAAATGTTCACAGACTCTCTGTTTAATGATCTGTTCTAGAATCTTTCCTGGTATTGATGTCAGACTAACTGGACGATAATTGTTGGGATCCTCTTTTTTTCTCCTTTTTGAAGATGGGGACAACGTTTGCCCTCCTCCAGTCTGCTGGGACTTCTCCTGTTCTCCAGGAGTTCTCAAAGATTATTGCCAATGGCTCTGAGATTATATTTGCCAGCTCTTTTAATACTCTTGGATGTAGTTCATCTTGCCAGCTCTTTTAATACTCTTGGATGTAGTTCATCTGAAGCTAAAAGTGGTGAGGGAGCTGTCATAGTGACCAAGGGCCTATCTACACTGTAGAAATACAAGAGTTTGATACCACTTTGTCCACCATAGTTCTATCCTGTGGAATCTTGGTATTTGTACTTTGATGAGACACCAGAGTTCTCTTGATAGAAAAGGCTAAATACCTCACAAAACTACAAATACTTGGATTCCATAGGATAGAACTGTGGTGGATAAAGAAACTGGAGTCAAACCGCCGTATTTCTGCAGTGTAGACAGGTCCTATGATATGACATCCTCTCCCCTTCTGGATAGCTGCAGTCAGTAAAAATCTTCCTGAAAACCTCTGATTTCCAGTGGCACAGGAGGTTGTGAGTTCTTATAGGGCATGGCAAATTCTCTTGGCCCTGCAGTCTTCACTGTTGTCTCCATCTCTCATCCAACAGCATTCACACCTATAGTGCAGGTGAGAAAGTTGCACTCAGTGTCTCCTTTATCTGAACATTTTTTGCTACTGTATTGAGAAAGCACATTCAAGGCTGGAATGTATCAGCTGTGGATGTTAATATGACAGAGAGGTATGTTGTGTGCTGTTTTCTAAATGTACATTCTAGCAGACATTGGCTTACATTCAAAATAGAGGAACAGGTAGTGTGAAGCCAGTGTGTCTTATTTTTTTGTGGTAGAGCAGCACTGAAAATGCCAATGTTCTCCTACTTAGGAGATCAGAAAGTTGACCAAGTGTTGCTATGGCCTTGAGGCCTGCAGTTAAACTCAATTCCAATGACTACAGGTTGACCCCCATATCCACATGTGATACGTTCCAGCATGCGCACACACACCCTGGATACCTGAAACCATGGATAATATGGAATCTTATTATTTCAATGAGACGAATGCTGGAAGTTGACCATAGAATCAGATTGGAGGACCTAGAATTGCCTAGAGAGAACATATTTTTTTCTGGATGTGGATAAGTGAAACCTTGGATATCGAATCTGTGGATATGGAGTCAGCCTGTAATTAAGACTTGCTCAGTACTAGGGTTACAGGTGCACATCTAACAATGCATAATGGAATAAAGAAGAAATGGTGTGTCTTCATTTCTGAAAACTCAAGGCTGACTGCAATTCAGAGATCTGCCTCATTCAGATGTGCTCAGATTACTCGAGGAAGTCTTTGTCCACCAACGTCTTCTTTTCATTTTCATTCCTTTAGAAATTTAAAACTCTCTTTAGTTTACCAAAAAAACCATGTAATAAAGTATCGTTAATAAGAGAGAAATTAATTTTGTTGAAGCTTTTATAGAAATTAAATGTATGGCCAATTCCACATGAGAACTATATCATATATGTATTTTTTAGAATAGGGTAGAAATTCAAATAAGTATGTATACATATGTCAATTGAGATAATTAAAAAACACACACATACAGATTCATACAGCTGGAATGCCAGCTTCTTTTATGAAAATATTGCTTTAAATATATGGTGTAAATAAATAGCTTTTAAGACTGGCTTTGATCCAGTGGTCTGCAAGGAAGACGCTCTTGAATTACAATAGGGTGTTTTCTTGACTTTGTAAAGCAACTTGTGATACCATACAAATAGGCAACTGTCTGAAGACTAAAGGCAGCAAGTACTGTATAAACCAAGATGACCAGGAGCAAATGGGCTGTTTGAGTAACAGTCTTCAATCATGAAGATTGAAGGTGAAGTTGTATACTTTAAGCAAAAAATATTTTAAAGAGTCATGATTTTGTTTGTTTTCCCTAGGTCCACGATGGGCTTCTTGGAATACAGGTGTCTTTATTTGTATCAGATGTGCTGGAATACATCGAAATTTGGGGGTTCATATATCCAGAGTCAAGTCTGTCAACTTGGACCAGTGGACACCAGAACAAATACAGGTAAAAAGAAAACTAAAGTTACATTTGAATGAGGAAAGCTCTCTGGAAAATTAATTTTAGGAGTGCAATGGATAATAGGAATATTTTTTTTTCATCATAAAGAAGGAAAATGCAACAATATAATTTAACTAGCTGTAGACTGTCTGATCTGAGATCTGCTTCATTCAGATGTGCTCAGATTAGTCAGATATAGCATGTCTACTTGCTGTGTGGATTTCAGCATTTTATATGTCTGTCTCTCATAGCATGACTGTCTCTTGAAGACTGCTTAAAAAGTTATTTTCACATTGCAGCAGCTTCTTGCAACAATCCATTTCTTGTGTACTAGATTGACAAGTGAATTGGTTTTCTTCCTTCCCATGGTGAAACATTGTTGTTGGCATCTAGGGCTGCCCATCAGTATAAAAAAGCTTCCTAGCTGATAATCCTAATGATGCACTAAAGTTTTGCTTCCAAACATTTTTTAGGGTGGCAGGGGAAATAGAATAGTATAATCTTTATGTTACTACATTTAGCTAGTTATTTGAGCACAGGTCTTTTAAAAAAATCCAGCATATAGAACCAGCCTACTTGCATCACATTAACTGTCTTTCCAATAAAAACAATTTCAACACACAAAACTGATTCTTCTCAGCCGTTGTTGAGCCCAGAATTGATGAGCTCATATAAAATAGAATTGTACAGATTTTTATTAAGTCTCAGACTTACTAAAATTTAGCAAAATGTGGTTTAAGAAAAACAGTATGAAAGGCAGTACTTATTGCATTCACATTATAGAAACAATTAAAGCTGAAGCATAATATCAGCGAACAGTGTGAAGTGGTTTTCACAAAATGCTTAACCATGTTTTAATACACATATTATTGATTAGTCAAAGGCCATTAGCAAAATAAAATTGTTTGCAAAATGCAATGACTTAACCAATTTTCAACCACAAAGAAACCAACAGAAGTACAAATAGAAATTATAGACAAAATATTTACTCAACATCAAGTCAGTTTACATGCTAGTAATAGAGTTAGGGACCCATACTCACTGCATGGGTGATACGGAATGAGCATGAGTGAAGCTTCAAGCTCACCTGTTCTCTTTCCTTTCTGATATTGCATACCTAGGGAAAGGGTTTCAGCAGTTTAGTTTCATTTTTCACAAATCCTGACATGCTGTTAACATATGACTGGAGAGTGTGATTGGTTTGTACATGTCCATTTGTAATTAACCCAGCTTCATACCGTGGGTTCTGAAATGGCTTATTCAGAATCTGACCAGAGTTGGTTCCAGGTTGTTTTATGTGTGAGAGGAAGATTGAGGAAGGGATTTCACTTGTGCTTGCTGTACTGTGTGTTCATAACATTAAAAACATGGTTAAATTCAAACCAACCCTATAAATTACAGTATGAGAAGAGTCTGAATAATAATGATTAAAATTTAGAATTCTGTTTGCCATAATATATAAACTCATCCAACAAAATAAAGTATATTCACTGATGATTATCTCACAATACACTTTAGCATGCCTAATTCCTGATATAGTTGAAAATACTTCATTTTCTTCTGGAGGCACTGTCTCCATTTAACCTCAGTCTATTGGTGTAATATTCATGTTGTTTGTGCCTAAAATAGTTATGTACTTTAAAAGGATCTAGCAATAAAAGAGGGAAATGACAAAATGGGAGGCAGATACAAATAAAATTGCTGTCAAATTAAAATTTTGCATTTAATAATTTCAGCTGCAACTTGTAACAGCGATGAACTCTTAAATAATATTTTTGCCAGGTTTTGACTTGTCGACAATAAACTGGTCTTGATTTGTGCCTTGTCCCCCACCCCCAGTTATGACATTTTTGTCCTATAGAAGGCATTCAAGCCAGGTATATCCTGCTGATTTCACAAAATACTACACCATGATAATTTTTAGTTTTAATACCAGTCCTTTGTGATATTGGGGAGGATGTCATCAGACACTGGAAAAAGTTAGGTTTGTTTTTTGAACTGCTTTTCCCAGAATTCTGTTGCTAGGTTTTATGGGAGTTTTAGTCCAAAAAATAATGTTATTAAGTTCTAGGTGTTACCATGGCTGCAAATGTAGTCACTTGTGTACCTAAACATTTTAAGATATTTAGAAATTACTGCTGGCTGTGGTTACTCTGAAGTAAGTACCTTTGATCTTGACACATTATTTCTGTGTAAAAATGATCAGGATTGCAGCTGGAAAATATTAAAATACTGTATGTTCAACTAAGAGGTAAAATTGTAAATCTCTCTCTTTTTCGCTCTCTATTTTCAGTGCATGCAGGAGATGGGAAATACCAAGGCACGGTTGCTTTATGAAGCTAATCTACCAGAGAACTTTCGAAGACCTCAAACAGATCAGTATCCTTTGTACATAGCTAATAGTGGGAGAATGATGGAATACTTGTGACATTATGAGGTGTATTTAGTTTTATGTTAATTATTTTAAATGGATAAATGTTACACAGTGATTATGGTTCTTTCACACTGCATAATTATAGTAGGTTGATCAAACTTCAACTGTCGTGATTACATCCTGCAGAATCCAGGTGTTTAAAGTCTGGCAATGACTGGAGCGCTCTGGCAAAGAATTCTGAATATTCTTTCCTACACTACATAGGACTCCATAGGATGGAACCACGACAGCTAAAGTAGTATCAAAGTGTTGTAATTATTTGAAAGTGCAAAAGAGACATAAGTCTAAATATTAAGAACTTTAATGGAATAAATTCTGAACATAAAGAAGTAACCATTGGTTAAATAGTGTTGACTGTGAGGGAAATAACCCGATAAGTGTTAGATTTAATGAATACGTTAGTAGTATTGAGAGAAACTGCAAATAAGAAATATATCCAGGGAACCTCTTCCCGTATTAATGAAGGGATATTCTCTGACATCTCTCACTTCCCTGTCAATGTCATATTAGTCTCTGGGGAAAGAACAAAACCACTCCTGTGATGTGTCTGTCACAGAACTGGTGCTAAATAAATGGAGGAAGTTATTACATTAATATGACATTAGACTAGTAATTGTGATGAATTGTGGAACTGGGAGTTTAAAACTAACCTTCCCATTGTAGAATATGAATCGTTGTGACCTTAGCCAAACGCAGCTAGAATTCAGCTTGGTTTTGCAGCAGCTTTAGAACACTCTTTTCTATTGCCAATTTTCCTGTTCACCCCCTCGTTCCACATTTCCCGGAATTTGTGAGAGTTCACGGGGAGAGAAAATGGTGGGCTAGTGGACTGGCTAATATTTGAAGACTTTACTGAGGATTTCTTAAAAGTGAAGTCTTCTGAACATGCTTGTAACCTCTTCTGATAGCAATAAATGTGAAAAGAATACCTCAGCAGCCTGTGGCAATTAGAAAATGCCTATGACAAGAAAATGCCCCCATCTTGGAGTGAGTTTCAACTAGAAAAGCTGTGGTAAATTTAAAGAGATCTTTTAATATTATGACCAGTCCTTATAGTGCAGTAATTTCTCACATGCATTTTGAGATACAGTAGGACCCCTTTATCTGCTGGGGATTGGTTCTGAGGGGGCCCGTGGATACCGAAAACCATGGATAATAGTGAATACCATTGAAAATAATGGGACTTCCGGTTTAAAATACCATAGAGTTGCTTTGGAGGACCTAGCAAATGGCTAGAGAGGAGACATTTTCTAGGAAGACTCTATGGTAGGTGTGCTGTTTTGTGTTCCGTGGATAATTGAATCAGTGGATACTGGGGTCCTACTGTACAGTTTGAAATTACTTATGCTAGAATTTAAATGACCGTTGTGAAGTGAAGCTTTGAACAATACCTTGCTAAAATGGTAATTAAATTTGACTGTGTGGGGTAATAACTTACAGCAGTTCGGTTCTGGCTTTAGAGTTGTTATCCAGAATGTAAACTGAGAATTAGATGTTCTGCACTATAAAGCCCTCTCTATTTCATTTTGTTTTCTGTTTTTTTTTTCCTTAAATTATCTGATTTCAGAGCTGTGGAATTTTTTATCAGGGATAAATATGAGAAGAAAAAATACTATGACAAAAATGCAATTCAAGTCACCAGTGTAAGCAGTTTATTCTCAGTTTCTGTTTAAAAAAATGAATTGTGGTAAAATTGTTACATTATACATATTATACAGTGGCTTTAAATACTATATGTAGGAGTACTGAATGCAAATTATTTTAGCAGAAAATGATGTTCATACAGAGGCATGAATAAGCTTATCACTAATTATGAAATCAGGGCTAATCACTCACATGGCAAACAATGCATCTTGAATGTTAATTGATAATATAATAAAGTAGGCAGTCATTCCCTATAATGACTTTCATTCTTGAAAGATAAAACTGCAAGCTGGACCTTGCTAGTGCAGAAACCAGTCTGAAACAGTGCTGACTAGAAATATAAATAAACTGAAACTGCCACCAGCTGTCTACTTGAAAGGTGTTGTGACTGTCACTGAGCAGGAACCTGTCTCTTAAAAAACACCAGTGCTTGGGATTTTCCCATAAAGAGACTTTTACCATGTTTTGGTATTAAAACTCCTAAGGGAGTTTCAATTATTAAAAGTAGTTTATAATCAAAGAATGAATGTACAAAGCAACAGCCTCAGAATAGGAGCAGAATCAGGATCAGCTGAATGGCTCCAGGAGAACAGCGAGTTTAATAAAGTTACCTCAAACAGCATTTACCTTCATTGCAGCAAAATGACTGCAGCACAAATGTTCTCTGCAGCCCATGATTTCATACTGTTGTTACCTGAAGAAATACAGTGGGCCCTTGGTATCCGCTGGAGTTTGGTTCCAGGACCCAGTGTGGATACCAAAATCCATGGATGCTCAAGTCCCAGTATATACAATGGCATAATAAAATGGTGTCCCTTATATAAAATAGCAAAATCAAGGTTTGTTTCTTGGAATTTATTTTTGGAGGATTATTTTTCAAGCCGTGGATGGTAGAATCTGTGGATGCCAAATCCTTGGATACAGAGGGCTGACTGTATGTGTAAACTCATACACATTCTGAGAATCCATGCATATAAGGGAAATTTTAACCTTGGAGTCATATTTCTGTGCATATCTCTGGGTTCCAGTGACACACTCATAAGCCTTGTTTGTATGGCTGAATGAAATGGATTCTCCCTGTTCCCACACTCAACTCTTCGGACAAGGCAGGGTTTTGGCCCTGATTCTAGTCTGAATTGTCCAGATGACATCCAGGCAGTTCCAACTAGAAACTGGGGGAACCCCCCCCCCCCCTTAAAACAGCTTAAGGAAATACCTGGGAAAACCTGGATCCTGTGGGAAAAACCAGAGTGTTCCATGGTGTGGACAGGCAGCTGTCTGCATGTTCGTGATGAGCTGTATTGGTAGGTGCCTCTGCTGCTACTGTTATGCACCATGTTCTCTGAGGTCACAATGAGGCTCCCAGCTGTGATCAAGTGTGTGATCATAGGTGCCTCGTTTCCGGCTTCAGAGAGTGTGATGTGCAACACCAGCAGTGGCGGCAGAGGTACCCGTCGATACAATGCAGTGTACGTGTGCAGACAGCTGCCCATTCCCCCCATGGAATGCAAGGTAATGGGGGAGAATCCAGGGCCAGAATACTGTACTCTGACTAGAATACAGAGTACTCTGCCAGTGCAGACAAAACCACAGAAAGCTGTTTCTCAGGGCTTTTTAATTATATGTACCAGAACACAGTCTATACCATAATGACACTGGGGTAGCAAATATTATTTTAGACTGCCGAATAAAAAGTTTATTAGGTTATATAAGAGTTATATACATATTAAGGCCTGATTCTTCTTGTTAGTCCCGGCTAGAGTATATCCACTGAATGAATGGAATTTACATAAGTGTTGATTTAATATATTCCCTTTAATTCAGTGGACCTACTCTAGTTGGGAGTAATAGTAGTAATTATTGTTAGCAAATAAACAACTAGAGGAATAAATGTGATTCTATAAACCAGGCTTTGTTCAAAGTGGGAAAAGTTAGCTGAATGAGCACACTTGCTGCAATAGTGGAGATTGTGACATTTCCAAGACCCAGAGCCTAGTGGGGGTAGGGGTTGTTCACTTCAAGGGCCAGTGCTAACCCAATTTGGATTCTGGGACTTCTTGAGAAGAAGCAAGAGAAGGGATTACAGGAGGAATTCAGAGACAGGAGGAGAGAAGGGACTTCAAGTAGTTTATTGGAGAAGGACTGCAGAGAATTAATTCTCTTGGTTGGTCATGGTAGCAGAAGGGTAGAGAAGACTGTTTTACATACAAACGTGCACATTCATTAATTCATTCATTTAGAGCTATGAGTCTTATGTGTGTTGCCCAGGTTCCTTCTGTCTTTCATGTCTGTGCCAGGTTACTTACCTCAAAGGAACATTCCAAGACGGGAATGGAGAGGAAGGCAGGAAAGACCTGAGCTTATTAAAAGGAAACCTGGTTCTGACTTTCCCACCTTGAATTATCAGGGAAAAGACTGCAAGAGGTAGCTGAGCTTTCATTCATCATGTGGGTTTAGAGGCAAAACTAAGCTTTCCCTAATCCCAAAATTAATAGAACAGGGAGTGCAGAGCAGGAAGCTAAAATTTATAGGAAAAGGATCTGTAAAAAATACATTAGGGCTTCAGAGATACAAAAGAACACTGAAAGCTGCCTTTGACTGAATGTAGCCCAGGACTGGCTACTCTTGACTGGCAGCCTCTCTCCAGGATTCCATGTAGGATTCTTTTCTAGTCCTACCTGTGGGTTCCTGGTGGCTTCCCCTCTGAATATTAATTAGGCATCACCCTCATATGGTAATACCTTTGATCTTATCTGACCTTTCTTGAAGAGGAATGTGGGAGCATGGAAGCTCAGTGCAAGGAGTGTTAAGACCTTTGCAAAGAGTTCTGGTTAAACCAGTGCCTGATGCAGTAATTGGGACAATGGGAAGGGTAGACCAGTGGGATGCTGTGTGCCGTTGCCAGTCTTGGTGAAAAGTGGTTCTTTGTATGTATTCAAATCTATGGCTTGTTTTATTATCTTCTTGAGTCTAATGTGGAATCTTACTCATAGCTGCAGCTATTTGGAATTATATTTACTAATCCTGATCTATGTGCATGCTCATGAGGGTGTGTTGATTCCATTTTGGCTTATTCCAAGTCCTCTGTCATGTGAGCTCTGTCATGTGAGTTTGGGGCCATCTGGCTAATCCTCTTTGCATGGGACCGTTTCTTTCTACATGTATACAAACACATTTGTATGCAAGAGACTGGGAGGAGATGTTGCAGAGTCCCCACAGTCTGCCATCACAATGCCTCATTCTAAGGAGCTACTTAAAGTGAGGTGCTGAAAACAAAATAACCTGTGCTACCACCATATATGTATCTGTAAAAAAAGCCTAGGAGAAGGGAGATGGGTCTTCCTACCACAGGCAATGTAATGTCTTGTTCTAGCACCGAATGGAACTGTGTACTGAAGCATGGTCTCAGATGTCAGATGAATGGCTCCCAGAAGTATTTGTAACATCGTATTTGACTTCAGGTGCCTTTTAATAATATCAGAAGCTGGTTGTGATACAAATGTGGTGCAAGGAGGGCTGTGCTGCCCAGTAATACAGAACATACTTTGTGTGCAGAGGCCTGACTTCTGTTGGCAGTCCCAGCTGGGGTAGATCCATTGAATCAGTGGAATTTACCAATGTGTTGATACATCATTCAACAGTTGATTCAATGGCTTACTCTAATCTGGGCTAAGTAATATGATTGAGGCCAGATTGTTTTCAGTTCAGTTACTGGAATTTCCAGCTAATGGCTCTCTTATTAGTTTCACATATTGGAGAGCTACTGCTAATCAAGATAGACCCAGTATTAAGCTGGGCAATTAGTTCTTTGACTCATTGCAGTACTATTTCATATGTTCTGATTTATAGTTGCTGCACCAGAGGCAAGGGCTGACACAATTGCTCAGAAATGCTTCATATTCTTATTTTTCTGATACAGTGGCCAGCCTCTGCATTAGGAAAAGTGAATCTGTGTTTACATGCATTATCAACTGCTGGTATAAGGTTTGGAAGCTACAGTGTAGTTAGTTTTCCAATCCCATATATAAATATGAAAAATATTTGCACTTTAAATCATAAAATACATCTTTCTGTCAGTTAGAACAGAATTACTATGTTTGGGTGTAGGGAATAAAATATGAAGTTGTTGACAAGTTCCTATTCTCATTTGGTACAACTGAAGGTCTCATGTTCATGGAGGGCATGGCACAGAACAAGAGGCGAAGGGAACTGTGGTGTGGAAAGGGCTGTCAGGAAGGGATGACGCTGAAGCTGTTTTCCTATCCGATTTCTGGTTCTTATTGAAAAGCTTGGGTGCCTGGATTATTTCTGGCCTCCTGAATCTTTTCAGGAATTCAAGAGCTTATTGATATTCACAAGTAACAAAAAGCTTTCTCACATCTTTTGATCATGATTGCACGATAGGAAAAATGGAAATTTCTGAAAATACTGCTAAATAAAACACATTTTCATATGATAATGACATCTGTTCCATACTGACTCAGTAATACTGTATGTAACACTGAAAGTACCCTACTGATCGCAGTTGTATGTAGAGCGGTTGAAAAGGCACTACAAACTGCATTATAAAATGCTTGGTGGTTTATGGTTGGAAGGCTATTCCTTATTAACTAACATTTTTTTCTTTGCTGTTTCCAAATAGAAGCCTTTATTTGAAAGTTACACATTTAATTAGAATTTAGATTTATTTTGAAAATAAATAGTTCTGTTAGAATGAGCAAGAACAAAGGCGTCTTTGCCTTCCATGTTCTCATGGGACAGTCAGTCTTTTCTGCTTCGGGATATTAATATTTCAGCAGTAATGCTGAATAAAACTGAATAACAGATGAAACTTAATTATTTCTCCTTGTGCTTATGATATGATCTTATCTAAGTTTATTTCAGATTTTATATTCTATTGAATTTATCTGTAAACCATTCATTATAACCTGATCATTTTTTCACCTTTTGAGAAAGCTCTAGTGAAATTCAAAAAGATGAAGAGATGACTCTTCTGCATCATATGTGCATGTACAGTAGCACCCCCGCATCTGCTGATTCTCCATCCATGGATTCAGTTATCTGCGGATGGTGACGGCAGGGTGGGTGGGAGGGGGACGGAGGAAAGAAGGACGTGAGCTGGAGGGGGTCCAGTGTGACGGGTGGCAGAGGAAGGGATCGAGCTCACCTCCCCTCCCTTCTCTGGGGTGGGTTCCGACAGGGCTGTAGGAGGGTTCTGGCGCAGCGAGGGAGGGAGGACTTGAGCTTGCCTCCCCCTCCCTTCTTTGGGGTGGGTTCTGGTACAGCAGGCAAGCAGGGGAGGGAGGGGTTAAGCTCGCCTCCCCCCTCCTTTCTCTGCGGTTAGGTGGGTGGGAGGAGGGTTCCATCATGGTGGGTGGGGGAGGGAGGGGTCAAACTCACCTCTCCTCTTCCTTCTCTGGGGTGGGTGGGTTCCGATGGGGTGGGCGGGAGGAAGGTTCCAGTGCAGCAGAGCTGGTGGGGGGCGGGTAGAGGGAGAAGATGGTGGCAGCAAGGGCATTCACTGTTATCTGTGCAATTCACTATCTGCAGTGGGGCCTGGAACCAATCCCCTATGGATACGGGGGTCCTACTGTACTGTGCATCCGACTACCTAGGTTGAACTCATGATGTCCCTCCTGAAGCCCATTCTGTAGAATAAAGAATAAAGATAAATAAAAAAAAGTTTTCAGTAGCAATGTTAGCCTAAATATGTAGTCTCCTACACCAATAGTTTTTATATTGTTTACCCTTGCTCTTCTGTCTTTTCTACATTTCATGTGCATCTTTTGAGGTAAACGGGAAGAAGTAAAATATGTGGATGGTGTTTAGTTAAAGCTGCCTTGGTACCTTTTCTCATCTTTCATCTGTACAGATGTCTTCCTCTGATCCTCCTCAGCCTCTGGTGTCCTCTCCTTCTCTGCAAGCTGCTTCTGAGAAAAGCAAAATAGAGGTATCCCCTCTTGCTAGTGTGCATGTTGTTTTGGGATGTAGATGCTTTCTACATTTGATCTGAATGTTAACATACAATAAATTCTTTAGGCCCATAGCATGATTTGTCATTGGGAAGACAGGAAGAATTTAAAATTACATTATTGGATTATTGGATCTTTCTTTCTGAGTTCATCTATAGAAAATGATTCAGCTAAACTTTCACAGGTCACCTTTGGTTATTTCAGTATTCCATTTTTTTTGCACTGCTATTTTGCAATAACATTTTTATCCTTTCCTGCTCCTTGATGTCACTATGCACATCCTTGATTCTTTGTCCTAGTTTTAAGAGCACTACTTCATAACTGTATCTTACATTTCCCATAAATAACATCACATGTCTGATATGTGTAGATGGTGTCATTCTGACTATACTCATCAAGTATCTAGCATTAATTCTGAAAAATAACTGGTGCAGTAGTACAGGGGTGGGGAAACTGGTCTACTGGCTGCTTGCAGCCCCCCAGGGCCATATATATGGACAACATTTCTTTGAGAGAATATTCCCCAATGCTCACTAGAGGGTATTGAGGGGGTGGATTTTACCCCTGGGCACCAGGAGTTGGAAAAAGGCCTCTCCTGGGCCTAAAATGTCCCAGAAAAGGCCAGAGTGTGGGGGAAAGACCAACAGTTGCACACCTCTGGACTAGTGATGAGTGTGTCTTCTGTGTTTGCAGTAGGCTGCATATTTTATTTCTCTGTGTTGTATTCTGTGCCCCAATCCCAAACAAATATATATTGAATTAAGCCCCTTTTATTTCAGTGGCACATACTTCCAAATGATTGTATTTAGAACCTCTGCCTTAATAGAATATCTGCTATCATAAATTCCTGCCTGCAAATAGTTTCAAATTAGAAGCAATTGGCAACTTGCTGTACCTTTTTTTCTTCACTTGTCTACGTTGAACACAGTTTAAATGCTGCATCTGCTGCAACAGGAGTAGGAAATGCAATGTCCTAAATTCATTCTTAAGTTGAAGCTGTAGTTCATGCCCTCCAGTGGCGGCACTAGGGGGTGTGGAGAGGCCGATCCGCCCCAGGTGACATCATTGGAGGGTGGGACGACATGGGCCTTAGTAATGGCACAGGTGCCCCCCTCCCCCCAGTACTGCAGCGGAAAGGCAGATTCATCACCTCCTATTTTCACAGTATTCTGTTCTGTGAGCAGAAGTCCAGTCTTGGGTAGTGACTTGTGTCGGAAGTGGGATTGTAAATCATAGTTAAGAAGGAACTTCCTTAAGTCTATTTATTGTTAGTGTCAGCATAGAAATAACATTAAACAATGGTGAAAGCTAACAAAAGAGAGAGGTTACTCAAATGCTATTTTTGTAACCCTTCTGTGAACTTTAAGGAAGGTATCTGGGGAAAACATGGCAATTTGTCAGGCATTTGAGTGGCCATGAGACTCAAGATACAACCTTATTATAGCGTTATGTAAGTAAGTAAGTGTGTGTGTGTGTGTGTATATATATATATACACACATATATATGTTTATATATGTGTGTATGTATATATATATATGTGTGTGTGTATGTGTGTGTGTGTGTATATATATAGTAACTATAACTATATCTATATTTTATATCTATAGTAACTCTCTAGTCCCCACTGAGATAAGTCCATTTCAGAAATAATGAATTAAGTAATAATTTTGCATGCAAATATGATACTGATAATTTGAATGTGTATTACTGTATGTGTAACACCTGCTAATAGAATATCTTTTCTGTAGAAGGAGAAAGAAAAAAAGAAGGAAGAAAAAAAGAAAGAAAGAGAACCAGAAAAACCCTTGAAATGCTTAGGAGTTGAAAAAGTAAGATTTACTTTTCTATAACTTAACATATATTTCAACAGTACAGTTGTCCCTCCACATTCACGGATTTGACATTCACGGATTTGAGTATTCACGGCTTGAAAAATATTCTTAAAAAAATAACAATCCTAATAGCAAACCTTGATTTTGCCATCTTATATAAGGGACACCATTTTGCTCTGCCATTGCATATAATGGGACTTGAGTATTCACGGATTTGGGTATTCACGGGGGGTCCTGGAACCAAACCCCAGCGAATGTGAAGGGACAACTGTACATTGCTATTTATAATTAAAGTTTGCTGTTGCAAATGTTTAAAACAAATAGCAGAGTAATTATGATGATGATGATAATAAATTAATAGTTTGAATAGTTGTAAAAACTTAAAAGATGACAGTACTACCTATTGCATGATCTGCTCGGAAATCTCAGCTGGAAATACTAGTAGCACAAAGAGGCTAATGATCTCTCTCTCTCTCTGGCTTTTCTTCACAAACGAAGATTCAGGAAGGACTCATCCCGCGCTTTCTACAAGCGTACTGATGACCAAAAAGGCCAATTCAAGATAAACAAGTCCGGTTGCAAGAAAGCGTAGCAGAAGGTCTCCTTGGGTGATGTTTCTGGGTTGTGATAGTTTGTTCATCATGTTGGCGTCCTTATCTTCCCATCTTGCAAATAGTGGTCATCAGGACTCTGCTGCTCCATCAGAATATAATAGGTCATGTCCCGAACAGTTGCTTTTGATAAGCAAGTATCTAGGACTTCAGATTTGTCAGCCTTCCATCCCTCTAAATGACCCAATATTTCAGGTGGCACTCTCTGATATTTCTACACCACTAGTTGTTCCTATGCATGGTGATTACAAGGATTCATGGCATCATCGTCTGTTCTTCCAGCTTCCAAACAGTTCCAAATTAAAGAGATGATCGGGGGCGGGTGATTGTTTTGATTTATTTGCTTAACCTGCTGGTCTAGAACTGTATTACTGTTGAGGGGAGTGCAGAATAATTCTAGACAGAATACCTTTTTAGCTCCCTTGTATAGGAAATGTTGCAGACTTGGTGCCAAGAGGAAGTTCTTCAGAAACCCTGTCTTGTATGCAGGCTATTAAATGTGCCTGCCCAGATACCAGCTGCTCTGTGGAAGATGACCACTTTCTCTAATGATTTTCCAGAAGATAAGTGGGAATTCACTAAGATTGTTCATAATGAAGATTTTTGCATTGTGAAGCAACAGACAACTTCTTGTGTCCTTTTGGTAACATGACTGGCTTAGATCAGTGGGATGTCCCCAGAGGATTAAAAACACAGTCCAGAAGAACTCATTCTTTTCACAGTCCCAGGCTTGGAACATAATCCTCAAGCTGGCAGGCATTCCACTCCCCAGCTTTCAGGTCCTCCCACCAACCTTCATCCCAGGGCTTGGGGAGTTCTTTTTTTTGTCATTTTAAGTTTCTGTCATCTGTTCACCACCCATCCCAAACATCGGAGCTCAGCTCTGGAATCTCAGCAACCAGTGTCAAGACAGCTGTACAGGCAGCTGCACCTTCACAGCAATCTTTAATCTTGTCCACTGGTGGTTGGAGTTCTTTGCTACATGATGAATTCATTAAGCCAGTTTTGCAGTGGCGCTAGATTGACATCAGTTTGGGCACTCAGTCTTGTGTGCCTGAGCAGGGCCACTTGTTTGTGCCTTTTCCCTAGCCAGTCTGAGGACAAGACAGGTAGCAAAGATAAGAAAGATACGGTGCAGATTTATTTTGCTGACACAGCCACCTTCCATTCTGTGTTTTATAACTTGAGTGATGTACCTCTGATGATCAGATGCTCTAGATTTCATATCACAGAAATGGGGCAAGTGTATTATCCAGATAGAGAATTGCTTTGCCTCATGGTGTCACATATTTACCCTATGCACACCTACCACAGAAATACAACAGATACTAGATGCAATGAGGAAACCTCTCCCTTGACCCTTTAACCAACATTAAATTGATTTATAGTTTGCAGCTTTTCAAAATTTTGAATGGTCATTACACTTCTTGCCTGTTGCAAGGACGCATTGCAGGGTTTTGTTTTGTTTTTTACATTCTTTGTACTCTGGAGTTCTACCAGCAACTCCATAAGCATTTATTTTGTGCAGTTCCAGCAAACAATTTTCCTTTCATTGCCATCTCAGTAATTTTTTTTGTTTTTGTTTTCTGTCATCCAAGCAGTTCATAAAAATAAAAACCTTGAACCCTTGGCTACACCACCTGGTTTCAGTGCCTGGGTGGAGTGAGCCTGTACTTCTCAGTCACCTGTTGTTTAAGTTGAACGATTGGCCAACTGCAGCCTCAGACTCTTGACCCTTAAGGTGGCTATTATTTCTGCATGGCAAGTGAGTAAACTATGTCCTTTGCAAACTGACACACTGTAAGTGGCACTTCATGAAGACAAAGTAGTCTTCTGACTTGACACAGCTTTGAGCCTAAAGGTAGTGTCCTCCTTTCACATTAACCAAAACATCACATTCCTAGTTTTCTTTCCACGTAGACTAGATTACAAGACTCAGGTTATCAGTCTACTATGATGTATTGAAGCAGTACCTCCCAGTATTGTCACAGTGTTTTTCTAACTGGTTAACCATGATGGTTCAAGTTGTACTGAAAGATTGCTCACTTATGGTTTTTACAAAGTGCGAGGATTTTGCTAGTGCTGTTTCTTCCTCCTAATTAATTTCTTCAAGTTGTGCTACTTCTGGAACTGATATCAGCCTTTCACTTTCATTCAGCACTACAAGTTGCATGTGTGTGCCAAGATGGTGCTGTGTTTTGATGATCAGTGCTCTCTTTTGTTATGTTTTATGTCACTTGCCCATTCTGATCAGTAGCTTACTAATCTCCCATGTGTGTGATGTGCAGAGACCATGAAGAAGAAAGATAAATGTTTACTTGTAACTAGTTCTTTGAATGATCATCAACATTCATATAGTCCACTTTCCATCCCCCTTCACAGGGAATTTTTCTGCCTATTCTTCCTATGTTTCTCTACATTGCTGCTGTATTGGCTTCCAGAAAGTGGAAAGGGTGGCTACTATATGCCTTGAGTGTGCAGGGTCAGGATAGGCCTGAGTACCTGTCAAAAACATCATCTCTAGAGTGTTTTGGACAGAGTTCTGAGCAAATGGAGAACCTATATGTGCACATGAATAGATTAGCTGAAGAACTACAGTTACAGCTAAATAACTTGTCCAAAATTAATATATTCAGGTTCTTCTGGAGAATATTCAGCATTTTCCCATGTAATTTGAGGGCCAGATAAATATTCATTATCTTAACCTGATTTTGTTCTGGATCTCTTACTGAATGACATTTCTTGTTCATGTAGCAATTATGAATACTAAAAGATTAAACATCTTAAAGCTTAAAGGCAAATTGAATTAATTTACATGACCAGTAATCATGGCATCATGTATTGGCTTCTGGCAGTAGGGTCAAAACAAGTTACAGGCTTTTTCTTAATATGAGCTGCAAAGTAATCTGCATTCTAGTAGCAAAAAGTAATTCTCAGTAATTATCATAACTACATATTTTTAAAGAGAAGAATAACAGTCTACATTACTGCTGAGGGGTATGTGTGTGTGTGTGTATATATATATATATATATATATATATGGAAATTTGAAGTTGGGAATTTAAAAGCCTCTATTTATTCAAACACCTTAAGTCCTTTAAATAGTATTTAGTTTGCATTGTTTTGCATATTCATTATTTGTTATGTAACAGTGGAGATGAAGCAAAAGAATAAGTCCTAGTTTCCTAGACTGCCTGCTAATCCATAAAGTGTTTCAGAGCAGCCAATGTCATCATACAAATTGTAGGTTTGGTGCTTGTGGCCCTTATGAGGTGTTTTTCTGAGATCAGAGGAGAAGGCTTTAATCTTTAACTTATATGTACAGTTTTTTTTACAAAGTGCATAATTGCAATTTGAGTGAAACTGAATAAAATACTATAGAATGGGTGAAACTTGCCAGTTCAGTTCACCCAGTCATTCATGAAATTCATGAAAATGGTATGTGATCTCTGTATTGACTGCATGAAGATAATAAGCAGATGACCTGCAGCCTTTTAAAATGGTTTCCCAGTCATAAAACATTAGCCATCTTTTCTCTAAGAATAAAGTGGTTCATTAGCCTCTTGAAGATATTTCATGTTAATCCTGATAGAGCTAAGTCAAAGAAACCAAATTCAAAAATGTTTTTATCTCTTGCTTTAAAGAATTTTGACTACAAGAATCTTACATGTCAAAAGGAAAGATTTCCAAAGTTAGTACTAGAGAAATTCTTTGTTTTCTGTATGCAGACATATATCTAAAATTCTGTTTACAAAGCATAATTTACAATGTGTGTTGAAAGTGTAGTTCACAAGCTGTTTGGCATTCCGAGTCCCTTAAAAAAGCCCAAAAGTGGCTTCTTCCCCACCCCCCAAATGTTCCAGACTAATGGTGTGTATGTGAATATCACCTCCAAAGGATCATCATATTAGAAACCAGAAGTGCCTTCCGATAACTTCCAGTTAAGGCTTACTGCTGATTTGGGGGCACTTTTGTAGACCTGCCAACTATTGAGGGATTTAGTGTCCATTACAGTTGCCCACCTTGATTTATAACCTTTTAGAGCTTATACCAGCATATTTTTGGTTGCAGAGTATGTTTACTAATCTTAACATTGAATGCTCAGAAGGATAAAGCCTCAGAATGATAAAGGTTCACACAGCCTTCCATCCTTTCTTAGGTTGGTAAAATGAGTACCCAGCTTGTGGGGGCAATTAGCTAGCACACATTGGAAACTGCTTAATGCAGTTAGATGTGTAAATAGCTATTGCTTAAAACAATTTGTAAGCTGCTCTGATAGCCTTGTGGCTGAAGAGCGGGGTATAAATAACTAAATAATAAAAAAATAAAAAATACGTTTTTCCTGCTAGATTCAAGAAAATAGTCATTGCATCTATAATAACACTTTGCAGTGAAAAGGAGAAGGGGTGGGATGACCGTACACTTAATATGAGAACCTCAGTTGTAGATAAATATGTGTATGTGCCTTGAAGTCGCTTGTAGATTTAGGGCAATCCCATGAATTTCATAGTGTCTTCTTTGGGCAAGGAATACTCAGAGGTGGTTTGCCAGTTCCTTCCTTTGAAATACAGCCTACAGCACCTGGTATTCATTAGAGGTCTCCCATCCAAGTGCTAACCAGAGCTGATCCTGCTTAGCCTCCAAGATCAGATGTGATGGATGTGTTGCTTCTAGGGTATTTAGATAAATATATCTACCCTTTATTTCACCAGAATCTAAGATTTCTCCAGCTGGGGTGATTTTTTTTTTAAAAAAACCTGCATTGTTGTTATGTGCCTTCAAGATAGTACATCTAATGACATCCCTATTACAGAGTTTTCTTGGGAGGATTTATTCAGAGGAGGTTTGTCATATATTTCCTTTTGGGCTGGGAGAGTGTGACGCCCAAGGTCACCCGCTGGCTTCTGTGCTCCAGTGGGGATTCAAGCTCTCTTCTCTTGGAGTCTTAATCTAACACTGAAATAGCTATAACACCCTAGCTCTCAAAAACTGCATCCATTAGAGTAATATTTCTAAAAATGTTTTTGATTGTGAAATTCATAAGCCACATTGCTAAGCAACTTAATATATGTGAATTGAGAATGGCTTGTGTTATCCACAGTTATTCTGTAAAATCATTATTTCCCATGTTGGACCCAGCAAAATAAATAACCACTCAAGCCTGCTTGGCACATCTTATATTGATCAACTGCCTGTTTTTGTACTAGCCTAGGAAGAAACAAGTGAGAAATAAAGCAAATTGAATTCTTCTGTTTTTTCTTCCTTCCAGATGATGTCTGAAAGAAATAATTATAAAACAACTAGACCTGAAGGGTCTTAAATGAGAGAAAAACATAACTAGACTGAGTAGTGTTAAGCCTTTAGACATTTAAACTATTATATGGCTTAAATCAGACATGCCAGCAGAATTCAGGTAGTGCAACTGGACCCCCCACCTTTTTCTTCTCCATGATGCCCCAAACTCTGTTTTAGGAGTTATCTGAGACTTCTGGGTCAGTGTTTGAGTGCACATGGATAGGATGAAACACACACAGAGTTCTACTGAAAATATACATCACTGGCTTCAAGCCTATGGGCTTATCTTTTAAAATAAGTAGTTAAGGTGGCAAGAGTTAAAGCCCTTAATGAAGCTGGAGAAGGATTTTTGTTATAAAATTTTCCATTTATGCTGTTCAGCATTTGAAATGTCCCCATGACTAAGAGCTTGTTCAGCCTCTCCTTGGTAGTAGTGGCAGTTAGCTGGAGGAAGTTTAATAATTGTTTTAAAAAACCCAACAACAACACAAACATGTCATTGGGTGGGGGTAGATTGGCAGGTTGGCCAACCAATAGTGCTATCCTTCAAAAATAACTGTTTTTCTCCTCTGTGAATTGTTGTGTGAGCTACAGTCTGCACAAGTGTGATAAGCAACTTGAAATTTTAAGACTACACATGCGTAAGAGCATAGAGGAATCATGAACTGTAGGTAATTAAAACTCTTCAAAGGGCCTTAGTCAATATACTGGTTGTGGGCTAAATCCAATTGTTAATCCAAACTATATTAGGACCATTAAGTGGTGGGACTTGTTAAATCAAACCTATATAATTTCCATTGATTCCCAAATGACTGCTCTGGTTGGAGATTAACAGTTGGGTTAAGTCCTTTCTGTTTTGCATGTTTGGAACTGGGAAATATTTTAAAATTGCCCTGGAGTAACAGAGTGGTCTCAGACCAGCTTGTGGTCAAAAGCAAATGGTGTTGAAAGGCTTCAGCCTTTTACAACATTGCCATTTCAACTTTCTTTTTTACGCTTACTAAAATAGCATTTGAAGAATGAAGGAGGAAGATGGTTTGTGAATACAACAAAACGTGGCATCTATGTGTCCAAGCAACATCATGCCCTGGCACAATATAAATACATACATACCGTATATTCCGGCGTATAAGACGACTGGGCGCAAAAGACGACCCCCCCCCAATTTTTAAGTTAAAATATAGAGTTTGCCCCCCCCCCAGCCAGCCACCTGGCTGGAAAGCTTGTCCCCCACCAGCCAGCCAGCTCAGTGGCTATATATGATGGAATAGTCTGTGAAATTAAAGGACTGAGAACAGCTAAAAAAGCATGGGATACTTTGAAAAATCTCTGTGGTGTTCAATCTTTGGAAAGTAAGGTTGCATTAATACTGTAAGTTGGTTAATATGAAGCTATCAAATCCCAAATTTTTGAATGAGCACATTAATGAATGAGCACATTAATGATTTTAGAGCCACAGTGGTAGACAAGAGAATTTCACCATAGACAAAACTTGATGCAGAATGATAAATCTGAATCCAGAAATTCTAATTTTAGGCTAACTTGTCCTGAAAAGAAACATTATTTTGACTCTCCTGAGCTAAATGGGGGGCCATTTAACTCTTCAAAGGCAAAGCAGTCATTCTCACAGCAGGAGGAAGGATCTGCTGGGAAAACTGCCCAGGCCATTTTACACTTCAATCATTCTCACAGCAGGGGAGTATGATTACTGGGGTATAAGACCACCACCCCTCTTTTGAGGAGATTTTCAAGTGTTAAAAAGTAGTCTTGTATGCAACAATATACGGTACATACATACATACATACAGTTGTCCCTTCACATTCGCTGGGGTTTGGTTCCAGGACTCCCTGTGAATACCCAAATCCGTGAATACTCAAGTCCCATTATATGCAGTGGCATAGCAAGATGGTGTCCATTATATAAGATGGCAAAATCAAGGTTTGCTGTTCGGATTATTATTTTTTAAAGAATATTTTCAAGCTGTGAATACTTAAAACCGTGAATGCCAAATCCGTGAACGTGGAGGGACAACTTTAAATAAATAAAGAAACAAACCCAGTATTTGGTTAGAGCCCCTTCCTCTGGATTCCCACTGCCATTGCTCTGTCCTCTGAGGAAGAGAAAAGGAGCCAGGCATTGCTCCATCGTGCCTTGGCCTTACTGGCTGGTAAGAGCCCCTCCCTTCATTCCAGCTGCCACTGCTATGGCCTCTTGAGGGAAAGAATGGCAGCCACCATCTGCTGGACTCAATCCCTCCCCCCAGACACATCATCCCCTTTTCCTCTTATGTCCTGTCTTATTTAGATGATAAGCCTAAGGGCAGGGAACTGCTAAATTAACAATATGTACGCTGCCCTGGGAGAATTTTTGGCTGAAGGGCGGGATATAAATACTTCAAATAAAATAAAATAATCTCTCGTAACCATTATTGTAATGAGTACATCCAGTTAGACTAGCAGCAGCAAACGGAAAAAAGTGCTGTTGCACTTCATAGACTGCTATGTCTCACTGTATTCAGTAGTATAGTATATTGTGTGATGACCTCTTATAATTATGTCTTCTTCATCAGGTACCCTGGGATCAGTAGATATGTGCACTGTTTGGATACTGGCAGGTCCTTCTTTATTAATATTTTACAAAAAATATATCTTAGGGGACTCAACCAAAAAATGAGGACTCTCCAGTGTTTTGCACAAATGGGGCTGAGAAGATATTGACACATATTTCATCATCAATTAATTTGGTCATATGTCAGGGATTAATATTTTTCCACTCCAAGCAACAGCTTTAGTTACCAAATGGCTGTTAGTTTTGTCCTATATAGGGAGATTTCCATTGTAGACAGGCAGGTGTGATGTTAGTGTATCTTTATCTATGTGCTGTTGCAGATAGAAATACGTCAGACAGTGGGGTTGTTCATATACTGATTCGCTTATGCTTTTTAATCCTGCATACAAATCTTCATTAATGTGCCATGCTCTCTGACTGTTAATACAGGTTTAATCTGTTCAGAGAGGAGACATACTTTCTGAATCAAGGCAAGCTATATTTTGTACGGTAATACGGGGCAAATTAGAACTTGGAATATAGTTAATTAAAGCTTGGGTAAACTGACAGGCAGTGAGGATAAAATAACATTTTCCGTAATTTTAATCTCTTCTGAAAAGAACGTACCATTGAAAACATTAAGCAGCTCTATTGTTAATCTTATTTGCATGTCTACAAACTTCTGCATAAATATCTGTTTCTACTTCTAAAGTGTTAATAAGTTTGTTAAGGCTTATACCATAAGCCATTCACATACAAAACAAGTGAGTATAACTAAAATGTACAACATGGAATAAATAGCATATAGATCAAGAATACTTTAACAAATTTAAAAAAAACCAAACACTTGGATATAAACAACAGTGCTATGATTAGATAAAAACATCCCCTGAACAATCACCTGCAATATCAGCGATTAATATTGCCCAAATTTTCATTGCTGCCAGGGCAAAAAGAGAAAGCTTGTGAGTTAACAGAAAGTTAATATCAGACAGGAGATAGAAAAGCTCTTCTGGAACACTATTAGTGTGTAAGCAAGAAAGGATAGATCCCCAAAATTTAGTTCTTGGTTCTGCATGTAAAGAACAAACAAATAATGATGCAAATCCTCCATTTCTGGAGCCTCACAAATACACAAATGGAGGGCCATAGGGATATGGGAATATCTGCCATTGATCATAGCTGTAGACATGGTATGAAAGCAAAGGGCTGTGAAAATTTTGGAAATGAAAGCTTTTTCCTGTGGTCAAATTTATAGAGTTTATGCCATTTTGGAAAATTAGAATTATTAATAGCCTGCCTGTCCAGGTGAACACTGTAGCCAGAAATGTTCTCATGGACCTTCTCATCTGAATTCAGGATAGACAAATTGTCAAGTGGAGTGGGATTTGATTGGAAGCAACTTGTGATGACCTTAAACTCCAAACTTTGCAGTTCAGTATCTGTTCTAAACATAAGTTGGGGGAAACCCTGACTGAGGAATCTTTTAAAAATTCTCCGATAATTAAATAAAATAAAATGAATGCAAAGTCAAATGGAGGAAAACTAACTTCTGCGTGAACCAATGCTGAAGAAGTACCAGGTAGAAGAATTAAAAGTTCCTTAAGAAATGTATCTTGGCAGTATCTTTTCCCTAAAATATTTTCAGGGCTGGAACAACCAGGCAACCCCTGCAATGTTGAAAAATCTAAGGATAGCTCCAATAGATCTCAAGGCGAGTGCTCTAGTAGATTCTGCATGGGACTTCCAGGAAAGGTTTTCTGTAAAATTAATGCCAAGGTATTTAAATTTCTGACATTGTTCAATCTGACGACCATGAACCATCAAAAACAAGAATGAGAGTACTGTACTTCTAAAGTGAAGGACCTTGAAGCACCTTGTAAAATCCATACTATCTGAGGATTTTTTTTTTGGCTATAATGGATTGACAAGCTAAATTGTAAAGTTGTGATGTTACATGGCCCTCTGTATCCATGGTTTCAGTATCTACGGATTCAACCATCAATGGCTTGAAACTCTGTGTGTGTCCAAAAAGCAAACATTGATTTTGCCATTTTATATAGGGGACACCATTTTACTATACCATTGTATCCATAGGGTTCTGGAACCAAACCCCAAGGCCCACTGTAGTTCGAAATGCAGATGAAAGAAAAATCCAAAAGGTTAAAAAAAAAAATCCCTAGAACTAAAAGGGAATCTTAGAGTCTTGTTTTCAAAGAAGTAGCCATGTTAGAAAAGAAATGAGCAGGATCTTTTAAGACTAACTGGTTTTTATTTTAGTATGAGCTTTCATGGCTATAAACCTACTTTATACATTTATGTAGAACATGTTAATTTTTGTTCCATGATGAGCCTAAGGGAGCAGTGGCAGTGGAATGCCTTACCTATTTCCTTGTTTTTTAAAAAGGGATTAATATGTTGACATAAAAGTAGAATTTTAGAGCAACTGGTTCTCTGACATGAAATGTGGAAAATTATATAAGAAAGTAAAGCAATTCTTATAACAATCCCATATATATATATCCTCAGACATGAAGGGGTTCAGTGAGGCTTACTCCAAGATAAACGATATATAGGATTACAGTTTTAGTGTAATAACAGTTATAATAATATTGTCCCACACATTGCACTACTACTATGAATGTATATAATTTAATTGAAAAAAAATCGCTGGAAAATGTTGAAGGGTTTTTCAAACAAAAAAATTTCTAGTGGGAGTAATAGGTTTTTAATGTGTGCTTAGTGGCGTATATAAAAAAGGGCATCTGAGATGTCACGTAAAAATACCTGCAAGTGTTTTGCAGATTTATAGCAAATTGCAACATTCTTGCCTTAAGGGAATTTTCATATATTTAGGCAATCATTTTAAAACTTCATTGCCATCAAGACAATAAGCAGAAAATAAACCCAATTAGTTTATGTATAAACTTGGCTTGTTCATAATGAGAGTAGAAGAAGGTTTTATTCAATTATGGAAGAGAGCTCATTGAAAACTACTTTTGATAAAATCAGAATGCCTTATATATTTTCAAGAAAGGTATTTTTAAAATAGTGGTACTACAATTCTATGATTCTATGATTCTATGATTCTATGATAGATAGTGTACAGTTTTTCATTATGGACAGAATGCTTAAAGTGAAGTCAGATTTGGAAATGGGTATCTATACTTTGTCTTTAAATTGGGTAAACTGTGTTCTGACACTGTTGATTACTGGGAATGTAGAAATCAACTGGCTATGTTAACATTAAAGAGCACTTTATTTGCATTTGGAGATGAAATGTAAATGTAGTTGAAATTCTGGTAAAAAGCAAATGTGTGGCATTTTGCTATCTTTAGAATTTCATAAACCCTCTGTACTTGGGAGAGGGATGACTTAATCCCCAAAACAGGGGTAATATATGTTTATCTCTCAGTCTCAGAATTAGATTTGGAGCTTGAGGTTGCTTCTGGATAGCTGGGTAAGTGCTACGGCTGGGAATGGCTAGTTGCTGTCACAAAATCAGAAGAAAACTAGGACTTGGAAGGGCATCTATGAAGGAAGTAGACAAGATCCTGAGGTGTAAAGATATATCACTAATGTTAGGATTGCCCATGCGATCATCTTTCTCATTTCTATGTATGGTTGTGAAAGCTGGTCAGTGAAGAAGGCTGATGAAAAGAACATCAACTCATTTGAAATGTGGTGTTGGAGAAGAGTTCTACAGATACTGTGGACTGCTAAAAAAGACAAGTCAATGGGTCCTACAGCAAATTAAGCCTGAATTCTCTCTAGAAGCCAAGATTACCAAACTGAGACTGTTGTAATTTGGCCATATCATGAGAAAGCCTGACTCACTAGAAAATACAATAATGATTGGTAAAGTAGAAGGCAGTAGGCAAAGAGGAAGACTGCATTCCAGATGGACAGACTGAATCAAGGAAGCCAAAGTCCTGAGAATGCAAGACCAGAGCAGGGCTGTTAATGACAGGGTGACTTGGAGGTCTTTCATTCATGGGGTTGCCATAAGTTGAAGTCAACCTGATGGCAGTTAACAACTCTTCTGACATGAACCTGACTCTCAAGAACAATCATCCAGTCTATGTTTTGTCCCCAAGAGAGGTGTGATGGTTGAGAATGAGAGAGAGGGTTATGGAACTCTTTCCAAAGTTGGATTGGGCCCGTCTTTACTTTTTAGGCAGATGATGATATTTTTTCCTTGGGATGAATTTGTTTTGCTAGCTTTTTTAAATGTTATACTCTGATTTCAATGCAGTCTGTTTTTAAAGTGTATTGAAGTTGTACTGTTGTAAACCAGGTAATTGTTAGGCTCAAAATGCAATATAAAATGTTTTTAGAAATAGTGGTAGGGAAGGTGAAGGAGAAATGTGATAACATTGTTTCTGGTGATATGGGTAGCTTCATATCAGACCTCAAGACAAAGTTAACTCTCCCTCCCTCAGCTCAAGACTTGATGTGGGGCCTTGAGTCCCAGTATGACCCAAGTGTCATTATTATCATCTTCGACATTGTTATCGTCATCATCTGGCCATGCCACATTCTTGGGAATTTACTAGTAGGTGGAGTGATGGACACCAACTTAAATGGCTTTAAAGGGGGGTAAGACTAATTTACATAGAAGACTACCCATGGCTATTAGTCATGATGGCTACATATGACCTTCAGTGTATTAGGTCATGTATTATATAACTGACCATAGTTGCTGGTGAATGTGAACAGGAGAGAGCTATTGCAATCAGATGGGTTTCTGATAAGCAACTGGTTGGCCATTGTGGAAAGAGAATGTTGGAGTAAGTAAACCTTTGGTCTAATCCAGCATGGCTTTTCTCATGTTCTTGTATCCTTAATACCATCTGAGGTGGGTGTCTAGTGGCTTCCATATCAGTAACTTCCGTATCTGGAGAAGGAGAATATGCTACAACTTTTAGTTAAAACTTTAAAGGAACTGTCCAAGATGCTGAACTCTATTCCTAAAATAGACCCATCACCTTGGATAGCTCCTTTAAAATTTGAACTTAAAAAAACCCAGTACATTAACCTTAGTGGTAGCCACCAACTGGCACTGTACCCTGCTATCAGTTGGCAGCTTGATAAGAGAGTAAGAAATACTATTAACAACACAATAAACAATATTGTGTGTGTTTTTGCTTATGCTTAATACAAATGGTTTTGAATTACTGAACAACATGGTAATTTTCCAAAGCAATTGATGGTTCAGAGATAGCGTTTGGGGTGGGTATTTGCTTTAGTATCTGGAAAGCTGGAAAATGACTGTCCTGTATAGGTTTGCACATTTTTTTCTACATTGTTTTTAACCACTCTCTTTGGTTTTGGGATTGCCTGAGCAGGCAAGGATTGTTCTGTTACAGTTACTAATATGTGTACAAGTATATGCTTTTATGAATGATCTTGTAACTTTTCATGCTTGGTAAAGAATTTCAAATTGTATCAAGCAATTACAAATTTATAGTTATTTGATTGTCTCAGTTTTTTAAAAAAAAATGTGAAATATTTTAATTGCCCAACTAACGTGGCAGTTTGTTGGGACAAATGTGTTTCTTGCAGAAGAAATGTGGTTTTATTATATTGAGAGACTGTAAATGTGTCCAGATTGCTGAAGCTTGTACTGTACTTATAAAGATGTTAGTAATTGTAGTGAGACCTCTATTATACATACTATAGAAATTACATTTATATAATTTCTAGTTTGATAATTTTTAAAAAATATTGTATTGTAGAAAGATTACTATCAGTTTTCCAGCAGTGTGGGGAGGCAATCCTTAACACTGGGTATTGGCTCCACCTCCAGTACAAACAGGCAGGACTAACAGCTAATTAAATTTAACACAGTGTACCCAAGAGAGGATGGTGAACCCATCCTCCCCCAGTTCTGTCCTGCCGCTCCGACAGAGCAGTTCCAGTGCTTCGCCTTGACTTCAGCTGTTTTGGGGGCTGTTAGCCCCTGTTCCAGAGAGGATGGCCAGTCCTGTTCCTCTGCAGCAGAATTTCGATCTCTCCAAAGAGGAGGAATGTGGGTCCACTGATTGTCTGCCTCTTTTGGGGCAGATGGGACCACAGGAGCCACACAGCTTCTCTGGAGGTGCTGGTGTGCTCTTGGCTGCAGCCGCATATGCATCAGCCAAGCAAGTTGGGGTCCCCGAATGGGGGATGGACCTCGCTGCGCCTGGGCACATGGCGAACCTGGAGGTCTCCAGTGCAACCACGATGTCACAGATCTCCAGTGTGGCTGTGGCCTCATACCCGTCTGTGTGGTGAATGTGCTGGAGGATCCCCTCCCCCCTGATTATTGAAGGCAGTCAGCTCCTGCAGCAACTGGCCGAGTGGGTGGCGATGATTGCTTGGCATGCAGTTGCGGTGGGCGCTTGCAGGGGGGATGCTGCATCTTCAGGCAGCCATTTGCAAATGGCTTTTGACACTTCCCACCAAAACCCCGGACTAGGTGTCATCGCTGCCTATTCCTCACTCAAATACAGGCAGTTCCAGGCCCAAGGCCAGAGAAAAGTGCTATGAGGCTTTGTTGCCTTGTTTGAGTCAAGGGGCTTCTTCAAGCTCTCTTGCTCAGACCAAGGAATTCTCCTCACCATGTAAGGTTCTCCTCTCTCCTCTCTCCTTCTACATCCTCTCTAGTTCCTACATTTCCTATTTTATCAGTTTTCTTTTGCTTTCCTACTCATCTATGCCCATCGTTGCTATCTCTCCCCCTTTTTCCTTCCAAAGGGGTATTAGTATCTGCCAATCTTCTATATTTTTTAAAGTTTTCATCTAATAAAGTTATAATCTTATCCATTTCGTACATATCATATAACTTCATAACCCAGTCCTCTATCAAAGGTAAATTTTGACATTTCCATTTCTTTGCGAATACTATTCTAGCAGCCGTGGTCATATACAGCAAAATTTTCCCATATTTATCTTGAATTTCTTTCTTGACATTATGAATCATATTTAACAAAAAAAGTCTCCGGTTCCAACTTTATATCAACCTTCAACGTTTTGATAATTAAATGATGTATCTTTCTCCAATATTTCCTAGTTTTTTCACAATTCCACCACATATGGTAATAAGTCCCAATATTTTCTGCACATTTCCAACAATCCTTAGATGTATTCTTATATATCTCAGCTATTCTTACAGGTGTTAAATGCCATCTAAAAATCATCTTGTATATATTTTCTTTTACATTGTTACTTTTAGTAAATTTCAAATTTTGATTCCACACTTTTTCCCAGTGTTTTAATTGTATATTATGACCGATATCCTGGGCCCATTTTACCATATTAGGTTTGATTTGTTCTTGATCTAAGTTTACCATTATTCATATCTTATAAATTTTTGATAACATTTTCTTCTTTTCTCCAAATATTAATACATCCAATTGCGTCTGATCCATCTCTATCCCTTCAAGTTTCATTTCATTTTTAAATTTTTCCATCAATTGTCTATACAATAGCCAATGACATTCAAAACCTTCCTCCCTTAATTCTTCCTGTGTCTTCATCTTACATATATTTCCCTCTTTTTTAAATGTTTCTTTATATGTCAACCACTTGTCCTTGTAGATGTTTTCCCTTTTATAAAACACTTCCTGATTGGAAATCCATATAGGTATCTTTGTATAAAGTTTCTTTTTATATCTTAACCATACCTTTATCAATGCCCGCCTTATATAATGATAAGTGGATTCTTTATGAACTTTCATTTTACCGAACCACATATACGCATGCCAACCGAATCTTATATTAAAACTTTCCAGTTGTAACAATCGAGAGTTTTCTAATGTTATCCAATCTATTAGCCACATTATACAGCTGGCATGGTAATATGTTTGAAAATCAGGGAGTCCTAGTCCTCCTTTATCTTTAGTGTCCATCATTGATATTCTCCTTATCCTTGGTTTTTTCCCGTTCCATATAAATTTAGCTAAATCCTGATTCCATTTGTTGAATATCTTATCATTAATTATAATCTGAATGTTTTGGAAGAGATATAATAGCTTAGGTAACATATTCATTTTAAGTGTAGCTATCCTTCCCAATAAGGATAAGTCTAATTTATAGAAACACCACTCCTATAGGGTCCTCACGGCTAACCTGACATCAACTGGGAGAACTATATTAACTCAAACTAGACTAAACTATAATTCAAGTACAGAACTACAAATCCAGTGCTAATCGTTAACTATAAACAATACCCAAGTGTATACATATGTATAGATAGATACACAATTACATATAGTAATGTTTTACTTATAGAAAAATTACACTTTAGCACTCTTTGTACAATACATAAAGAATTTATGCACAGTAATCATAACATATGTTCTAATTATACAAACACACTTGTGTAAAACATAGACAAGCAACAGTAATAGTCACAATCATGTGTTATAAGAACTTCTTACATTCCCCCTCTTTTTCAAACATGACACACAATAATGAGCAACAGTAATAGTCACAATCATGTGTTATAAGAACTTCTTATATTCCCCCTCTTTTTCAAACATAACACACAATAATGAACTATATGAATTCTATAAACAAGAATGATAACATATGTTCCTACATCCGTTCACTAAGTAGTGAACCAAGTGCCATAATAATGCTTATCAGTACATATGTGAAAGTGCCACTGGTGGCTTTAATGTTTATAATTACAAAATAATTTGCTGAGACAATTGTTATGATAATATCCTGAACAAACACTTTACTACCCTGGGCCAATAATTGAGTATTTAAGGAGATACAGATTTTTCTGAAATAAAGAATAAAAATCTTGCTAGTAATTGTAAATAGAAGCTCTAGCAAACAGACTAAACAGTCTTGCAGAAAAACCTTGCTGGCAGCTGTTTTTGGAGGCTGTATAAAGTGAATTTAAAGGAGCCTTGCTGGCAGGTGTTTCTAAAGGCTATGGAAAAAAAATTAGACAGTTTTAACCAAGCTATGGCAAGCTAATGTAACTATATGACATGGCAAAACTTGCTATTAGCTGCTTCTAAAAGCTATAGAAGAAACCTTGTCAACAATAGCAGTTGTTTATGGAAGCTCTAGCAAGAAAACTAGCAGATTCACCAAAGGAAAAAACCTTGCTGGCAGCTATTTTTGAAGGCTATATAAAGTAAGTTTGACAATTTTAACCAGGCTATAGCATGTAAATATATACTGTGGCAAGGCACGCCTTGCTATATGCTACTTCTAAAGGCTATAGACAAAGCCTTGTTGGCGGTGGCAACTCTTTATGGAAGTTTTAGCAGGCAAACTTAGCAGTTTAGCAAAGGGAACCTTATTGGCAGCTGTATTTAAAGGCTATAAAAAGTAAGTTTTTAAGAGTCTTTAGAAGATTTTGGCATGGCAAGCCTTGCTAGCATCTGCTTCTGGAAATCATAGTAGGCAGACTTGATAGAAGGAGTCTTGCTGTCAGAAGTTTATGGAAACTATAGCCAGAGAATTTTAGCAGTTTTGACAAAGCTGTAGCAAGTGATTATGGCAATATGGCATGGCAGCAATATGGTATGGCAGGTAACAATATAGTATGGCAATTATGGTATGGCAGGCAGCAATATGGTATGGCACAATTATGGTATGGCAGGCAGCAATATGGTATGGCAGACGGACAAGCAGCCCCGGGAACTGAAAATATCTGTGCCGTTTCGACAACTTATTTTGTCTTCCTCAGTGCTGTAAATATTTGCTTTCCATTTATCTGTCATAAAAAGTAAAAGTAAATGTATACACTGTGTATATTATGCATTTTAAATTTTGAATAAAGTAATATATTTACCTTAAAGAAATGGATTCCTAAGCCTTCTTTCAGGTCAGTAGTTTCAAACAGCAGTGGGTGAATGTAAGCCTCACAATTAAGTTAATATATCTTAACTCTAATTACATGTAAGTGATTGTTCTCATTTACTAATCTCCCTCATGTGTAGAAACCCATCCTGACTGAATGATTTTTAAAGAAATGCTGTCCATTCTATTCGTTCATTTAATCCATATGGGCTATAAGACTGTAGTTTGTGAATCCAGCGGGCTTCACTCTGAAGTAACTTATTATGGATATTAATTCTGTCATAAGGTTTTCTTGTAATAACTTCTAACACAGAGAATTTAAAAGAATCAGGCGGGTGATTATGACTGGTAAAATGTTCAACCAAGGGATTTTCCATATTTTTATTGTATATGCGACTCCTATGTTCAGCCATTCGAGAGCGAACCGGTCTACTGGAAAGTCCCGTGTAAATAAGGCCACAGGGGCACACAATAGCATAAACAACATTTTTTGTACTGCAATTAGAAAAAGATTTTAACGTGTGTTTTTCTTTGGTGGTAGGATGTGTAAAAACCTTAGTGTTGTAAGATTGCCTGCAATATGTGCAGTGGCCACAGCTAAAATGTCCTGTAATTTGTCTGGTGTCAGATGTATCTTTTTGTAGGTCAGTGTGGACTAATATGTCCTTAATGTTATTTGTTCTTCTATGTGCAATTAAAGGGGCCACGGAACATTTAACAATTTCCCCTTCCTCAGACGCGTGGGTACAGAGGACGATCAGTCACAGCTATACCATAGACTTCATCAGAAAACCCCCTCCCATGTTCATTCAATCCTTTCAGATCACATGGGCACAAAGAAACGGACTCATGTTACAGCTATCAAATACCTTCTGGATATTCAGGCGATCAAGTTGGTTCTGGCCTGGGAACATTTCTCAGGTGCTTACTCCCTTCTTTTTCTTGTCCCAAAGAAAAACAAGGATTGGAGGGTGTTAAGGGCTAAAATGGGAGCTCTCGCCTTGGAACTGCCAGATTTAGCTTCCCTCTAAGGGTAACCCCAAGTAACCTCACTCAAGAGTGCCCCCTAGAGGCCAAAATCATGGTCACCACCCAATGCAGTCTTTATAGCCAGCCCATTGGGAGACTGGATACCCAGGGGGCCTACTCACCACTGTGAACCAACCAACTTTTCCCTCCTATTCTCAGAGAGACAGAGAATTGTAGTGAACCCAAGAGGTATAGACACGTGCAGCATCAATGTATAGAAGATTAAGAAGACTATTTATTCAAGCAAGTTCAAGTTATATCAGTCCTCCATGAGGCAGGCTCTTCCATGCCCCAGGCACGCTTTAAAGTTACAGAAATAACAAGGTGTTAAAATCAAAGCATTCAATTATTCTAAGTTACATTCAGTTACTAAGTTCAGCTACACATCTCAACCAAAGTGGAAGAAATTAGCATAATTTTCTAACGTGATCCTAAAGAGGCCCTAAAAGTTCTACTCACTATGTGCAGTCTCTGTTGGCTTTTAGATGGTATCAAGGGGCTGTGAGCTAAGCCAGGCGGCTTGCTCTAACAGCCATTCCCCAGCCTTTAGCTTTTACATTCTGGAATGTAAAGAGCCTCCTTTTGTCTTTGTTCAAAGCCGCATGGTCTGATTCTGCAGTGGCCTCACACAAAAAACAGTTATACCTTAGTTGGGATTCCCGGTTCTAGAGTTGTGATTGGCCATTCCTGGTCTGGTGATGTGATGTCCTTGATGATGCCATCTTATGAGCTTCTGTGGAGGTGGTGTTTTAGACCCTCCCTTCCAGTTAACTGTTTCCTTACCTGATCCCATGTTGGCAAGACAATACTGTTTGCAAATAAAGGGAAATGTAGTTCTCTAGCAGAATGATGGGAGTTGCAATCAACTTCATGGCAGGATGATGGAAACTCCATCATGACAGAGGGTCATCCTCAACTTTCGCAGGGTTGACCGGTGGGTCGCCAGGTGCAAGTTTCACATGGAGACTCTCAGGAGAATTCTGGAAGGGGTGAAGGAAGGGGTCTTCCTGGCATCCCTCGATCTTCAGGAGGCATGTCCCCATGTTCAAAATCATCCTGCCCATCGTTGGTTTCTGAGATTTGCCTATCTAAATGATCATTTTCAGTATTGGGCTCTTTCATTTGGCCTGTCAGCTTCTCCCAGAGTGTTTACCATGGTCCTGGTGGCTTTGGGTCCAGGGAGTTCCTGCCCATCCTTATTTGGACAACCTGTTGATTTGTGTGTCATCTCATCAAAGAGTCACTTGAGGCATTCAGATGACCATCAGGTATCTTGAGTCTCATGGGTTTGTGGTCAACAGGAACAAAAGTCACCTGGAACTGGTCCAAACTTTACATCACCTGGGGTGTCTGATAGACATGATTTAACATTGAGTGTTTCTCCCATTGGACTGGAGGACCAAACTGCAATCTCTGGTCCAAACAGTACTGAGTATGGACCGAATCAGTCTCATGATCTTAACATAACACCTGGGGCTGATGGTGTCTTCCATAGATGCCATCCCTTGGGCCAGCTTCCATCTGATACAGCGTCAGTGGTCTGTCTTAGCTCTTCAAGATTTCATTGCTTGAAAGTGCCAGATGTCTGTTCATCTGTCTCCCAGTGTGAGATGCTCTCTTGAATGGTGGTTGACGGATGCTTTACTTCAGAGCAATCAGATTTGGGACCCCAGGAGGGTAGTAGTGACCTCAGATGCTTTGCTGAGGGGCTGGGGGGCACACTGCAATGGGCACATGGCTCAGGGCCTGTGGTCCAAAATGGAGAGTTCTCAGCGCATCGACTTTCTGGAGCTGAGGGCTGCAAGATTGGCTCTTCTCAGTTTCCATGCAGAAGTTTTCAACAATCATTTGGTAGTCTGGACAGACAACATCTCAACAGATGGGGGTGGGGGCATCCTTTAATCTAATCAGTTTTTGGATCATTGTAGGTGTTGTTTTATAACAACTTTATCTTTTATATGGTTATATGTTCTGTATTTGATTGTTTTGACATTTTAATTTTGGGGGCACTTGTAAGACATCCTGTGAAGGATTAAATGCCCTTAAGCAGATTTCTTCGTCCTGATATTCTCCAGATGGTGGGACTCCCAGGCGTCCTGACTGTTGACCATTCTGCCTGGGGTGGAGAGGATTTCCTGTCTCTTTGTTTGTTTTTTAATGTACATCCACACAGCAGACAGCCTCATGGAAGCCTTTCTTGTGAATGTGTTTATTGTGTGCTTTGTAGCTCTGCTACATTATACCTGACAGTGCTCAGATGTAAATCTGGTCTGATATATGGTGCTAGGAAGTGGAATAGAAAGGAGATGGTTCTGTCTGGATCTCAGTTAATAGGGTCACTGTCCCTGAGGATTTGTACAAATATGTCATCTAATACATTGAATCATTCAGCAAGAGATGGTCCAAGCTGAAGTGTGGGAGCCTTGGTTTAGCTTTGTAGAAATAATGTAAAACCAAGGTTAGTTAGTTGGCATGGTTAATCTGTGGTACTGAGTTCCATAGTAGCAAGGTGGAGTGGGATGATTTCAGAGTTTTGTTTGTTCTCCTTGACCTGTGGTGGATATTAACAATCAGTATATAATGGCCTAAACACAGTTGTCAGTTCCAATTAAAATAGGCCCATTGAAGCAATGAAAACTTAGCAAATTTAACACAGAAGTTGATTGATTCAGCATGACTACTGTAGTTGGGACTAACATTTGGATTTAGGACAGTGAGCATGCATGTGTGAATCAATAATTATTACCTGTTTAATAGGATTATAGTTGAATTATACAGCAATGCTTTGTTTGCTTGACATATTGGCTTAAACCGTATAGTACCTACTTCGTAGCTATAATTTGTCATGCAAGATAAAGCTTCTTTCATTAGGTCATTAATCCTTATTGTTTCTAAAGTTATCTGAGCTACTATAATTTGTAAAACAGCTAGCATTTTAAAATAATATGTTTAAACACTATTCAAACACTGGTACAAACAAGCATGTTTTGCAGCACTCATTGCCAAATTGCTTTTTGTATATGTTAAAAACTTTAAGAAACCAGAACTCTTTCAAATTCAAAGTGAGGATAGATGTACTGTAGTTATTTTGTAATGTTGTGTATTGATACTGTAAAATCCTTTATTTTTAAATAAAGCCTCTGAAGAAAGAGGATCAGCAACTGGAGCTTAAAGCCAGTCCTAAGAAGGTACCAGAATCCACTGTTGATCTTTTGGGACTTGGTAAGTGTCAATTTTCTCTGCCTTGTAATGAAACAGTTGTGACATGAACTATTGCAATAATCTATGGGGTTGTTCATCCCTATACAATCATATACTATTGTATTGGAAAATGTAGTCTGATTTACATAGAGAAAAAGACTGAAACAGATCTATGGAATGCTGTCTACTAAAATACAAGTAACAAGCTCCTTAGGGTAATAGAAGCTATGAATGTGATCTTCAAAGCATTGTGAACTGTTGCCACTTAGGGTATATAATGTTTTTTAAAAAATCTATAGTTGCCTTCTTAAAGTAGATAGCTTCCTAATACTCCTGTGTACCTTTCTGTTAAGTGCCCACATTCTAAATAATGATGCAACTAGTTTCCCCTTTGAAAATTTTTCAAAGAGCACCCTCCCCGCAATTATTGATGGAGTTAGCTGTGAGATGAGAGGGGATCTATTTACCAGAGAAGAAGAACAAAACAAAAGCCCTTTGTGAAATCACGCTCTTGGAAATGCTTTCCAGTAGTTCTTCATTACTATGTATTCATTAAAAGTATTTTTGACTTGTCCTTAGAATGTGAGACTGAGTATCTGCATGAAGTGGCAGTTGTAATGAAATGTTGAAGGTTTTTCTTAATGTTACCATGTTGAAAATGTGTTATAATTTGCTCACTCATAACAGGTCATTCAGTTTCTGAGTGTGTCGTGCCAACATTTTCAAAAGCCTAGTACTAATCAAAACTGCATAATTCTGCAACCATCATTTTACAACTTGGAACCCAAACAGAAACATTTCTGTTTGAATATTTAAACTTAGGAACATATCATCCAATTCGTGACTGTATACTTCATCCAAAACTGGTTTCTTTCACTACACCAGAGTTTTAATTAAGCGTTGTCATTTAAATATCAGGCATTTGTGTGCATTCTCCAACATAAGCAATATTTATGGGAAATGTGATGCTTGAGTGAAATGATCCAGGTTACCCAATCTGAACCACTTCAATTGATTTGCCATAGCTTGCATGCGTAAGGCAGGAATGAAGATCTTTTTTTCCTATTGAGGTCCCCATTCTCCTGTGAGTAACTTGCCTGGGGCGGAGCACATGTTGATGATAGATGAAGTTGAAGCTGGTGATAGGTGAGGTCACCCTTTTCTCCTAGTCCTACACACTCTCTGAAGTGCTGATATCTGTCACTTGCCATGGTCTCTCCCGCACAAAGATCACCATCTTCCTCCCCGCATAAGCATCTCTCTATATAGCAGCTCTGTCCACTTCTGCTTCACATATACACAAGTGTGAAGAGGAGGGCAGTGGTCCAGGAAAGAAGAGCAGAGTCCACAGTGACCAGAGAACTAGATTACATTTTTATGTTTTTGTGGTTTTTGTGCTGGCTGCAGAAGGAGAGGCTTCTCTTCTTCAGCCAACATGGAAACACTGGGATTGTCTAAACAGTGAAAATAGTCCTTCCAGAATGCGAGGAGAATACGGTATGTCTCAGCGGGTTTCTTCCCAACATATTGGGAAGGAGGGGGGCCAAAACCACCAAAATCTCTGAAGTAATAGCCTTTGCAGTTTTTCCCAAAGTTTAAAAAAAAAAAAACAGTGGAGGGTAGGTGCATTTCTGGTCATTGGGACAAGTGATTTGATTTGTTTCGCTTCCCCTTTATGAGCAGGAGTTGAAAGCTGATTAGTAGTACGTGTGCGGGGGTGGAGCTTGCTAACAAGGCAAGCGTCTGGAGCTGCCATGTTGGATTTTCACACAGCAAACACGGATAGCTTTGCATGCCTGCAGTCTGCCAAAAACAAGTTAAGACAAGTAGCAGCTGCTGCGAATTGCCATTACTGCAGAGCAATCCACATTTTTTTTTGCCTTGTATAGACAAGCCCACACTCAGCTACCAAAAAAGGAACGGAGTGCTTTGTCACTCCACTAACACCATGCTGGCCTTGGAGGAAGTCAAGTCATTCCCTACGACCTCTGCAGCCAACATACAAATTAAGGAGGAAGGACAGAATTAACTCTTGGTTGTTGTGTTTCTGTGATAGACATGCAGAAGAGGAGAGGGCAAGACAGAGGACAGAGAACAGGGATTTGTTCCCCATTCCTTTTATAAGTGATATCACTTCTAGTGGAGTGCACACTTACAAATGGTGTCTGTACCTCAGTTCAGAATTCTGTGATACCTTGAAATGAGAAAAATCACTGAGGAAAGCAAAGGTCAATAAATGAGGTTTATCCAGGTTATGAGTGAATAATGAATCAGCTTCATAATGGAAATGCCAAAAGTATCAAGTTTCATATATCTGAGCTGTGATTCATCATGAGGGTTGGTTAGCATATCGTATTGCAATATCCTCTTTCTCTGAAAGCACTGGCTGTAAATGAATTTCATTTACTAATAACATAAAATGGGCACTATTTCTGCTTGCATTGAGGTTTCTAAGAAAGTTGCCTTCTTTGTAATCATAAGTTTGCCTTTGGGGAGATGGGTGTTTCATGACTGGCCATGTCTACCATGGTGGCCTTTTTGTGAAATACCCACAGAATGTGAGATATGTTGACCAGCCTATAGAGGTTGTGGATGTAGTTCAATATATAATTTATACTTCAAGAAAGTTTGCATTCAACAGGTACCTCTAGATTTATTGCTGAGTAAGAGTCAGCATTGTGGGGGGGGGGCGGGATTGAATATTGTACTAGGATGCTATAGAACAGGGTTCACATCCCCACTTGCACATGAATACCCACTGGATGGCCTTGGGCAAATCACACTCTCTTAGAGGAGGGCAAAGGCAAACAATCTCTGAACAAATATTGCCAAGAAAACCCCATGATAGGTTAACCTTGGGGGTAGCCATGAGTCAGAAACTACTTGAAGGCACACAACAACAATTTAAATAGTGAGCTGGAAGGCTGCTGTATCTTCTGTCTTTGAAGACATATGAGCGTAGTTATATCTACCCATTTCGCGAACAGGAGCCATCCCATATTTAATTTACTGAGGACTTGCATCAGTAAATTTAATTTGTAGCTAGTAACTCAGTGATGTGTACTTCAATAATTAGCTGCATATTTTGTTCTTTGTAAATAAAAAGTAGAGTAAACGTCTGTCTCTTAGAATTTTTCTTTTTTAAAGCTTAATCTTGTGATATGACATATTTTTAATACAGTCAGACCCCCTGTATCCACGGGGGTTCAGTTATCAGACTTACTGCAGAAACTGTGGATAATAGTGGACCCTATTAAAATAAAGGACTTCTGGTACAAACATAGTATAGAGTTGTGTTGGAGGAACCTAGACGATGCCTAGAAAGGACACTTCTCTAGGTACTTTACAGTGTGGCTCTATGGTATGGTTCCCTATTTTTTTCAGCCACAGATAACTAAAACCACAGATTTTGGTTCCATGGATGTGGAAGTCAGACCGTACAAGGGTTAAACTTCATTGAGTATAAAATATTTCCTTTACCTGAATCAAGATTTTTAGTCTCAAATAACTGTAGCCTAAAGACCTCACAAACAGCTGAGATATGAAAAACCCTCTGTACTCTACAATTTCAGACTGCCAGTTAGGAGCTTACGTGATTTATATGCTCTTCTATCAGGGAAAAGAACACGTCAGTCCATTTCTCACTGGCATCAGGTTGACTTTTTATAGGGAGGAGCATTTCACTGTGGAAGCCCATACCAGTAGTAAAATGGTACAGCTCAGATAGAAATGCACCAAGTTATTGACCCTATTCAGAATAAAGAATCTAGAACACTGTTGATATTAACTGCTTTTCTGTCATTTGAAAATTGGTTCAGTGATGTATCGTGAAAGTGAGGGAAAGGATGAAAGATGAAGAATAATTCCTTTTTTACAGAAAAACAGGGTAGAATTTTGTTTTATTTTATTATCAAGAGAGTACCTAACCTATGTGGTGATCAATTCAAGCATGCCCTGACTGTTAACAAAGCCATGTTAACTAAGCTGTCGCAGCTCTGTCTGTGATTCAGAGGCTAATAATGTACAGTATAGCTATGGTTAAGAAGACATGCAAGGGCCATATCCTTATGACATGTAGTTTTTTTCTAACTGAAGGTTTGTCATATACTGCTCAGTGGGAAAAATGACTAGGGAAATATTGAAACAGAACAGAGCATCTCTAAATAGAGGACAAGAAGGATGGATCTCAATCGTGCTGAATTTAAAGAAAGCTCGACTTTATAAAATAATGATCATAACATTATATAGTAATTTACCCTAAATACAAATGCTACATTTTAGTGTTACAATCAAACTGGTAGCTCTCAGGAATGTATTATTATTAAAATGATGAATTTTTCAACTTGAGTTGAAGGTAACATAAGGAAATTTCAAAATACAGTTGTCCGTATCCGCAGATTTGGTATCCATAGATTTAAGTAGCCACAGTTTGAAAATATTCTTTAAAAAATAATAATCCAAAAAGCAAACCTTGATTTTGCCATCTTATATAAGGGACACCATTTTGCTATGCCATTGCATATAATGGGATTTGAGTATTCATGGATTTTGATATCCACAGGGGGTCCTGGAACCAAACCCCAGCGACTATGAAGGGACAACTGTACATACACTAAACTGGTTCAATCAGTTCAAATAATCTAAAATTTCCACGAACAGTGACTGGGAGATGCATGAATCAGACATCATACTGAACAGTTTGTCAATATGATACCTTAGTCCCTCCTTTTCTGGTGTAAGGCAATAAATAATGCTGTTTTCTCTGGAAATCATTGTGTGCCTTCAGGTTGTTTCCAGTTTATGGCAACCCTATGGTGAAACGATCATTGGGTTTTCTTGGCAGGATTTTGTTCAGATGGGGTTTGCCATTTCCTTCCTCTGAGGCTGAGAGAGTGTGACTATCCAAGGTCACCCAGTGCGTTTCCATGACTGAGCAGGACCATGCTGGCTCCCTGGAAATCATAGTTTGCCTTAACCAGTAGAAGAAAAGATTGGCTCATATGTGGAGAGGAAAATAAGAGGGAACATATAAGACCAGAAATTGAATTCAGATTAGTTTATTGGGAGAACCAGACGTTTAGTAATAACTGCCTTACAGAAGTTGGAGGAGTGTTCTAATATGTCACATCCTGTGGCAGAAGAAGTTTCAGTGTGGTAAATAAATCAGTGATACTAGTGTGTATTTGTGGAAACACTTTGTACATGTATGTGTAGAATAATTTTTTTAATCCTGGCCATTGTTCTGGCAGAGTTTTGTCTAGTCAGCTTTAAAGAATCTGAAAATAATTTTGTACTCTGGGTTTATTTTGTTCATTGTTGGGTGTATACATATGAGTGAAACTTTATTTTGTTGAATAAAGTTAGTAAAGGTAAAGCAGTTCTGTTCCAAATGCCATCTGAATTGTAACATTGTATTTTTAATGACAGTGGCTATTGTAGGCTATAGTATACTATGAGACCCGTTTCCAGTAGAGCTCCTGTGAACCTTTTTAGTTTTTTCAATGTACCCTTAGTTTATAAAATAATCTAAGAGGTTAAGGCATTTAGGTAACAGTAGTCATAGATAAAGCAGACCTTTATTTCCAAAAGGCTCATAATTTCACCCATAGACATGTATGTATGTATGCATGTTTACAAGACGAGGTTTGGAAACACATATATACCTTAGTTAACAAGTAGATGTGTTCCTAAGCATTACTTCTTTCACAGAAAATTTGTAACAGAGGCAGAAATAACAGGGAAAGAGTAGGGATAGGTACTTGCACAACAAAAAAGATCAGTGTCAGCAAACTTTTTATTCAAAACTAACTATATCCACATATGTAATGAAACAACCAGGCCAGGTTAGTCTTACACGGGTAAACAAAACATTTGAGATCATTTAAAAACTTCTTCCAAAATGTATTCAGGGATTATTTTTCTTTCACCAGTCTCCATGTTTCTCGTGATTTTCATTTTTGACTTTTTAACATGCTGTTGAGGCAAACTCATCTGCTTTCCCCTTTTCTCTCTGTTTTGCTTTTCACACATGCTCAGTAGGGGATTCTGGAGACAGATGCTGTTTACCTTGGCAGTTATAGGCAGGCAGACACAGCTACAATGGATTGACTAGAGTAGAATCCCACTCTTTCCCTGCTCAAGCTTTGTTGTAGACATGCTTATTTACTACCGAAATGCTGTTGCAACCAAATAACAAGATTCTGCGTTTCTCCAGCCCTCCCCTACTGAGCTCTCAATGCCAGTACAGTAAAAAAACAGCTTCTATTAGATAGAGGATGAGGAGGGAAGAGGGGCTGGGTATTAAAAAAAACTTTGTAAAAAGGAGATTCTTTGCCAGAGGCTTTGTTAACTGAGACATGCCTGTATCAGATATAGACTAGTTGCAGCTAAAATGACTAGTCTGGGGTCCTCCTTAACCATTTCAGCAACGTATGAATACTGGTAACATTGTTTGTGTTTTTACCATTCTCCTTCTTACTATAACATGTGGTAAGCCCAATATTTACAGTAGTACAGTATATGAGAATTCAGAATAGACATTGTTGAATTTAAACAGCTATTAAATAAGCCACTTTGTAAACTTGGGGAAGCAGTACTGAGTTTTTTAATTAGCTGTATAAAACATGTAAGTTCTTCATCATTACTGGGGGAGCAGAAGCTTACTCTCCCAAGCTTGGCTAAAATAGTGGATTAAAAACATTATTTACCTGCAACTGATAGTCTATGCCACACTTGCCTTCAAGTGCATCCCTCTACAGTTACAGATTGTTATAGGATTGTTATGCTCAGGAGATACTGTTTAAAATTTCAGTTAATACATGTAGCAGAGGAATGCAGTGGGCCCATCATGTCTGTAGGCTGCAGATCTGTGGATTTAACCAACTGTGGATTCAAAAAAAAAAAAAAAAAACCACAGGGGCATAGTGATTGGCAGTGGTGACACTTCTGCTTGTTTGTTCATGGGTGGGGGTGCTGTTGCCAGTCGCCATGTCCTGCGGAGGCTGCTCACTGCACTGGAATTGGCAGCAGTGGTGCTCCTGCTCATACATTTGTGGGCGGGAGCACTGCTGCCAATCACCATATCCCTGTGGAACTTGCTTGAAAGCAGAGGTGGGTGGCTGGCAGTCTCTTCAGAGGTGGGGGAGACCGATGAATGCATGCCTCACAGTGCGCCTGGTGGTCAGGACTTGCTGCTGTCTCTCTGCTGCCCTATACCATTTTTAATAGGGACTTGAACATTCACAATTTTTGGTATCCATGGGTGGGGCCTGGAACCAATCCTTAGCAGATTTCAAGGGCTCACTGTACACCAGTGGGTCAAGAACTCCAGGGGAGTTTATTTTATTGCACAGGTGTTAATAGAATTTTTGGTGAGCGAAAGTTATAGGTAAGTCATTTTCCTTAAAGATTGCAACGGATCTTAGAAGATGTCTGACATGGCATGAGTAAAATTCCTCTTCCTCATCCCACCTGCCCAAATCGACTCTGGATGGACCCCAACAATCATGGAAAATGCTGGGAGAATGAGGAATTGGTATTGCCAATACTGGCCATTTTCTTGCCAGGCAAGCACAATTGGACACATCCCAGCCACCTTCTTAAAATGCACACTGGGTATCTTCATATCTTCACCAGTGTACCTCAGTTTAAGGGGCTTTGCCAAAGGGAATATGATGTGCTCTGCCAAGTATTTCAGACTTTGCAAACAGCTAAATTATGTACCACTGTGTATATTGTATTTTGCCTAACTCAGCATCCTTTTTTATTACTGCTACAAATATTGGTCATTTCACTAGAATACATGTATAAAAATAGGTGACAATATGTATCTAAAGTCATAAAGACTAAACGACTTGAGTTTTCAAATTTGCAGATATACCTTTGACAAGTTGTAAAAATAGCACCCTCTCATTTTATGGAATGTCTTGCAACACTACATAGTATTGAAGCATGACCTTTTCCATCAGGTTGAAAGGCTGAATTTGCAAGAAGCAGCAGAACCTGTTTTCCATTTGATGCATCATTTACCAGTTAGATGCTTCTTACCGAAACATAGATGAATATGGCTGGTCCCACATGTTAAAGTAACCATCATATTGTATTAGTATTAAAAATGGATAGTCCCAGCCTTTCTGTGAAGGCATAAGTAAATTTCCATGCTGTTTCCCTTCAAATTTATTGTAATGTTGATAGAAGTTAAAGGTATTTATTGAAAACAAGTTGAATGTGTAATCTTATTAATCTTAAATTACAAGAAGAGCGGGAAGCAGTTCAATTGAGGTTAGACTGTGACTCTTAATCAAACAGGCTAGTTAGTGCATTTCAGAGCCCCCTCTCAGAAGAGGGTAAGGGACCATTTATCCCTCTCAGAAACAATACCCTAACTAGACCAGGCTTTCTTCAGAACCAGTTGCATACCTTTAAATCATTTGGTGCAATTTAAAGGCTCCTTTGTAATTCTGGGTATTACAATTATTGCAGATTAGAATTACAGTGGTTTTTTTGGGCTGTGGCATCACTCATTTAGCTTGTGGTCAACTGAGACCCCTGCATCCTTTTCACATTTACTGGTGTCAAGCCAGGTGTTACCCATCTTATCTTTGTGCATTTCATATTTTTAATGCCTTACATTTATCCCTATTGAAATACATTTGTTAGTTTTGGCAATCTTGAATTCTGTTCCTGTCTGCTGGGGTATTAGGTACCCCTTCTAATTTGGTGTCATTTGCAAATTAGATAAGCATGACATCTGTTCCATCATCCAAGTCATTTATAATGTTGAACAATACTAGGCCCAGCACAGAACCCTGTGACACTCCAGTAGTCACTTCTTTCCAGGATGAAGAGGAATAATTGGTGAACGTTGTTTGAGTTCAGTTCATCAGCGAGTTATGAATCTACCTAACAGTAGTACTGTCTAGCCCCCAGTTCATTAGCTCACCTGCAAGAATATCCTGGGGGACCTTGCCAGATGCCTTACTGTAATTAAGGTATCTAACATCCACAGTGCTCACTTGATCTGCCAAGCTTGTAATCACGAATTCCCATCCCTTTTTAGCATTTCTGACCATGGGATCTTATCCAGTATTTCCTAAGCTTATTGAAATCAATTTTCTTAAAGTACTGAATGTGTGTGTGACTATATTTCACTCCCCCTTCCCTTTGTATAATTTTTTTTGAAAACTTGCTCACTCCCACCCATGATCCCACTGCTTCCACCCCATTGACAAGTTCATCTCTGTTGGTTAGGATCAGATCTGAAATAGTTGATCCTCTTGTTGCCTTCTCCAGCTTCTGGTCAATGAAATGATTTACAAGGCAAGTGAGTAGTTTGCTGAACCTTCCATTCTTAGCAGAGTTTTGACTTCCAACAAATGTCAGGGTGGTTGAAGTCTCCCATCACTATTGTATCTCTCTCTTTTGAATGTTTGGTCATCGTTCTATGAAGGCATCATTCAACTCTTCAGTCTTGGTGGGGGGGGTGTCTATGGTAGACTCCCACAATGATATCACTGTTGTTTCCCTCCTCTTTAAGTTTTTATTCAAATACTCTTAACCTGGGTTTTTTTAAATGCTTTTAGAAAGTGCATTTAATATTTTTGGTATTTAAATTTTGCTTCAAAGTCAGTGCCCAAGGAGAGTCTTGCTTTTCATTGTTCCTGCCCCACATTTTCCAGTTTTTTTGGGGGGGGTGTTGTTTGTTTTTTGTAAAAAAAAATACATCTCTGAGACTACGGCTGTAATGTGATGACAATATAAGAATTCTTTGCATGTCCTATTTTATCTTATTTCTTTACCTTTAGCTACAACAATTCTAAAGTAGAAAGCATTCTGAGGAGAAAGGAATTTCTTCTCATTAGGGATTATCAGGAATACAAAACAGTTGAATATTCTGTCGATAAAATAAGATTTGAGAAACAAAAGTGGTATATTTCAATATTATTCTGGAGCTGACTGGACTTGTGTGATTTGCATTACAAGTACAAAAACTTGGCTCAATAATATTGAACATCAGTGTTATTTATAGTTAACAGCTGTAGCCACTTGTTCTCCCTCTGTTTATTGTGAAACCAAGCCATATACTAGAAAGGCCAGTGGGAAGGTCTTATGAAAAGTCTGAAGCTTTATTTTCCTCTGAACAAAGAGGGCAGAGATAGCTTGTAGAAGAATGACTGCTGTTGTGGTGGTTGTACTTAAAATGTCAACAGCACAAGTGTTAGGAGATGGTTAAGGTTTAAACAGCTGTGATGCATCTTCCTCCCCACCACCCACAAATTCTTTTTTTATATGGAAATCTTCATGGGTTAATACATTTTAAAATTATGGTACATTTACTGTTGCTATGGGAACCAGAACTTTGATTACCTGAATTTAGGATAGATTCCCTAGTGTATTGTTGTAATAGTGCTCCTGAATTTACTTCCATAAGAAGAGAAGAATGAAGTAAGCAGAACTATGAACAAATACCCCAGTGACTTTTGGAATATGCTGTTCATATGCCACCGAAGGACTTATTATTCACAGAGAAAGCATCTCATTATTATTTTTTCTGTACATGATAAAATGATTCAGGGAAAGAGCAATCATGTGTCAACTGTGCCCTGTAGTTACCTTTTTTCTGAACATCATGCTCTGTACATGCTCTGTAACTGTGTATTTGAAAGGGGGGGATGGCTAAATCTTTTTATTCCTATATGAGGAGTTCAGAATCAACTGTGTTCAAATCAGATGTCAGCATTCCAAAAACTTATGCCACACTAATCTTGTCTTGCAAATTCTTTGAAGCTACAAATTCAAAAATGCAGATTTGAAGAGATTTGAAGGCACACCAGTTTCTAAACTGGAACGTTAGCCTTATTTTATCTGCTCTGTTTAATGCTCTAACATTATCAGGGCACTTTTGGGATAGAGTCAAATTTAGAATCAGTGATTCAATATTTGTGATGCTTTGTCAACTTTGTTGTTTTGTCTGTATTGTTATTTTTGTCTTTCCTGCTGTCCTCCCTGGTTATATTGATTTTCTGTTACTGTGTAATGTCATAAATAAATTTTAAAAATAAAGAAAACCAGATCATTACCAGGGCACATTCTTTGATGAAGTACAGGAGCCCTCAGTATGGAGTTTGGTTCCAGGACCCCCGCCCCCCCCCCAAGGATACCAAAATTCTTGGATGCTCAAGTTCCATTATATACAATGGCGTAGTAAAATGGTGTCCCACATGTAAAATGGCACATTAAAGGTTTGCTTTGGGGGAAAATAAAAATTTGGAATATTTTCAAGCTGTTGATGGTTGAATCCGAGGCTGCAGAATCCATGGGTAAGAAAGGCTGGCTGATCTAAATATATTTCTATCTAACTTTACACTAGGCTTTGTGACAGCCAAGAAGTGACCGCGCTATGGGAACTAGATGTGGGGAACATGTCCTATATGTTTTGTTTCAACTATCTGCTTCTGCTACCATCAGCCAAGGTTATTATTCTGGATCACTTGGCTGGGATGGTCTTTGAGGGCACTGTTTCATAATGGCTCTGGTCCTTTCTGTAGATTAGGAGGTGGGAATCATATGGCTCTCTGTAGGTTGCTGGACTACAACTACCAGCAGCCCTATCTAACATAGCCAGTGGTAAAGAATGCTGGGAATTTCAGTCTAGCAATGTCTGGATGGCCACATGAATCCTATCCCTGCTGTAAATGGTCTTCAAAGGTAATGTTGTTAAATATTCTGTTAAATATTTTGGACTGGGTTCCCTTTAACAGTTACATGAGGCAGCTGAGGAAGAAGCTCTCTTCAGGTGTTATGATTAAAATTAGCAGAAGGAGAGGGACTGTCCTAGCTCTGCCCCCTCCCCATCTGTTTCTCTCCTCATATCTTTAGGTAGTTGTACACATCCTCAGGCACAGGGATTTTTGAGACTGAGAGAAAGAAGTTGGAGCATACGCTTTGGTAGACTTAGGAGATTTTCAGACGTTCTTAAAAAAACCTGCAGAGGTCAGGAGGAGGACGGCGCTGTCCCGCTTCCGGCGATCAATTTCGCATGCCCTGTCCTCCTCCTGTTCTTCCTCCATGCTGGAGGGACGACAAAGGCGCTGCTTTTCATTGACGGACGTTTCTGTCAATGAAAAGTTATGCCTTTCTCATCCCTCCAGCACAGAGGAAGCATGACTGAAAGATGGGAGGGGGATGGTGTCATGTGAAATCGATCTCCGGAAGCGGGACAGTGCCGTCCTCCTCCCGACCTCCACGGGTTTTTTTTATAGCATCTGAAAAAGTCCCTAGTCTACTTCCTCAGAATGTTCTTCTGGCGTTCTTTTATTCCATTCCTTTCAGCAACTGAGATAAAACTGTGTCTTTTTGCAAACTGATTTTTCTGGTTAGCAAAGAGATGCGATTTTACCTCAGTCCCCCAGAACAAAAGAACACCAATGTCATGTGATAAGGCAACAGGAAAGGCGAAATGTTCCTGCTGCTTTGCTGCTTTTCTTCAGAGTGCACGAGGACTTTAAGGCTGCTAATACACTACAGAAATAATGCAGCTTGACATTGCTTTAACTGCTGTGGTGCAATACTATAAAATTCTGTGATTTGTAGTTTTGTGAGATGTTTAGCCTTCTGTCAGAGCTCTGGTGCCACAGAAAACTATAAATCCCAGGATTCCATAGGCTAGAGCCATGATAGTTAAAGTGGTGTCAAACTGCATTATTTCTGCAGTGTGTCAGCAGCCAAAGTCTGTGAAAGCTTATGCTCCAACTTCTTTCTCTCAGTCTCAAAGGTGCTACAAGGGCCATTTGCATACTGATATTTCAGACTAATATGGCTATGTTTTTGACATCTTCCAGAAGTTGTAGCCAATGACACAAATACATGTACCAGTCCTGACACATTGGGAAAAAGAATTATTGACCCCAAACATCAAGTTGCCTGACATGTACATCCTGATCACCATTAGTTAACACCTCAAGGGCTGGAAGGCAGAAGTTTCTTGTTGGCTTATATTCTAGTGGGGGGAAGGCTAAGGGCATTTAGTTTTCGTTTCTTTTGCTCTTCTAGTCTAGTCCAGTGATTTCTCCCTCCAGAATATAGATGCTGTCTACTCACTCCAGGCAAAAGTACTGTCCTGAGGCAAATAATGCCCTCCCAAAAGATTGAGTGAACAGAAATTCATGGTTCAACATTATAATTTTCTTTGACTGTGCACCTGCTTGGCAATTCTCTTTTAATGGGGAAGGCAAATTATCATAATAAATAGTTAAACAACAAACTTTTATCCCTTTGACTATAAAAAATTCATTATAACTTCAGAAATTTAACATTTAGGTGGGCACACCATGAACAATAATTCACTGTAGTTTTCAGTTCAGATGTGGGGAGGGCATGATAATGATAGCTCATAAATCAAAAAAAGTAGTTCTGAGATCTGTTGGAATTGTGAGATTGGTAGCATGATGTTTGGAAGAAGAGAACAAGAGATTGAACCTTTATAGTTTAGTTTTATAGAACCACCCCTTCCACACATGCAGACACACTTTTAAATAAATGTAAAGTTTCTGTTGAAGTTGATGGGATGAATGTTGCAAGGAAAAAGGTTGTTTGACGTGGTCTCGAATAAGAAGAGCCACAAAATTTTGTCTTGTTTTGCTGAAAGAATAAATAGCTGAGGGGGCTACAGAGCCCTTTCTCTGTTACAGCTTAACAACAGATTTATTAGAATGGCTTACAAGCAATGAATGCTTTACAAGCTTGACTAGAGCACATTCTCAAGAGTTTTTCCCCAGAGGAACCATGGAAGGGTTGCAGAATGGTTGAAGGTATCTGTATCTGCAGGATGAATGCTGAACCTAATCTGAGGCTAAAACTGATAAAACATACCCCCAAATTTATATAGCTGTTTCCTTGAAAAAGCGGGAGACATCCATCATATTGGAAAGGCAAAATTGTTTAATAAAATGAGGAGTTTGCATTCTGCTTCTTTAGGCAACATAATATGTACCTAGTAGTTATTCTTCCAACCTCAAATTATTACAAATACTGTAGAAAGCTTTCTTTAAAAAAAAAAAAGGCTTTGGCTACCTGTGGAGAGAATTTCTGTTGTAAAAGCTGTAATCCTGATAACTGTTTGACAAGGCAGTTGAAGTCCTGTAGAAATGTATAATTCTGTTAAAACAGCTTAGATGCTATTAGGCTGGCCTTAGGCTATATTTTAATGTGTTGAAATCTTTCTAATTTATTGGCATTTTGTAGCTTACTAAATTACAGGGAACTGGCAGAATACAAGGAACCTAGATGCAGTCTTTTGAATATTGGGAGGCTTGTGTCAAATGTAGATTGCTTTTAAACGGTGATAGATTAATTGGCTTACTATGTACATACATTGCAGTTCTCAAAATCTGGTTTAATGCTTTTCATTTTAACACACTGTAACTGAAGACGGTCCTGCTGATTCCTCTATAACAAATGGAAGCACTGTCACTCCTGCTGCAGTACTGAATGATGACCTGGATATATTTGGCCCAATGATTTCTAATCCTTTGCCGGCCACTTCTGTACCTCCTTCCCAGGTAAGCATGAAATACGAATTGAGCATGCTAGCACATTTTGCAAAAGTTAAAACGTTTACATTAAAAGTGAAAAAGCGTGCCCAATGTTATGTGGAAAAGATACCTCAGTGTCATGTAATCGTTTTGCCAGCGGGCTTGGCAGATAATCAGTGTTGCAGTGGTTAATAGATATAGAACATGTAATTGTGCCGAACTAGACCAGAAGGCAGCTGACCAATCCGAAGACAGCTGGAGCTAGCCAATGAGAGAGCAGCTGGGAGCAGATAAATAGCCCAGGCTATGAGGGAGAGTGAGAGTGAGGGACCGTTTGTAGAGAGGATAGAGGTGGTTCTTAGAAGAGATAGGAACCGAGAGAGTTCAGTGACGAATCAATTGGTCAGAGTTCCTGAGGGAACTAAGTTTTAAAAGGATAAGAGTGGAAGAAAGGATAACTCTTACTATTTACAGAACTCTAGTAGAGAGAGGGTCTGTGTTGTTCATTTGCAACAGTCAGAAGAGATGAAGTATTGTATATGAAATAGCTACATTGGATACGAACCTGTAACTCAGAACTGTTATTACCAAGTTTTAAGAACAAGAAGACGTGCCTGCATGTTTTTTAAAAATATACCATTCTACTGTTTCATTAAAACTTATATTGGCCTCTGAGTTAGTATTTGAAAACTGCTACTATTGTGTTATCAGTAGATTATTGATGGGGAGGTGATGAGTGACAAGAAGAAGCCGGTCACTTAATATTTTAAAGCGAAATAGTCAGGAAGACAGTGGTAGTTTACAACAGTAATAACTCTAAATAGTTTCAGCATAATTAAGAGACAAACATAGTAGATATAACCAACTTAACATACTTAGGATCTGTCCTGAAGGGGGTCTAGTTAACCAGTGGCTTGAAGAATATATGTAATGGCATACATAATACAGTGCCTTGAAAACATCTTTGCTCCCCTTGACTTTTCCATATGTCATCATGTTATAACTTGAAATTAAAAGGATTGAATTGGCATTGTTACCACTTGATGTAGACAAGATACTCAGCACTGTGGAGGTGCAAAAATACTTTTATTATGGCAGAAAAGTGAAGTAAACACAAACAAGCTAGCAGCTGCTGGTCAAATAAGTCTTCACTTCCTTTGGTATGACACCTCTAAATAAGTTGTGTTACAACCTACTGTCTGTAGAAGCTACATAAGGAGTTGAATGGCATCCATCTTTGTGTAATTTCAGTGCCACGTGGTTTTATATGAAAGATACCTGTATCTAAATGGGCCAAGGGTTTCTTGGACAGCATATCTAAACAAACAGCATCATGAAGAACAGCATCATGGAGACCAAGAAGCTTCAAGTCCATGGAGAATTTGTGCAGAACCATCCATCAGAGTAGATTATCAAAAATATCTCCCAACTATAATCATCCCCTGGAGCACTGCTAAATCCATTCTTACAAAGTGGAAGGAAAATGATTCAACCGTGACTCTGCCCAGAGAAGGTTGTCCACCAAAACTCAATGACTGGGGAGGAGAGCATCAAATCAGAGAAGCAACCAAGAGTCCACTGGTAGCTCTGGAGAAGTGGTCACTGGGACAACTATCATCCAGATAGGTGGGCTTTATGGAAGAGTAAGAAGAAGAATGCCATTGTCGAAACAAACCCATATCACAGTCTTTCGAGAGTTTGCCAAAAGGCATGTGGGTGACAGCAAACACAGAATCATATAATTGGAAGAGACCACAAGGGCCATCTGGTCCAACCCCTGCCATGCCAGAATATACAATCAAAGCATTCCTGACAGATGGCCACCCAGCCTCTGTTTAAAAACCTTCAAAGAAGGAGACTCCACCATACTACGAGGCAGTGCGTTCCACTGTTGAACAGTTCTTACCATCAGGAAGTTCTTTCTGATATTTAGGTGGACTCTTTTCCTGTAGTATTGGGAAAGATTCTCAGATCTGATGAGACCAAAATTGATTTATTTTTTTGCCTTGCCACAAAACAAAGCAGTACTGGCAGTATTGTGGGGATGCATTTCCTTGTCAGGCACTGAGGAAATTGATCAGAATTGAGAGCAAGGGAGATGGAACAAAATGCAGGGCAAATCTAGAGGAAAGCCAGTTTCAGGCTGCAAGGAACCTGGGGCTGGAGTGGAAGTTCATCCTCCAGCTGGTCAGTGACCCTAAACCCACACCAAAATTACTATTGGAGTGATTTTAAAAAAGAATCTAAACATCTTAGCATAGCCCAGTCAAAGGCCAGAACTCAAACTGATTGAAATTATGTAGCAAGACTTGCCGTTCGCCAACGGTCTGCATCCAGCTTGACAGAATGGGAGCAATTTTGCCAGGAAGAATTGGCAAAAAATGCAAGATCCAAATGCACAAAGCTGATAGAAACTTAGCCAAGAAGACTTGCAGCTTTAATTGCTGCCAGAGGTACTTCTACAAACTATTGATTCAGTGTGGGGTGTGAATACTTTGCATCCAACAAGTGCCAGTTTGCTTTGGTTTGTTTAACTTTTGTGCCACAGTAAAAATTAAAAATACTTTGTACCTTCACAAGGTGCACCTCTACACCTTCTTGCATATATCAACTGGTAACAATGCCATTTAGATACATTTTAATTCCAGGTTGTAACACAACAAAATGTGGAAAAGCCAAAAGGAGTGAATACTTCTGGATGGCATTGCACATCATCTAGTCATTGCTTATGTGGAGGGCTACATGGTTAATGGGGACACTGGTGTGCATGAACCCAATCCATGAAGATCCCTGCATACCTAACAGCTTCCCATACCTTTAGACATTGATGCACTAAGTTGGCTGTTCAACTAAACATGGTAACAGAGTCCTATACAGACCTTTATGCTCAACACATTAAGGTCTGGAAAACTATTGGGTGTCTGGCAATGACTGGGGACAGGGTTCACATATGTACCCATGTCCTTGCCTCTAGTTTAGCCCTACATATGAGCAAGGCTGTTACCTTTTAGTTGTTTCAAATCTACTAGTAGCCAAAGCACTTGATACCGAGGCTCATTTATAATGATTAGTAGAATGATCCAGTAATGATTAGTGGAATGACCCATTGTGACAAAATAAATGGTGGAGAGCATCTGGATAAAAATTAAAGGGGAGGGAAACAACAGGGATGTTATTGTGGGACTCTACTACAGACCCCCAAATCAGACGGAGGAATTGGATGTTGCCTTTCTAGAACAGATGCAGAAAGGAGAGATGTAGTAGTGATGGGTGACTTCAACTATCCTGATATTTGCTGGCAATCTAACTCAGCCAAAACTACAAGGTCTAGCAAATTCCTTACATGCCTGGAAGACAATTTCATGGTCCAAAAGGTGGAAGAGGCAACAAGGGGGTCAGCTATTTTAGATCTGATCCTAACCAACAGAGACGACCTGGTTAATGGGGTGCAAGTGGTGGGATCCTTAGGTGAGAGTGATCATGTTCTCCTGGAGTTTGTTATACAATGGAAAGGAGAAGCCAGGCATAGTCAGACACGCGTTCTTGACTTTAGGAGAGCTGATTTCAATAAACTCAGGGAAATACTGGGGATGATCCCATGGTCAAGAATACTAAAAGAGAAGGGACCTCAAGACGGATGGGACTTTCTCAAAAGGGAGATACTGAAGGCACAATTTCAAACAGTACCATTGAGGAAGAAAAATGGGAGGTGTCTCAAGAAACCAGGATGGATGACTAAAGAACTTTCAATGGAGCTAAGTTTTAAACGGAACATGTATAGGAAATGGAAAAGGGGGGAAATCACCAAAGAAGAATTCAAACAGATAGCGAACACGTGTAGGAGTAAAGTCAGAAAAGCTAAAGCGCAGAATGAACTCAGGCTTGCTAGGGAGGTTAAGAACAATAAAAAGGGTTTTTTTGGGTATGTCCGCAGCAAAAGGAGGAAGAAGGAAATGATAGGGCCGCTACGTGGAGAAGATGGCAAAATGCTAACAGGGAACAGAGAAAAGGCAGAATTACTCAACACCTTCTTTGCCTCAGTGTTTTCAGAAAAGGAAAAGGAGGACCAACCTGAGGAGAATGGAACAGAGGACATAATAGGGGAAATCCAGCTCAAAATAAGTAAAGAGGTAGTACAGGAATACCTTCTTAATGTAAATGAATTTAAATCTCCAGGACCAGATGAACTACATCCAAGAGTATTAAAAGAGCTGGCAAATATAATCTCAGAGCCATTGGCAATAATATTTGAGAACTCCTGGAGAACAGGAGAAGTCCCAGCAGACTGGAGGAGGGCAAACGTTGTTCCCATCTTCAAAAAGGGGAAAAAAGAGGATCCCAGCAACTATCGTCCAGTTAGTCTGACATCAATACCAGGGAAGATTCTAGAACAGATCATTAAACAGAGAGTCTGTGAACATTTAGAAGGCAATGCCATAATCACAAAAAGTCAGCATGGGTTTCAGAGAAACAAGTCATGCCAGACTAATCTGATCTCTTTTTTTTGATAAAGTTACTAGCTTGGTAGATGAAGGGAATGCTGTGGACATTGCATACCTTGATTTCAGTAAGGCCTTTGACAAGGTTCCCCATGACATTCTTGCAAACAAGCTTGTAGAATGTGGGCTAGACAAGTTAACTGTTCAATGGATTTGTAGTTGGTTGACCGGCCGAACCCAAAGGGTGCTCAGCAGTGACTCCTCTTCGTCTTGGAAAGATGTGACCAGTGGGGTGCCACAGGGTTCTGTCCTGGGCCCAGTGCTATTCAACATCTTTATCAATGACTTAGATGAGGGAATTAGGGGCATACTTATCAAATTTGCAGATGACACCAAATTAGGAGGAGTAGCTAATACTCTAGAGGACAGGATCAAAATTCAGAATGACCTGGATAGACTGGAGAGCTGGGCCAAAGCGAACAAAATGAAATTCAATACGGAGAAATGTAAAGTACTGCATTTAGGGCGGAAAAATGAAATGCATAAATATAGGATGGGAGAGACCTGGCTGAATGAGACTACGTGCGAAAGGGATCTAGGAGTCCTAGTAGACCACAAGTTGAACATGAGCCAACAGTGTGATGCAGCAGCTAAAAAGGCCAATGCAATTTTGGGCTGTATCAATAGAAGTATAGTGTCTAGATCAAGGGAAGTAACAGTGCCACTCTATTCTGCCTTGGTCAGACCTCACTTAGAATACTGTGTCCAGTTCTGGGCACCACAATTCAGAAAGGATATTGACAAATTGGAGCGTGTCCAGAGAAGGGCAACTAAAATGGTGAAAGGTCTGGAAACAATGCCTTATGAGGAGAGACTTAGGGAGCTGGGTATGTTTAGCCTGGAAAAAAGACGGTTTAGAGGCGATATGATAGCCCTGTTTAAGTATTTGAAGGGATGTCACGCTGAGGATGGAGCAGGCTTGTTTTCTGCTGCTCCAGAGACTGGAACACGGAGCAATGGGTGCAAGCTCCAGGAACAGAGATTCCACCTCAACATGAGGAGGAACTTTTTGACAGTAAGAGCTGTTCGGCAGTGGAACACACTCCCTCGGAGCGTGGTGGGGTCTCCTTCCTTGGAGGTCTTTAAACAGAGGCTGGATGGCCATCTGTCGGGGATGCTTTGATTGTGATTTCCTGCGTGGCAGGGGGGTTGGACTGGATGGCCCTCGTGGTCTCTTCCAACTCTGCAATTCTATGATTCTATGAAATGCATTAGGTTCAAGCATGCAGAGACCAAGTTTGTCCAGCTGATTCTTATTTAGTTTTGTTCCTAAAATTTTTAGAGGTTCCACCAGTATCCAGGACCTAGAAAATTGTCTTGTGTAACTTGATCTGAAAGTGAGGAATGGTCTTGGGTGGAGGGATTCCCTCAGCCTTTTTGTTATTTAATTTACTTCTGGGATTTCGTTATCCTGGCCAGAATCCTGTTGGAGTTATGAATGCATAACCTAGTGTTATGTATTCACAACTGTTTGGCATTCACGACCCCTGGTTATGAGACACATAGGGACTGTAAAAGTTCCCTAACCCCCACTTACCAGGAAGCAGCTTGTGCAATGATGGAGGTCTGTTCTTGTCAGTCAGGAAGCAACTGATTGATGTTACCACTCCCTCTGTATGAGCAATCTCTGGTGCAAGAAGGAATTGTGACAGGGATCCCACTTCTGCCTGTTGCAATGTAGATTGCTCACAAAGAGGAGGTGGAAATGTCAGTCAGCTGCTTCCTGAGCAGTGGAAACAGACCCCTGGTGGTTGCAATAGCTGCTTCCCAGTAAGTGGGGACAGTGGGGAGCGTGCTGGGATTCACTGTATAGCTGTGTAGCTACAGTGGTTACACATTCATAACTCCCCAACAGGATTCCAGCCCCTTTTATTTAATGGTTAGATTACATTGTTGTAGTTACTATTGTGTGAAGATGTTTCACAAATACATAAACTTTTTGGTGTAAAGTTCCTTTTTCATGATATTTACTTGCTGTCCTCCTGTTCTTTGATCACTTTGCTTTTGCTTGTTCTTGTTGCATGTTTGCATGTGCGTGAGAGATGCTTTCTGCTGCTGCAGTTCTCCCTTTAAAGCATTTTCCTCAAATATTTTTTGTTTTTTTACAAATCAGACTTGCTCTGAAATAATTAAAAAGGAAACTTCCACCAGTTGTTCTCTTTTTTTAGAAATGAGCAACACAGTACTAATGTGTGCTGTCGTTTCCTCTAGTATTCGTTCCTATCCTTGTCCTCTTGCTGATGCAAAGATGATAAAGCCAGCCACCTCACCTGGTACCTTACAGAAATGCTGAACTGTATTTTCCATGGCCCTCAGCCAGCATAATGCATTGGCTGTTGGAAGCCTTCCACCATTTTTTAATTACAGTTCTTTCTATTTGGGTGCAACAGCATTTTCATAGGGCACAAGTCATACATTTCTTTCTCTTTCACCCACTTCCTTGGCACATGTGCCAAAGTAGTGTTTGTTGACCCAAACAGATGGGAATATGGAGTGTAACACATGCCTCATTTCCAATGACTGCCTGATGTACTGAGTGCCTGACTATCAGGCTGGGGTGGAGGAAACCTGAGCCAAAATGAGTTTTTCTTCTGCAGTTACACCCAAGGCCCTTTGTAACTCAGCACAATGCCACAGAATGATACATGTGGAATTAATAGAGGACACAATCTTGTCTGACTATTGAGACTTAAAACTTAATTTGGGATATTCATGATTTATTAAATAGATTACCAGTGCATGCAACACCTGTATGTATTTGGTGACCTTGGCCCGCATATTGATATTATTAAAGTACACACAGAAGGAAACAGATCGTTATATGCGACCAGGATGGTGGGAGGTCTGGAAGCCATGCCCTATGAGGAGCGGCTTAGGGAGCTGGGTATGTTTAGTCTGGAGAAGAGAAGGTTGAGAAGTGACATACCAGTCATGTTTAAATATTTGAAGGGATGTTACACTAAGGATGGGACAAGCTTGTTTTCTGCTGCTCCTGAGACTAGGACATGGAGCAATGGGTTCAAATTGCAGGAAAAGAGATTCCACCTAAACATTAGGAAGAACTTCCTGACGGTAAGAGCTGTTCAGCAGTAGAATGCACTACCTTGGAATGTGGTGGAGTCTCATTTTTTGGAGGTTTTTAAGCAGAGGCTGGATGGCTGTCTGTCAGGAATGATTTGATTGTGTATTCCTGCATGGCAGGGGGTTGGACTGGATGGCCCTTGTGGTCTCTTCCAACTCTTAAGATTCTATGATTCTATGTATTCAAATTAATAGCACTTTATTCCTATCCTGCCCTTCCTCTGTGTGATATATGTGGTGGTGTATGTGCTTTCTCTTCCCCCTCCCATTGTTTTCATAGCAACCCTGTGAAGTGAGTTGGCTTTAAGTATAGTAAGTGTTTCAAAGACACCCAGTAAATGTCGCAGCTGAGTGGGGATTTGAACCTCATTCTCCTTTGATATGTTAACCAGTAAATCTCCTGAATCCATGTTTAGTTTCTTTTCTTTTCAAGGTTAGTATTCTTTTAAGTATTTCACAGTGTTTCCCTTCATGCTCTGATGGGTTTATTTAAAATTTACAGATTTCTAGCTTCTGAGGATACAGTTCTTCCTGAGACCACTGAACCATTTGACATATTGCCTTGTCCACAGGACAGTGCAGCTTTGTTCCTTGTAAGATGTTGTTTTCATTTAATGCTGCCATACATTAATTGGAAGCTGCCAATTTGTGAAAGTATTCTTTACAATATTTCTTATCCTAAGAGAGTCCTTCCAATTGTGTTTTCTTTACTAGAGATTGAAAAAACAAACTAGCCAAAGATTAATTTCAACCAATGGTGACCATTTTTGTCTTAGAAAAAGTTGCACTACAATACATATTTGAAAGAGAGCACTTGCAAATTTACAAGAGGACTATTACAGAATAAAAGTAAACCCATAAAGAATCAGAAGCTAAAATATAGAAGATGAACAGGTGCATAGTATGTATCATAGCATACAGATGACATTCTGCAAGAGGCTATCTTTTATGCACTTCTTTTTGTTTTGTTTTTAAATTTAAAAGAAGAACAGTTGAACAGATAATTAAATTTTGCAGTACTGGGTGTTCTGCATACAGTACACTTTATGTAGTGATGAGGGGAAAGATCATATTATTGAAGGTATCTTGTAACATTCTGAGCGATTATAGGTGTAGTTCCCCTCTTAAGGCCAGCTCCTCTTTACGCAACAAAAGTATTTGCCGCGTGTCCTTTAGTGGTCCTGAAACAAACATGTAATATATAAGATATAGTGTTTAAAATCATCTTTAAACATCTGTATGTATTTGGTGACCTTGGCCCAATCTTGAAAAAGACATGTGGAAGAGGTACTGTATATGTTGCACATTCATTGCAGCTACACTTGCCATGTAACTTTTGCAGTTGCTCTCATTACTAATTAGGTTAAAACTTCTGCATTATTTTTCTTATAGGATATATAAAATACCTATGCCAATTAGGAAAGGAAACATTTAATAAATAAAATTGTGTTCTAAATGTATGCAAACATTGAAATTATTGTTTTTGTTTTTCTACTAAATTTCTTTGTTTGGTTTGAAAACATACTGTTTTACCTAACCCATCAGTGTTCTTTGGTTTTTATTTTCTAGAGTGCTTCCACCAACCCAGTAGCTTCCACTTTATCTGCTGCATCAGGAGATCTTGATCTGTTCACTGAACAGACAAAATCAGAAGAATCAGCAAAGAAACTGCTCTCCAAGGACTCCATCTTGTCACTGTATGGCACCGGCACTATGCCATCACAAAATGCTCCAGGTAATTGCCTTGTAAATCTATTTCCAAAGCAACTTAATCGAGTTGTCTAAGAAGATATGATTGCTCCACACCCTACCGTGCGGATTCATGTAAAACTGGATTTATCTTTCCTTTTACTCTTGAATATCAGGCAGCAAGTCTAAAAGAAAAGCATTTAAGGCTGAGAATTGTTATTTAAAGATGGCAGAAGTTCACATAAGATGTTGAAATAATACCTTTAATTTTTCGTTCTGGGGGGCTGATTTGGAAGGAAGAATGTTTGGGATGAAATCCAGAACAAGCCAGTGAGAGGAACATTCTTACTCTCTTTGGTGTTATTTCCTTCTCCTCACCACTCCCTTTTTCAGATAGTATTTAATTGAAAGATGCCAGGAGTCAAACCTGGTAGAAATTACAGAGGCTACTGATTAGGATCACTCTAAGGTGTGGACAAAGAACAGTGCATATACTGACAACCATTTTATGTTGCTACATTATTAGTAGTACTGCTTTACAGTTAACATATCTTCCAGACATGAGGTCTGCTATCAAAAGAGGTTGCTGTGCTTCGAAGTGGGAAGGGAACAAAGACAAGTCAAAAGGAGCAGGAGATGACAGGGCAGAAATAAAACCTTTTTCCTATCTTCCTCAGCAACAGATGCAAGAGATGCCAGGACTGATGTTGAGGCACCAGTGGCTTTTGTCTGCATTCTCTTTACAATGACTCTAGCCATGTCTAATTTATAAGAGTTGTAGGATTGTCACTAATGAGTTTACTTGCCAACCTCACTTGAGACACATTTGGATTTTAGGATGGGCCTACCAGTTCTCTTTTACTTGGATAGCAGTTTTTGACAGATATAGCTGAAGTTTTGTGTACTGCACTTTGGAAAAGTAAAGTGGCTTTATATCGGTCTTTATTGGTATAATGAATTCTCTCCTTCTCCTGTCTCCTTTTTTTCCAATTCAGGTGTATTCATGGGACCACAGCCTTTGCCCTTTACTGCACAGCCAGCAGCACATTTTCAGGGGTTTCCAGCCATTGGAGTGCCTGTACCTGTATCTGTACCTGCAGCCCCTGCGATGATGGGAAACATGATGGGACAGTCAGTGCCTGTCATAGGACAGAATGCAGGCATGATGGTAGGCATGGGAATGCCTAATGGCTTTTCTGTCCCTACACAAACTGCTGCTCTGGGACTTCCTCAAAATGTTGGCGGACCCCAAGGAACGCTGGTGGGGCAGGTAACCCCGCCACAGAAATTTGGTATGCAGCAAAATCAACAAACTCAGTGGAATCTTTCTCAGGTGGGAATATACATTTTAAATTGGCAGGAGCTAGCACTGCTTTCATTGTCTCTAAAACTGGAAAATAAGAGTTGAAATGTTAAAAGATAATTTTATAATGTAGAGTTATACTCTAGGAGGCCAGTAAGCTGATGCATCCAGGTTTTGTTTTGTTTTGATAGCACAAAGGTGGCCTCAGAGTGTTTATTAGAAGGAGTACTAAAACGTTACAGAATTTATAAAGAACAATGGGCTAAATGCAGTATTATTCTCTACTAGAAATAGGAGGGACTTGCTAGTTGTCATCGAAGTTCCATCAACTTCAATGGTTCTATTCCAGTTGGAGATTTAGATCCAGCTCATTGTCTAAAGAATTGGGGATTATCTTTAAGATAAATCACAATTTATCTAAAGGTATTGGTACGTCAGTTCAGAATCTTCATGTTTGCTGGTGTCCTGTTAATGAATTATAACTGCATAAATCGGAGTTACTGCAACGCTTTTTCTTCTATCCTATGCTATTATTCTTTCTTTCTTTTTTGGTAGTTGCAGAGGTCAGAATTTTGTTTTGAGCACTCAAAGGCCAAAATCCGCCCAACCCACTTTGTAAGCAGCACAGCTCCCCCTAAGGCCATTTCCATGTTGGAGGGGGGAATTAAGTGGGGACATGTCTAGTTAGATGTGCTGCAAGGTCATCTGCAGAGACCTCCCAAGGACCCACCAAATGTCTTTACAGATGTCTGTTACAGTATGTCCAGCTAAAGGAAAATAGCTGGATCTCTTCTCATTTGCCCCTTCCCCAACTATCTAACAACACATAAATGGTCCTGTAGGAGAGGCTGTACTGCTTACAAGGTGATTTTTTGGGGACCAGCATCGAGAGTTGTAGCTTATAGAAATGGAGCTATGTGATATACAGTAGCACTCTTGTATCCACAGGGTATTGGTTCCAGGGGCCCCTGTGGATGGTGAATTCCATGGATAATAGTGAACACCATCCGGGGGAAAGCGGGGAGGCAAGATCACTCCTCCCCCTCCCTTCGCCCTGCCATGGCCCCACTATAGCAACAAAGGGGGAAGGTGAGATTACTCCTCCCCACTCCCTTACCCCTTCGCCCCTGCAATTGCCGCTGTGGCGACAGGAACCCTCCCAGGGGAAGGGACAGAGGAAGTGAGATCCCTCCTCTTCCCTCCTCTGCCATCGCCAACCGCAGATAATTGAATCTGCGGTTGGCGAATCAACGGATACAGGGGTGCTACTGTATTCCTGATGAAGGATCTTGGCTGCTATTTTTAATAATGATTTATTTATGTATCTGTCCTTGATTACAATTTAAAGATATCTATTTCTGTGGTGCTAGATCTTACAGTGAAATGTTATACTGAGAGAGAGGTGTGTTTTTTTAAAAAAAATTAACCTTGGATCTTATTTTTGAATACCTGTATACTAATTAAAATCATGTACGTTTCACAGATGAATCAGCAGATGGCTGGAATGAATCTGAGTAGTTCCAGCAATGTGATGGGCTTTGTCCAGCCCCCAAACACAGCGGCAGGATGGACTGGAGGTTCCTCAGGCCAGACTCTAAGCACACAACTCTGGAAATAAAAACTGCAGTAGAGGTTTCATCTAGATCAAGACCTGACATTCCATACTCAAATGCATTTAGTTTTCCTGGTCTGTCCATGCACATTTTCCCTTGTTCATATTAAGAAGTAATCTTAACTGACCGTGTTGTGGTCTGTATTGACTTTAAAATTTTGGTGTAGTGAAAAGCAGGTTGAGAATACCTATCATCGGCAGCTTTTTCATTCCACAGTACATTTGATTTCATTAAGCATATCTTACAAAAGAGCTGTTTGACCAACAACATATTCAAATTATTTTATCAGTTATAGTCCAATGTTTCCATATAAGGGAAATAGCTATCATGATAGTACTATCTCTAATATGTAAATGCCACCCTGCAAATTACCCAGTAATCCTGTAGAAGGTACTGTATGAACAAATGTTAATCATATAAATAAGAGTGTATACGTATCACTGAAGAATGTTTTTCCTTGTGTAACAATGATTTTGTTTCCCTATTTACTTCACTGTGATATTACAATGATGTGCTGAATAGGGAAAAATAAATGGTTAGTGAACACAAGATAAACCTGGATGTCACTGTGACTCCATCAGTTTCTTTTATCTTAATAGTTAATTATTTGGTTTCCTGTATCAAAATACACAATTTGGCTACAACAGTGTGTACAGCAGGCTCATCTAAAGTATGCTACAGAGCATGCATACAAGGGTAACTTGCTCAACTGAATATTTTAATTTTGTCTTTCCAGCTGTATCCAGGTTTATGCCAGTAATTGTGTTTACATTTTATGGTGCCTCGTATTGATGAACTGTTGCTTCCCTATATTAAAGAAATCCATAAACATTCTGTGATTATTTCATTCTATAAGATTTTTGACTACTGTTCTTAAAAACAAAACTCTTTAATTAAAGAACAAATGTCCATTATCTGAAAGCCACCATTCTAAGGGATAAATGAAGTTTTAAATTTTTTAAAAATCACATTTTTTCTGTGTTTAACTGCAATATGTTGAATGCCTTATATAAAAACAATCTAAACAGTTAAAAGTACTAAAACAGATTGGATGAACGCATGCAAAACAAGTGGAGCCAAAAGTACATACTACTTGAGCCATTTGACAAGTCTCATTTAGACCAGTGAAAGATGTTGCTGAATGGGAAACTGTACAGTCTGAATGTTTAACTGTCGAGGTGGTGTAACTGATTGCATCTGTTAGTTTTGGTATATCCCAATTTATGTTTATGCATCATACTTCAATTTTGACGTTGTCCATATGATACTTTGGCTCATTAGCTAGATTGACCTTTTCTGTTCTAGTGTGCCATACAAGAACCTGAAAAACAAAATGAAGAAAAAAACATTAATTCTACATTATCTTTAAAAGAGAGATTCCTGTAAATAATAGTGAAATTACTACCTTTGTGCAATTGTTGGCTTTTGGCTCTAGTTCTTCCATTGTGGTAATCTGTCTCAGAAAATCAGATTCCTGCATCCCAGGCTGTGATCCATGGCGTCTGAATACTGCTTTAGGATTGGACAAGATCACCTGAAGACTTACGGCAAATCCTTTATAAATAAAATGTTACACAATTAAAACCAAAATTTTATGCATTTCATACATCTTTCACTTAGCTTTGGAAGTTTTTCATTTCCCCCACACCCCTGCTATCAGCTTATATTCATTTTTTAAAAAAAGGTAAAGTTTACATTGTCATGAAGTCACATATAACTTCACTCAGGTGCTTGCCACACATATATTATGCAGTCTGTGTCATACTACAAGCCAATTATGTCTTATCCTAAATAGTTGCTAGCCATTGTTCATATCTGTTTAATTCATTCTACGTTTCATTAGAATGTAAACAGTGACATTTAAGTAAGTAGTTGGAATTTCTGTATGATGAACAGTCTGCTTGGTGGGAAAAGGTGAATGTTAAAAAAAAAAAAAAAAAGGAATAGACCACTTTTCCTTTCCCAGCCACCACTTCTGTAATTAATTGGAGATTCAAGTTTGAAGTGAATGTAATTGTTAACTAGGGGGAGAAATAAACCTGACTTAATGAATTCATATGCCAACTAGTTTTTCATTTATAGTATAAATGACCAGTAACACATCCACAAAACCCCAACCTTTTGTTTCTAAGAAAAGTGGTATAGGCACAAATTCTTATCAACCATACTAGTTCATGGACGTTGCTGGTCTGTGAGCCATCAACTGACAGTCTGGAGCGTGCACAAAAGAAACAGTTGTACCCATTGGGCACAGATATGGTGCTGGTCCCTAGCACATGAGGGGAAAATGTCAGTCCCCCACATCACTATCTGAAGAAACACTCCGCTAGTTATTGGTGGGTCTTTTAGATTAGTTGCTTCTCCCATTTGCTCTCATAGGCAGACACATGCATGTAAGATTTGAAGTGCATTCCATAATAGATGAGCAACCTACTTCTGCCTCTGCTCAGGACATGTTTTCCAGCAGCCTGGGGAGGGACTCCTTGAATGGGTATTGGCTCCACCTCCGACCAATTACAGGCAGGACAACCTAAAAATTCAAAGAAGAGACCATCCTTGTCAGGAGAAGGAGCCAACCCCATCCTCCCCAGTTCTGTTCTGCCTCGGCTGCAAGCAGATGGGATTTTTTAGCTGCCCCAGACTTTCACCTTTGAGAACAAAGGCAAGATGGCGGCGCCCATGCACAAACGTGTGCATGGAGTGAACCTCTCCTTAAAGGAGGAGGATGCCTCCTTGGGGTTGCAGGGAGACAATCACCAGTGCTGGGAGGTAAGGCCCTACCGTCAGAGCTGGCCATCTGGATCACCTTGGTGGCCCGGCAGGTTCTGGTGGCGGACATTGGCGCAGCGGGTGCCCCGAGGAGGCATCTCCGGGGGTGGGGAAGGGCACGGGTCCCAGTCCCCTTACCCATGCAGCCAACAAGGCTAGCGGCAAGCCAGATAAGAGGGGGATGGGGGCCATGGCGACAGGCCGGGATCCAGTGCAAGCAACTGCGTGGAGCCTCAGAAGCCTCGGGAGCAGAGGGCTCTCCCCACCCCTCAAGAGGCAGAGAAAGTTGAAACATATGGTGGTCCACGAGTGGGAATGGGACCCCGAAGAGGAGGTAGACACAGAGGCTAGGGAGGAGGGGGATGATCCGGACTCCCCCCGCCTCTTTGAGAACTCTTCTTTCTACTTTTAAAGAAAGTATTGAGAGCCCTGGAATTGGGGCCGGTGGATCCTAACGTGGGGGAACCTAGACAGGGGGTCCCCGAACTCAGGGCTTCCGGGAAGGGGGCGGGAAATGTTCTGCCCTTCCTAGATGTGCTGAAGGAGGCCATGGTGGGAGAATGGACCCAGCCAGGCGCCCCCAAACCACAACCATCTTTTGCCAAACAGTTGTATACTCTCCCAGGGGAAGTGATGGACTTGCTAAAGCTGCCCGCCATTGATGCCCCGGTGGTGGGGCTGGTTTCCGGTTCGCTCTATGCACGCGATGGAGACAAGCACCTTAAGACACCTGACGACAAACGCATTGAGTCTTGCTTGTACAGGTCACATGAGGCAATCAGGGCAGCGGCAGCTGCCTCCATTTTCTCAAGGGCTACCATCAGGTGGTCTAAGGACCTGGTCACAAATGTTCCAGAGGATGAAACAAGGTTTCTCCAGGGCATGAACAAGATTGCTCAGGCGTCTGCTTTCATGGCCGATGCTAGTCGGGACTCTCTCCATTTTGCGTCCAGGGCAGTGGCTGCTAATGTGGCAGCTAGGCGCCATCTGTGGTTAAGACATTGGAACGTGAACAATAAGGCCAAGTCCAATCTGGCTAGTTGTGCGTTCAAGGGGAAGAAGCTCTTTGGTGAAACGGAAGAGGTCCTGGTGGAAACCAAGGACAAAAAGAAGATGCTCCCGTCATTGCCAAAGAGAGGAGTGTAGTCCCTTTTGGTCCAACTTCCAGAATTTTCGAGGGTTCAGATTCAATAGGCAGAGGGATTTCAGACAGCAGAGGAGCAACTGGAACTCCGCCAAGCAGTTCCCGAGAGCCAGATCCAATCAGTTCTCCAAGGCAACCACCAGCCAGCCCTCTAAGCAAGGGGGCAAGGGTGGTCAAACCCTCTGACTATCAGGACATTCCAGTAGGGGGCAGACTGGCCGTCTTTGCATGGGCCTGGGAGACTACATCATCCGATGCATGGGTCATCAGGACGGTGAGTCAGGGTTACACAATAGATTTCTTAGCAAGACCACCCCCTATCTTCGTACAGTCTTGCACGACAGACTGCAGAGACAGATTCAGATGGAAACAGCCATCAATCATCTACTTCAGGTGCAGGCAATAGAAACAGTACCACAGGGAGAGAGGTTCAAGGGGACGTACTCTCTTCTGTTTCTAGTCCCCAAGAAGAACAAGGATTGGAGAGCCAATTTGAATCTACAGGGCATAAATCGCTGGGTGGCGAAGCACAAGCTTCTGGATGGAGACCCTGTGTTCGATCCTGGAGGGGATCCAGGAGGGGGATTATCTGGCATCTTTGGACTTCAGGATGCTTATCTTCACATTATGATCCCTCCGTCGCACGGGCGTTTTCTCAGATTCACCTTTGGGGAGAGTCATTTTCAATACAGGGCGCTTCCGTTTGGCCTGTCTTCCTCACCAAGGGTCTTCACCAAGGTCTTGGTGACGTTAGTCGCTCACCTGAGATTGCAGGGAGTTCATGTCTTTCCCTATTTGGACAACTTATTGATCAGGGCCCCTACTCAGGGCAGAGCGATTCAGGATGTGGCCAAGACCATGCAGTGTCTGGAGAGCCACGGCTTCTTGCTGAACAGGGAGAAGAGCCATGTGGATCCAGTTCAGAGGATTCAGCACCTAGGCAGTATTCTGGACACCAGGGTATACCCGGTCTTCCTGCCAGAGGAAAAGAGAGAGAAGATTCAAGATTTTTGGGGACAGTGTTGGATCAGAACAAGACTCCTCTGATGGCGCTGGCAAGGCTTTTAGGTCTGATGATCGCTTGCATAGACTCGGTGTCATGGGCCAGGTTTCATCTCAGGAAGTTGCAGTGGTTCCTTCTCCCATTCCAGGATCTGATTGCAAGGAAGGCGTGCAGGTTTTTGAAGGTGCCATCAGAAGTGAAGGACTCTGAGATGGTGGCTGTCCAAGCGTCTGACCTCTGGGGTCCCCATCGCGGAGCCCAGAAGACTCGTCGTGATGATGGATGCAGGGGGGAGCCCATTGTGGGAACCAGATGGCTCAGGGTCTTTGGTCACAGCAGGAACAGGAGTCCAGCATCAACTTGTTGGAATTGTGTGCGGTGAGATTGGCTCTGACAGAGTTCTCCCATCTGGTGGAGGGGAAGCATGGAGCCTGTGTCATTTAGAAGGATTATGTGTTTCTCCACAGATCCTAAGTCCATGAAGCACGCATGCACACACACACACACACACCAATAACACTGTCTACCTCATCACAAATTCCCAGGTGAGACACCCTAGCCTGGTGATGGCAAACCTATGACACACGTGTCAGCACTGACATGCGTAGCCATTTGGGCTGACATGCAGCCATAGGCCTCCTCTCCCCCCCCGCCCGCAACCTCACCACCCTCCCTAAAGTGGTGATTGGTTGCCACTTTAGGGAGGGTGGGAGGGTTGAGGAAAGTGGCGGGCAGAGCTATGAAGCCCTGGTTGCCACTTTAGGGAGGCAGGGGGAGCCTCCCCCCACCTGGCCACTCCCCTCCCCCGAGGCCTGCCGTGCTTCCCTGGAGCCACCTCAGACAGGCCAGGTAAGGCGGCGGGCACGCAGGAGTCTGCCCAGCCTCTCCCCAGCCTTCCTGAGGGGGCTCCAGGGCTTTGAAGCCCCGGAGCCGCCTCGGAAAGGCCAGGGAAGGCAGTGGGAGGGAAGGACTCTGCCCGGCCTCTCCCCAGCCTTCCTGAGGGGGCTCCGAGGCTTCAAAGCCCTGGAACCACCTCGGAAAGACCGGGGAAGGCGGCGGGAGGGAGGGAGTCTCCCCGGCCTTCCCAAGGGAGCTCTGAGGCTTTGAAGCCCTGGGACCGCCTTGGAAAGGCCAGGAAAGGCAGTGGGAGGGACTCTGCCCGGCCTCTCCCTGGCCTTCCCGAGGGTGCTCCGAGGCTTCAAAGCCCCGGAGCCGCCTCAGAAAGGCCGAGGAAGACAGCGGGAGGGAGGGAAGGACTCTGCCCAGCCTCTCCCCGGCCTTCCTGAAGGGGCTCTGAGGCTTCGAAGCCCCACAGCTGCCTCAAAAAGGCCAGAGAAGGTGGTGGGCAGGCGGGAGTCTCGCTGGCCTTCCTGAGGGGGCTCCCAGGCTTCGAAATCCCCTGAGCTGCCTCAGAAAGGCTGGGGAAGGCTGTGGGTGGGAGTCTCCCCGGCTTTTCCGAGGGGGTTCCAAGGCTTCAAAGCCCCAGAGCTGCCTTGGGGAAGCTAGGGAAGGCAGCGGGTGGGCGGGCAAGTGTCTGCCTGGCCTTTCCCCGACCTTCCCGAGGGGGCTCCGGGGCTTCAAAGCCCCGGAGCTGCCTCGGAAAGGCCAGAGAATGCGGCGGGAGGGAGGGAATCTGCCCGTCCCGTCCCTGGCCTTCCCAAGGTGGCTCCAAGGCTTCGAAGCCCCAGAGCTACCTTGGGAAGGCCAGAGAAGGTGACGGGAGGGAGTCTGGCCGGCCTCTCTCTGGGCTTCCCGAAGGAGCTCTTGGGATTGAGAGCCCCATATAGCCTCTTTGGGAAGGTTGGGAGGGGGAGGGAGCGCGGCGTAGAGGCTTTTCAGCCACCCCCACCCTCCCAAAGTCGCAACAAGGCTTAGAAATCTCAATAGCAGCTTTGGGAAGGGCAGGGGGTGCTAAAAAGTGCCTTTCCCGCCAACTCCCCACTCTCCCGGGGCTTGGCTCTCCCCCCCAAAAAAATAGAGCCAAGCCCCAGGAGAGCGGGGAGTTGAGCACCTGGCTTGTTCCGCAAGCACTCCATTTAAATCAGCTCCTCTCCCTTGAGTGGGAGGGAGAGAAGCTGATTTAAATGGGGTGCTTGCTGAGCAAACCATGAATAATCAAAACCACGAGAGTGAAAGCTACGAATGTGGAGGGGCAACTGTATACATTTATGTTATTTAAACAATAAATATTGCAAAATAATGTTTTTTCCTCAAAGTGACACACCACCCGAGTTATGCTCAGTTTTTTTTGGTGAAGTTTGACACACCAAGCTCAAAAGGTTGCCCATCACTGCCCTAGCCTGACACAATGAAGCCTGAGCAGGCAGTCATCGTGGATAAGTGCTGATCTATCCCATTCAATAGTAAAACCACCACAGCTGAGCTAGCAGAGATAAATGTGGAGATTTTGGTGGGATAGCAATAGCACTTGCATTTCTATACCACTTTATAGTGCTAAGCACTCCCTAAGCAGTTTACAATGTGCTAGCAAATTGCCTCCAACAAGCTGGGTGCTCATTTTACCAACCTAAGGAAGGATGGAAGGCTGAGTCAACCTGGAACTCTGCAGGATGGAATTCACAATAGTGTGGCTGCAGTACCAGCATTACCCACTGCACCAAGTGGGATGGGTTCCTTTACACCCTCCATTATCAATGGCAAAGAACATCATTTGGGCAACACTTACGACTCCTTGAACGCTTTCATCAGTGCTGTATATGCACAATCCTAAATATACACTGGTCTGACTATGTGACGAATGTTGCTGTCCGTGAGCAAGCAGGGATCACCAGCATTGAGGCCATGATATTGAGAACACAGCTGCGCTGGGCAGGGCACGTTTCTAGGATGAAGGACCATCGCCTCCCAAAAATAGTACTCTACAGTGAACTCGCCACGGGTCAGCGTAAGAGGGGCGCTCCAAAAAAGCGATACAAAGACTCCCTGAAACAACATCTCAGGCTCGGCCAAATTGATCACCAACAGTGGTCCGCCCTGGCCTCACATCGGGAGGCATGGAGACGCACTATCCACAATGCTGCAGCCTTATTTGAGAACTCACGCTGAACAAGTCTTGAAGAGAAACGACAAAGCAGAAAGAATCACAACCTGGAAACATCACCCAAGGAGACCTTCTGCTGTGCTTTCTGCAACCGGACTTATCTCAGATTGGCCTTTTTAGTCATCAGCGCGCTTGCAGAAAGCGCAGGATGAGTCCTTCCTGAATCTTCATTTGCGAAGAAAAGCCAGAAAGAGAGAGAGATTATTAGATATGTCAAATTATGAAAAAGGACTTGAATGGGCTGGCACAGGAGCTTAACCTCCCTGAAGTGCCATAAAACAGGTAGTACAGCTAGGTCCAGGAAAAATTGGACGCTGACACAATTTTCATAATTTTGGCTTTGTATGCCACCACAATGGATTTGAAATGAAACAACAGAGATGCAATTGAAGTGCAGACTTTCAGCTTCAATTCAAGGGGATGAACAAAAATATCGTATGTAACATTTAGGAATTGCAACCATTTCCATACACTGTGCCCTTATTTCAGGGGCTAATGTAATTGGACAAATTAACACAATCATAAATAAAATGTTCATTTTTAATACTTTGTTGAGAATCCTTTGCAGGCAATTACTGCTTGAAGTCTGGAATGCATGGATATCACCAAACGCTGGGTTTCCTCCTTTGTGGTGCTTTGCCAGGCCTTTACTGCAGCTCTCTTCTGCTGTTTGTTTGTGAGTCTTTCTGCCTTAAGTTTTGTCTTCAGCAAATGAAATGCATGCTCGATCGAGTTGAGATCAGGTGATTGACTCGCCACTGCAGAATATTCCACTTCTTTGCCTTAAAAAAACTTCCGAGTTTCTTTCACAGTATGCTTGGGTCGTTGTTCCAAAGTGTAAAGTGAAGTGCTATCCAATCAACTTTGCTGAATTTGGCTGAGTCTGAGCAGATAGTACGTCCCTATACACTTCAGAATTCATCCAGCTGCTTCTGTCTTCTGTCACATCATCGGTAAATGCTATTGGAAGCCATGCATACCCATGCCATCACACTGCCTCCACGTGATGTGGTATGCTTCGGACCACGAGCCATTCCAAGTCTTCTCCATCCTTTTTTCTTCCCATCATTCTGGTACAGGTTTATCTTAGTTTCATCTGTCCAAAGAATGCTGTTCTAGAACTGGGCTGGTTTATTAAGATATGTTTTGGCAAAGTCTAATCTGACCTTTCTATTTTTAAAGCTTATGAATGCTTTGCACCTTTGGGTGAACCCTCGGTATTTGCTCTCATGAAGTCTTCTCTTTATGGTAGGCTTGGATAATGATATGCTTACCTCCTGAAGAGTGTTCTTCACTTGGCTTGATGATGTGAAGGAGTTTTTCTTTACCATGAAAAGGATCCTACAATTCACCACTCAGATAGTTCTGGAGTGGCAGGTTCTTCCAAATCGTCTTCAATACTAATCAAGGAGGTATTTATTCTGCTTACATTTGATATATATGGCTTAATGATGTCACGTGGTGGTATTTCAGCTGTTTTATGTGGGGATCCTAGTTCCCATTCTCCAAGCTCTCTCATTGTGAGCCATGCAGATGTAGTATCCTTGCCCATATTTGTAGGATGAGTTATAACTGCAGGGACTTCAGTTATATCTGTTTTATCATAGTTCTGTAAAAAAGGGTTCATTTCTGCAGAAATTTGATGGAAATGGGCAGGTGGCTTCTTGACCCACAATTTTAGCTCATGATAATACGCTTGCTCTATTGATTCTGGTGTCCAGAGCAAGTTTTTTCCTTTGGGGGTCTTCATCCCTTCCGTTATTTTTTGTAAGTAGGATCGTAAGCAATCTAATCTGAGTAGGATATCATTCTGAGTCTCTATTGATAATTCACTGAAAGAGTGCAGCAAGTCTTTTTCAGTTTCATCAAAAAGATCCTTTCCTGGGATCATTGAGAGCAAGGGTTTAAAGACCCCAAGACTGGTATTCGCTTTGGCTACAGCTGTGGAGTTATCAACAGTAAGACCAGTGTCAATCAGCTTTTGGCAAACTTCAGCCTGTGGAGCTTTTGAGATGAGTTCAGCACGTGGCACCAGTGACAATTCACCACAGTGTCTTCAGTGGACATGCAGGCCCTTTTTGTGTTGCAGAGCTCACCAGTACGTTCTTTTTTTCTCAGAATGTACCAAACTGTTGATTTGGCTGCTCCTAATTCTCCTGCTATCTCTCTGATTTTTCCCCCTTTGGCAGCAACAGCTTCCAAATGTGAATGCCACACCTGGAATCAACTCCAGATCTTTTACTTGCTTAATTGATGAAGACATAACAAAGGAATAGCCCACACCTGTCCATGAAACTGCTATTGAGTCAATTGTCCAATTACTTTTGGTGCCTTGAAAAAGAGGGGGCTACATATTAAAGAGCTGTAATTCCTAATCCCTTCTTCCAATTTGGATATGAATATACTCAAAGCTGAGAGACTGCACTTTAAGATCATATTATTTTTAAACTGTAACTTGAATTTATTTTGGTTAACAGCTGAAATAACAAAACTTGTGTCAGTGTCCAATTATTTCCAGAGCTGTATATCATCACTAAAGCAGAAAGGGTGGGGAGCCTACTTGAGATCTAGCAGGAGAAAAGCTCTCCTTTGCCATATTCTCCTTATTCAGTTCACTCATTCAGTTCACAACATTCCCACAAAACTGCTGAGTTATAATGGAACCTCTTCAGAGCTTATCAGTCAGTCTGACAACCCCTGCTTTGATTTAACTTGAAGTGGCTGTTCTAAGTAGACCCAACTGTTTAACTGTGCCAGGCTCCATTCCCAGCAGAAATTCAAGGGCAGTAAAGTTTCTGGCAAAGAATCCAAGGGGTTCCAGTACTTTATTTCTATGGAGACTGGTAAACTTCAAAACCTCAAAAACAAGTGTATCTAATGAGGAAACTAACCATTTCCAGAAACTTTTCCCTGTACAGTTTCATTCACCCTTCCTTCAAAAACAGAAGGGGCAGTGAAGTCTCTGGGCACACATGAGGGCATCTCTTTCCAGCTGAGGATTTTCCTTACCTTTCCCCCCTTTGAACCTACTAGAGCAGGAGGAGCAGTTTGTGATGTTTAAGGAGCTGCCTTTCTCTCCCCATATCTAGAGGGGCCTTGGAGGTATTTCCACTGGCAACAACAGAAGAGCTTGTTAGCTCTGCTAGATGATTGCAGTTACAAAATAAATACGAACAGCCTCATGAGTCTGAGGACTTTCGTGGATAACCCCATAGCTACTACACTGGCTCCTCGCATTGTGATTACAGAGGAGTGAACAAAACTGCCCCACAGTCTTGGCCTTTACAATGCATGGGTTCCCTGAGAGTTTAAGACAATTTAGCAAAGGTTGGCTTAGTCAATATTCCTTGGAGACTTTTAAATAACTCAAATAAAGAATTAGGAGAAGCTTCTTCTGCTATTCCCAAAATGAGAACAGAAGCCTTTCAAAGCCTTTATTAGCAACTTCTGATCCTGACTGCAGAAGGAAAGGAAAAAATATAGGATGTCCCCAGCTTTCTAAAGGGGTGGCAGTGGCCTGTTAGTCAGGAAATGGGGTTGAAAGGTTTCAACTATCGCTGACCAGGTTTTTTTCCACAGACTACTGACTTTTGAGGCATTCAAAAAGAATGAAACTAGATTTTTTGAAATTCACTATCATTTGATATATGCAAGTCTTCTTTCACAGTATAAGTTCAAAGTAAAACTGCTTTAACATTCTTCCACCCTGCATTTCAATTTTCTGACCAGATACCTTCCCAGGAGAAATCTTCAGATATTTACTACATTATTCTAGAGTCAAAGGTAAAGCGTATTTCCAGGACAATAAAGGAACTGCAGCTCTGTAAATCCCTTCCGGAGAGAAACCCTTCTTGGGTCAAGTGTTCAAGACATTGAGGAGGAAAAGATTCTTCAAGTCTCTGGTATTGGAACTCTGCAGATATTTTGCTCCCCTACTCCAGAAATTCCACAGATAATTCAGAAGCACCTATGGAAGTAACTACTATTGACAGAAGGTGTTTTCATGCCTCCCTGTTGACTCACTGGGTGCTTTCAGGGAATACATATTGATCCATATATATTTTACTTATCGACTGCATTAGTTTCTACAGGCACATGGATGACCCGGCAAAACAATACCATACTGATTTTTTTTGGTGGATTTAATGCTATGACAAGGATGGGGGATTCACATTTCTTATAAGAGTGGATCTTACACATTTAATACGCTTGCTTGATAATCTGAACCTACATAGTCTCTTGTTTTTCTGAACCACTTTTTAATTCTAATTACAGTCATCCCTTTACATTCGCAGGGGCTAGGGGCAGACAACCACCACGAATGTGAAAAAACCACGAATAAGAAATGAGCCTGTGAGCGAGCAGCTTTCCACCCCAGTCCCTTCCCAAGTAAGAAGCCCCTCGCTGCCTTGAGAAGGGACTGGGGTGAAGCGGGAGCGTGACAGCTGCTTCCAACCCCCCTTCCCAAGGTAGCGATGGGCTTCGTGGGAAGCCCCTCGCTGCCTTGGAAAGAGACTGGGGTGAAGCAGGAGCGCGCCAGCTGCTTTCCACCCTGCCTTGGGAAGGGACTGGGGTGGAGAGCGAGCGTGCCAGCGGCTTACCAACCCGCCTTACCAGGGCAACGACAGGCTAAGTCCTTCGCTGCCTTGGGAAGGGACGGGGTATTGAGAGACGGGGGGGCAGGTGGCTTCCCGCGATTAATCGAAACCGTGAATGGAAAGTTGTGAATGTGGAGGGGCAACTGTAGTTGCAAAATGCACCAAAGTGCATTTTAGAGAGGGCAAGCACTTCCGATGTTATAAGGATTCTAGCACAGTCTCTATCCAGTTTTCTTCAGCTGCTGTTCATAATGATCACTTTGCCACATCAAATAAGATGAGCAGACTCCTGTCCAGGTTTATTACAGAGGGTCCAGAAAACATGGATATGCTCTTTATCCTTGGCCTTGAATCAGATGTATGCCTTTTCAACACTGATGAGTGAGTGCTTCACAAGGTTTCAGTGGACAAGGCATAGGTAATCATGCCAGTCCTGGATTGGTCAAGGAAATCCTGATGCTAGGATCTGGAGGCAACATCCAACACAATGGGGCTCTTAACCAGAGAGCAGGTAAACATCCAGGCTGGCTTCAGCTACATAGCTGATTATTGAACAGTGAAGCTGTAGTGTAAAGTCTATGGAAGTCATATGTAATATCGTGGCTTCTTGCAGGGCTTCCATTAACAGAATCTGCTAAACTATATGGACAGCCTTCACCAGGTGATAGATGTACGGCAGCTGGAAATTAAAATCATACTTGTCTTCCTCAAGGCTGCACTGGAACAGATCTGTACCCTAAACCTCTGTCATAAGCTTTCTTATTGACCCTCCAGGGAGTCCAAACAATGCATGGCTATCCACTGCACCATCAGATTCCTCTTGAGAGGGAGAGCACTTTTGAAATCACCTTCTGTTCCAATTCGTCATTTGGAACTTAAACAATCCTTATGGCCTTGACCAGTTTCCTTTTGAGACAGTGCACAAAGTTTCACTCAATTACTTTCCTGGGAAGTAGTTCTCTGTGCCTTTCTTAATGGCCCTGCCAGGTATCAAAACCAGGAGTATTACAGATCACAGAAATTTGCTTTTTCAACCATATTAATGGTTGCATAGTGCTGCATCTGCACCTGATCTATGTTTCTTTGGAGTTCACAATGTGTAATAGCTGATACAAAAGTCATTTTTGTCCTCATTCAGGCAAACCTATTGAGAAGGAATGACACAAACAACATGTCAGGTCTAACACCAAAATTTACCGCAAGCACATCAAGGGCTTTCGGGTCTCTCATTAACTTTCTTTCCTTTTTCACAGCATAGAGAGGATCTTCCAGATGACCCTGGTGATCAATGTTTGCATCTCACTGAATTAAAGACCTTTTGCTTAAACTATGCCTGCAGGGATATCTGCCAGTTCATGGGGGTCCTGCCATGTCTATCCTCTTCAGCACCAACAGTTATTTACAGGAGTGCCACATAAAAATCAGCACCATCTTTCATGTGCTGCTATGAATTTGGAAAACTTTGCCTTGGCCAAAGCCTGCTTCAGAAAGCAGGTAACCGAGCATGCAGTATATTTTTCTCAAGGGATGTTAGCAGCAGCAGTGGCCTGTCCTTTGTGGGAACCTCCATTGCTTATCCTATCCCAGGATATTCTCCTCTACTGCAGGAAAAAGGAACACTGAGGCTTACTGTGAAATGCCTGTTTCTTGTAGTAGCCAGAAGATGTTCTTCTCTCCTTGGAGTGATTATTTCTTCTTGATGAGGTTCAGTGGTTAGTGGATGACAGACACGGTATATTTCTAATCTAATGCCAGTGTTCCATGGTACATCTTGGATCTTCTTCGTGGTCTCTGTGAATCACACAGCTGGGTTACTCCTGTGCCTGCGCAGAGCATTGGAACCTTCTAGAATCGCTAGGCAGAATGTGCTTTGATACATTTTTGGCAGTAACTCTGCCCACACCAATGGTCCCTTATAAGGGATTCCCGCCCAATTCGCCTCAGTTCCTTTCTTTCTGCCGCGTTAGCAGCTTGAAGGAACCTCCATTCGCTAGTTTTTCTCTCTTTCACTTTCGGTTTGACTTGGATTGACTCAGCTTGGCTTTTTGACGACGATTTTCTCTCACTCCTTGGCTTTGGCATTCGGACTCTGATTTCTGGCACTGACCTGGACTGTTTTTTGAAAATGTTTCGTGTTTCTCCTTGGGTTTGGCATTCTACCTCTGATTTTGGTGACGACTTGGACTGTTCTTGACTACTCTCTGTCTTCTCACTTGGCGTGGCAACTCTGTGAGTAGAAAAATGGAAAAGGGGCCAGCTGTATCGAGTTGGAGGTGAGCACATTGACTGGCTTCAAACCCACCCGAAGCCGAACTCCGTGGTGGTTGAAGCGTCCCAAAACAGGAAGCAACGTAGGCCTCAATCCACTCCGCCAGACCCTGAGGGTCGTAAGCTCGACATTATGGGGAAGAAACTCTGCTCAGCGGCTGGACTGAGTTTTCGTGTGGCCAACTACTCAGCCTGCATGGGGGCCTACCAGCAGGTGCTGTGGGAGAGGATGACAACCTTGCTCCAAGATCTCCCGGAAGAACGGCGCCGGATGGCCGAGGCAGAGGCACAATCGCTCACCGGGCATCAGATGAACTCGGCTCAACATGTTGCCGACTGCGCGGCCAAAACAATTGCAGGATCCATCACCCTGTGCCGACACACCTGGCTCCGCTCATCCGGCCTCACCCCACAGGCTTCAGCCACCATAGAGGATCTGCCCTTTGATGAATCCAGGCTGTTTAATGGATCCACAGATGAAAACTTGGAATTTACTCAGAAGATGAGGACCACCGCTAAGAAATATGGTATGGCCACCTCATCTTCTCAGTACCGTTCCAGGGGCTGCACCGCCTGGCAAACCTATTCATCAGGCCAGCAGTTCCATCGGGGGTCCTCTGGCCAATCGTATTGTCGATCCTAATACGTACCTTCTCCCTCTCCAGCCTCTTTGGTGAGGAGCCAAGGTTCAGCCTCCAGATATTGGCCACCCCCGAGGCAACAATCAAAGGATAAAGGCAGGAGAAAGTTCTAACTGTTCACCTCATCTTGTCTCTTTTTTCTCTAGACTCCACTTTTCTGAGATCGACTGTCGAATTTCCACGAAGCTTGGTCTTCAATAACATCAGACCACTGGGTTCTTCGAATCATCCAGACCGGCTATTGGATTGAATTTGACTCCCTACCTCCGATAGGTCGGGTTCGATCAACACCGCCCTCCCCTCCTCGAGGAGGTGCAGACACTGTTGCAAAAGGGGGCTATCGAACCCATGGGCTCAGATCTCCACCACCTCTGTTTCTTCTCGAGGTACTTTCTGGTCACGAAGAAGGACGGGGGACTCTGTCCCATTCTCAACCTCTGTGGGGTGAACAGATATATAGAACCAAAGAAGTTCGGAATGGTCACCTTTGCATCCATCCTTCCACTCCTGCAACAGTATGACTGGTTTGCATCCATAGACCTCAAGGACGCCTATTTCCACATCGGGATCCATCCTTCCCACAGATGCTTTCTGGCATTCCAGATCGGGACCGAGACTTTCCAGTTCAGGGTCCTGCCATTTGAACTTTTGACGGCCCCAAGGGTCTTCACGAAGTGCATGGCGGTGGTCGCGGCCTTTCTACGCCAGCTTGGAGTGGTGGTCTTCCCCTACATTGACGACTGGCTGATTGTGGCGAGCTCTTGACGTCAGCTCGAACTCGATATCGACCTCACCTTAGATGTCTTAGACGGCCTGCGACTTGTTGTCAACATAGAGAAGTTGCAGCTCCAACTGGCTCAGGCTATCCAGTTTATCGGGGCCAGGCTGGACTCGTGTGCAGCCGCAACTTACCTTCCTCAAGACTGGTTTGACACTCTTCGGTCTCTAGTCCATGCTTGTTGCCAGTCCCGGAGACTCCGCGCCCATTCCGTCCAGGTACTTCTTGGGCACATGGCAGCTACTACCTATGTGACCCGCCTGGCCAGACTTCGATTTCGTCCACTCCAACACTGGTTTCTACAAGTGTTTGACCCCCTATGTGACTCCCCGAAGAAACTACTCACGATGCCTAGGGCAGTTCATCGGTCGCTAGAGTGGTGGTTGGTACTGGACAACGTCCTGTCAGGAATGCCCTTCAATCCTCCTCAGCTGGACACCTCTCTGACAACGGATGCTTCGCTGCTGGTATGGGGAGCACACCTCGAATCTTATGAGATACAGGGTTCCTGGAATGCCGAAGAACGGACTCTCCATATCAACGTTCTGGAGCTCCTCGGTGTCCAAAAGGCACTTCGAGCCTTCGAGACTTTGGTGATAAACAAGACTGTTCTGGTAGTGACAGACAACACCTCGGTGATGTACTATCTGAACAAGCAAGGGGGAAATAGTTCCCCTCAGCTTCTTCAACTCATGTTGGACATTTGGGATTGGTGCGTCTCCAAGAACATTGTTCTCCAATCCATTCGCCTCCCGGGAGAGAATACTCTTGCAGACGGACTCAGCCATTCAAGTCTCTTCATTCATGAATGGAAGCTTCACGAGTCAGTGACCGCGGACCTATTCCGACGGTGGGGATCTCCTCAAGTTGACCTGTTTGCGTCCCCAGAAAACACCCACTGTCAACAGTTCTGTTCAAGGCACCGCGCCCCGGGATCAAGGGGCGACGCGTTCCTGTTCTGATGGTCGGGACCACTCCTCTACCTCTTTCCTCCGTTTCCATGCTGACGAGGGTAATTGCGAAGCTACGTCAGGACTGAGTGGATGCCATCCTCATCACTCTGTGGTGGCCCTGACAACCTTGGTTTGCACCCCTGCTGCGTCTGGCCGGGCACTAGTTCATCCGACTTCCGTCCCGTCCCGATATCCTCACCATTCAGCACGGAAAGGTCAGACATCCAGATGTGGAGACTCTTCGTCTGATGGCTTGGAGGCTATGGCCTTGAGACCATCTTCGGTACACCCTTCTCTTCCCCCAGAGGTCCAGGCTGTCATCGACGCTGCACGGGGGCCTGCTACCCGCAAGTCATACTACTACAAATGGAAGAAATTTGAGGCCTTCCTATCTGCTCAAGGATCAATCACGGAACCGTTCTCCATCCCGACCGTCCTAGACTTCTTGCTCCACTTGTCTTCTACAGGGCTCTCGATTTCATCGATCCGGTGCTACCTGGCAGCCGTTTCTGTTGAATTCCAGGCTAGAGGTTACCCGTCTCCCTTCACGGATCTGACTGTCAAGAAGTTCTTGAAAGGCTATGTCAACCTGCATCCGCCGGTACTCAAGCCTATACCAACGTAGAGCCTCGAATTGGTCCTGTCGCAACTAGTTCGACATCCCTTCGAACCCATGGCATCCATGGACCTAAGACTCCTGTCTTGGAAAACAGCCTTTCTGATTGCAATAACTTCAGCGCGTTGAGCTGGTGAGCTCTGTGCCTTGCGCTCTGACCCTCCGTATACTGCGTTCCACAAACATAAGGTGGTGCTCCCTCCCGACATCTCCTTCCTTCCGAAGGTGGTGTTGAGCTTTCATCTCAATCAGTCTATTACTCTCCCTGCTCTGAAGCAGGACCCGAAGGACGAATTTGAGCGTACTTTCCATTCCATGGACATCAAGAGGGCGCTTCTCTTTTACATCCAGAGAACTGCTCCCCTCAGGAAGTCGCCTAGACTGTTTGTATCCTATGCTGATTCGAGACTGGGACAACCTATCTCTCCACAGCTTTTGTCGAAGTGGGTGACATCGACCATTGCTCTCTGCTATGAACTGGCGAAGAAGCCTCTACCGCCACAGATTCGAGGGCACTCGACGAGGGCTGTCTCCACCTCAGCAGCTTTCATCTCTGGAGTGCCTCTAGAGGACATTTGCAGAGCCGCAACTTGGTCATCACCTTTGACTTTCATTTCCCATTACAGACTTGACACTTGTTCTAGGAACGAGGCTTCCTTTGGAAAAGCTGTACTTTTGTCTTCTATCCAATAAGTGAGTTTTATTGTATTGCCAAGCTATTCAATGTGCTAAGTGTATATACTATATTATTTTGATTAAGAATGTACTGTCAAAAATCCAGCTGAGGTTAGACTGTGCAACATGGTACTAATGTCAATGCGTATAGGACATACCCTCCTCCTGGAGTGAAGCTTGCCAGTCTACCCAGCTGTGTGATTCACAGACCACGAAGAAGATGGACAGGTTGCTTACCTGTACCCATAGATCTCCGAGTGGTCTTCTGTGAATTCACACAGACCCACCCATCCTTCCCTCTATGTCCTAATACATCATATAAACATGCTTAATGTTCCTGATGCTGCTGGTTGTGGCTTCATTCAAGGAACTGAGGAGAATTGGGCGGGAATCCCTTATAAGGGACCGTTGGTGTGGGCGGAGTTACTGCCAAAAATGTATCAAAGCACATTCTGCCTAGCGATTCTAGAAGGTTCCGATGCTCTGCGCAGGCACAGGAGTAACCCAGCTGTGTGAATTCACAGAAGACCACTCGAAGATCTATGGTTACAGGTAAGCAACCTGTCCTTACTCTAAGTCACAATCTTCAGTTCTATGTTTCCAGTGTTTTTGAGGGGGGGGTCTTTCTCATTTTTGCCCCTGTCACTCTAAAAGTAGAAAATTGTTCCTCTTCCACTAGGGAGTGTACCTGAAGTCTAATTTGAATAGCCCAGCCTACTGGTGGGATAGTGGTTTGAATGTTGAGTATGACTGGGAGACTAGGATTTGAATCACTCAGCCATGAAACCCCCCTGGGTGATGTTGAGTAAGTCACACTCTCTCAGCCTCAGAGGAAGGCAATGGCAAACATCCTCTGAAGAAATCTTGCCAAGAAAACCCTAGGATAAAGCTGCTATAAGTCTGAGTCAAATTGAACACACATAACAACAAGTATAAATACATGCAGGAAGAACAATCCAGCCAAGGATATTCTCCAATTACTGCAGAAAACAGAAGTAGCATGGTTAATTGATTTTGTAGAATTTTTATTTCCTTTGATATCTTCTTATCCTGTGTTTTTTCCCTCAAAAGATCTTCTTTTTCTTTTAGTTTCTCTAAAATACTTTGAACTACTCCTTGTTTCTGCTTCTTGACTTGAGATCCTCTTTGTATACAAAGCCCTCTAATTACCGCTTTACTGGTATCCCAGATTGTTTTCATGGGCACTTCTCGTGGTTTGTTTTCCATAAAGAAATGTTTAAGTGTATTTTTCATTTTTTCTTGGAATTCCTTGTCTTCTAATAATGATTCGTTCAATCTCCAATTATAATCCTTCTTCCCAAATTTTAACATTAATTGAATAGGATTGTGATCTGAAGTAATTTTTGGTAGAATTGATATATTTTGAATTTTTGTCGTCAACTGTGATGATGCCAAGTCTATTCTTGACATGGACTTGTGCCTATCCGAATAGAAGGTATATCCCTTTTCGTCTCTATATTTGTATGTCCATACATCCGACAAATTCTTCTCTTTCATTAGCTCAAAGAATGTTGAGGGGAGTTTCCCCTTAAATTTCGATTTGTTTGTAGATCTGTCTTTTATTGGGTCTATGACTCCTTTCCCAGTTTTAAGACTAGAAAACAGAGGTTCCAAGGCAGAAGAGTTTTCTCTCTCTTGCTGGAGGAGCTTTGCAATTCAGAGGAATGCTTTCCCTTGTGAAAAACACTGCATAGTCTCCTTTGTGAGATCTCAAAATGCTTGCTAGCACAAGGCGCTGCAACATTATCTTCCACATGCCTTCCAGACAGTGGTTCTCAACCTGTGGGTCCCCAGATGTTGTTGGACTACAGATCTTCTTTGTGGTCTCTGTGAATGCACACAGTGGGTTGCTCCTGTGCCTGCGCAGAGCATTCGGAACCATCTAGAATCGCTAGGCAGAACTGACTTTGCAACATTTTGGCAGTAACTCTGCCCATCCCTAATGGTCCCTATATAGGCGCTCCCACCTAAACCCCCTCAGTTCCTTTCATCCGCTGCGCAAGCAGCTCGTAAGGAACCGTCTTCGCTAGTGCTAGTTTTTCCTCAGTATTTGAAATCTCAGCTTTGACTCAGACTGATTTTGACGACGATTTTGGATTTCGCTTTGCGCCTCTCTCTGTCAACCCGGACTGTGTATTTGGCTTATTCTGACTTCTGTTCCCCGACTGGCATAGGTTTGATATCTTGACGACGACTTTGGACTTTGGATTTGGCTTGTGTCTCTCTCTGTTGACCCGGATTGTGCGTTTGGCCTATTCTGACTCTTCACCTTGCGATGGCGTCAAAATTGGCAGGATTTAAATAGTGCTACGTCTGTCAGGCAAAACTTCCAGCCTCTGACGGTCACTCTAAATGCCTTATTTGCCTAGGGGAGGCACACAATGTTGATGCATGTGCCAATTGTCGTAACTTTACGCCGCAGGCCCGTAAACAGCGCCTGTCTGGGCTGAAGTCTTTCCTGTATGAGAAGACTTTATGCCTGCCCGCCACAACTCCAGCTGTGGCAGCCTCCCCCACCAAGAGGGCCAGGTCACCATCTCCTATGCCCACAGCTAAAAAACCAAGCCCGACACATGGGCGCACTCCAGAGGCCGGCTCTTCCAAGAAACGCCATCATGCCTCGAGCCCTAAGTATCGAGAGGCCATGGCCTCCGATCCCAAAGCGGTACGTCGGTTCCACAAGCGCTCGACAGCTTCGAGTTCGAAGAAGGACGCTGACAAGTCCTCGAGTTCAAGTCGGGACCTACCTTCGACATCGTTAGCCGGATGGGACTGTACGGACTCCATCTCAAAGGAGAAATCCAAGAAGATGAAGAAGACCAGGGATGCCTCGCCCAAGTATAAGTCCCTACCTTCTTCTGCACCCGCCTCCACTTCGATCCGGGTGAGTCAACCGCATCCATCAGCTTCGACCCCTCCGGTCTCGGTGACTGAACGTACGTTGCCACGGTCCACCCCGCAGTTGGCTGAGGGTTCCTCTGCTACCCTCGAAGCTCAAGAAAGGCACCAACCATCGGGCCACACATCCCGTGAGGTGGTACAGCTTGAGGAGGAGGGCAAAATCTCTGAGGAGGAGCACAATGAGCCCCAAGCCCGCCATAGCTCTCCAGCCTTGCTGGTGTCTCGTGAGGAACTTCTCAGTTCGGAGGCGGTGGTGATAGACGTTGAGTCCTCTCCGCAGGAAGCGGTTGCTGCAAGTCAGACCCCAATGCCCTCGCCGGCCCATCAGGTACTGAAGGTTGAGCAGGAATACAGCGCCCATCACTCATACAGCACCTTTGATGCTGCCTGAGCTGTACTGGAGTCAGACCGCCGTTCCCCTCCAACAACATCCCAGGGCTTTCGCACATACCACCGGCTATCGCCCAGAACCGAGGACTTGCTCCAACATAGGGTTTTCCGCTCCCCACCGTGCCTTTCCTTCCACACCCAGGATCGGTCCTGTGCTGATTGGAGCGCACCACACAGACCCTTCTTGGTTGACACCGGCAGCCATGTGGATCCGAGCGGCTGGCCACTGGGACCAACTCAAGTTGACACGGTGAGCCAAGATTCTCCACTCCGTCAGGAAAAAGGCCGCTACCCCCATTGCCTTCACCTGTCCCTACTCACACATCGCCACGGCCCCATATCCCGCGAGCCTTGTCTCTGGCTAGCCATAGCCCTTCTCTATCCCCAGGCTCCTCTTCTGATTCGTCAAGCTCCTATTTGAGCTACATTCCCAGGGCACCCTCACCACCTGTGGGGCTGCTAGGCGAGGACTCCTCGTTCCCTACGGATGACATAAGGCCTTCTCAGAACAAATGATATGTATGGCCCATGCACTTGAGCTCAAACGGGTAGAGAAGGATTCCGACCCCTTGGACCCCATCTACCGCCGGCTTAAGTCAAAGGCCCCGCCCATAGCTGAGTTACCGGTACTACCATCCCTGCTAAAGCTGACCCAAGGCAGCTGGGAGAACCCGTCCTCGATACCGCCGACCTCTAAGAGAATAGACCGTCTCTACAAGGTATCGGGGGACGATATTGGATGGCTCCGTGAACACCCGCAGCCTAACTCTGTCATGGTGGAGACTTCGCAGCACCGTCGCCAGTGCCGACCTCACGACAGCCCGGCGGACCCCAAAGGCCATAAGATTGATATTATTGGGAAGAAGATATACTCAGCAGCCGGCCTGAGTTTTCGCATTGCCAACTATGCGGCCTGCATGGGGGCCTACCAGCAGGTCCTCTGGGAACGACTGGGATCCCTGATCCAGGACCTGTCTGAAGAGTGCCGACACATGACTGAGGCCATCCAGCACGAAGCCCAGTCCCTAGCATGCCAACAAATGAACTCAGCCCAGCACGTAGCTGATTGTGCTGCAAAGACCATCGCCGGATCCGTGGCACTCCGCCGGCATGCGTGGCCCCGCTCGTCAGGTCTCACCCCCCAAGCTGCCTCTACCATTGAGGACATGGCCTTTGACCACTTGGGTTTCTTCAACTCTGCAACGGACGAGAAGCTCGAGTTTACTCAAAAAATGCAGTCAACAGCCAGGAAGTACGGTGTGCCCTCTTCCACTGCCTACCATTCCAAGGGGTGCCCCTCCTGGTACCAATATCATCCTTCTTCCACACAAAGGAGCTACGGCCAGCAGGTCCCAAGACGACCCCAATACCAACAGCAATCCCTGCCTACCCCTTCGGTGAGGAGTCAGTCCTCCACCTCTTGCTTCGCCCATCCACGAAGCAGAGGTCCAAAGACCTGGGGAAGAAGAGGTTCTGAGCCCTGACCTTTACGATTTTCTTTGTCTCCCATTCTAGACTCCACTCTTTGGTTGTCGCCTGCCTCTGTTCCTAGCCAACTGGTCGTCAATAACATCGGACCTCTGGGTGCTTCGCATCATCCAGGATGGTTATTGGATAGAGTTCGACGAACTTCCACCGACAAGCCACATCCGAACGACACCGCCATCCCCTCCCCTCCTCGAGGAGGTTCAAACACTACTCCAGAAGGGCGCAATCAAGTGTCCCGGCGTCCCGACGTCATCTATGTTTCTTCTCCCGGTATTTCCTAGTGAAGAAATGAGGAGGCGGATTTCGACCGATCTTAGACCTCAGAGGGGTGAACTTCTTTATAAATCTGAAGAAGTTCAGAATGGTGACTCTTGGGAAGACCATGCCTCTCCTTCAGCAGGGCGACTGGTTCGCGTCCATCGACCTCAAGGATGCATATTTCCACATTGGCATCCATCCTGGCCACAGGTAGTTTCTAGCCTTCCAGATCGGGACCAAGTCCTTCCAGTTCTGTGTGCTCCCGTTTGGACTCTCCACGGCACCGAGGGTGTTCACCAAATGCTTGGCACCAGTGGCGGCATTCCTGCGACAGTGGGGCATCGTCGTCTTCCCCTACATCAACGACTGGTTACTGGCGGCTCGGACCAGACATCAACTAGTCCTCAATGTCGAGTTCACGATGGACTTGTTGGCCTCACTCGGGCTGATCGTGAACATCGAGAAGTCCCATCTCCAGCCTACTTGCTCCCTGTAGTTCATAGGAGCCTGTTTGGATTCAACAACTGCGACCGCCCGCCTGCCTGTGGACCGCTTCGCCTCTCTCCGCGCTATCATCCATCTTTGCCAACGATCCCAGAGGGTGTCTGCACTGTCGGTACAGACCCTCCTCGGCCATATGTCGGCCACGACCTCCGTCACCCAATTTGCTCGACTTTGAATGTGGCCCCTCCAGTCATGGTTCCTGATGGTCTTTGATCTGCTCCGGGACCCTCCCGGGACCCTCCTCACGATGCCTTGAGCGATCCAACGTTCCCTCGAGTGGTGGCTAGACCCTGCAATGGTTATGTCGGGTATGCCTTTCGAGCCCCCTCAACCGCATGTCTCCCTCACGACGGATGCTTCGATGTTCGGCTGGGGGGCTCATCTCGACGATTGCTTCGTACAGGGGACATTGTCCACTGATGAGAAGAAACTTCACATCAACATGCTGGAGCTTCTGGCAGTCAAGAAAGCCCTCAGAGCCTTCGGGGTCTCAGTGACGGGTTGCGTGGTCCTGGTTGTAACAGACAACACCACTGTAATGTACTACCTCAACAAGCAAGGAGGTACCCGATCCCTATCTCTGCTCAACCTCACCATGGAGATATGAAACTGGTGCATCGAGAGGGAGATCCTCCTCCAGTCCATCCACCTTCCAGGGGAGGAGAATACTCTTGCAGACGAGCTGAGCAGTTTCTCTTCCTCCGTACACGAATGGAGCCTGCACCAGTCGGTCGCTCGGAGCCTCTTCTGACGGTGGGGACACCGTCCATCGACTTGTTTGCGACATCCAGCAACAGACAATGCCGCCTCTACTGCTACCGAAACCGGAGTCCGGGCTCGAAAGGTGATGCGTTCCTGTTTCAGTGTACCGGCCCTCTCCTGTACTTGTTTCCACTGTTTCTATTCCTCACCCGGGTGGTGGCCAAACTGCGTCGGGATCGATCAGACACCATCCTCATCATGCCGTGGTGGCCTCGCCAGGCCTGGTTTGCTCCCCTCCTTCGGTTAGCCAACCGTCGCTTCCTCCATCTACCACACCATCTGGACCTTCTCACTCTCCAGGGCGGCAGGGTCAGACACCCAGACCTAGAAACGCTCCAACTGACAGCATGGCGAATCCTACCATAGGAGTCACATTGGCACCAGACGGATGCCCAGACCCTCCCTTGCCACCAGACATACAGGCTGTAATTGATGCGGCGCTTCGACCGTCAACACGACGATCCTACTCCTACAAGTGGAAGCGCTTTGAATCCTACCTGTCAGAACTCAACGTCCCCATCGATGCCGTCTTGACACCAACGATCCTCCAATTCCTACTGCACCTCTCCAGCTCGGGACTCTCGGTCTCCTCCATTCGAACTTACCTGGCGGCTATACCTGTGGGCCTTCAGGCCAGGGGAAAACCCTCGCCCTTCAGGGATCCAACGGTAAAGACGTTCCTCAAGGGGTACACCAACCTACACACCCCGGTGACCGAACCCACCCCGGCTTGGAGCCTCGAACTGGTCTTGTTGCAACTTACAAAGAGACCCTTCGAGCCCATTGTCTTGGAAGACTGCATTTCTGGTGGCCGTCACATCAGCACGCCGGGCAGGAGAGCTCTGTGCCCTCAGGTCCGATGCACCCTATCTTGTGTTCCACAAGCATAATGTTGTACTGAACCCGACCTTTCCTTTCTTCCCAAAGTTGTTACTAGTTTTCATTTGAACCAATCCATCGTGCTTCCTGCTCTGATGCAGGATCCCAAGGATGATTTCGAGCGAGCCTTACACACCTTGGATGTTAGAAGAGCACTGGCCTTTTATGTGCAGTGGATGGCTCAGCACTGCAAATCTCCAAGACTTTTTGTCTCTTACTCTGAGGCCAGAGTTCCCCACAGAGACTGTCCAAGTGGGTCATTTCTTCCATATCCCTCTGCTATGAAACTCGCCCGGAAGCCCTTGCCTTCCCGGGTTCGAGGGCACTCCACGAGATCTGTTTCCATTTCAGCCGCTTTCCTCTCAGGGGTCCCATTGGAGGAGGTGTGTAAAGCAGCCACTTGGTCCACACCGTTGACCTTCATTTCACACTAGACTGGACACTCGGTCCCGTGCTGAGGCAGCCTTCGGGAGTGCAGTGCTTCTCTCCACCATTCAATGACTGGTCCAAACTGATTTACTCATGCTTGCATGTTAGTACTTGGGACATGTCTTGTGTGGTAACTCCTTGGGAATGTGTCTCCCCTGCTTTGTGGCTTGTGGTTAGCCATTGTTTCCACTGTTGTAGAGGACTCCTCTCATTTGCTTGCCTGTCCTCGCCAAAGCCCCTAGCATGACACCCCCTCCTAGAGGTGAAGCTTGCTAGTCTACCCACTGTGTGTATTCACAGAGACCACGAAGATGATGGACAGGTTGCTTACCTGTAACCATAGATCTTTGAGTGGTCTTCTGTGAATTCACACAGACCCGCCCATCCTCTCCTCTGTGTCCTGCTATGGCATATATGCTTAATGTTCCTGGTGCTGCTCTTTGCGGCGTCCTTTATGGAACTGAGGGGATTTAGGCGGGAGCGCCTATATAGGGACCGTTAGGAATGGGCGGAGTTATCGCCAAAATGTTGCAAAGTCAGTTCTGCCTAGCGATTCTAGATGGTTCCGAACACTCTGTGCAGGCGCAGGAGTAATCCACTGTGTGAATTCACAGAAGACCACTCAAAGATCTATGGTTACAGGTAAGCAACCTGTCCTTCCCAAGAGCCCTCTGAGGTCTCACCTTGACAGCCAGGTGGTTCTCTCAGTCATTAGTGAGGCTGTGAGTTCAATCCTACAGCCTCACTAATGACTGGGAGGACAACCTGGCTGTCAAGTTGAGACCTCCTGGGAACTGTAGCCCAACAGCATCTGGGGACCCACAGGTTGAGAACCACTCCTAGGCAGCTGTATATGTTTCTTCAGCACTGCATTTTTATTAAAGACTAGCTATATATTTAGAGGGTAAAGCTGGAAGGTTATATATTGAGCATGAAATGCTGGGTGTCCATGTTGCTTAAACAAATAAGTAAAATTCATCCTAGATCTATCTGATACAGACCTAGTGTTCAGAATTCAGACTCAGTGCTGAATGGCATTTGGCCCCAGCAGTAGCCAGGATGCTAGTCTGATATATTTGGCTGGTCTTTTATTAAACTGGAATGCTAAAAGAAATGTATTTACGGTTGCCTCATGATCAGGCTTTACAACAGAGGTTTTGGGATGCAATTATAATTTCACTGTTCCAAAATAAAATAAGCTATAGTGCACATTTCTTCTAATCTAAAAGGGAAAAAAGCAAATGTGGAATTGAAGTAAAACCTCAGTTCTGTCTAAAACTCCAGAGTACTGCACTTTCTTATCTTGGCAAGGAAAAGTATATCCATTTAGCTCAGAGCAGAGATATTCGGTAAGATACTGCCACAGAGATAAATCAAGCGAGCTACTTCAGATGGAGAATGTGTCCACATTTGTCCCATATTTATTTCTAGACAGTTTCCTAAAGGATGAGAATGTCCAGCAATAAAATAGTAAAACATAAGATATAAGCTGTTCTTAATAAAAGCCAGTAGGCTGATGATATAGTTTAATAACCTTCAGTAATATTAGTAAAGGGCAAATGTGATGTCTTAAATAAACAAAGTAGAACTAAACAAAAGCAGCCAATGGAGTTTTAGCATATACGGTAAACATTTCTCCTTATACTGGTATTAAATTATAGATGTCAACTGACACTAGAAAAGATGTATTTGTGGTAGATCAGCAAAGGGGGGGGGGAGAAAAGAGAATAATTTGTAGCTATAGAGAGCAGTGGAACTGAGAAAAGAAAAAAGGAGAACCTAATGTAAGGTCCAACATTTCTAAATTGCTGTCTCTGGCTTTTCTTCACAAATGAAGATTCAGGAAGGACTCAACCCATGCTTTCTGCAAGCACGCTGATGACCAAAAAGGCCAATCCGAGATAGACAAGGCCGGTTGCAGAAAGCACAGCAGAAGGTCTCCTTGGGTGATGTTTCCGGGTTGTGATTCTTTCTGCGTTGTCGTTTCTCTTCAAGACTTGTTCAGCGTGAGTTCTCAAGTAAGGCTGCAGCATTGTGGATAGTGTGTCTCCATGCCTCCCGATGTGAGGCCAGGGCGGACCATTGTTGGTGATCAATTTGGCCGAGCCTGAGATGTTTCAGGTAGTCCTTGTATCGCTTTTTTGGAGTGCCCCTCTTACGCTGACCCGTGGCGAGTTCACCGTAGAGTACTATTTTTGGGAGGCGATGGTCCTCCATCCTAGAAACGTGCCCTGCCCAGCGCAGCTGTGTTCTCAATATCATGGCCTCAATGCTGGTGATCCCTGCCTACAGAGTTACAGCTGCATGTCCTGTCTCAAACTGAGATCTTTGAGCTGCAGTAGGCCGTGGGAGAAAAACCTGCACTATAGTTAAAGAGGAATTTTATTTGTGTCTGTTACAAGAGTACTCCGCCAACAAATATGAAAAACAAAACAGTAGTCCACTGTCTGAGAACACTCAATATATATATTGAAATCCCCAATAAAAAGGACACCAGGGATTGTAGTAACCATCGGACCATTGCACTCATCTCCCATGTAAACAAAATGATGCTCAAGATTTTACAACAAAGTCCTTTTACCATATGTGGACCAAGAAATTTCTGATAGCCTAGCTGGCTTCAGAAAAGGACAATGCAATAGAGATCATATTGAAAACATATGTTGGCTAATGGATCACTTTATAGATTATAGAAAAACCTTACACTAGGTAGATCACAAAGACTTACTCTAAAAAAAACAGGAGTTGTGTAACATTTAGCTATCCTGATGTGTAACTTACACTTTGGATAAAAGGCCACTGTCAGGACAGAATATGGAGAGACAGAATCTTTTTCAACTGGCAAAGGAATTAGAAAAGGGTACATTTTATCACTGGCTCTATTTAATTTATATGCAGAACATATTATATAACAAGTGGAATTAGACCTGGAGGAAGGAGGTATAAAAACTGGAGGAAGAAACTTCAATAATTTAAGCTATGCAGAAGCCACAAACCTAAGACAGTTTTACAAAAGTAGTGAACAGGTGGTGAGAACTAGTAGCTTAGGTGTTAAGCTCATTTTAAAGGCAATCTAATTTCTTCTTAAAAAATCTGCTTCATGTATCTAGCTTCAAATCAAAACATTGTGCATATTGTTTTTAGGCTGACATTAAAACAACAAACAAAACAAAATTATCAAATATAATTTCTGAATTCCATAGCAAAAACCTTCCAGAACAAAGGATCTGTTCATCACCCTCAGTGGAAGTCTATTCACCCTAGGAGGAAGGAAGTAATGATAATTTATTCCCCTTTCCACCTACAGTCCCTGGCACTACCTTAAAGTGTCTCCCCACCACCACCACCACCACCACCACCACCACAAAAGTTAGGAGATCCTATAGAATGGTATGATGGGTGATGAAAGTGAAAAGAGGAACTGGCAAAAACTCCCACCAATTTCCTCTAGCACAGCTTATATATTTCCATGAACAGAAGAGTTCTTCTGCTCATGGAAACAATACTATGGCTCCAATCTATGGTTCTTCTTCATGGTCTCTGTGAATGCACACAATGGGTTAATCCTGCGTGTGAGCAGAGCACTTCGAAAACTTCTAGAAGGCTCAAATCAGACTTTTGGGTGGTTGCTCTGCCCCCTCACCCCTGGCCTATATAAGCCCTTACTTCTCACCAACTGCTCAGTTCCTTTTTTTCCATCACGTGAGCAGCACTGAAGGAACACTCAGGGAAGCCTCAGACCACCATTGTTCTTATATTGGCTCAATTTAGTGTTTTTACTGACCTTTGGACTGGAATTTGGACTCTTCTTTGTTTGCTGTCTTGGATTCGGCTACTTTGGAATGGATTGACTCGGTTTTTTACCTCTGGATTCCGCACAGTATTGTACTTTCTCTTCTTCCCCATTTGGAAAATGTCTGGTGTAGGCTTCTTTAAGTCCTGCTCCCAGTGCTCAGCAAAAATGATGGAATCTGATGGTCATTCAAAATGCCTACTTTGCCTGGGAGAATTCTATGATGTAAAAACATGTAGTTGCTGTAAGGCCTTCACTCCCCAAACCAGGAGAAAATGAGATAAAAGACTCTAGGCCCTTCTTTAAGACCAGGCCTTGTCTGCTTCATCCCCGGTAAAGACCTCTGCTTTAGGGACCACTCCAAGGTTACCCAAGGAACCTGCCAAGAAAGGTTCCGCTGTGGTACCGTCCTCCTCCAAGGCCATTGTGAAGCCTACTTTGATGTCTACTCAGGCCCGAGGCAACGGTATCGCTAAGTCCTGCTCCAGCTTCAAAGAGTGAACGAAAAATGGTACTGTCAGGCAAGGTACCAGGATCTGGGCAACAAGAGGAGTTGGCAAAGAAGCCTTCATCCAAGAAGGCTAAGGCCAGTGGGAGTAAAGGATCCCTGCAAAGGGGACGGTCCCAAGGGAAGTGACCCAAAAAGCCAGATGGGAAGCCACGCAACCCTAAGATGAAGGAGGGCTAAAGTGGATGTGGACAGAGCTTCTCCAGTATCGCCTCCAGCACGAAGCGTTTGGTGATACGGTACCGAGAGGCCGAGCCAGGCTATGTGTCAGTCGACACAGCAGATGGTTCCTCGCCTGGTATCAGGATCACCAGAGTATCACACTCAAAGTCACCGGCAGCTCTCATTTCCATGGTACAGCATCTTGACCGGTCCTAATCCCGGCCCCACTCTCGGTCCCGATCTCGAGCTCAGCCCCAATCCCGCTCAGATGTTGGCCAATGGCCCCAACAATCCCATCCATGATCTCGCTCATGGTCCCACTCTCGGTCGCTTTCGCAGGGACGGGGAAGACAGCAGTCCCGCTCGATCTCTGATCAACACCGGTGGTCCCGCTCTCCACCGATATCACAGTCCAGGTCATGGTCCCGCTTGGGAGAAGGATCCCCGCATCGAACCCTGCTGAAGGTGGTACCTGGCAAGCCAAGGACACCATCACTGAGACCATGTTCTACATCACCAGTACCAAGGAGGTCCCACTCTGGCTCCAGGTCTCCTCTGCCTTGCCCGCGCCCACACCCTTTTAACGCTGAGTCCTGCAGTTCACAGTATACGGATTATGACTCCCCTTGGTACGAAGACGACTGGTCCTGGGACAGATACAAGCGTACTGTTATGAGGTTTCTCCATTTAGAGGGTTTCACTCCAATTGATACTACTGGGAGTCAGACCCAAGGTACTGTTACTTCGACAAGCCCTCGCCGAAGCCGTATGGGAGACGGTACCTCCATGAGTGCTCGCCACACTACCCTCGGGATGGACAAGATAGGAGATGATACCGTAGGTCTCCTGATGAGCCTAGATGCCAGCACCCCAGGCCGTACCAGCCAGATCATGCCAACTCGCCTACCCAAAGACGGGATGGACAATGGCAATCCAGATCCCCGCAGAAACTGGCTCCACATCAACCTTCTCCACGATCTCCACGGACACCTCATGGTCACCTCATCAGCCGATTTCACCGAAGCCCACTGACCCTCATAAGCCGGCATCTCCAGATAAGGCAGGGCAGCCAAGACCACTTATACTACCACCGCTTCTCGAGATCCCAAACTGCAGGTCAGATGACTTGCATTCAGAGACGCCATCCCCGAAGCCTTCTCCTCAAAGCAAAGATACTCCTGCTGATCCTCCATCTCCTATGGATGATGTTCGTGCATTTGCAGATGTAGTGAACTGCATGGCAGCGTCACTTGGCTTGATGATCACCCAGCCAGACATCCATGTGGATGATCCTATTTTCCATTATCTCAATGGCAGGCCCCTCCATTGCCTCACATCTCTATCTTGCCCTTCTTGAAGCAGATTGTCAAGGCAGCTTGGGCCACTCCGTCTTCGGTACCCCCTACTTCCAAGAAGTTGGAACATCTTTATCGGGTGTCAGAGGATGTGGCTCCATGGCTAACCTCTCATCCAAAGCCGAACTCTATAATTGTTGATGCGACACAGATGTGCATGTCACACAGAGTCCACTCTTCTCCCACGGACTGTGAGGGTAAAAAATCAGATGCCATTGATCATAAGTTCTGTTCCTCAGCCTGCCTTCTTACCATGATTGCAAACTACGGTGTGTGTATGGGAGCATATCAAAGGCACCTTTAGGACGCTGTCTCCCCATACTTAGACAAGGTTCCCCAGCAGGATTTGGACCTGGTGCACAACATGACAGATGACGGTCTTGCCCTAGCTAATTATCAATGGCAATCAACCAAACATGTGGCAGACTGTGCCAGGAAAGTTCTAGCAAGTGCTATTGCACTTCGTAGGCATGCGTGGCTGCGCTCATCTGGCCTCTCCTCTGCAACTCAGTCAGTGATTGAGGACCTTCCCTTTGATGAGGCTGGTCTCTTCCATACGGAAACCGACATGAAGTTGGAGCACACCCATAAGATGCGCACAACTGCAAAGTGTTTTGGCATATCGCCACCTACTCAAGCCTCCTGATCACGCTTCTATGCCAGGCAGTTCCTCCAACCTTCTGTAGGAGGTACAGCCCTTCAATGGCACACTCCCAGCATGCCACTCAGGCTTATCCACAATACCACAAGAAGTTCCCAACATTCTCGAAATCCAAGTCTCAGTTCCAGAAAAAGAAGTCTGACTTATCCAAACAGCGGGTTTGACTACCTGCCCCCTCTTTAAATGCATATATCCTGAGGTCTGGCAGATGGGCTTCTTGCCACTTTCTACCAATGGCGCCGTATAACATCAGATTCATGGGTCCTCAGTATTATTCTCAAAGGTTACTTTATAGAATTCGATAGCCTCCCCCACACCAGAGTTCTCAAGTCTACATTCCCCTCCATGCATCTCAGAGAAGAAGTAAATACTCTGCTCAGAAAGGAGCCATAGAGAGGCTCACTCGGCACCAAGGATGGGACTCTTTCTTCTCCCACTACTTCCTAGTAAACAAGAAAGATGGTGGGCTATGCCCCATTCTGGACCTTCGAGATGTAAAGCGTTTTATTATACCAAGCAATTCAGAATGATCACCCTCTCTTCCATCCTCCCGTTCCTCCAGATGGGAGACTGGTTCACGACAATTGGCTTTCGTGATGCATACTTCCACATCACGATAGCTTGGCCGCACAGATGATTCTTGGCATTTGCAGTCGGTTCCAGTATGTACCGCTTCACAGCTCTCCCATTCAGCCTTTGCAGAGCTCTGAGATTCTTTACCAAATGCATGGTGCCAGTAGTGGCTCACCTACGCATGAGAGGGGTGGTAATCTTTCCGTGCCTGGACGATTGGCTAATAACGGGCCCATCCAGGGAGAAAGTTGCCAAAGATGTCAAGCTAACAATTTCTCTCCTAGAAGATCTAGGACTGGTAGTCAACCTAGACAAATCTCATCTGGAGTTGCCCCAGCTCACGAAGTTCATTGGGGCAGAGCTGAACTCTATTCAGGGCAGGGCTTTCCTTCCAGAGGACAGGTTCATCATTCTTCAGAGCATGGTGCACCATTGCATCACCCAGAGGAGAGTAATGGCTCACTTCATTCAGTCTGTTCTGGGACACATGGCGTCCACCACAGCCGTGACCACGCTTGCCAGACTGCGGATGCAGCCAGTGCAAGGGTGGTTCTTCCTGGGCTTCAGTCCAATAAGGGATGACCCTTTCAAGCTTCTGTCAATACCTCACCCCAGTTTCGTGCTGTTGGAGTGATGGACTCAACCAGGAAATGTCCAGTGGGGCCTACCCTTTGTGACCCCTCATCCCTCCAGGTCCCTGATGATGGATGCTTCCATGACAGGTTGGGGCGCACAGTCCCATGGCTTGAACATCAATGGGCTATGGTCGTTGAAAGACAGCAAGCTCCACATCAATGTCCTGGAGCTTCTAGCGGTGTTCAAGACTCTGAAAGCGTTCGAGTCGTCTCTTCAAGGAAGAGTGGTTCAGGTCATATCACACAATACCACCACGGTCTTCTACATCAATAAGCAAGGAGGACCAAATCTCAGATGCTCCTGGATTTCACTGCAGATTTGGAATTGGTGTGTCCCCAGGCGGATATCTCTCACAGCTATACATCTGGCAGAGAGCCAGAATGAGGTCACAGATTCGCTGAGCTGAGCCGAGCCAATGGCAGTTGCCACAAGTGGTCCATGGCGACGGATGTCCTGATGACCCTCTTAAAGGAATGGGGCACGTTGGCAATAGACCTATTTGCGACACAGCAGAATGCCAAATGCCACCTTATTGCTCGAGGCAGCCCCCATCGCAGAGGAACCTGGGAGATGCCTTCCTGTTAAAATGGACAGGAACCCTTCTCTACGCCTTTCCTACCTTTCCACTTCTCTCCAGGGTCATAGTGAAGATGAGTTGCGACGAGTCCAGATGCATTCTGATAACGCCGTGGTGGCCCAGACAACCTTGGTTCTCCCCACTTCTTATGCTCTCCCAAGGGCAATACCAGCATCTCCCGCTGCAACAGGACATCCTATCTCTACAGAACAGCTGTGTTTACCACCCCAACTTGGAAATGATCAACCTGGCAGTGTGGTTCATCGGCCCGTAATACCCTTATCGGATTCAGCAAGGTCCATCATACTGGCGGCCCAACGCCCTTCCACTCAGAAGGCCTACCAATGTACGTGGCAGAAGTTCTGTGACACTCTCCATGACAGGAGTGTTCCCACAGTGCAGCATCGGTTCCACTCCTCCTTGACTTCTTAGCATCTCTCTCAACGAAAGGACTTTCCCTTTCTTCCATAAGGACCTATGAGGCGGCAGCATCCTCAAACTTCCAATGACTGGGGATGTAGTCTTGCTTTATGGACCCCATTGTCCGTCGGTTCCTGCAGGGTTACAAAAATTTGCACCCCTGGTGGCTGGACCTGTGGCCTCGTGGGACGTCCAAATAATCCTCCAAGCAGTGTCACGCTCTCCCTTTGAGTCTATGGACTCGATTGACACATACCTCTTGTCCTTTAAGACTGCCTTCCGGTCGCCATCGCTTCTGCGAGATAAGCAAGTAAACTGTGCGCACTCAGGGCGGATGCCCCCTACACCCAGTTCCATAGAGTTAAGGTCATACTGCAACCAGATGTGGCGTTTTTGCTCAAGGTGGTCTCATCCTTTCATCTTAACCAGGACATAGTTCTGTTGTCCGTTGATGCCTCACCCACGCCAGATGACACTGCCGCTCGCCACCCACTTGACGTCTGGGTGGCTCTGGAACTTTACTTGGCTAGAATGGCAGCATTCCAATGCTCCAACAAACTATTTGTCTGCTATTCCAGCCCGAAGAAAGGGCTGGCAGTCTCTTCCCAATGCTTCTCTAAGTGGGTTCTGTCTACAATCCAGATCTACAAGGTCGTGGGTAAGTCTCTGCCTTCCTCCATTAGGAGTCACTCTACTAGAGCAACAGCTATCTCAACGGTGTTCCCTAAGTGGTGTGCCGCTACTGGATATTTGCAGGGCAGCCACGTGGGCAACACCACTCACCTTTGTGAAGAAATATAAGATTGACTCTAACAGGAAAGATGGCTCCACCCTGGCCAGGGCGGTATTAAAGCAACCACCCTGCTGTGGCTGATGCACTACTCTTATTATGGTTTTGTTAATGTAACAGACTAGTTTTTATACCATGTTGTTGTCTTGTCTTTATTGGTGCGGACACCCCCACCATCCGGACTCCTGAGCTTGCTAGTTTACCCATTGTGTGCATTCACAGGGACCACGAAGAAGAAGAATGGGTTATTTACCATAACTATAGTTCTTCAAGTGGTCTTCTGTGAATTCACACAAATCCGCCTTCCTCCCCTCTGGCATCCTACCTCTCACATATTTTTCAATACATGGCTATAAGGAACTGAGCAGTTGGTGAGAGGTGGGGGCTTATATAGGCCAGGGGTGAGGCGGGCGAAGCTACCACCCAAAACTCTGATTTGTGGCTTCCAGAAGTTTCCTAAGTGCTCTGTGCAGGATTAACCCATTGTGTGAATTCACAGAAGACCACTCGAAGAATTATAGTTATGGTAAGTAACCTGTTCTTTCTATGGTATGTTTTGATGCTATCCTTGCTTTCAGTGCAGAAAAAGGATGAAGCAGATGGCTCTTTGCATGCAGCATTCAACTGCATATCTGATTCTCTGTGGTTTGGGTTCTGAAAATAAACATCACGTTTGACCTGTATGGATTTGGTTCTGCATTGGCAAATAATGATCAGGTGTTTCTGGGCCAGTGACAATGAGAACAGGGCAGAGACACCCAATGAGGGAAACCAAGGTCAATATAACTGTGGCTAAGGTTGCTCTTCGTATCACTGAGTCCAAGCCTCAGCTGTGGTGCAGCAGCTCCTATGAGTCAGGTACTCCTCTAGTACATGTCCTGGCCATCCCTGTGCCCTACAGCTAACAGGGACAGTTATCATATGCACAAGATATGGAGCCCCGAAAAAGACTGAAAGAGGAAACTGCCTGTGAAACTTTCAAGCTAATTAAAAGGGATCTTACTGTAGCAAGTGGAGACTAGCATCCTATTCTGTTTTAGCTACCCTTGTGCTGTGCTGCTGAAGCAATTAAGCAAGCAAAATTGTTTAGAACAACAGTACTAGGAAACTGGGGGGAGGGCAGGGTTCGAATTCAAAACAAGTATGAGGTCTGTCTATTAAATAACGAGACTGATACAATAACTTATCTTTATTCATATATATTACAATTCTAATGCTTATCCCATTCAATATACTCCTTGTCCACACTCACACACCAACGCAGTCTTGTTTTCCACTGGTCGAAGTCATGGAGCAGATCAGTTTGCCAGCTGTTTCAACATATCTGCCATTTTCTTCTTTACTGCATCAATTGACTCAAAACATGTTCCTTTAGGGAAAAGAAAAAAGACACATGGTGCCAAATCTGGTGAATATGGAGGCTGTTCACGTGTAGTAATGCATTTAGCGGCCAAAAACTGCTTCACAGAAATTGCTGTGTGAGCAGGCACATTGTCTTGATGAAGAATGAAACCATTTTTCCAAAGTTTCGGCCTTTTTTTTCCTGACTTTCTCTCAGCTTTGTAAACTTCCTTATAATAATGCTGGTTCACTGTCCTGCCTTATGGAACCCATTCTGCCAAAATTATGCTCTTGATGTAAAAGAAACCACGAAGAGCATGGCTTTGAATGTGGACTTGCTTTGACATACTTTTTCATTCTTGGTGATGATGGTATTTTCCAGTGCATTGACTGTTGTTTTGTCTCAGTATCATACTGGAAGGTCTAGATTTCATCAAAAAAAGTGGCGATTTTTTGAAAAACGTTTGGGTCTGCCTCAAGTTGTTTTCTTGCAGCGGCACTCTTTCTACTCTGATGTGAGAACCCTAGGGACCATCTTGGAACAAATTTTCTCATGTTGAGACCCTCATGCAAAATTTTCCATGCAGTGTCTTTGTCAATGTTCATGGCTTCAGATATCATTCAGACACTGAGTTGGTGGTCTCCTCGAACAATCTGGCTGATTTTTTCCACAATTTCTTTGGTTCTTGAAGTGGAAGGTTGTCCAGGGTGTTCATCGTCTTTCATATTCTCATGTTCTTCTCTGAATCTTTTGTGCAACTCAAACACACACAAACGAGACATGTAGTCTTCCCTGTAGGCCTCAGTAAGCATTTGAAAAGATTCCATTGGTGCTTTGTTCAATTTTACTAAAAATTTCAAATTGACATGTTGCTCGACTTTTGAATTTAGCCTTTTCCCGGCACACAACAGACAACACAGCTGTTTTAAAGGATGACTGAAAATTAACTGAAAGACTGAGAATGTTGATGTTTGTCATGCAGATTCAGACATGTTCAAGGTCACCACTCAAGGGTTCACAATCAGTTCTCCCTGATTTGTCTGAAAGGTAGAAACAGTCTCTTTATTTAATAGACAGACCTCATATGTATGTACGTACAGTTGGGATTGCAGTTACGTTTAGAATGCCACTGAAACTGGATTACTTGTTCCTCTAGAGGGGAAAACATTAAGTTCTAGTCTAATTGTACAGTCCTCCTGGAGCGAATGTGATTACCATTTCCCACCAAATCCAAATCAAACTGAATAGCTAGTTCTCCCACTGCTATGCTGCAATGAAAATAAAATTACAGTGGGTGGGTTAAAAAAATGAAACACCATGTATTCAAAATGAATATACAATTGTAGTTTATAGGCTGTTGTCTGTACCATAGATATTCTTATTACCATGGTGGGTTTAAGTCATGTTTTCAGAAAGTATTTCTCTACAATGCTTTCCACTAATGCAATGTGGTACACTAAATGGACATGTCCAATTTGCTGAGTCCCTCAGCCTATGTTTCTACCTTTCGAGGCAAAGGAGAACAAGAAGATGGCCAGCAAGAACCACTGAGTTACTTGCCCAAAGCAAGGCATCCTACCACATACAAGACTCCTCCTGAGTACCTTTTTCAATGCTAAAACACCAATCAAGAAGCAGGAAAAGCCCTGCCACAGATACACACATTTCCTTGGCTCTTGAGCTGGTTTCTATCACCTTCAATTTGCCAATATTTTGGATAAATAAATATTCCCAAAAGATACACTGTTATGCACATTATGATAACAGAGCAACAGGTGAAGGGGGACTTAAAAGCCCATAACTAGTCAGAAATGGGCTTTTGTATCAGGTGATCAAATGAAAGCACAAAAGATATGAACTCTTGTCTTCAACTCTTGTACTTCCCTTGATCTGGACACTATACTTCTACTGATGCAGCCCAAAATCGCATTGGCCTTTTTAGCTGCCGCATCACACTGTTGACTTATGTCCAACTTGTGGTCTACTAGGACTCCTAGATCCCTTTTGCACGTAGTCTTATTCAGCCAGGTCTCCCCCATCCTGTATCTATGCATTTCGTTTTTCTGCCCTAAGTGCAGTACCTTCCATTTCTCTGTATTAAATTTCATTTTGTTAGCTTTGGCCCAGCTTTCTAATCTATTCAGGTCATTTTGAATTTTGATCCTGTCCTCTAGGGTATTAGCTACTCCTCCTAATTTGGTGTCATCTGCCAATTTGATAAGTATGACCCTAATTCTGTCATCCAAGTCATTGATAAAGATGTTGGATAAAACTGGGCCCAGGACAGAACCCTGTGGTACCCCGCTGGTCACATCTTTCTGAGATGAAGAGGAGCCACTGCTGAGCACCCTTTGGCTTTGGCCGGTCAACCAGTTACAAATCCATTTAACAGTTAACTTGTCTAGCCCACATTTTACAAGTTTGTTTGCAAGAATGGAGCCATGGTGACGCAGTGGTTAAACGCCAGTACTGCAAGTCACCCCGTTGCAAGTTTGATTCCAGCGGGCTCTAAGGTTCACTCAGCCTTCCATCCTTTCGTAGGTCGGTAAAATGAGTACCCAGCTAACACACATTGGAAACTGTTTAATGCAGTGTAGATGTGTAAATAGCTATTGCTTAAAACAATTTGTAAGCCGCTCTGATAGCCTTGTGGCTGAAGAGTGGGGTATAAATAACTAAATAAATAATTTTTTAAAAAGAATGTCATGGGGAACCTTGTCAAAGGCCTTATTGAAATCAAGGTATGTGATATCCACAGTGTTCCCTTCATCTACCAAGCTGGTCATTTTATCCAAAAAAAAAAAAAAAAAAAGAGAGAGAGAGAGAGAGAGAGAGAGAGAGAGAGAGAGATCAGATTAGTCTGGCATGACTTGTTTCTCTGAAACCCATGTTGACTTTTTGTGATTATGGCATTGCCTTCTAAATGTTCACAGACTCTCTGTTTAATGATCTGCTCCAGAATCTTCCCTGGTATTGATGTCAGACTAACTGGATGATAATTGTTGGGATCCTCTTTTTCCCCCCTTTTCGAAGATGGGGACAACGTTTGCCCTCCGCCAGTCTGCTAGGACTTCTCATGTTCTCCAGGAGTTCTCAAAGATGATTGCCAATGGCTCTGAGATTACATTTGCCAGCTCTTTTAATACCCTTGGATGTAGTTCATCCGGTCCTGGAGATTTAAATTCATTTAGTTTAAGAAGATATTCCTGTACTACTTCTTTGCTTATTCTGTGCTGGATTTCCCCTATTGTGTCCTCTGTTCCATTATCGTCAGGTTGATCACCCTTTTACTTTTCTGAAAACACTGAGGCAAATAAGGTGTTGAGTAATTCTGCCTTTTCTCTGTCCCCTATTAGCAAGAAACCCTTAAAAGTATTTTTTTAAAAAATAAAAATTTGTAAAGGAGAACCTCTAAAAAAAGTTTGTTGCTCCCCTGCTCTTATGCTGTACTTTTGCTTGTTGATAAAATTTGTGCACTGTTAGGCGGGTGCCTCTGGAAGGAGTTATACAGAGCTAACTCTCTCCCAAGATTTTTTTTAAAAATTCAAACTCACCCTCTCAAAATGGCTGCCCAGAAGCTGCTCTCCTTCTTCTCCCTGGGAGGAAACTCCACCTCCAGAAGGAGACTCCACCACACTCCCAGGCAGTGCATTCCACTGCCAAACAGCTCTTACGGTCAGGAAGTTCTTCCTAATGTTTAGGTGGAATCTCTTTTACTGTAGTTTGAGTCCTTTGCTCCATGTCCTTGTTTCTGGAGCAGTGGAAAATAAGCTTGCTCCATCCTCAATATGACTTCCCTTCAAATATTTAAAGATGGCTATCATGTTCCCTCTCAACCTTCTCTTCCCCAGGCTAAACATACCCAGATCCCTAAGCCGCTCCTTATAAGGCATGGATTCCAGATCTCCCACCATTTTGGTCGCCCTCCTCTGGACATGTTCCAGCTTGTCAATATCCTTCTGGAATTGTGGTGCCCAGAACTGGACACTGTATTCTAGGTGAGGTCTGATTAAAGCAGAATAGAGTGGCACTATTACTTCCCTTGATCTAGGTACTATACTCCTATTGATGCAGCCTAGAATCAAATTGGCTTTTTTTAGCTACCACGTCACACTGCTGACTCATGTTCAGTTTGTGGTCCACTAAGACTCCTAGATCCCTTTCACATGTACAGTTGTCCCTCCGTATTCACGGATTTGATATCCACGGTTTTAAGAATTCACGGCTTGAAAATATTCTTTAAAAAATAATAATCCCAAAAGCAAACCTTGATTTTGCCATCTTATATAAGGGACACCATTTTGCTATGTCACTGCATATAATGGAACTTGATTTTGGTATCCATGGGGGTCCTTGTCAGGAGTTAGAGACTGAACTCCAGTATAAAATGGCCAAACAACTGCAGAAGTCATGCTGAGTCATGATGGCTGACTCCATGAACTGCCAAGTCATGTCTAGTCATGCCCCAGCTGCAGAAGGAGGGTTACTAGAGGGCAAGCTATGTAATACAAGATCTGATGCATGTACCCATGTGATTAAGTAAGCCAATGCTCTGTGGATATGTATATAAGTGAGCTAGACCAGAGTTCATTCTCTTCTTGTGATTCATGGGTGCCTGGTGTAGCAGTAAATATTTGTGAATATCTGCATCTACTTGAGGATTAAAGTACCTCCTGTTTTCTGGACGTCAAAACACTCTGTGTGTGAGTATTCTTGGGAACGGGTTGCTACTAAGTCTGCTGAGACAGTTTTTGGCTTCTGCCGGGGATTGAATGTCCTGTCATCCCCTGACAGTCCTGGATCCAAACCCCAGTGAATATGAAGGGATAACTGTACTGCTATCAAGCCAGGTGTCATCCTTCCTATATCTGTGCTTTTCATTTTTACTGCCCAAATGTAGTATCTTACATTTCTCCCTGTTGAAATTTATTTTGTTAGTTTTGGCCCAGATTTCTAATCTGTTCAGGTCATTTGGAATTCTGATCCTATCCTGTGGGATATTAGCTACCCCTCCTAATTTGGTGTCATCTGCAAACTTGATAAGCATGCCCTCTACTCCCTCATCCAAATCATTGATAAAGATATTGAATAGCAGTGGGCCCAGGACAGAACCCTGTGGTACCCCACTAGTCACTTCTCTCCAATCAGGATGAAGAGGAGCCATTGGTGACTAGCCTTTGGATTTGGCCAACCAACCAATTATAAATCCACCTAACAGGTGCATTGCCTAGCTCACATGTTACTAACTTTTTTTTGCAAGAATATAATGGGGGGCTTTATCAAAGGCCTTACAGAAATCAAGATACACTACATCCATAGCATTCCCTTCATCTACCAAGTATGTAACCCTATCAAAAAGGAGATAAGATTAGTCTGACATGACTTGTTTTTCAAAAACCCATGTTGGTTTTTAGTGATCACAGCATTCCTTTCTAAGTGCTTAAAAACTGTCTAATGATCAGCTCTAGAATCTTTCCTTGTATTGATGTCAGACTGACTGGGTGATAATTATTTGCCCCCCCCTTTTTTTTTAAAGATGGGGATAACATTTGCCCTCCTCCAGTCTGCTGGGACCTCTCCTATTCTCCAGGATTTCTCAAAGATTATTGCCAGTGGTTCTGAGATTACTTCTGCCAGTTCTTTTAGTACCCTTGGGTGTAGTTCATCTGGACCTGGAGATCTGAATTCATTTATACTGGCCAGGTATTCCTGAATAGCCTCTTTACCTATTCTATGCTGCATTTCCCCTACTGTATCATCTGCTCCATTTTCTCCAGGTTCCTTTTAGGAGAAGACCGAGGCAAAGAAGGTGTTGAGTAGCTCTGCCTTTTCTCTGTCCCCTGTTAGCACTTTGCCACCTTCTTACAGCAGTCCTACTGCTTCCTTGTTCCTTCTTTTGCTACAGACATATCCCCCAAAGCCCTTTTTAAATTGTTTTTAACCTCTCTAGGAAGCCTGAGCTCCATCTGTGTTTTTGCTTTTCTGATTTCCCTCCTACACAAGCTGGCTATTTATTTGAATTCTTCTTTGGTGATTTCTCCCTTTTTCCATTTTTTGTACATGTTCCTTTAAAGTCTTAGCTCAGTTAAAAGTTCTTTAGAAATCCATACTGGTTTCTTTAGACACCTCCCATTTTTTCTCCTCATTGGAACTGTTTGAAGTTGTGTCTTCAATGTCTCACTTTTTAGAAACTCCCATCCATCATGCTCTCCCTTCTCTTTTAGTATTCCTGACCATGGGATCACCCCTAGTAAATCCCTAAGTTTTCTGAAATCAGCTTTCTTAAAGTCTAGAAGGCGTGTCTGTCTATGCTTGGCTTCCCCTTTCCTCTGTATAACAAATTCCAGGAGAACATGGTTACTCCCCCCCTAAGGATCCCACCACTTCCACACCATTAGCTAGATCATATCTGTTGGTTAGGATCAGATCTAAAATAGCTGATCTCCTTGTTGCCTCTCCCACCCCTGGACAATGGAATTGTCTGCAAGGCAAGTGAGGAATTTGTTGGACCTTAAATTTTTGGCAGAGTTGGACTTCCAGCAAATATCAGGATAGTTAGAATCCTCCATTATTACTACATCTCTTCTGTCTGAATGTGCAGTCATATCTTCTAAGAAGGCATCATCCAAGTCCTCAGTTTGGCTTGGAGGTCTGTAGTAGACCCCCACAATGACATCCCTGCTGTTTCTTTCCCCCTTGATTTTTACTCAGATGCTCTCAACCTGGCCCCCAGGATTTAAGTCATGGATCTGTCCACAGGTGTAAACATCCTTAATGTATAATGCTAGTCCACCACCCTTCCTGTTTGGTCTATTTCTCTGAATATCAGAGAACTATCAGAATCCCCCAGCCAGCAGGGCCAAAGAAATAACATTTCCAACTTCAGGAGGTGGGATGTGTAGGTATAAGGTTTGTTTTTTAAAGGAACCACACAGCTTCAGCTGCTTTAGTATAGAAATGTAAATAAATAAACTCATGCCCAACGCGTGCGCACACACACACACACCAGTGAACAGCATTCTCTGCAATACAGAATCTCATGGCTGAGCAGCAGCATGGCTGCCACTATATCAAAAGCTATTCTGACAGCACTTGAGATGCATCCAGCCTACACAAAAGACTGACCAAGCATGTAGACTAACAGCTAGACTGAGTTGTGTAGTCTGTAACTGTACAGCTGGAAGATTGATGGTAATAATTTTTGAAGCTTTACTAGCTTGTTGTCAGTACCCCCCTTAAGCATGGGGGTTTCACATTGGATCTACCTACAAGCTACCACAGTCTTCACTTTCCATTGGTTTGCGCAAAATGATTCTTTTCAAGATGATGCAGCATGTTTGACCCATCCTACAGAGCTTGTTTTCCTGTGCACAGGGGTAGTGTTCAGGCAATGAAAGATGTGAGCTGCCTATAATAATTAACAAAGGTGCACAGAAGAAATTCAGCCAAGCATTTAAACAGAAGTTTCATAAAACATTCAAATAAATGAGAATGGTCTTTGCTGTTATTAAAAACTAAATTAAATTATTAGAGCCACACCACTTATAAGAGGGATGAAGATAAGTCACGTTTGTACAAAAATGCTCTATTGCTTCCAATCTTTGCTCATTTTCAACAGTACAGTCAATTGCAAATGCTGCACATATTTTTTAAAAGCAGTCAGGAGTACAAGATTAAATTTTAATTCATTCTGTTTATCAGGTGACACTGACATACCTTAAAATGCCTCATTCGTCTCCTGATTTTTGCATTCTTTGGTTACTATATAAATTCAGAAACACTGAATGCCTTTCTTTCTCCACACTTCCTCCCCACACCTGCCTGCCTTCTAATGCTTCTGTATCCCTGCATACATTCAGATACCTGCACTCAACTTGACTACTCCCTGTACCCTTTTTGTGCACCTCTATCCTTGTGGGGATGTATGGGGGAGAATGGCCAAGAAATCTCCATGGATAATTACTACAGAATGCCTAGTATTCCTAGTTGACCACTGCAGAATAACTCAGAGGAGCTTGCAAGGTGGAACAAGGGATACAAACTCGACTCACCTCCTCATAATATTGCGAGTTTAGGCCTTGAGCTTTCAGAGCCAAAACCTGAGATCTAGAGATGGCCTCGATCATGTCATTAAGTATTATGCAATAAGTACCAACAACAGTTGCTCACCTGCTTGGGAAGAGGGGATCAGGAACATTTAATCTAGCCTACAGTACTTGCTTCTAGTCAGAAGGTAGATGCAGAGCAGAGGGTGGGCTCTGGTGCCACAGTGACTGTGTGGAAAGGAAGAAGCTAACTAAGTAAATACATAGACACTCCCCAAGAGTCTTTGCAAACTGCAGTAACTAATCAATTAACCCTTGCAAACTGTAGCAAGCTGCTGCTTCAGAAGCTCAGCTGGGGATCTGCACATGGCCCTTTCCTCTAAGCTGGAGCTGAGCACACCAAAACTGCACCCTTGTCTTCCATCTTGAGGTGACCCATAAAAACTGGAGACTCAGGGTCAGGCCCTGAGATCCAGCAGCCCTATCTACTGCATGTAGGCTGCAGTCTTTGGGGAGGCTCTAAATGATATCATCATAGGTGCTTTCACAGTAAAGCAGTGATCTATTCTTTAAAAAAAGAATAGATATGTGATTTGAAGCCAAGTAAGTATTTGCATCCAGAAGCAGTATATCCACAAATTACCAGAAACTGGGTCAATACTAAGGGATGGCTATTTACATCATACATGCCCCACTTGCCAGTGCTGACAGATGGCTAAGACAAGAGCTCTGGATTAAATGGACTACTGGTCAGATGCACCAAAATTGCTCTTATGGTCCAAATCAATGGTAGATGTAACAGCACCACCATATTAGACCACCTCAAATCATGCTCTCAAGGGTTTGAAAACCCTGCAGAGTTGCACGATGGGTAATGAAGGTAAAAGGGGAAACTGGCCATTTTTTTAAAAAAAAAAAATCTCCCCTCCTGCTGTCTATGTGTGTTTCAGGTAACAAAGTTTATTCTCTTCTCTATCTTCCCCCAGTTGTTGTTTGGTGTCTGATTTGCTTTATTGGTGGGTTTCATTTTTATAAAAAAATTAATCACTTTAGTGTGTGTGTGTACATGCGCACGTACATAATTTTGGTCTGCCAACAAACTTATTAATTTCATTCACAAAGCACATATGTACTACATGTTATAAGCCAAGATGGCTAAAATGGTATTGTCATACTTTGGCTATGTCATCAGAAGACATGACTCACTAGAAAAGACTATAATGCTTGGTAAGATACAAGACAGTAGGAAAAGAGGAAGATCACATTCCAGATGGATAGACTCTGTGCATCACTAAGGCTGGTGTCACCCTCCCCTACTCCTGATGGTGCCACCTGGTGAGGTTCAACCTCTCTGCACTCTCCCTAGTGCCACCACTGGATAAACTCAATCAAGGAATCCATGGCTGCCCTGAGTCTGCAAGACCTGAGCAGGACTGTTGATGATGGGGTGACTTGGAGGTCTATCATTCATGGGGTCATCATAAGTCAAAGTCAACTTGACAGCAAGGGGTAAAAATCCAGATGAGATTTTGACTACAGTCATCCCTCCACATTCACGGGGGTTAGGGTCTTGAGACCCCCGCGAATGTATAAAAAACACAAATAAAAAATGCTGCTCCTGCAACCCCCCCGCAGAGGGAGGGAGGCAGCGGGAAGGTGTCTGGCCAGCCTGGCCAGCCTCTCCGCGGCCTTCCTGAGGGGACTCTGGGCCTTAGAATCCCCGGAGCCCCCTTAGGAAGGCCGGAGAAGACAGCAGGCAGGTGGGAGGCTGCCCTGCCTCCCCGCGGCCTTCCTGAGCAGACTCCGGGGCTTTGAAGCCCCGGAGCGGCTGGGGAAGGCAGCGGGTGGGTGGGAAGGAGGCTGCCCAGCCTCTCCCTGGCCTTCCTGAGTGGACTCCGGTGCTTTGAAGCCCCAAAGCCTGCTTAGGAAGACTGGGGAAGGCAGCGGACGGGCGGGAGGGAAGCTGCCCTACCTCTCCGCAGCCTTCCTGACCAGACTCTGGGGCTTAGAAGCCCCGGAGCCCACTTAGGAAAGCTGGGCAGGGCAGTGGGCGGGCAGGAGGGAGGCTGTCCTGCCTCTCCCCAGCCTTCCTGAGCAGACTCCAGTGCTTTGGATCCCCGGAGCCCGCTTAGGAAGGCTGGGGAAGGCAGCGGGCGGGCAGGCGGGAGGCTGCCCTGCCTCTCCACGGCCTTCCTGAGCGGACTCCGGTGCTTTGAAGCCCCAGATCCCCCTTAGAAATGGGCTGGGGAAGGCAGCGGGCGGGAGGCTGCCTTGCCTCTCCGCGGCCTTCCTGAGCGGACTCCGGTGCTTTGAAGTGTCAGAGCCTGTTTAGAAAGGCCTGGGAAGGCAATGGGTGGGCAGAAGGGAGGCTGCCCTGCCTCTCTGCGGCCTTCCTGAGTGGACTCCAGTGCTTTGAAGCCCTGGAGCCCCCTTAGGAAGGCTGGGGAAGGAAGCAGGCAGGAGGCTGCCGTGCCTCTCCATGGCCTTCCTGAGCGAACTCTGGTGCTTTGAAGCCCCGGAGCCCCCTTAGGAAGGCTGAGAAGGCAGCGAGCAGGAGGCTGCCCTGCCTCTCTGTGGCCTTCCTGAGCGGACTCCGGTGCTTTGAAGCGTCAGAGCCTGCTTAGGAAGGTCTGGGAAGGCAACGGGCAGGTGGGAGGGAGGCTGCCCTGCCTCTCTGCAGCCTTCCTGAGTGGACTCCTGTACTTTGAAGCCCCGCACTGCACTTAGGAAGGCTGGAGAAGGCAGTTGGCGGGTGGGAGGCTGCCCGCCAGCCCCCCGGCCTTCCTGAGCGGACTCCGGGGCTTTGAAGCCCCGGAGCCGCCTCTGGAAGGCTGGGGAAGGCACAGGCAGGAGGTTGCCCCGCCTCTCGCCAGCCTTCCTGAAGGGGCTCAGGGCCAAACCGCAAATAATCAAAACCACGAGTGTGAAAGCCATGAATGTGGAGGGGCAACTGTACTTTGGCCCAGAGCTGCAGCACATGAAATTCAGGCTACTCTGGCCCCAATTTAAGTGCCACATCTGCCAAAGCCTGAATCTGCATTGGGTTTGCTTCCATTCAAAGCTGTTACTCACACTTAACTCTGAGCTTCAGGGAAAAGCAAATCTCCAGCAGTAGGCTCTCTCTCTGAACCCTCAAAATGGTGGGGCAGGTGCCTGTTTTAACTTCAGAGAGAGCTACTACCGCTGGTGCTTTGCTTTTCCTGGAGCTCAGAGGGGCGATTGTGGCTGGATAATCAAACCCCCAGTGGTAGTCAGCCTCTCTGATGCCAGAATGGGCAGCTAGCCTTGTGAAGGCAGGGCTTGCTGGAGGTTCTGACCTCAGAGAGAGAGACTACCACTGGGCTCTGCTTTTGGAATGAGAAGTGGTGCTGAAAAGGAGAAAAAATGGCGTCCCCTTGGGCAGTGCTTGTCCTTCCGCTCATCTCCTTCCCCCTGAATCCAGTGCAGAGGAACTGGTCACATGGAGGTTTTCTCCAAAGTTTCCAGCAAACTCTAGTGAAAACTGCAAGTTTTCTAAAACCTGGATTAAGAGTGTATTCCCTGAGTCTGGTGCAAATAGGGCTGTACATCATGTGTCACTATTGCACCAGATTTGAGGGAAAGGAGGGAAAGTACAATGCAGGAGAAAAGGATGCATGAACTGCCAAAACCGAGCAAAACGTCAACAGCTTTTAAACATGGTTTTGGGGGGTTTTGGGTGAGGAACAGCATACTTGACAGGTGTCTAGCACAAAAGACCGTGAAGTTGTCTGCCTGAAATTTGTTGGGTTAATCCCCTCTTTCTTCGTATCATAGAGTTGGAAGAGACCTCAAGGGCCATCCAGTCCAACCCCCTGCCGTGTAGGAATACACAATCAAATCATTCCCAACAGATGGCCATGCAGCCTCTGTTTAACAACCTCCAAAGGAGGAGACTCCACCACACTACGAGGCAGTACATTCCACTTCCGAACAGCTCTTACTGTCAAGTTCTTCCTAATGTTTAGGTGGAATCTCTTTTCCTGTAGTTTGAACCCATTGCTCCATGTCCTAGTCTCTGGAGCAGCAGAAAACAAGCCTGTTCCATCCTCAGTATGACATCCCTTCAAATATTTAAACATGGCTATCATGTCCCCTCTCAACCTTCTCTTCTCCAGACTAAACATGACCAGCTGCCTAAGCCGCTCCTCATAGGGCATGGCTTCCAGACCTCCCACAATCCTGGTCGCCCTCCTCTGGACATGTTCCAGCTTCTCAATATCCTTCTGGAATTCTGGTGCTCAGAACTGAACACAGTATTCCAGATGAGGTCTAACCAAAGCAGAATACAGTGGCATTATTACTTCCCTTGATCTAGACACTGTACTCCTATTAATGCAGCCTAGAATTGCATTGGCTTGTTTAGCTGCTGCATCACACTGCTGACTCATGTTCAGCTTGTGGTCCACTAAGACTCCTAGATCCTTTTTGCATGTACTGCCCTCAAGCCATGTGTCACCCATCCTATAACTGTGCATTTCATTTTTGCTGCCCAAGTGTAATATTCTACATTTCTCCCTGTTGAAGTTCGTTTTGTTAATATTGGTCCACCTTTCTAATATGTTGAGGTCATTTTGGATTCTGAATCTGTCCTCTGGGATATTAGCTACCCCTCCTAATTTGGTGTCATCTGCAAACTTGATAAGCATACCCTCTATTTCCTCATCCAAGTCCTTGATAAAAATGTTGAATAACACTGGGCCCATGACAGAACCCTGTGGCACCCCACTGGTCACTTCTTTCCAGGATGGAGAGGAGCCATTGGTGACTACCCTTTGGGTTCAGTCAGTCAACCAATTATAAATTCGCTTAACAGTTGCACTGTCTAGCCCACAGGTTACTAACTTTTTTGCAAGAACATCATGGGGGACCTTGTCAAAAGCCTTGCTGAAATCAAGATACACTACATCCACTGCGTTCCCTTCATGTATCAAGTTTGTAACTCTATCAAAAAAAGATATGAGATTAGTCTGGCATGACTCGTTTTTGAGAAATCCATGTTGACTTTTTGTGATCATGGCATTCCTTTCTAAGTGGTTACAGACTATCTAATGATCTGCTCTAGAATCTTTCCTAGTATTGATAGGCTGAATGGGTGGTAATTATTTGGGTTTTCTCCCCCCCCCCTTTTTTTTTAAAGATGGGGACATTTGCCCTCCTCTAGTCTGCTGGGACCTCTCCTGTTCTCCAGGATTTCTCAAAGATTATTGCCAGCGGTTCTGAGATTACTTCTGCCAGTTCATTTAATGCTCTTGGATGAAGTTCATCTGGCCCTGGAGACTTGGAACTCATTTATACTGGCCAGGTATTCCTGAACTACCTCTTTACCAATTCTGTGCTGTATTTCCTGTACTGCATCATCTGCTCCATTTTCCCCAAGTTGAGCACTGTTCCCCCTGTTCTTTAAAATCTGCCATGTTTATAAACTTTAAGCATATGTGCTAAAAATACAAAAGAGTTATACTTTGGTTTCAAGATGCAAAGCAATTTGGGTGGAGAGGAAGGGGACTGGCCATCCAGATTCCTGAATCTTCAATTGGATTTAAGGACTTGTAGATCATACTGGGTCCAGAGTGCTGTGAACCAAATTAGGACCAAACTTGAATCACTGAGTTGGGTGCTGAATTGAATCAGCCCTAGAAAGAACAGTTTCACAGCCTTACTAACAAGCTTCAGTAACATCAATTTCACCTCTTAGGGCCATAATATGTGACCTAACTTGATGTGTGTGTGTTTCCTGTTTCTCCCCTGGTGCCCTGCCTTTTGTACTATCTAGCCTGATGAAGAGTTTTGGGGAACTCAAAAACATGCACAGTCTTTGGTGGCACTGTAGTTGATGCTACTAAAAATATTACCCAACTTGTTTTGCAGCTACCTTGTTTTTAAATACTGTCTCAACAGTTTGTGTTGCTCAGTCCAGATTATTCTTCGTACCAAAACTTTCCAACAATTCACAGGTACTGTTTGTCTTGAACTCCTCGAAGCCCAACTTCTGGAAGTTATAATCTGCCAATATCTAGGCACTCACAGGCTGGGAACTACCAGTTTACGAGAAAGAGAGCTTAGTAAGTATTATTTTGTGCTGCACTATTTTAAATTGAACTGTTTTTAATTGCTTTTTATCTTTTTAAGTGTATGTTTGAATTGTTTTAATAATCTGAATAGTGTAATTTCATTTTAATGTTACGTTTTTGTATGTTCGTAGCTGTATGGTTCTTGCTTTAAATTTATAAATTCTCTTCAGTCCCAATTTTGGGGAAACAACAACAACAACAAATGATGATGTCAGGAGTGGTCAAATGTAGCTGTAACAACTTATTTTTAAACACAATTTATGAAAAAAAAACTCCAGTCATATCTACAAATTCTGTTAAAATCTCTTGAGCATCAGGAAGTTGTTATTTTTAAAATACATACATTTTTAAAAGGTTGAGATTCTCAGAGCTGTAAGAGCATCTGAGCAGCTAAAAGAATATCTTTAAAAATGTGCTCTGGAGCAGAACAGAAGCCTGAGTGTTTGCATCCCTCTCAATAGAGTGTATCCAAATATTCTGAACGGGTTTCTCCAGCAGTGCAAAAAGGTTGGGGCAATGGTGAACATGTGTGTGCACATAATCAGTCTATAGCTGTGGTTCTATAGCTACTCACCAGCCATATCAATGGCAAAAGGCCGACCTGCCCGCCAACCAGTGTACCAGCCAACCACTTTGCCCTTTTCCACAATTGGGCGCTCATAGCGTCGTCCGCCCACCAGCCCCACAGGCCATACAGACACTTTGCGGGTTGTGCGCATCTGCAAAAAGGAAGCAGAGAGTCACTTTTAAGGCAGTTGCTCCAGCAACTGATGCTGAGCTCTGATAAATATCATGTATGATTTTAAATGTTTAGGGGGAATGGGAAACCTAATTGATATCTCCCTCCTTGGCCTATCTCTAGAGAACTCCTACTGAAAACAATATATACTCAATATTTTCCTAGCTAACTATTTAGCTGTTTAAGATTATCAGACTAGCATCTTAAAATGCTCTAATCACACAAATAAGGAAAGCGGAAACATAGTGGCATAATCGCAGTCATTTTTGCATGGGATTAAAGCTTACGCCACAGTAACACTTATCTTTGCATTGCCTTCTGTTAACACAATACTAATGATTTGTAGTGGCCCATGTATGCTCCTTTAAGGGAAAATGTTTATTTACTTCCATGATTTCCCCATGGGAGTAATCTCAGTGGGTCTTACAAGAAGACGTGACTTCGCTGAAAGACTCCCCAAACCCATTAATTTACAAAGTTAAGAAAGACAGTACCACAGAAACAAGCCTAAAACTGTTGCAACAAACTGGGATAGTTCATTAAAAGAGCATCCCATGGCTTGTTTTCCCATTGTCACCCAGACATTTTCTCGCTGACAACTGGGGGGCATGGAAGAGGACCGCCCATTCCCACTGTAATCTCACAATTACAGCAGGATGTGTTTTTGCACACTCTTCAATACCAGGAAAACAAGAGTATTGAAGAGCTATTGACCACTTATCCTGTGAATTAAAAGCAATGCCTTATTCACAGCTGGAGCACACAATGCGCATGCAAAGACTATGACATTGTGCAATAACAGGGACCCCTTCACATTCACATGTGGTAATAATGCAATTTTTGCCGTGTCTGATAAAATCATAAATGACTTGTTTTTCAAAAATCCTAAATATTTCAGCATTTAAACTGTCTAAAGAAACCTCCAAATTAACCACAGTTCTTTATTATGTCACAACCCAATGATAGCGTTAACTATGGTTTGGGAGAGGTATATCCAGTGTCAAACCACTATGAACTATCCTGGCTTGCTTGCTTAAGCCTTAGCACTGACTGTAACTTCTGATTTAGAGACTAACCATAGCTAGATGAAAATGGAAGCAAAAGCACTGTTGCCACGCCAGAGCAACAGAATGGAGAAGTCAGCATACAGCCTTGCAGTCTGCTAAGCTTGTTCCTGGAGTACTAAATCAAAGGTAGGCAACATCCTCCAGTTGGGGGGCACAGGTGTCACACTGATGCACCCAGGCATCCAATGAGGGGAGAGGGGTTGCCACATCCTCATGCTGCTTCTGCCTGTGCTAGAAATGTCCCACCATTGCTGCCAAAGTCCCAGTGATCCTCTACGAAAACATGGTATGTGGGCAGAGCAGAATTGATTCTAATAGTTTGAATGTGATTCTGCTGGGAAACAAGATGCACAGTCCTCACAGGCCATGTTTCTAGAAGAACTGCTGAGACTTTGGTAGTATCAGGGAGGCAGATAGGGCTTGCACAAATGGTCAAGGGACTAGATACATGCTGTGGGCCACACAGCCACTGCATCGGCAACTGGTTTTTATGTTGTTGCTGTTGTGTGCCTTCAAGTCATTTTGACTTAAGGTGGCCCTAAGACAAAGCTATCACAGTGTCTTCTTGTCAAGATTTGTTCAGAGGGGGCTTGCCATTGCCTTCCTCTGAGGCTGAGAGAGTGTGACTTGACTCACTAAGTGGGCTTCTATGGCTGAGTGGAGATTCAAACCCTGATCTCCAGAGCTGCAATCCAACACTCAAACTACTACACCACACTAGCTCCTCCTTTTAGGCAATTTATGTGATAGACCAGCTGAGACTTAATCTGCAGTAGTTTGAAGCCCACTCTGTGTATTTATATGAATCCTTTTAATATATTTTGGATGTTTTATAGGAATAATTCCATAGCAACTTTAATCAGACTCCATTGAATGTGAAAAGTCAACAGCGATTTCTTATGTTTTACTGGGACCATGCCTGTCAGGAGAAAAATTATGTCCTATAGGTTAATTTAAGTGTGTTAAAGATGAACAATTTTTTTTTTTGCCTTAGGATACACGTTCCCTCTTTGCACTGGGCTATAATCATAACAATGAAAAGATCTGATAATTTGATAGTTAAGAATTTCATTCGTGTTGAAATTTGAATGGTAAGCACTTCAGGTCCTGAAACTACTATATTGCCACCATCAGGGCATCATAAAAAATTACAGCATCATTTCTGCTAGTCTCTGGTACTCAATAAAATGAAAAAATTGAAGCATTTGTGCAAACCTCTCTTATGTATTATTTACCTTTCTTCTTAAATCAGTTTAGTACAGTTGCTCTAGTACAACTTTAAAAACAGAGGGCCCATCTATATGAGGAAATAAATTGTGGATTGGTACGGCATAACACCCATTTGCAGCAGCTTTCCTTTGTCTCCATGTTGTTGTGTTTTTTTGGCAAGATTGCTGGTGTGCAAAGCTATCTGTGTTTACTGTTCACATGGAGGCATGCCTGTGAATTAAGATGGCAGGCGTGAATGAACTACTCATGGTTTTATTCTCCACAACTTGCCCCTGTTTAACAGTGTTTTTTAAAAAATAAATAAATCCAAGGTGCAGAAGGACAATCTTCCACTTAAATAAAAAAAGAAAAGAAAAAAAGAAACACTGTTTTGTTGTCTCAGCACATGATTGCTACTGTGAAAATCCAACATGGAGGTTCCAGACGCTGTCTTGTTAGCAAGCTCCCACTCCCCATGCATGTCTGACCAATCAGCTATCCGCTTCAGGAATATGCTACAATGCGATTTGGTTGTCCTAATGTGCGGGGGTGGGCATTTCCCCCACAGCTTTTTAAAAACTAGGGAAAAGCTGTGAAGGCTTTTCCTGTGTAGTTTTTTTTGAATTTTACTCCCTCTCCCTCTGAAAAAATGGACCACTGAGGGATCCTATTTGGACAATTGGGATTCCCCCAAATTCTAAGAAGATTTATTTCACTGTCTGGATCAGCCCCAATTAAAAAAAAAAAAAGAGTTTACTATGAGCCCACACTCACTCTGTCTCTCTTTCACACACACACACCTCAGAGGGAAATCTTATTTTTTAGCTCACTGAAAATAAAAGGACACATAGCAATACAGAGCAGATTGTGTAAAAAACAGATTTTAAAAACCAGTAGAAATATCATTAGAGAGCCAGTGTGGGGTAGTGGTTTGAGTGTCGGACTATGGAGACCAGGGTTTGAATCCCCGCTCAGCCATTGCCACTCTGGTGAAGTATCATTCCATTATAATATAAGGTTGGGATCAAAAGAGCTTCTCTAGGAACACCTTTTGGCACTTTTGTCTATTGTGGCCCTAAGCCAGTGATGGGCAACCTTTTGAGCTTGGTATGTCAAACTTTGCCAAAAAAATGAGCATAACTCAGGTGGTGTGCCACTTTGAGGAAAAAATATTATTTTGCGATATTTATAGTTTAAATAACATAAATGTATAATTGTTCTATATACAGTAATTGTATTTAATAAATGAAAAACTAATTATTGTCTAATAGGGGAGGATGAAACATTTGCGACCAGAGTCTTAGGATATTTTCAGACACAAAAAAGTCATCCTAAGGGCTCAGGAGAGGTACACACCTGTTTCGCAGCAGGGGGCCAGTTTCTGACGACAACATCCCTCTCGCGTTACCTTCCGTGTTCTTTCCGTGTAAGTAAAAGGAGTAAAGTTCTTCGTGAATAAAAAGTGGCGCCTTTTCCTTCCATGCGACACGGAAGGAACACAGAGGGTAACACGAGAGGGATGTGTCGTCAGAAACTGGCCCCCTGCTGTGAAACAGGCGCGTACCTCTCCCGAGCCCTCAGGACGACTTTTTTGCGTCTGAGAATGTCCTTAGACTCTAACTCCAAGACTCTAGTTGCAAATATTTCATCCTCAGGAGCAGCAAATGTTTCATTCTCGGCTGCTGCACTTGGCTGTGCAGGAGCCAAGGATAAAACATCCTTCTTGGCATGCGGCCGCCTCAGTGGCCGTGTGTCATCACAAATGGCTACGCATGTCAGTGCTGACACGTATGTCATAGGTTTGCCATCACTGCCCTACGCTCTTGGAGAAGACTTGTGCACAAACTGGGAGGCTATCCCAATTCTGAGCAGTTGCTTTCTGGGGGACGGGGGACACTGTTAAGAAACTTATGACAGCATCCTTCAGCATCTCATCTCATCTGGCTCAAAGCAAAAGTTGTCACTGGGTCAAGCCCTCCAGATGCTCTAGAAATGATGAACTTAAACTGGGCAAGGCATGAAGTTACTACAGCTTCACGCTTCCCATCCTCCCAGCTCTTAAATCTATTTTCAATACAGCACTTTAAACAGCCTAATGATGCCAGGGGCCTTCAAAGACCCCTCCCCACAAACTTACCTGGTCCCTGTGAGCGTTGCTGCCTGGATGATTCCTCCCAAACTCATCGAGACACATGTAAAAAGGAGGAAAGGAGCAGGAGGGGGGAAAAGGGAATGTGGCAGCACCTTTAAGACTAACCAGTTTTTATTTTAGCATGAGATTTCATGAGGATATAAACCCATGTCTCCAGCTGCAGTATATAATGAAGTGGGTTTACAGGTCAACCTCCGTATCCACAATTTCAGTATTCATGGTTTCACTTATCCATGTCCAAAAATATATGTTCTCTATAGATATTTCTAAGTCCTCCAATGTGGTTCTATAGTCAACTTCCTGTGTTCTTCTCACTGAAAATAATAGGAATCCCTATTATCCATGGTTTCAGGTATCCACAGTGGGTCTTGGAATGTATAGGGGGGGGGTTGACCTGTATATCCACAAAAACTCATGCTAAAACAAAAACCAGTTAGTCTTAAAGGTGCTTTCACATTCCTTCCTCCCTCTGCTTCCTCCTTTTTATGCTGCAAGAGACTAACACAGGTACTTCTCTGAAAACTTCTAGTTGCAGGTTAATGCTTCTGCTCATGTGTTTTATTTTAGTGCCACATCTGCACACCTTACAAATTAGCTGGCTGTTCTAGAGGTCTACCATTTGCATGATGTGTAAATATGAGTTGTGGGGGAGCCTTTAAATGGGACCAGACTAACATGGGAACAACTGAGGAGGCAGGACACCATGTAAATAAAGGTCCATGTAAGGCTGAGAGAGCAAGTTGCTTCTCCCTGTACACCTTGCAATGTGTCCCGAGAACAGTCTTTCAAACCCATTCAGAAAAAATGACTAGTTCACATTCCTGCTTTCTAAAAGCCTATCTTGTGTCTACTTTGCATGAGTGTATGTATATTTTGTAAAAACCTCCTTATACTAATTTAGTTTTTCTTTTCCTTGATATTATGCCAGTTCTCTCCCTGCCTCTCATGCTCCCACAGCCACACAAACAAAACAAATAACTACCTATCTTTAGATGAACACAAGGGTCTCCAGGAAATATTTCTCCCTCACAAACTATTTCCCTACAGATTTCACAATCCCCAACCCCAAAGGCATTCTGGAACTGTAACGTGCTGCACTGTTTGCACTCCCATCTGTAGATTGCTTCCAAAGGCTTGTCACTCCAACCCCCTGGGAACCGATATTATGCACTCTGGCACTGAGCCAGAGCATCACAAACACAACAGGAAGCTCTGAGACATCAGCTCTGCTGCTCAACAGATCTCTAGCAGAGATACTGGAGCTGAAGAGCAGAAGGGCCTCTTAGTCTTAACCAGCTCTTACAGATGGGATAGCATTCAGACTTGGGAATGGAGTGAAATAATGGGTACCTGGCCTGAGACATTGCACTTTTCCCCCCATGCTCCTTCTCCAAAACACATCCACTCATAAATATTCACATAAGCCCATTGCCTTTGGTGAGATCGTGTGATGTTTTCCACGATTATGTCTCCATCAGAAAACACATTTGAGGCATAGCTCAGTTCTGCATGGAGATCACTATCACTGAACTGGGATGGCTCTTTTCATTCCCTAATACCTTCATTCAATTTCTTTCCAAGACTGCTGACACACTGCAGAATCATAGAGTTGGAAGAGACCCCAAGGGCCACCTAGTCCAACCCCCTGCCATGCAGGAATACACATTCAAAGCAGCCCTAACAGATGGCCATCCAGCCTCTGTTTAAAAAACCTCCAAAGAAGGAGACTCTACTGCACTCTGAGGCAGTACATTCCACTTCCAAACAGCTCTTACTGTCAGGAAGTTCTTCCTAATGTTTAGGTGGAATATCTTTTCCAGTAGTTTGAAGTAATGCAGTTTGGCACCTATCATGGCTCCATCCTATGGAATCCTGGGATTTGTAGTTTGCTGTGGCACCGGAGCTCTCTGACAGAGAAGGCTAAATATCTCACAAAACTACAGATCCCAGGATTCCATAGCACTGAGTCATGGCAGTTAAAATTTTGTCAAACTGCATTATTTTTGCAGTGCGGCAGCAGCCCAAATCTCCTAATGACAAGGATAAAGAGTCTAGCTATACAGGTTGAGAACTCTTATCTGAAATGCTGGGATGAGAAGTATTTTGTAATTTTTTTTGGATTCTGGAATACCTGTATTTGCCTATACGTATAGACTCGTATACCTCCTGCCATTTCATAGATCCTCACATTTCTCTCCAGCCTCATATCTCTCATCAGTCTGGTGTCTTGTTCATTTGCTACTTGTGTTGTGTATGAGATGCAAGGCTGGACAGAGACTGTGGATCTGTGAAATGGCAGGAAACCCAAAACTTTTTGCCACCAGCTACCCACTTCTGCCTTCAAGGCAGCGGCTGCAGTGGTCTTGTTTGTTTGTCTCCTAGATCCTCAGTCTCTCTCTCCAACTTCACATCTCATACACAACACAAGTAGTGAACGAACAAGATGTGAGGCTGGAGAGAGACTGAGGATCTGAGCGATGATCTGGGACTGCTGCCGCTACCGCCTCAAAGGCGGAAGCAGGCTTCCGGTGGGAAAATGTTTGTGTTTTGGGAGGGTTTCAGATTTCTGGATCAGGGATGTCCAACTTGTATAGGCTTCTGGTCTCTATACTGGTCAGGGGGCTATTCACACTATGCAGATACAGCACTATGATGCCACTTTAACTATCCTGGCTACATCCTATAGAATCCTGGGGCTTGTAGTCTGGTCATAGTCACCAGAGTAGCTCTCTGGCTGAGAATTCTAAACACTCTTCCCTAAACTGTAAATCCCAGGATTCCATAGGATGTTGCCATGGCACTTAAAGTGAAATCACAACACTATTAACTGTACAGTATGAAAGGACCTCAGGTAAATCCTGCTTAATTGGCCATAAGGCAGAGGGGAGAACCACCAGCCCTGGATCCAATTCTGGCCACCACCTCCCCCCCCCACCTCGCATGACACAATCATTTGATGGTTCCTCAGCTTTTATATAGGTTTTTTCTTATTCTACAAAGCTGAAATGACTGCTGTAAGGTTTGGTTACAGGAAATTAAAATTTTAAGCCAACATATGCTGGTAATTTTGGTCCTGCCCCATTTGCCCTTAGTCCTATCCACCACTGGAATAAAGCCCCCAATAATTTGGCGCTCATGCTGAACTCAATTTTTAGTCTCTACTCTTGCCAGTAGGTAAATTCCAGTACAGCCACTTACGATGATGTATCATCAATTATATAAGATACTATGAGTGAATGATTTGAGTATTCAGAGATTTTCTAGAGAATACAAGACATCCATGGTTTGCAGTACAGAATTCCAGAGAGGGTTTCTGAGAGCTAATTTGCTTCCATCTGTATGTTCTAAGAATTGTTTATTCATCAGAATTTGCAGTAACAGGCATCAGAGTTGAAAAACTAAGGACTTTTTCAGATGCTCTAAAAAAAATCCCACAGAGGTCGGGAGGAGGACGGCGTTGTCCCACTTCTGGCGATCGATTTTGCACGATGCCATCCTCCTCCCATCCTTCGTTGGTGCTTCCTCTGTGCTGGAGGAACAAGAAAGGCATCACTTTTCATTGACGGAAACTTCTCCTGACGTCCGCAGGGTTTTTTTTAGAGCATCTGAAAATCTCCTAAGTGTCTCAGGGAAACAGGTCTTTGGCAAACCATTTTGAAAAGGCATCAAAAACATTTTGAAAATGCATTTACCCTCACATAGAATCTTTCATATAGAATTTAAAATCCCCTACTCAGTCCACCCCAAAATTCATCTCTCATAAGGATTTTCTCTGACAAAAGTGAATAAATACATAAATTAAGCAGAAAAACCCTGAAGTACAAACGACAGCCAGTATGGTACCGCGGTTTGAGTGTTGGACTATGTCTCTGGAGACCAGGGCTTGAATCCCTGCTCAGCCATGGGAACTCAGTGGGTGACCTTGGGCTAGTCACACTCTCTCAGCCTCAGAGGAAGGCAAAGCCAATCCCCCATGAACAAATTTGGCCCAAAAAATCCACGATAGATTTTCCTTAGGGTCCCGATAAGTCAGAAATGACTTGAAGGCACACAACTAATAACAACAAACAACATCAACAAACATGGAAACCAACATTACTGAAAGCAGTCATTTAACTCAAGCTTGGTACATTTATTCTGTGAACAGCCTTGCTTTAAGCTCTTGACTGTGTCTTGACCCTTCAGGACAGCATCTTTTATGTTCTCTTGACAGAAAGGTCCATGTAGGGAGGATGCCATGAGGGCTGCAAAACATTTCGAGTTTGCATGAGCAGAGTAATTATGACTAATATAATGAAAAAATGCAGATCTCAGAGCTCAGTGGCCAAGATGGCTGACTCTCGCTTCCACAAAATGCAAAAAGACAGAAGTTTAAAGACTCTTGCACAATTCTTAAGGCTACTGCAGAGGTTCTTCACCTGAGTTCCATGGGCTCCTAAGAGGTCCATTGAGGGGGCTCAGCAAAACCATGAACTGGGAAAATAAAAAGAACTATTCATTTCCTCCCTGCTACTTTGAAAATTGTGTTCAAATTCTTTTGAAGGAGATCCACAGCTTTCCCCAGTCTCAAAGAAGCCCATGATCCTCCAAAAGTTACAGAATCAGTAGTGAGCTAACTACTGTATTGAGCATGGGACGTGGTGGTAGAGCATATGCCTGAAGTCCTGGAAAGCTGCAATTGATAGAGACCAGTGCTGGTCTTGTTGTAATTTGGTGCCAAAATGGTTGTAATCCAAAAAAGTAAATTTCTAAACTCTGGACAGCACGTACTTGAAGGCTCACATCAGAGCTTATCTAGATCAGGCCACTTGTTAGTATCTGGAACTTAAGTAAGTTTCTTGAGCCTCCTATACTGTAGTTTAAACAGGCATGGAATTGCTTTGAGAGCCAGGGTGGTGCAGTAGTTTGAGTATTAGACTAGGATTCTGGGAGACCAGGGTTCAAACCCCTGCTTGCCCATGGAAACCCACTGGATGACCTTGGGGAAGTCACTCTCTCAGCCTCAGAGGAAGGCAAGGGCAAACCTCCTTCAAAAAAATATTGTTAAGAAAATCATATCATAGGGTCACTGTAAGTTGGAAATGACTTGAAGGCACACAACAACAAATAATCGATTTTCTGCCTCACTCTACATGACAACAGAAATTGGAGATCAATGCTTTCTTCAGCCCTGAATTCTGCAGTCTGGGAACATAAAATTATACAAATGGCAAATCATAAGGAATTTACAAAAGCCTTTTCCTGGTCCAAGAGGAGTGTGAAAAATCCAGCTGTGAATGAGAACTTGTTGCTCAAAGCAACAGAAACAACGTATACCAGGGATGGGCAAAGTGCAGTCCTCCAAATGCTACTGAACTGCAACTCCCATCATTCCTCTCCACTGGCTATGCTGGCTAGGACTGATGGAGCTTGCAGACCAACAATTCTCTCTCTGGCTTTTCTTCGCAAACGAAGATTCAGGAAGGACTCATCCCATGCTTTCTCTTTTTTCCCCCCCCCTAAGTTATTTATACCCCGCTCTTCAGCCACAAGGCTATCAGAGCGGCTTACAAATTGTTTTTAAGCAATAGCTATTTACACATCTACACTGCATTAAACAGTTTCCAATGTGTGTTAGCTAATTGCCCCCCACAAGCTGGGTACTCAGTTTACCGACCTACGAAAGGATGGAAGGCTGAGTCAACCTTGGAGCCTGCTGGAATCGAACTTGCAATGTGGTGGCTTGCAGGACTGGCATTTAACCACTGCGCCACCAGGGCTCCTGCAAGCCACCACATTGCAAGTTCGATTCCAGCGGGCTCCAAGGTTGACTCAGCAAGCGTGCTGATGACTAAAAAGGTCAATCCAAGGTAAACAAGTCCGGTTGCAGAAAGCACAGCAGAAGGTTTCCTTGGGTGATGTTTCCGGGTTGTGATTCTTTCTGCATTGTAATTTCTCTTAAAGACTTGTTCAGCGTGAGTTCTCAAATAAGGCTGCAGCATTGTGGATAGTGCATCTCCATGCCTCCCAATGTGAGGTCAGGGCGGACCATTGTTGGTGATCAATTTGGTCGAGCCTGAGATGTTGTTTCAGGGAGTCCTTGTATCGCTTTTTTGGAGCGCCCCTCTTATGTTGACCCATGGCGAGTTCACCATAGAGTACTATTTTTGGGAGGCGATGGTCCTCCATCCTAGAAACATGCCCTGCCCAGCGCAGCTGTGTTCTCAATATCATGGCCTCAATGCAGGTGATCCCTGCTTGCTCAAGGACAGCAACATTTGTCACATAGTCAGTCCAGTGTATATTTAGGATTGTGCATATACAGCGCTGATGAAAGTGTTCGAGGAGTCGTAAGTGGTGGCGATAGGTGACCCATGTTTCAGACTAGAATTTCAGTTTCAGTATAGTTTCAGTATAGAATAGTTTCAGACTAGAGGGCTGGATTTCATCTCTCCCATACAGGAGAAAGAAACAAAGCAGAGAGCATAATGAATTCATCTCAGGAAGAATCCCCAGGCAACATGAACAAATAGAGGTAGTCCGTAGTCCTTCCATTGATTTGTTCTGAAAATTAACGTTTTCTTAAGAGAGTTAACTGATGCTTAGTGAATAATGGAAATAGGAATAATGGAATAGAATGGCTGGCCTTTACAGGACCATCATCAGATCAATAGTCCTCAGATGGAAAGAAAAGTGCAATTCAACTTTTAAAAAATAGCTTAAGACCTGCATATATATTACATTTTAGTACTGACTAGATGTGGGAGAAGACTGAGAATCTGTAAAGAAGGATCTCTCTAGTGTATTTCTAGCACACTGGTCCATCCTTGCCTGTGTCTGAAATGTCTGAATTTTATAGCAAACATTTATTCTCAGTCTCCATGCCACTCTTTCTTTCAGCAACAGAAAACAAACTGGGTCTATAGCACACAATATATCTGTAGATGTCACATTGCTGCTAAGTAGAAGAGGAGGAAGATTATAGTAAAACCTTTGTAACAGAGGAGCAGTAGGCAGAGGTGAACACTGAAACTTTTTAATCCTAAATTTCCACTTTGACAAAAACTGGCTCATGTGATCAGCTGAGGAAGTTAACTTCAGAGAAAGGCATTGACTTTACAACCCAATGCTATGCACGTTTAATCATAAGAAAGCCCTAAGAAACTACACAAGACTAAATAATTGGGCACAGGACTGTTGTCTTAAAAATGCATTATGTTTCCTCTTTGTATAATACGATATCACCTCTACCCTCTAACGGCTACATATGTGGCCCTGTGTTTGTGTTTTCCAGTCACCTGTCAACTTACGTTGACCCTATTAATTTCATAGGGTTTTTTTAGGCAAGGAATACTCAGAGGTGGCTTTGCTAGTTCCTTCCTCTGACATATAGCATACAGCACCTGGTATTGTCTCCCATCCAAGTACTAACCAGGGTTGACCCTGCTTAGCTTCCAAGATCAGACTGGATCTGGTGCCTTTAGGGTATGTGGCCCAGCCCTCTCCCAATGACAGCATGTCACACTCTAGCATGTGCTTCCTTGGATGTCAGAATGTGGAACCCATTTATTGTGAGAAACAAGCAAGCAACCCTTTTTAAAAACACATTTTCAAACCTTCCTGTTTACATCCCTGAAACATGCAATCAATGCACACTGAGCACTTTGAGGCCTTCCTCTGCAAGGCCTGACACTGACTGCATTACATCTGATCAAGCTAACTTGGGATGCATTAAGACAGCAGTGCCCTGAGGAAAAAGTCCCACATGAGACATCAAGCTTAAGCCTCATGCAGAACTAGATTAAGCTCGTCATCTGTTTTAGCAGTGAAACTATGTACAACTCCCTACCACAAGGGCATGGATTTTCCTACAATTCAGCACAATGGCTCAACCACAACAGCTCCCCTTTCCACTCTTGAACAGGGACATCCTGTTGGCTGTCCAGAATTGAAATTAAGAGTCTTCCTGCTCACTGAAACAAGGGGGGGGGTGTAGGGAAGGTGCTGCTCTTGTCCCAAGTGAGTCACAGTCCTAGCTTTAATTTCAAAGAGAGGGAGAGGGAGAGGGCGGGGGGGGGGAGCAAACTTCCAGCTCTTATAGCAGAGATACAGTGCAACCTGGAAGTCTTTCCCCCCTTACTTTCAAAGTGACACTTTTGCTGCATGACCTGCCACTAATATAGGGATCACCCATTTCATTAGTCTATGTAGAGTTCTTACAGGCAGCTTGTCCCTAAGTAGATTCCAAATATTTTCCCACTAGAACATCACTGACCCTGCTTTCCCTAACAATCTCTATCCCTGACCTGTCCTGTTTCTTCTATCATAAAATGGCGCTTTCATTCTGAACAGGTGCTCAGTCAGGATCCATGAATCAGACATGTTTCCCAAATGTTCTCCAGAGCATCACTCCATTGGAAAGTAAAAACTGCCATCCTTGTAGCCCAAGCATCTTTTTTCCCATGGAGAGAAAATGGCAGAAGGTGAAAAATGGAGAAACATTCCAGCCAAGGGTAGATGAAATGCAGGTCAGAAGCATCCCTGAAGGCCCCAACATCTCCCATTGGCTCAGAAACGGCCATGCCTCCTAAAGTCTGTGGCACCTTGTGCCATGCTGGATTATCTGGTTTGCATCAGGCCAGAAAGGGTCTTTCCTAGAAACTAGAAGTGAATGCTTTTTAAACTTTAAGCGGCCTCCTCCACCCACTCTACTACTGAGGATCACAGACCCTATACCTGTTTTTATTGTAAACATGACAAAATTACGCAAAACTGTCTAAAACATGCAGGTTTCATATTTACAGTCAAGTAATGGAACAAGAAAGTGCAAAGGCAGGTTTACAGTTGAACATTAAGAAAATAATGACCACAGATGTTACATAACTTTAAAGTAGAGATGAAGACATTGGGGTTGTCTAAATGGCAAAAATGCTCCTCACGGAATGTGAGGAGAACACAACCTGTCTTAATGGCATCCTGCATCATTTCACTGTACTCAGAAGGAGGGGGCCAAAAATTCCAAAAACTCAGATGGAAAAGGCTTCGTGGCTTTCCCTGGAGTTTTTAAAAAACAGCAGGGGGAATGTATACCCCTGCTTGTTGGGACAAGCGACGCAAATTAATTTGCTTTCCCATATAGCAGAAGTGCAAAGCTGATTGGCCAGATGAGCATGGGGGATGGGATTTGCTAATAAGGCAAGAGCACAGAGCTGCCATGTTGGATTTTTGCCTTAGCGAGCAAGCACTAAGGCGATAACATGAGGTGTTGGGATTTTTCGTGAAGGCAAAATATCACTCTATCACCCTTTGGAAATAGTGTTTTTAAAATGTTTGGTGGTGGCAAACTGCGGTAAATAAAAACACGAGTAATGAACGCACAGCCACCATCTGGATCCACAAGCATGCGAAGCTTATTCCTGCAAAATAAACATCAAGAAGATAAAATAAACATCAAGACAAATTGCAGTTGCTGCGAACTGCAGAGCAGTCCGCTTCTTTTTCCCTTGTATTGACAACCCCATTGAAATAGTTCAAGATTTTCCATACCTTGGCTCAGTCATTAATCAGAATAGAGACTATAGTCAAGAAATCAGAAATCAGACAAAGATTTAGAAGAGCAGCTATGAAGGAACTAAACAAATCCCTGAAGAGTAAAGATATATAATTGAATACTAAAGTTAGAATGGTCCATGCCATCATATTTCCAGTTTCTATGTATGGTTGTGAAATCTGGACAGTGAAGAAAGTTCATAGGAAGAAAATTGACTCATTTGAAATGTGGTGTTAGCGAAGAGTTCTATGGATACAGTAGACTGCTAAAAAGACCAATAAATTGATCATAGAGCAAATCAAGCCTGAACTCCCCCTAGAAGCCAAGATGACTAAACTGAGACTTCTGTACTTTGGACATATCATGAGGTGGCATGATTAACTAAAAAAGATAATAATGCTTGGAAAAGTAGATGACAGTACGAAAAGAGGAAGACAGCATTCCAGATGGATAGACTCAATCAGGGAAGCCATGGCCCTGAACTGCAGGAACTGAGCAGGGCTGTTGATGATAGGGTGACTTGGAGGTCTCTCACTCATAGGGTTGCCATAAATCAATGTTGACCTGATGGCAGTTAACAACAACAATGGATCCTAACTGGAAAACTACCATTTACTACAAAAGTTAAGAATTGCCTTAAGATTTTCAACAACACTCGAGGTAATAAAAGAATCATCATTATCTATATCGATATATAATGTTCTTGGGTATGTTGCCATTTCCAGTGTGCTGACTGGCCACTTAGGAAACTTACCAATAATCAAACCTCTCCCTTGGGCAGCCAATCAGCACACTGGGGGTGGGAACATGTGGAAGTTTAAGTCCTTTCTAAACATGGCAGCAGCAGAGGGGCTTTCCATTGTGGCACGCATGGTGGGTGTGAGTAGCATGGGGGGAAATGTAGCATGGGGTGTGTGTATGCGGAGTGTGTGTATAGCATGGCATGTGCATGTCGCGAGCACGGGCGGTGTGTGCCTCCAGCATGGGGAGCAGCGTGTGCCTTTGGGTGGGAGCGGTGTGTCTGGGGGTGGTGTGTGCCTCTGGCTTGGTGGGGGCAGCACAGGGGGCGGCGTGTGTCTCCCGTGCAGGGGGTTGGTGTGTGCCTTCGGCACAGGGGGAAGCATGTGTCTGTGGTGTGGGAAGCAGTGTGAGAGGCAGTGCAGTGGGAGGTGCGTGCCTCCTGCATGGCATGGTGGTGCATGCCTCCAGAGTGAGGGGGGGCAGTGCCTGCCTCCAGAATGGGGGGGCGGCATGTGCCTCTGGCACAGGGGGCAGCACGGGGCTGTGGCATTTGCCTCTGGTGCGTGGGGCAACACAAGGGGGTGCCATGTTTAGCGTGGGAGGTGTAGCATTGGGGGTGTAGCATGAGGGGGATGTATACCTGGTGTATGTTACGCCAGGTATAGTTAATAATAATAATAATAATGTACAGTATATACCACCTTTCTTTTGATTTAGAACACAAAATGGCTGACAACATTTTAAAAAACATAATTAACCATTTATAGCACACAAAAGTTAAAAAGGAATTAAGCTACAGTGGGCCCACTGTATCTATGGGCTCCGAATCCCCAGATTCAACCAACCATGGATTCAAGATATAAATTTAAAAATACAGAAATGTGTGACTGGCAGTGTCAGTGACACTCCTGTTTGCACATTCATTTGCAGGCCACTGCTGCTGCCAGTCACCATGTTCTGTGGAGGTTGGCCGATACCTTGCAATTGGCGGCTGTGCTCCTGCTCATTTGTTTGCAGGTGGGGGGGGCAGGGGTGATGCTGTCGTTCACCATAACCCTGTGGAAGCTGCTCACCTATCTGCAATCGTCATTGTCATTGTTCCTGCTCATTTGCTAATGAGCACTGTTGTCACCGCCAATCACCATGTCTCTGTGGAAGCTGCTCAGATGCGGGTAGCTGGCAGGACCTCTGGGGATGGGGGAGCCCAAAGAAAGTGCACCCCACTGTACACCTGGCAGCCAGGACTTACCACTGCCTCCGCTGCTGCCATATGCCATTTTTAATAGGGACTTGAACATTTGTGTTTTTGGTATCTGAGGGTGGGTGTCCTGGAACCAATCCCTTGCGTATACCAAGGACCCACTGTATCAAAAAAATTCTCTCTCTCTCTCTGGCTTTTCTTTGCAAATTAAGATTCAGGAAGGACTCATCCTGCGCTTTCTGCAAGCACGTTGATGACTAAAAAGGCCAATCTGAGATAAACAAGTCCGGTTGCAGAAAGCACAGCAGAAGATCTCCTTGGGTGATGTTTCTGGGTTGTGATTCTTTCCGCATTGTCATTTCTCTTCAAGACTTATTCAGCGTGAGTGCTCAAATAAGGCTGCAGCATTGTGGATAGTGCGTCTCCATGCCTCCTGATGTGAGGCCAGGGTGGACCACTGTTGGTGATCAATTTGGCCGAGCCTGAGATGTTGTTTTGGGGAGTCCTTGTATCACTTTTTTGGGGCACCCCTCTTACGCTGACCTGTGGTGAGTTCACCATAGAGTACTATTTTTGGGAGGTGATGGTCCTCCATCCTAGAAATGTGCCCTGCCCAGCGCAGTTTTGTTCTGAGGCGAAGCACAAAAATCAATGTGTATAGAGCCATTGTACTGTCTATTCTCCTTTACAGGTCTGAAACATGGGTCACCTATCGCCACCACTTACGACTCCTCGAACGCTTTCATCAGCGCTGTATACGCGCAATCCTAAATATACACTGGACTGACTATGTGACGAATGTTGCTGTCCTTGAGCAAGCAGGGATCACCAGCACTGATAGAAAAAAAAATTAAAACCAGTTTAAAACATAAACTGTTAAAAAGAAACAATACAAAAAAAATATAAATAAATAGAGAATCCAGCACATTGTCCAAGGCCTGTTCCCCCTAAGCAATCAATCCTCAAGGGCCTGCTAAAACAAAAAGGTCTTTACCTGCCTGCAGAAAGATAGACTAACCTCTCTGGGAAATATAATCTCATTTGCTGATACCTGTGGCTTTAGATTATAAATATAAGTATTCTTGCTAATCTGTTCTTTTTTAAAAACAAAATGTTTTCTAATTTGCCTTATCTGTTCCTAGAAGGTAAAGTCAAGTTATGCGAATCTCTATTTACAGATGGAAAGACCAAGACAGCACTCAAGTTGGCAGTAACTATTACCATGGCAACCATTCAACAGTAGTGCAGGAACTGATTATTAGTACAACAAACTCATAATACAATGACACAAGCAATCAAACATACACTTTTTAAAAAACAACAAATGCACACTAGTTGCAGCATAAATATACAACATTGATTTTCAGATACTGAGGCATGTGGCATTGCACAGTTCTACAAGCATAACCCATTTGTTTAGTCTGCCATGCTCAATCAGCTGGGACAAACACACAATACCAACTGTCCAATAGCTGAAAATGACTGCTATCTACTGGTCCACAAATAGTGTTAATTTGGTACTTTTTCAGGGGAAGAGGAACACACAATTGCCATGAGAAATTGAGCTATGCCACAGCGCGAGAGGAGAGGGGAACAAGAGCAACAAATATATTAATACAGGAAGAAAAAGGGTGTGCATTTGTCTAATGAACAACTCTAATGACCTCTTAATCTTTGAACAAGCAAGTTATGAGGACATTTATGATGATTTGCTTCAAAAATGTAAACTGATAAATCCTCAAAACTGACCACAGAACTTTTTAAAAACAACAACCTTGAAGTCATTTTTCCATTTTATATTTCTCCTACATTCGGAACCTCAAGTCATATTTTTAAAATAGGATATTTTTAACTGCATGCAGGGACCCTGGAATGGTTTTTAAGGTGTGGAAGGCAGTTAGGTTGTTATTAATTTTGTCTACTTATGAGTGGGGGGAATTATTCTCCCACCTATTATCATTCAAGCATCCGCATCCTTAAATGTGAAGACTCTTTCAGCATAATGTACAAGCATATGTACTTGGAAGTGTCCTCCATGTGTTCAGTGTGGCTCACTCCTACGTAAGTGGGCATGGGAGGTCTCAGTGACAATAGCTGTCTTAATATTTCTTAGGAGATTATCAGACAGGAACAACACAAGCGTTCCTATTCCACAATCCCCTTTCCTGCCCCTGACCTGCTACAATCACCCTCCCCATCACACTTACTTCCTCGTCAGTTGACAGGGCAGCCCAGGAGCGAACGGAGCTCTAATGGAGCTCCATTCACTTCCTGGAGTAAAATCCCGCCTGTTCTCGCAAGAAGACGAGAGCATGGGAAATTCAAAAGTAAAAAGAAAAATACACACAAAAAAGTGACACCTAGCACCTAAGTACACTAAAAACATTACAAGAAACCTGGGAAGGGTACAAAAAAGAGGGCAGCTTGGGGACTGCACACACACCCATACCTACCGCCTTAAAAAACACACGAGGTCTATTAAATAAAGAGACTGATACAATAAGCCATCTTTATTTATATGTATTTACAATTCTAATGATTGGCACCTTGTGCCCCCCACCCGGATTTGCAAGCTCCAGATCTGCAAATTTAACTAACCATGGATTGTCATGTGACATGAATATGGACATGCTGAAGCATGTGCGTTCATATTGCTGCCATTTAATAATATGGGGGTGTGATCATCCTCAGTTTTTCTTATCTGTGTGTGGGGTTTTGGAACCCAACTCCCATGGATCTGAAAGGCTCACTATTTTGCATAGTATCCCCAGGAGACAAAACATTTCATGGTAGATTACTGAATTATCTGAGTTTGTACTGAGTGCAGCTCAGTGTGTGCAGTACCTTTAACTGAGAATGAAACAAAACAACTGCAACATGAAAAGGAAATGCAAAAAACCCCAATCAGTTTTATACAAAACTTAGCACCTGAAAACCACAAACTGCAGGATTAATAAGAGGGTGATTTTACCCATTCTACTAAAAATGTAGCAATGTTTGTCCAAGGGCATATGGTCAGCCAGTAAGAAAGGACAAGGAGTAGGAGTGGGAGTGAGAATTCTTAAACCTCCCCGCCCACACACTCTCTCTACCCATGTTGTTATAACCATGATGCCTCTTCAATTGGAATGGTTCTTTACTCAGGGAATCAGAATTACTATTGGGAAGCCAAGGGAAGAAAACACACACAAACACACACACACACACACACACACACATTAAGCATCAATTTCCCTTCACATGCTATTAATCCAATTTTGTGAGAGAAATTATAACTGGATTTTTGCCACATGGGATGCGCTTGAGCATTTGTCTCCTCTCACACTAAGGAGGAATGCAGTACAGTTTTAGCAAATTGATCTAGGCCTGTAGACAGGAGAAGGAAGGAGGACTGAAGAAGAGTCAAATCAGAAATCATCATATAATGTTGAGTATAGTTAGTATAAATGTTGATCATTAATTGAATGGGGGGGGGGGGAAACTGCCACCTCCCAGCTTCCTTCTGCTAGCAAACTAAAACATACCTTGGGTGTCCTCAGTTAATTTCAGCAGATTTCATTTATTAATTTAAAGCAATAAATCATGCCAATAGAGAGAAGAATGCCAGTATTAACAGAAAGATTATTTGTTCTCTTACACCAAACAGATTTAGTAATACCTACCCATTCCTTTCTAAAGGATGGACCATTCCTGAAGGTTAAAGGGGGGAGCTAAAAATTATAGTACCCCAGGAACATAGTATTTTTACTCCTTCTTTGTAATCTGAAAGTGCTGAGATCTCCAGTGTGTGCATTTTGATATGAACTACTCAAATTGCACCTTTCTCTCCCTGCACCAAAGCAGTGTCTTTGTAGCATGTGTGCATATACACCTCTGCATACAGAAGGAAGTATCAAAGAAGAAAGTCAGCATCAACTGCTTCTCTTTTAATTTTCCAAATTAAGCCTTGCAACCAGCATGCTGCTGAAAAGGGCTTTATTTGTCCCCTTCATTTTAATAAAAGCTATTTAAATATGTGTGTACTGAAGGGGAGATGACTAAGTAACAAACAAGATTAAACCCAATGCAAGTAGAGAATACCTGTAGGTATCCACAGAGGTACTCACACAAATGTCACAGTGACCTCAGCTGGTATACTCTGCCTGTACACCTGGTCTTCCCTACAGTTCTGTTTCTTGCTTTCCTGATTTTTTTGTGCTCTCATGTACATGAATAATTTAGATTTCAAGAGAATGGTGGCCAGTCTTCCCTCTCCCCCAATCACTTCAGGCAATGGGACAAGGGTTGGGACAAAACAACCAGGAAAATGCCAGCGGTTTAAAAAAAGAAAGAAAGAAAGCTGAGCCAAACGAATTTCAGCCAAGAAGATGAATGCCTGAAGTTTCTCAGCATTAAAGAGCTACACACAGGCACCCCCAATTTAGTGAGAAATAAACCAAATAAAACAAAAATCATTCAAATCCCTCCCTTTCAGACATTTTCAATAAAGGCTTCCAGGGATCAGGCTGCCACCTCAGGAAATGAAGTGGGGGCTCTTCAGCTGAATGTGGCAGGAGGGGGCATGGGTGCCAACTAACACCTGCCAAGAGCACATTGAAAGGGACCCAAACACATTTCAAAAATCTAAACACACATCAGCAAGGTTGAGCAACCTTCCTGGAAGGACTCTTTGGGGACTCAATGTGCTCTGCATCTTTCCGCAGTGCCTTGGCTTTAACTTATTGATTCCTAATGCACCAGGCCTAGTTACAAAAGAGCAGGCTCTGCTACATACATAGTAACACATACACACATAGCATCTCTACTTAGGGTCACCAAAGCCCAGCATCTCTTTAAACAACCACACACAACAGTGGAAAAGAGTGCCCATTCTGAAAGTAATATAACTTTGTCTGTTGCACTCTGCTAGTTTGCACACACGCATGCACACACACACATTTGCCAAACTTAACACTTTCATCACTGCTGATTTTCTTAACAGGGTTTGATGTCTTTCATCTTCAACAAAAAAAGTGTCTTTCTGCCAATGAGGAAATCAAAGAAGAGGGGGGAAACCCTAGCTAACCTCCCTTACTTCTCTACCTACTGTTTTCCAAACAGCTTGCCAACAGCTCCCACTTTAAGGGGAGGAAAGAGATTGTGATGGAAAAGCTTGCCTTCAATCAAAGAGCACAGAATTAAGGCAGGGAGATGGCTTCTCTTCTCTCATCATCCTAGAGAGGCATATGACAGGGTGTTTAGTCACTGCATAAGTGTGTTTTGCATCTGTCCACCCCCACCCCACTCTTCACAGGAAGATAAGACAGGCTCCAAAGAATGGGCAATTATGAGAGAACGAACAGGCTATTCTGGAGGTATTCAAGGAAAATGACAAAGGGTAATAATCTGTGACAGAGGTTACTTCAGCAAGGTAAGGAAAACAGATGTGGGTGGAGAGCTATAAGAGCCATAGGAATTTACAAAGGTTGAGATTCCTTTTAGTTCTATTTTTAAAGTACTTTTAAAGCTGGTTTTATTGTGAGGACTTTTTGCAAGTTACTTTGGAGCTAAAGAATGGAATGAAATTGGCTTTAAAATCACTGAAATTATTTTCTTGCCAAAGCTGGGGCAGGTAGGGAGAGGGTAAAAGAGGCTGTTGGTGAAGAAAAGAAATGAAGTAAAAATACAAATGCAGCTCTGTGGCAGGAACAATGAGGTGATAGTCTGGTTCTTGACATAGCAATGGGCAGAGGATACTCTGGACTCAATCAAAGGAAATTTCTATGCATGGCAGACAGTGCCCACCAGAAAAGTGAGTTCGGACCTCCGTGTACGTGGAAGTCAAAACCTTCTGCCTTGGAAACCTTTCCTCCTAATCCTGAACTGATGAATGGAGAAGAACACTGGAGAAGAAATCTAAACACAGTCAAAGGTGCTCAACATATTTCTTTACATGTTTCAATGTTGACTTAAAAAAAAAGTCTGCCATTTTCTTTTTAATCCTTTCAAAGAAGTACCTGTGTAAGTTTGTTGCCGCATAACAAAAGGTGTGTGTGTGTGGGGAGGAGGGATCTAGAAACACCTGTATTTGTATGTCTGTATTTGGCTGTTTCAAGCTAGTTTTGGCCAGCAAGGGAGCTCACAGTGTCTGTCACAGGGGATCCAGGTACTGCTGAACCACCACTGTTGATGGAAGTGGAAGGGAGCTGGTATGATGGATGTACCACATGCAAGGCTGCCTGAGGAAAAAGTGCATCATTTAGGCAGGGGGGGAAGGGTGCTGAAGGCTGTGCTGGAACAAAATTCCCAGAGTTCTCCAGCCACCTATGGCCACATAGGATTGCCAGATTGAAAACTAGAGAGGACTCCTGTACTTCCAACGATTGTGCAGAAGAGGGCATTTCTGAGGTGTTTCTTGTTATCTGATTGCTGGACAAGCAAAATCTGCTGAAATTCCCTCTTCCACGAAATGATTAAAAGATACAGGAATCCTCTCCAGTTTTCAGTCTGGCAACCCTCACCGTGCTGGCTGAGAGATTCTGCAAGACAGCACCCAAAAAAGTAAGTTCTTTAAGCCCTGACAATTATAAGCAGGGACCATAGAACTGTTTTTAAGGTTGGGGAGGGTCTTTCACTACTTACAGGCAGGGTTATTAATTTTGCCTACCTGCAGGCACTTGTGGGGCAGGGAATTACTTTTCACATCCATTGTCATCCTTCAATAAGATGCCTCTGATAAGTACACTCTGCACTTAAAAGTATCCTCCATGTCTTCAGTGGAGCTTACAGAATAGATTGCAGGCAGCCTTTATTGAAACAGCCTTTGTGGAGTCCATTTCAGGATTCAGTGACAACAGCTGTCTTAGTATTCCTAAGTGTTTATCATTTAGTACATTTATAAGATTGTAATGCATGAGAAGGTTCAACTACATAGGAGTTCAATGTTGCAAGATCATTTTAGGGGTGGGGGAACCCAGCCCCCTAGTTTTCAAGGGGAGTTCCAGCACACCCTCCTCTGCCCTGTCCAGGGTCTCAGATGATAAACTCCATCACAGGGGTTGTCTAAATGATGAAAATATTTCTCACAGAATGCAAGGAAAATCTTACTTGTCTTAATGCCATTCTGCATCATTTCACCATGTTGGGAAGGAGGGGGCCCCAAAATGTCAAAAACTCCTCAGGAACAGCCTTCGTGGCTTTCCCCAGAGTTTTTAAAAAACAGAGAGGGGAAGGTACATTCCTGCTGGTAGGGACAAGTGGTTCAATATGAATTGCTTTCCCATAGGAGAGGAAGTGCAAAACTGATTGGCTGGGAAAGCATGGGGGGCAGGGCTTGTTAACAAGGGAAGTGCCCACTGCCACCATGTTGGATTTTCGCCTTAGTGAACGAGCGCTAAGGCGAGAAAACAGGGTGGTTGTGGGGTTTTGTTTGTTTTGGGTTTTTTTTCTTTTCTGTTAAATTGAAAAATTGCTTTAGTGCACCTTAGACATCGTTTTCTTTTTTTAAAAAAAAAAAATTCGGTGGTGGAAAATTGAAATAAGTACAAACATGAGTAAATCACTCACAGCCACCATCTTGCATGCAAAACATTAATGGGGGCAAAAGCACCATAAAGACAAGTCGCAGCTGCTGCAAAATGCCATTACTGTGGGGCACTCTGGTTGTTGTTGTTGTTTGCTTTGTATAGATAAGCCCATAGAAAGGGGGACTGAACATTTCTGTACAATGTATGTACATGCAGCCCTGGGCTTAAGGCTGCAAGTCTTTAGAAGTAAGGCCATTGAACTCCTAAGTAAGGAGTAAAGCCCACTGTCAGGTTTATAGTTGAGCATTAAAAAAACAAAAATAATGACCACAGTAGATGCTGAGGACATTAAAATACGTCAAGATTATTATTATTTTTTGAACATTTTTTTAAAAAAAATAGTTCAAGATATTTTTATATCTTCGCTCAGTCATTAATCATAATGGAGACTGCAAATCAGAAGACTAGGGTCTTGTCTATACAAGGGGAAAAAATATGAACACATTTGGAGAGGCAGGCATTTGCAACAATGCGACCTGCCTATACGGCCAAAAGAGCCCCCCAAAACTCTGCATGACCCCTTAGCCAGATGGTGGCTGCAAGTGATTCACTTGCGATTTTAAATCTGTTGCCGCCAATTTTTTTTTAAACAGTTTTCAAAGGTGTGCACAAGCAACACTTCATATGTACAAAGACAGAAAGAATAAAAAAAGAGTATAAAATTGCCGTTTCATTGACTTACTGGACTCTTGCTTAGCTGAAAATCCAACATGGTGGCCGCAGCTGCTTTCCCTCTTTCCTAGCCCTGCCCCAATCCTCATCCAGCCAATCAGATTGCACTGCCTGTTCGTATTTGTGTGAATGTGAGTGTTCACATTTGCACGTTGTACGAAGCTTTGCGGTGAATTTTGTTGCCCCCCTTCTGAATGATACGTATTTGTGCAAATGGCCATATCACTGAATACTAAAAGTTAGGATGGTGCATGACATTGTATTTCTCATTTCTAGGTACTGTGGTGAAAGCTGGACAGTGAAGTAAGCTGACAGGAAGAAAATCAACCTATTTGAGATATAGTGCTGGAGAAGAGCTCTACTGATACTGTGGACTGCTAAAAAGACCTATAACGAGGTCCTAGAGCAAATCAAGCTGAACTCTCCCTAGAAGCCAAGGTGACTGAACTGAGACTATAGTACTTTGTACATATCATGAGTGGACATAACTCACTAGAAAAGATAATACAGTAATGCTTGGTAAGGCAGAAGGAAAAGAGGAAGACCACATTACAGATGGATAGACACAGGTCAAATCCACACTACACAAATAATCCAGTTTGAAACTGGATTATTTGCCATGGCTCTTTCCTATGGAATCCTGGGGATTGTAGTTTTACAAGGCCTTTCACCTTCTCTGCCAAAGTGCGCTGGCGCCTCACCAAACTACAAATCCCAGTAGCCCATAGGCAGGAGGAGCCATAGCAAATAGATTATTGGTTTGGTGCGGATCTGGCCTCAATCGAAGAAGCCACAACCCTGCGTCTGCAAGAGCTGAGCAGGGCTGGCCATGGCAGGGCGACTTGGGCGTCCTAGGGTGGCTGTATGTCCACGCCGGCTTGAGGGCCATCAACAAGGAAGCTCCTCCGAAGGAAGGCCCACTGACCTCGGCCTGGGGACTTACTTCCGAGGAGACCCGCCTGCCTGCGACTTCTAGGCGCGCTTTGGCAGGCGGGAGGGCGCAGCTCTTGCTCGGCAGCTGGCCGGCGCCTAAAAAAGAAGAGGAGCCCTGCGGGAAAAGGGGGAGCGGAGCCGGTCGCGCACCACCCATCCGCGGTGGAGGGAGGGAGGGAGGGAAGGAGGGAGGGAGGGGCGGCTGACCTCCTGAAAGAGCTCCAGGCTGTAGGTGTTGTCGTCGTCGGCGAAGAAGAGGACGCCGGGCTGCGGGGCCTTGGCGTGCTGGTAGCGCTGGCGGATCCAAGCCAAGCCGGCGTTGCGCTGCTCGGTGGCCCGGGGCTGCCCGGGGCGCTTGTAGCGGCGGGGCGTCAGCGCGTGCAGGTGGGTGCAGGGCGGCCCCCCGCCGCCCCGGTTGAGTCCGGCGGCGAAGCGGGTGACCAGCTCGGTGCCCCCGGCCGAGTCCTCCACCAGCACCCAGTGCAGGCGCGCCACCTGCCGGAACGTGTTGGCCAGCCGCGTCAGCTCGGCTTTCTGCACCGGGCGGCTGTAGGTCGGCGTGATGGCATAGATGAGGGGCAGCGGCGGCTCGGCCTCCCGCTCGGACCGCGGCGGCGGCTGCTGGGGAGGGCGGCGGGCGGCCAGGAGGGCGGCGGGCCGGGGGGTCCGGCTGCGGCTGCCCCTCCCCTCCGTGTCCAGCATGAGGACCACCAGCAGCACCCAAGGCAGCAGCACCAAGAAGCGGCTCAGGAGCAGCGCCTTCAGGCTGGGCGCCCCGTTGCCGCTGCCGCCTCGCCCTCCCCCTCCGGCAGCCTGGCCGCGGACTCCCCCGCTGCTGCAGCCTTCGCAGCAGTGGCACCGGCAACGCGGGGCGTCCGAGGAGCGGCTGCCGTGGCTGCTGCTGGTGGTGCTGGTGCTAGTGTTGCCGCCTCCGCCACCTCCTCCTCCGCCGCCGCCGCGGAGATTCAGCCGGTGCTTCCCTCGCCATGGAGCGGGCGGCAGGGCGCAAGAAGGGACGCCCGGCGGCTTCCTCCTGGCGCCGGGGAGCAGCTCGGTGTAACGGAGCCCGAGCGAGCGAGGAGGAGGCGGAGGAGGGGGCTGGTGGTTGGCGGGGGGAGGAAGGAAGGGGCAGCCGCCCTCTTGGGGCCCCGCACCTTTATTGGGGGAGCGGGGGAAGGAGGAGGGAGCGCAAGGGGAGGCCCCGAAGCTGCCTCTGGAAAGAGCCCGAGGAGCCACCGGGACCGGGGCGGAGAGAAGAGCCGGGGCCCCGGAGAGGAGTCGCCGCCGCCGCCGCGCCAAAAGCGCCCCCTGCTCGCTCTCGCTCTGCCTCTCTCTGGCACCGTCGTCGAAGCCTCCCCTGAAGAACTCTCTTCAGTTTTCTTCTCCGGGGGCAAGATGGAGCGCTTTCCCCCGCGGCCCCCGGTCTCCTTTCTTAGTTGTTCCGGGGGTTCTTATGATCACGGAGATGACTTCTGAGAAGCCGGTCCGTGGCCGCTTTCCCTCCTCCTCCTCCTCGCCTCCCTCTTGCGCTCTCCCCCCGTCCGCCTGTCATTCAGCGCCGCTCTCTTTCGCTCGCCTTCTCCGCGCCGAAAGAAGCGGGACGGGCAGCTTCCAGGGGCGGAGGTGGCGGGGCCGGGCTCGGGGTCTGAGGGAGGGAAGCGGGGAGGTTGTTGCCTCAACTCCTCCGGCCAGGGCGAGTCCCGCGTTGGAGAGAAAAGAGGGGCGGCCCCGAAGCGGGGGGGGGGAGATTTGGAGCCTCTCTCCGGTCCTGGTGGGCGGACGGCTGGCTTTGAGGGGAATGGCGGGGGGGGGGGAGAGGAGAGAAGCTCCAGCGGGAGGAGGGCGAAAGAGGCTGGTTGGCGGCGGGAAGCCGGTGCTTCTGGAGGTGGGGGGGTGGATGTGCGAGGAAAGGGGGAGGGATCCCCTCAGGGCTGAGGCGTCGCAGGGGTGGGGAGCTGGTGCCTCCCTCCCTCCAAGTAGCTGCATGAGAGGGCTTTGCCCGCCTCGGTTCTTGCTTGTTGGCTGGCTCGGCTCTTGACGCGCCAGGGGTCCCTTTGGAGAAGAGGGGGAAATAGTAAAACTCCGGGAGGAGAGGGCATGAGGCGCTGTGTGTGTGTGTGTGTGTGGTGGGGAGTTGGGAAGAGGAGGTGGAGGAAGTTTCTGGGTTGCGGTCTCCGTACTGGCCACCCCGTGTGGGAAAGAAAATGCCCTCCTGTTCTCCCCACCAGCTCTGCTGGCGGCCGAAGGAGCGAGGAAGCGGCGTGGCAGCGCCGGGGTGTTGGGCCGAGAGGACGGACGGTGGCGTTGGGCAGGGCGAAAAAAGAAGCCAGGAAGCCCCGAAAGAGAAACAAAGACTTAGCAGAAGACGCCCCCCTCCTCCCACACTATGCCGGGCTCCTTCTAAAAGCCATTCCCCGGTAACTGTAAACAGGGTGGGATGGGAAGCCTAGAGGAGGCGGAGGGAGGTGAGACTACTCGCAGCTCTTCTTTCCCTTTCAGCCGCCCGCCACGCTCGTGTTCAACATAAATGGAAAGGAACACTGTAAATAATCTGTGCGTATGGCTAATCCAAAACAAAAATAGGAAAGAGCCCCAAATTGGATTTAGGGTCTTTCCTAAGGGATGGTTTCTAGCACTTTCAATTTTTTTTTAAAAAAAAAAGACGTTGGTGTGCTGCTCTTTTGCTATTCCCCCCCCCCAATTATTTTTTTTCTGTGGTAAGGAAGGAGAGAAGAAAAAGTAGTAGGCAAAAATTTGGGAGGAATACACATAGAAGACCTTGTAGTCTGGATACGCTGTAAAATTCTGTGCAGTTGGATTGCCCAATTTAAGGCATCATCTGGAAGTATCTTAAATCAATACAAATTAATTCTGAATCTGAAGAGAGATTCTTTCGGACTTATTTTGGTCTAGATTTATTTTGCTTGCATTTAATGACTTCTATGGTGTGTGTAGCATGGGGCAAGTTAAAACAGCACCTCAAAAGTTGTGTGGCCGGCAATGGGTAGACACTCAGCTAGCTATTTACAATGGCAGAGAAATTTCCCCAAGGTCCACCAGGAATACTCTAAACAGGTACTGCCTGTTCTGTTTGCTTGGCAAATGCTCTAGTGTTGCTGAAGAGTGAGGGAGAGGAAGGTTCAAACATTGCTTGTCTAATACTGCCCTGTATCTAAAATGTGTTTACATGGGAAAAGGGGACTACCTGCATAGTCATACCACAGCCAAGTTCTGAATATTGTCCACAAGAATGCAATTGAAGGTGTCTGCTAAGAGCTGCAATGCCATGGACACCTATTATGCAAGGGCAAGCCCCACTGAATACTATGGGACTTTTTGGCAAACGTGATTGGGCTGTTGATTTGTCAGAACTGAACCTGTGTCACTGTTACATAAAAGAGATGGTAAGAAGATTTTTCTGGACCTCGTTTTACCAACACACAGTGTGAACCTATGCATTAAGTCCTACTGAGTTTAGAGAGAGTTACTCTGTAACAAATGTGCTTAGCACTACAGCCTTAAACAGCTGCTGTAAACAAGCAAATCCTAAAGAGTTTAGGGATGCTTATTGCCTCCTAAGTGTGCTTACACTTCAGCCCATTGCATCCGTATTTGGGAATAAGCATCATTAAACATAGTGGCTCTTGCTTCTGAATAAATGTTCATAGGTGTAGGCTGTGTGTAAATAGCCACATGTTTTATAGAAACTTGTCAGTTTGCATTTTGGAGGAAGATAAAAGCAAAATGGAAATCAATATTCTCAATAAATAAAGCCAGACATTAAAAAATCCAACTCCTAGTTGATTATTTTCCACTGCCGTTGCTAGATCAAATGCTTGATCATCCCTTTAAATGAGAATGGGCAAGCATTAATGAAAGATAAGTGTTTGTGTATATATACTATTAACCAGAGCAGAATTGCTCTGATTAATGACATGTTTTGATCTTATAAGGACAAATATTCATCACTGTGTGTTTCCCTTTTCAGGGTAGTAACTGCAATTCTGCACACAGGTGGGCTGTTTTGATCCCAAGTAAGTCAGTGACATATATTAACGCAACCGTCTGCAGGATTGCAACCAAAAGCATTCAGCCTTTCCTAAACAAACCCCCATATGGAGAAAACTATCTGTCTTATACAGGCACCTAACTAGGCCACATATGTCTGTTTGCTGTCCAGAGGGGATATATTAACCCCTGTGGGCTCAGATGCAGAAAAGACATTACAGTGATATAATGCAAACTGAAATCTCTGTGAAATCAGAGTGACAAATGGCCACACACCAAACATCTATACGAGGAAACATCTGTGCAGTAGAGAAATAATTAGAGTTAGTGTGTTCTGTAGAGGAATGGAAGGTTTGTTATGTGCTTAATGAAATAGCAGGGGGAAGGGTACAGATGCTGCAAATATAAATAGTTCAATAGATCCCAACCAGAGAATCTTAGACATGAAATTATAGTGGCCCATTTTATGCTGATGCAGTCTATCTAAAAGTCCAGCAACCAAAAGATCATCTCTTTCAGAAGAGCCATGCATTAATTTGCCACATTTATTCTGTGGGCACATGGCGTGTGTGATAAGTCAAAAATTCTACTTATCTGGATAATTCAGTGTATGGCCTTGCAGATACAATCAACAAAACACAAATCCTCTTGCCCACCCAAAAGGCAAGGGTCAGTGAAGTGAATTAATTCTAAGTCTCTAACCTTCAGTGAGCCATGTCACTGTAATACAACAAAAAGGTCAAAACAGAGAGGTGAAACGTGGTGTTTAGGGTTGCTGACTTTCTAAGTGGCTTTCTTCTTATGCCTTTAATTCATTCTTAGGCCTTCAACACAGCAGCCAGACATGAAGAAGTAATGAGAATATTATTGGCACAGAGAGAAAATGCAATAGTTTCTCCACTTTAGTGTTTCAAGCTGCTGTTGAAGCAGCAGAATCAGTTTTTTAAAATAGGCAACTCTGGTGGTATTTAGCATTTTCTTTCCACATATGTTTTAGCATCTCTTGCAGCTTTCTTTAATTTGGTGCCCTCTAGATATCTTGGTGGTGGTGTACCTTCAAATTATTTCTGACTTATGGCAACCCTACGGTGAATCTATCAGGGGTTTTCTTGGCAAGATTTGTTCAGATGGGGTTTGCCTTTCTCTTCCTCTAAGACTGAGAGAGTGTGACTTGATTAAGCCAGTGGGTTTCCATGGCTCCCAGTGGGTTTCCATGGCTCAGTGGGGATTCAAACCCTGGTCTCCCAGTGTCCTCATCCAACACTCAAACAACTACACCATGCTAGGTATCTGGACTACAATCCCACTATTTCTAGCCAGTATTAGCCATGTTATCTGGGGATTATGGGAAATGTACTATAATATATCTGGAAGTCACAAGTTTGAACAGGCTTGGTTAGTACTGATTTGCTGGTAAAATATATATATATATATATATATATATATATGTGTAGTTATATCTGACATAACATACACCATTATCTACATGTACAAAATGTTTTGGTATGTTTTCATTCTCACTCTGCTGATTGGCCACTTAGGAAACATGTCAAGAGTACATCATTTGATGCATTAATATATATCCTTTCAAATAAACTATAATGTCTAGTTTCATGCTGAGAGCCCCACCAATGCTGCCATGCAACCTACAGAAGCAGTTACAGAAAGTTTGAGTCCATTGCTCCATGTCCTTGTTTCTAGAGCCACATTAAACAAGCTTGCTCCATCCTCAATATGACATCCCTTCAGATGGCTATCATGTCCCCTCTTAACCTTCTCTTCTCCAGACTAAACATGACCAGCTGCCTAAGTTGCTCCTCATAGGTCATGGCTTCCAGACCCCCCACCATTTTGGTCACCCCCTCTGGACATGTTCCAGTTTGTCCATATCCTTCTGGAATTGTGGTGCCCAGAAGTGGAAATAGTATTCCAAGTGAGGTCAAACTTAAGCAGAATAGAGTGGCACTATTCTCTTGAAAAGAAGGCCCAAGGAGCAGCTACATACAGCACAGAAGACCTAAGACCCAAGGAGCAGCTACAGACAGCACAAAAGGCCCAAGGCCAAAGATCCCTTATGCCCATGTATATCCAGAATATGTGTCAGTTCATGCTCATGTGTATACACATTAATGTTGCTTAATGTGAAACAAGAAAACAAACAAACCAGGAGGTTGTCTACTGTCATGTCCTGGTGCCTTAGACTATGGGTTATGTAGTTATGTGGTTTAGTTAGCATAAGTAGACCTCTCTTGGCATCTGCACCAGTGACCTGACATGAAAGGAGCCTGATGGGAGGAGGGTTGGTATGCTGGTGGAAAGCTACCCCAAGGTGTTTCCATGTGAAACTTTAGGGAGGACTGCTTTGATTTGCTTTGATAACAGCCAGGTGCTAGTGAGAAATGAAACTTGTATTCTGTATTAACAAGGAGGTTTTGGTGCCAAGCCTCTCAGAGCCATCTTTGCTATGTTACTGGTCACAACTAAGTCCTGATAATAAAGCTGCTATTTGAAACTTGTGTCCTGTGAGTAGCTGTTGCCAGAGTTCATCACATCTGCAAACTGACAAATGCTTATATCTTGGTAACCTGTTTTAAAATACTCTATCCACTTCTTTTTAAGTAGTGATATGTTGTGTCCTACTCTGGGATAGAGATAAGATATCAATCAATCAACAAACAAACAACTAGCCATGCAGGGCAATGAGAGTAGGAAATAGTATTGTGTGTGAATATATGCCTTCAAGTCACTTATGGCAACCCTATGAATTTCATAGGGCTTTCTTAGGCTAGGGATATTCAGAGGTGGTTTTGCCAGTTCTTTCCTCTGAAATATAGCTTAGCATTACTGAGTTTTAAAGTAGTAGGGTAACAAACATATGGACTAGGAATAACTAACATGTCCAAGACTGCAGTCTTATGCATATTGAGCTGGAAGTGAGTTCCACATAATTGAATAGAAGGTATGTTTACAGAAGGTATGTGGTGGATTATACATCTTCACACTTTTCCATAGCTGTGGAAGCTCTGAAATGCAGATAGAACAGCACATGGGACTAGGGCTGGCTCAACTTTTAGGCAGAGTGAGCAGAAGATTTTGATCATCATGAAATGGCAGAATACTGTCAATCATTTAATATGTTTAATACTGTATATTTCCTGCAAGAGATGGGAACAGGTGATTGAGATACATCTGCTTCTTGTGCCAAAATTACTTGGCTAACTTTGGGTACTATGCACCTTGGCTTAGGCAGGTCATGCCAATTGCTACTCCATCTCAGACCGAGAAATGTATTGGGCTGTCTGTACATCATAACCTATTGGGAACACTATAGTGGATGAAATAGACCTTTGGTCTGAACCAGCCATCTTGCCTTTATGAGACAGAAAGGAGGACTGACTATATAGACCCAGCCCCTGCATCCATATATTTAAATGAGCTATTTTTAGAATATCAGCATTCCTTTAGTTTTCAAAACAAGATATTTTATTTAAAGTAAAATAAAACTTTATATATATATATATATATATATATATATTTATTTAAATTTGCCTCCTGACTTTTCAGTCATCTGGCTGCCTAAATGGTGACAGTCTAGCTTTTTTGTTTGTTTTTTTTGGCCATTATAGCAGAAATGGCCTTCAGCCATCTTGGAAATTACCCAAACCTGAAGATGGCTTTTTGCAGAGCCAAATACTCTGCACTGCACAGTAGTTTAGCCAGTGGGGTGTTCCAATTAGCCGTTTGTCTTCACAACTGTCAGAAGAGGTGGTGTGGGATTGTGACTTTGCGGTCACGCTATCTTCCCTTATATGTCTGGGGGCCTGAGGAAGCTCTGCAGACCATCATGCCTCTCAGTCGAAGTTCAGCAATCATGTCCCATAATACTTTGTCAATATCCATTCCAAACTCACTACATTTCTGTCTGGAAGCCACAACTATTATCCTTGCCATTCCTGAATAAAAGATTGTTTTACACTAGGGATAAACTAATGGCAGGCTGGGGACTCGTAGCTCCCCTTATTATTCACTTTAACTCTCCCTTACAACCTCAGCCACTGTTATAGAGCTCTTCAATCATCTCCTCACTGTGAACAGTAGCCGAAGATTTATGAGGGCTCTTCCTCTTCCAATTTGCTTTAGACAGTCAAGCTGAGACATAGACAAAGGGCTCGTTGTCCCCTCTCCATTTAGACAGACCATGTATCCTGCTTTATAAAGGACAGTCCTCTCTTTGAAGGGCTGTCCTGTCCAAGTCTGATTTAAAGATAAATAATGACTTGAAGGGAGAGCAGGAGAGTGGTTGTGAATGCTCACCAAAACAAAGAACAGGCTGAGCAGGTGCATAGTCACCAAGGCACAGTCTCCTGCCTTATGCACTTCATTTCTGTTTAAATTATAGGAATTCTCTGAATTTGCATGTATGGATATAAATTAGTTTATGGAAATCAGTGTCCTCTTTTATGGCAATGCATTTCTCCTTCTGGCTATGCACAATGCTCACTCTGTTTACATTTCCCAAAGGAGCAACAACAGAGGCTCTGACCTAGCTGAGATGTCTAAGAAAGGAACTTGGTCAAGGTCTACATTATTGTTCATGCAGAAAAGGAGGAGGTTAAATTACTGTTTGTCCATATCTCTCTTTGATGCTTGGAAGTAAATCAAGAAAGAGAGTCCAGGCTGCTGGCAGATGTTCAATTCAAAGCATGGCCCCTACTGACCAGAGATTATATGGAACAAGCTGAAGTTCACTAGGCAATATGGACTCATGAAACTCAACCACAAGAGGCCTCCTAAATTCCTACCACATTCAAAACCCCAGCCTTCCTCCTAATCTAACCCATGGGATTCCCCCATGGTAATGTGGGCTTGTCCAACACCTTTGTTTTCCTCTAGTTCCTGAGAGCTAGGATTTCTCAGCGCTATCAGTCTGAAATTACAGTTATAGATAACAGCAATGGGGGAGAAGCTATTAAAATGTATTGCTCTGTGTGAGAAAACTATTTCACTCCTTCAGGAAACAGAAGCAGTCAAAGAAACATATAAATGTGTTGTAATTTCTTCTGGTGGATAAAACAGTGAAGAAAATCTATTTCAGGTGGCTGAATATATTAAGCTAAAAACATTAGCTTAGTGTCTTGGAATTTGCCTGTTTGTTTTTAACCACCAGCAGCTCTTGATAGTAAAAGATAATGAGAGAAAACTGATTTACCATACACAGGCACTTAAAGGAGACAAACCTGGTCCATGCAGGGCTGACTCATATAACATTTTAAAAGTCCAAGACAGAGAGACAGACAAGATAGTCATAGCAAGTTGAGCATGCAAGTATAAAACAGGTCCTACGAGTATTTAAGCATGTGTAGGTTACACATAAATCCATGAACTTACAAATACAGATTAGCCCCTTGTTCCTACTGTGGTAAAAAAAAAAATGCACTCAACATTATCATGGGGAATTAAGAGTTAAGATGTGTAGGACAGGTCTTCTTCTTTCCAGAGGGAACATAAGAAAAATAATTCATTGTTTTGAGTTGTTATTGTTATGGTGGCTGATGGTTCTTACAGGCCCCAAGGGATTTTCATAGTTAAGACAAACAGCTAATTTACTTTGTAAGGAGCTGCACATGCTCTTAGTGGAAGTCAAAGAACACAGGTAGATCATTGCTACAACACTGACATATTGAGCAAGTCACAAAAGTGAGATAACATGCATTTCTGATTCAAGCTGACTGAAAAAGTTATGTTGAAAAAAACATTTGGGCACCATGGCAGTAAATAGCTCTAGGACTACACACATTATAAAAGGGTGCACAAAAAAGTTCCTAATGATAGATCAAGACAAAAGTTACGTATTAAAGCAGCACAGGGAGCTCATGGACCAAGCTGGGAGAGAGGCAGGGGGAGTGACCTTGCCCATCATTTCAGAATGAAGTGTCATTGAGCACTGGGTGTCTTGTTTTTTCTTTTTTCTTTTGCTGTGTGGTTGCCTTGCCTCATTCATGGACTTGTGTGGGTGGGTGGGTGGGGGGGGGGAAGGTGTGCCAGTGGTCACTGCCTTCAGTTTGTAGTACTCCTGTGTTTTCCCACATCATCTTCCACCCTAATTCTCACCATAAACACACGTACAAACAAATCTGTTAAAGAGGGAAAGCTAGTACAGCTGCACAATATTTTTTTGGCTGATAAATATGAGTTGTCCATCTGGAAGTGCTCTGAGTGCTAACTTCCTGTTTGAAAGGGGTTGTATGGAATAGTCCATAGTTTTACCCTTTCCATTTGTTACCTGAATAGTTGGGGGGGGGTGTCCGTGGGGAGCCCAGCCATAATGTGAGAACTATATTAATACTTTGGTGAACTATGATTAGCTGAAATGGAATGCTGTGAGAGGCAGATAACTTTGGGAGCTTTTTACCTTTTGTATATCAGTACTAACTGCAGAGAACTCTAGATTAAAGTGTGTACTAAAATGGTTTTTATTGGAAAATAACACAAAAAGCATTCACACATGTAACACATGCTCACAAGAATCACACAAGGCTAATGAAGAATTTAAGGCACAAAGGTTGGATAGAGGAATAGATTTGGTAAATACGGCAATAGTTACCAGTCTAAAGAGGAGTGAAGAACTCAGACAGAAGTCTCAAGGTGGCACTGAAAGCTTCAATCTGGGGGTGTACCGGCAAAGAGGGTAGCCGGCTCTTGTCCACAGTGGCACATCTTGCTACTGTTTGGGGCTAATATTTATATTATTATTTATATTTATATTTATATTATATTATTATATTAATATGAATTAATATTCATGTCCTGAAGGGGTATTTGGGCTTAGAAAAAAGTGTAGATGGGTTTCCCACCATTTAAACAAAGGAAACCAAAACTTGGCTAGTTGTTGTTAATGCCTGAGAGATAGGAATTGATAGCTTTATGACAAGTTGTTATTGTAGGACAGGAAGGGTGCAGAAGGATATTTCCTGGGGATATTGGGTTGTGTAACTCACTTGTTTATGATGTGACTAATCACCAAGGGTCCCAAGAGGGGATTAGCACATACCTCCGTAATGGTGTTTACTAGGGGCTCCGTTTAATCCTATCTTGGGTGTGTTTGCAGGTATATTTCCACAACACCTTCCCAGGTCCTTGTGACCACCATTTGACCTCACTCTGGCTCTCCCTGGTCTACTAGATCCCTTGAACTGTCTAATATTGCCAATTATGATATATTATAGGGAGGAGGTAGTAAGGCATGGTAACACATTTATTTTCAGTCTTGTCCATACCTACCCAGGCTTTCTTCTCTTCAGTGGGAGATAGTGGCACCCTTGTCAGTGGGACAATGCACCCATACTAGATTTTATTCCTCACTTTAAATGAGCTATGCAAGGCCCTGAACCCATTTAGAGGATAGGGTTCAGGACCATGGATAGCCCCTTGGATAGCTTCTAAATCTAAAGCCTGCCTCAGATTCCCTCTGCCAGAGATCTGCAAGCCTTCATCTATCACTGCTTCCCTTCTTATTAGCATGTTCCTTTAATTCCCTTTCTAAAACTTCATTTGGTACAGCAGCTCTAAAGAGTTATCAGAATTTAGATTTTAGATGCAAGTCATCTTCCTGCCATGCTGTCTCCCCCCACAGACAGCTTGGACACAAACATATTAAACTATGGCTCCTGTTCAGTGCTACTGAGGCACTCCTTCTACCTTCAAGGCCTCAAGAGCAAGGATGTTATGCCACATTCTCTCATTCTGGCTGGAAGGCACCATGTTAAGTGTACATAATAAGGACAGTGTCCTTTTCTTTGGAGGAGACTGACCTCAGACCTCAGACACTCTGAGCAGCAAAAGACGAGCAAAGCACCTGCATTTTTTAAAAGTTTGCATTTCTTTCTTTTTTAAAATAAACCTTTTAATTACCAACAATGGACTTTTATTCAAAGAAACAAAAAGCTGTGTGAAATGCACAATGATGCTTGCTCTGTCAATTTATAAAACAGTAACTACCAGCACATGTGCCAGTTTAATATGGAGGCACTTAGTATTCTTTGGTGGCCTTTTCTTCTTTGCTGTCTATAAACACTCTGCAGCAAGGTCACACTTCTTAAGATTCACTATGCAGACCCCAAGCAAATCATCTCTTGGCATCATATCATTTCTTCCTTATTCATATGGGACTTCTCCATGGTCCTGAAAGGAGCACATAATGTGCTGGCAACTTAGTATTCATGATCGAGATTCTCAAGCTCAGAATATCCTAAATAAGGTTAAGCATTAGCAAAATCCATCACAAAATTCAATCATCTGATCTGAACAGACATGTTGCAGAGTTGTCAGGTGGTGACTATTTCTTGGGAAAGGTTACGCAGGGGTGTATGAGCATAAAAATTAAAAATTTATTAAAGATTCCAAGGAGCAAGCCCTTTGGGAATGTCTTCTTGAGAAAAGTTTCCTGTAAAGCAGAGTTAAGTGAAGACACAAAGAGGACCAGACTCAATTAGCATTTGTAAATACTCTGAATCACCCAGTCATTAAGGCCACTCAAATTGAAATAAATACAAAAAGATGTTTGTTTAAAAATGCATATATAAAAAAAAGTTTACTAACAGGTTTTCAATCTACATACTCAAAGCAAGGCTAGGTCCTTAACTAACTGAAAGGATTTTCAGGGTAGTGAAACTCACCCAATCCTGGGAGTTTGCAGGTTAGGATAGGATAAACAAGTTAGGATTTTCTAAGTATTACAGCAGTAGCATGCATATTTCCTTATTTTTCAGAAAAGGTGAATATGTGAGAGCTTTCCTCTTCAAGATTGGAAGTGAGGTGCATGGTAGGAAAGGGAAGGAAGAGAAAATGGAGAACCTCATGTTTGAGGCTTCTCTCCCCAAGAGGAGAACAAAGAATCATAAAGTATTTAAATCATGAGGTCATGTGATGAATGACTCAGTGGTCACCCCATAGCTACAAATGGCTAAGATGGTTTGAGGAGAAGGGGGGTAGGAACTTAAGCATGCCAGGAGTTTCCGTAAACTTACTAAGTGGGGAGGTGGCGCATGAAGAATGCTACATTTCCTACCAGTTAAATGTCCTTGAATGCTGTCAGCTTTACCAACAGCTATGGGCGTAAGAAGATCCCTGTTAGAATAGACCCAAAGCTTATACTGTCCACCCTCCTGTTCTTAAAAGGGTGTACCAAATTCCCCAATGGAAGACTCACAGACCAGACAGGAGGGCAACTGACAGGCAGAGAGACAGAAGCATCCTCCCTGAATTTTGTCAGTTCCCTTTTAAAACCATCCAAAGGGTGTACTAGGACATGAAAGGGGGCTGTGACTTGTTCCCTAATCATCTGCTGTCTGTTCCGGTTGCCTCATTAGAGCCAGTGTAGGGATGTTCATGAGCATGTTAATGCCATCAATATTAATGTTATCACATACAAGCTTATCAATATTTACTCAGAAGCAAGTTCAACATGGCTTCCTCTCAAATGAATAGGTGCAGAAATGCAACCTAAATGTAAAAACTGAAATCCAAACAGATTTAAATCTTTCTAACTTTAACCATTCCAATTAGATACATCTTTAAATCTTCCCCAGTACAATTTATCAGTTTGGGAAATAATTAACTAAGGTTAAATCATGACTGCAAGATTGCTCTTAGGTGTTTTGTTTTGTTTTCCTCAAAGCTCTGAGTTATGCTGAGAGTTATTCAGGGACCTGCAAACATATATATATATATATATATATATATATATATTCCATCTCTGTCATTCCATGATAGATCATCCAAATGTTTTAATTGTCTCTGTCTCATCCTTTAAATTAGCTCATGCTGTATTCCAACTGTATTGGAATTTCTGCCCTCTAAATGGAAATTCCAATGAACAGTACAGGGCTTCTCTGCAAAAGATCCTGAGCCTTTTGGTACATGGTTGCTGGCATTTTGAAGTCCCAGGGTTATGACATTGATGTATAAATAAAACCAATGCACTCCATATATTTGATCAGTCATGACAATGGAGTAGGACACAGTATGCTGCCTTTGGGAAAATGGAAGGTAAGCAGTTACACCTGTCACAACTTTTCATAAGGAATGCACTCTTATGTAATCCTTCAGCTTGGGCAATTTTACACAGTTTTAGCTCCTTGTCATAACTTTCCCCCTAAGTATGAATGAAATGCTACATCACTCTTGAATGGTATAATTTAACATGCTGTGTTGTGGCAGGTCGGTATTAATCTTTGATTAGGTGCTTGTTGCTGCTTTATTTATATAGCATCAAACACTATATTAGCTATATTGCACCAAAGTACAGATAGAAATATTTCTCTAAGCACGTCTACATAACAGCTTGATCAGTCTTTGCTTTGGCCAGTTCTGAGGATGATGGATATTTGAGATCATTCCATGCTGATGTGAAATGAATGTTAAGAAGACCCAGGTCTCTGTTCCTGCATTGGATAATGTTCTGAGAAGGTGTGGCACAATGGGCAAAGCTTTTTCAAGCTTAAGGTGTCTTAAATTTCACCACACCCCAGGAAAATAGAAAAAAACTCTGTAAATTACATGGTATGTGGAACACCAGAAGCTGTCTTGGTCCAGACCAAGCTATCTATCCATCTGACCTATTATTATTGTCTGTTCTGACTGGCAACAAGCCCAATGTTTTTTCACTGACAGGCAGCAGTTCCTCAGAGTCTCATCAGACATTAGTCTTTCTCATTACTTGCTTATGGAGCATGAGATGCTAGGGGTTGAATTTTAGACTTCCTGATGGCAAAGTATGTGCTCTGCTACCTAGCTTTGGTTCTCTCTCACTGCCCTAACATGTAACTGCTAATCACTACCAATAATTTTCAGTGTAGAGAGATGAGTCTACAATGCAGTGGTTGAGTACCACTGGATAATCACATAAACTCCCTTAAATATCTGTATGGGGGCTAATTTGTATAAGTAGCAGAATGAGGGTCAAACCAGATACTAAAGGGGATGCACATAAGCAATCAGACTTACAAATTAAGTCCATGTTCACCGTCCAATAACCAGTCACAAAACACAGCATGCTAAATACAAAATACATTGGTGAGGGCAATTACATGATATGACAAGCAGACATCTATCACCAATTAAGGGAGCACCTCTTCTAAAAACATGTATTGTCTACTTTGACTTTACATGTGTTTTTGCTTCTGCAGCCCTTGAGTCCTGCATATTTTCCAGACTTCCATTTCTCTTGGGGGGAAAGGGTGACACCTCTTTTGGAAGCCTCTTGGAGTGTCAATGAACCTTTTGAATGGTTTGCAGCTCCCCTGAACTCTTTACCATTAAAATTCCCTTAAAAAAAATCAGAAGTGAACATCTAGTCATGTGTGGGTTTTGCTTCCCCCCCCCCTGGCATTTTTGGCAGTCTGTGCAGCCCTTGGAGTGTCCCCAAACCTACCAGAGTTGCCCACCCCTGCATTAGACGAAGGGAGACAAAGGGAAGAAGCAGATGTAGGAGCTGCATATGCTCCAAATCTGAGGAGGCGAGGAACACCAACACCATCCAAATGTTTGGGCGCAGCTTCTAATAACAATTGCCTAGGACCCAATTTCTCTCTTTTAGGGTCAGAGAAGAAATGGCATCTGCAAGGAACAACAGTTCCATGCAAAAATGCATCAGAACCTTCCTTTTTTGTCTCTGCCACCATTTCCTTGGGTTTCAATATCAGCCATCTTCAGGCAGTATTTATGAAGCAATTTATAGTTAAGTAATTTAAATTTCACAGCTTTGGAGGCCATTAAGTGAGAATTTCACTGACTGCAACACGCCCAGTGGGACTGTGAAAGTGCTCTCAGTTTCAAGGGAAGATTTGGATTTTGATCTCAAGAATTGTCTCCAGAACTCCAGGAGAATCCCTTTCAGCCCTTTTCCATTACTCCTAGGAATATCTATTAAAACTCCTTTTGCTCTCTTCTATGGTTTCTTTTCCTTAGCAAAGGCCTGAATTGCCCTCCATTCAAATTCCCCTCTGAGCCTTTGAGCATCCAGATGGGCTTTTAAGGCGTTGATTCATTCACTGTGCTGATTCAAGGGCCTCTTTCAAATGTTTTCTATTTCCCCCTTCAAGCTTAATTCCCTATGGGACAGCATTCTGTCCTAATGGCATGCAGAAGAGAGTTCAAAGGCAGTTCTCCTTTTGTAGCATCCACTCTTCAATCTTCTCTCACATCACACAGTGAATTGACTTTAGTTTGCCACTTTCCTCCTGTAAAAGTAAGAAAAACAGTAGGCAAGCCATACTTCATGCCTACCCAACTCAGGGCCAGCCCTGTTATTAGGCAAACTGAGGCAACTGATTCAGGCAACAGTTGCTGGGGGAACAATTGTCTGGGCTTAGGAGGGTCACATTGACTCCCAGGAGACCTCAGAGGTCTGGGTATACATATGCATACACACCTGACAATAAAACAGTTTTTCATCTTCAAAGACCCCCAAGCTCCCCACTTTGGTGTTTGTAAAAGCCTGGGGTACTTAGGGATTACATGCAGTCTATGGGTCACATTTTCTCAGTTCCTCCTCTGGGTCTATCTTCCTTACACACTTGAACTATTTTTAAAGGTTTTGACTTACAGCTTGGGACATTAGTTTTAAAACTAATTTCTTTTATCAATTGTATGAGAGATCCAAAAAATTAATTCCTTGTTCTTAATGGCAGTAGGAAAAATCTTTAACTATATTAGATTAATCATTATACAAGCATACCACAGCAAACAAGGCCTCTGACAATGAAGCTCCTCTTTTCAAAATCTTTTTATGCCCACCCACCTTTCCTTCTTGCCCTCTGTCTAGCTAAACAATTTTTTTTTAAAGCAGAATCAACATTAGGACTGGAGAAATACAGACTTATGGTATCAGGTTGCTGCAGGTGTCTGCGGTAAACAATGTAATAAAGCTTGAACTGAGAAAATAAATTGGGATTCTGCTGTAGCTGATCTTACTGCAGCTGTGTGTGCCTGACTACCACAGGCAAGGTGAGCAGCAGCTGCCCCCAGAATGCCTCAATGACAAAGTGACAATCATAAGAAAAGTGGAGGCTGGTGAAATATATATATTTCTGCTACCAAATTTTCTGTGAAAGAAGTAACTTCCAAGAATACATCTACTTTGTTAACTGAGTTATACCTGTATTAACTGTGGCATCACTAAGGCTGGTGTCACCCCTTCCCCTGACAGTGTCACCTGGTGTGTTTTGGGCTCTCTGCACTGCCCCCCCCCCGTGCCACCACCACATTGAATCATTACTTTTTAAAGAAAGCATAGACAGTTTACACACCAGAGCGCCTATTCTATGCAATACCTTTCATTGGGATAGCTCATTTCACTGTAGATTATTATTAACTTATAGTTAACTTTATTTATACTCCACTTTTCCTCCTAAACTGTGACTCAAGGCCACTTACAAATATAAAACCTTTCTAGACTTTAAATATCAATTTCCCTACAGTCTCTTGTTCTTTGATGGGCGATAACTAGAAAAGAAAAAAACACTCTTTACATTATGGGGAAAAGTATATGGGGCTCATTAAGTTAAAAACAAAATATGATGTTATTTCCTATTATTAGTATTAGTGTTGTTGTTATTGTGAAAACAGTAACATAAGTCTTATGGTTTCCCCCCCAAACTCTGGTTTGAACCAGATAATGCTTCTCCTACATCTGTCCCATAATCATGACAGGGAGGCACAGTATATCCAGCCAACATACCTGTTCCACCTCACTCTCTTTGATATACATACAGGGCATAATATTTAGGTATGACTTACATGCCTGATATCCAAAGCTCACATCAGACTGCCTACTTCTCACGTTGTATGCGTTGGCTTTTCCACTGGGAGGCTGGTGAGTGGGGGATGAAAAGAGAGGAAGGGAAGAAGGTGTTGGTGGCACCATGGCCTGAGAGGAATTGGTAGAGGGAGGGGAGAGTGGTCCTATAAGATTCTGGATTTTAGCAGTCATTTTGGGTCATTCCAGATTCTGGATTTAGAACTCTTGAGGGGTGTGAGATGTAGGCTGAGGTGAGTAATTTTGGGTAAGTAATTTTGCTCATTCTACTAACAATCTACACAACTGGTTAAGAGCTTCATGAGTTCTCTCTCCCCCTCTCAGCCTCCATATATTAGAATATAAATCATAACAAAATGAACTTACTTGGCTCTCATACTGAAGAGGGGCAGTCAGATCTTTCTCGAAATGCACTTACTGGTTTAGCGCATTTGTGTGTCCTGGTTTTCCTGCAGGTTTCCCCGAAAATGTGTCATCTCCACCACATGAAGTAGGGTCTGTCCAGTGGGTAGCGGCTGGTTCTAAATCACCCTGGTGAGCCTCTTGAGGGAGCAAAGATTTTAATGAGGCTGATTACCCTAACATGCACCTTTACGTAGCAGTGAGTATTCCTTGCCTAAGCAAACCCTATGAAATTCATGAAGTCACCATAAGTCGACATACGATTTGAAAGCACACACACAACTCCCATTGAACTAAGTGGATCTTACATCTGAGTATACAAAGGACTTCACTGTAAATCTCTGCTATCTGCTGTATTGCACTGACTCTGAAGTTGATGAATTGCTGCCTGAATATTGTGATAGATGCCTAGAGATGTCCAAATGAATGGATGTGGAGTGATTAAGTGGTGGCTTCTGCCTTCTGTTAGGAAAGTATATTATCATGCCAATAGGGCAGTCCTCCAGGTGTATTCTCCAAATAGAAAGAGGGGTGTCTGGAACATGTCTGGAAGGCACCTAGTTAGAGGAGTCTGCAATAGGGTAAGGCAGGCTCCTCCTTAAAATCCAAATACTGGATTGGGAATAGGAGAAGCATTATGGAAACGATATCCAAAAATGTCTCAAAGAAGTATTGTACTGCAAATATGCTGTGATTGCAAGGTATAGACCCAAGAGGCAAATAAACTAATTAGTATACAGTATTTACAATCAACCTTACTAGCAGTTTTGTTTGATGTTTCTTCAATACTCCTTCAGTTGGCTCTCCTGAATGATGGAAGGAGTTCTATTTCTGTGCTGAGAGCTTGCTTCCATTCTTCATTCCAGATCATATTTTTCTGGCCAGGAACAAAAAGGAAATTGTATCCTTTTGTTGATAATGAGACCCCACCACTCTGCATGCTGTCAGTACCAAATGGTTGGCATTATAATTTGCCTTCAACAATTTATGCATTCATGCAACACACATCAGAAGTGTTCTTTTTTCCTAATTAATGATGACCTTACTACTTGGTCATCAGTGTTATTCTCCTGTGTATGTACAATTGTGTTTCCATCTCAGTCACATGAGTGCACTCTGTATCCACCCCTCCTCCCTTAACTAGCATTTTCTGACTAGCAGTATGATCTACAGCTGTTGCTGGCACAGAGATGAGGCATGAATGCTTCTCTCTTAGCAGGGAAGAACCATTTCACCTTATGCCACATCCATGAACCAGCTTCTCTTTTGTGTGAAGTAGCATGGGAGATTATTTCCAGCACACAAACTTGACAGCCAGTCACCTTTGTTTTAACTGGACTGACCCACTGAAGCAGGAAGCATGGTGAATGTGTGGCCCTTCAGATGTTGTTGGACTGCAGCTCCCTTTCCCTCCAGCCAGCATGGTCAATGGCCAATGATTGTTTATTTATTTATTTGCTTATTTAAATATTTATATTCTGCCATCTATCTAGAACTCCCAGGGTAGCATACAGTAAAAGAAATCTGACAAATGTGAAACAGTGTAAATAATAATTGAAAATGACTTTAAAGGGCTATAAACATATTAAACAAGTTACAAAGACAATTTAAAACCAGTTAAAAGAGTTTAAAACAATTTAAACCTATGTGCGCAAAGGGTTTGTATAAAATCAATTAGGCCTCCTTGGATCCTGTACTAGGGGAAAGGTGGCATATAAATTAATTAATTAAAGAAATAAACTAACAAATAAATAAGCAAGCCCCCAAAGCTTTTGTGAACACCCATGTTTTCACTTGGTCTTGGAATTACAGCAACATTGGTGCTAACTGAGCATTCAAGAGACGGGTGAGAGTTGTTATCCAACATCTGGAGAACCACAGGTTCCTCACCTCTGATGCACCAACTTGCAACTTTGGGTGCATCTCTAACCAGTATCCTCAGTTGCTCAGTCCTGATTCTTAGGACTCTATCAGGCCCGGGGGAACATGGCACAAAACCGTGTCCCCAACCATGTTAGAAGAACTCTATAAGAACAGAAAGGGCAGCATTACCAGATGCCCACGTCCTTCAGCCATTCTGGGGGTGTAGTGCGGGCGTGAATAAAGCGTCCCTTTTTTATTGACAGGCTAAGCCATCAATAAAAAGGTATGTATTATTCATGCCTGTGCTATGCCCCCGGAATGGCTGAAGGACATCATTGTCTGGTTATGTTGCCTGGTTTTGTTCTTGTAGCATTCTTCTGACATGGTTTCTGCTACATCTGATAAAGGCTGTACAGTTAAAGCCAGCGGTGGAAGAGTTATTAACACAACAGTGTAATAGACAGACTTCATCTGAGGAGGCTTGCTTTCATGTCCCTGCTCTGACAGAAGGCATATTGGGTAACCTTGGCAAATCATTGCTAGCAGAGATAGCAATGTCCTTGGGAGAATCCTCAGAGGAATGATTGGAGATGTGTGACAAATCAAGACATTGATGGTCAGCAGTATTGCTTCATGTCCATGCTCATTCCTGCTGTGCTAAGATTACAGGTGTGCCATTGTGTTTTGTATGGCTACATTGCTGACCATTTGCAGAAGGCCAATTACTTTCCTGCAGTTGTGGGGAGTTGGGCAGAGTTGCGGGAGGCAGGGTTCCTGCTTCTTCCACAAATCCAGCATCATATTTGTGAGTTCCATGTTACAGCAGTTCAAGGTGCCTTTGTGCTCCCTATACCACTGTTGTAAACTGGATTGTACAAGGACTCCCTAAAACAACATCTCAGGCTCGGCCAAATTGATCACCAACAATGGTCCGCCCTGGCCTCACATCGGGAGGCATGGAGACACACTGTCCACAATGCTGCAGCCTTATTTGAGAACTCACGCCAAACAAGTCTTGAAGAGAAATGACAACACAGAAAGAATCACAACCTGGAAACATCACCCAAGGAAACCTTCTGCTGTGCCTTCTGCAACTGGACTTGTTTATCTTGGATTAGTCTTTTTAGTCACCAGCGCGCTTGCAGAAAGTGTGGGATGTGTCCTTCCTGAATCTTCATTTGCGAAGAAAAGCGGGGGGGGGGGGAAATTGGATTGAATGATAACATCAGCATAATCACTGTAATTGTGCAGCAGGGATCTCTGCTACAACTTAATGAGATTTCAGCACATTCTCTTCTATTCTCTCTTTCTTCCCAATGTTATTTATTTACTTGCCAGGATGAGTCCTTCCTGAATCTTCGTTTGTGAAGAAAAGCCAGAGAGAGAGAGAGAGAGAGAGAGAGAGAGAGAGAGTTGCCTTCCTCCACCCACATTTATCATCTCTACAATCAGAAGTAGGATCCACCTGGTAGGGCACGTCTGGCCCAGTGAGTAACCCCAATGAGTCTCTTAAATGAGCAGACATTTTAATATCAATGCAATGCTTGTATGCACACTTTGTTGTTATGTGCCTTCAAGTCAACCTATGGTGACTGTAAGGTGTTTTCTTGGCAAGATTTGTTCAGAGGTGGGTTTTGTCTTTGTCTTCCTCTGAGGCTGAGAGAGTGTGACCTGCCCAGGGTCACCCCATGCGCCTCCATGGGTGAACAGGGATTCAAACCCTGGCCTCCAGAGTTGTAGCTCAACACTCAAACCACTACACCACGCTGGCTCTTATATGCACACTTACCTGGGAGTAAGTCGTATTGAACTCAGCAGTCTTACTTCTGAGTAGACATATGAAGGACTGCACTGTAAGTCTCTCCTACGGATGTTTCCATAGGAGATTCCAGGAGAGAGGGAGGGGATCACAGCTGGGAAAAGTTACTTTCCTGGATGACATCTGCCTGACTCCCCCAGCCAGCCATGGCCAGTAGTCATCTTAATTCTATAATATGGAAGACTTAAGGTGCCAGAAAAGTAATATTTCCAGGCTTTGGAGGAAATGAATCCAGCCTTTAGCAGACAAAAAGGATGGTAGTTGACAGTCAGTCAAGGGAACAGCAGGATCTAAAAAGCTTGCTCCAAAAGAATTCCGGAGCCCAAATGAGCTCTGGGACATTTCTTTACCTATGCCATGCTCTGCCCTTGTCTCCATCTACCCCCCACACCCCACAATAATTAATCAAAGATATTTAAGGGCAGCAATTAGATGCATTCCATTACTGATCACTTATTCCATTTGTTCATTTATTGGTGTCTGCTGTACATTTTAAATTAAAGTTTAATTGAGAAATTTATTTTTTAATAACGTATCAACCACCGGTCCCCTTGTCCCTGTCCCGTCTCTTCAATCCTACTGTCGTTTAATATACAAGTCACTTATCTGTCAACATTCAAAAATCACAGCCATATTACAGGGTACAGGGTATTGGCAGATATGATGTGACATTTATCCTCCTCTTCAATCCCAAAGGGGTTTCCAGAGTGGCTTACACACACACACAAAAGTAATTCAACCAGATAAAATCAAGGCATTAAAAGTAGCAGAGGTACAAGTAGATGTCAAAATAAGATAACAATCAAGGCAGGCAGCCATAAAACATCTAAACAAGCATCTAAAAAGTGTGAGCAAAGAAAAATGTCTTTATTTGCTACCAAAATAATGAAAAGATACCAGACAAGCCTCTGCAAGGAGAACATTCGAAGGATGGAGTAACACCACTGCAAAGACCCCATCTCTCCCTTCATGATCTACTTTATCTCTGATGGTGGGAGGGGGTTCCTTGAGAAATTGTCCTGTACTGGCATTCCCAGACTCAGTGACCAGCAGTTTCAGGGTTCAAAACAGAAAAACTGTATTGGTAGTAATCCAGAAGGTGAACTCTACAGGGTTGTTGCTCAGAATGAAACTTAACGGACAAACAGTACATTAAAAGCATATTCCAGTCTTCCAGATCTGGCGGGCTACACAACCATTGGCTGCCCATCATTCCTCCCCCCCTTCCCACAGTACTAGTGTTCAGCCCCTTTTCCCAGAGCTGAGAACCCAGCTGCGGTGCTTATCAAACTGTTCCCAACATTGACCACATACTCCCTTCTACAGTTAGGCTACACACTCATTAACAAGCACAGAGAAATGCAAACACAATTACCTGCAATGTTAAACAGTAAAACTGAACTTGGCAGGAAAAAGTCACGCCCGGGACCAAAGCTGACAGAAATGGAAGAGAGACATCATCATCTGGATAGGTTTGTGTAGGAGCGAACAGTCCTTGAACTATACAGACCATACAGAGCTTTAGAGGTCAAGAACACCGGAACTTTGAAGTGTGCCCCCAAACAGCTTCATTACTACAGCTTTATCTCTGGTGTGTGTGTGCATTTTAAAAAAATATCTGGTTCCACTCAGCAATCCAATTGCTGTATTTTCAACCTACTGATGTTTCCGAAGAGTTTTCAAAGGCAGCCTCATGTACAGTAACCCGCACTACACAAATAATCCAGTTTGAAACTGGATTATTTGCCATGGTGCCTTTCTATGGAATCCTGGGATTTGTAGCCTTCTCTGCCAGAGTGCTGGTGCCTTACCAAACTACAAATCCCAGGATTCCATAGGAAGGAACCATGGCATAAAATCCAGCTTCAAACTGGCTTATTTGTGTAGTGTGGATAAGTGTCTGACTGATGAAACTGTTGCCCTCACCAGGTTGGGCAGAGATGAGGAAATCCTGGTGGATGATAGGAGTGATCCATTTTTAAGAGTAGTTGTTCTTGCTCAGGGATATGGCTCAACGGTCTTCGCTCAAAGGGGTCCATCTCAGTAGCTCTGGATCACTAGGTAGTGGATTGATGTCAGGGTCTATAACTGGAACTTCTGCAGCTGATACCACCAGATCCCCCTCATGGCTTCTCAGGGCTTTTGGGTGACCTTTTTCTGAGCTCTGGGTGGCCTGTGCCCCAGTCCGTACTTGCATCCAGCAACATGACAGCAGCTCTTTAACAAAACCAAAAAAACAAAACAAAACAAAACAAAAACCCTGCTTAAAAAAAAGAACTGCTCAACTGGGCTTAAACATGCAAGTGTCTTTACTGCTTTTCAAGCCTTGCAGTTTGTCTTTTTTAAAAAATTATGGTGCACCTTAAAGAAGCACAGGAAAAATGGCAATACATGGGATTTTTTCTGCCATATGGCTAATGGAATGTCTCCGCCACATAGCTAATTTTAAATTTAAAGGATGTCACATTTGAAACATAATCAATCCATATTTAAATTGACATAAAACAATTATGTCTTCATGGAAACAAATAACATCCACATGTGACAGCAGTGAGTGTGTCTATGAGAGGAAAGTCATGCTTGGCATCTCTGCTTTGACGCGTAGGCGAACCTCCCCATGGGAATGAACTTCTGTCCTCACTAAATAAAGGGCGGGGGGAAGCAAATGCAACATTTCTCAGGACAGCACAGAAAACCTCTGCAATTACCTCAATGAGCGTACAAACTAGGAAACTTTTAAAGGCAGCCAAAGAAATATAGGCCAAGTGTACATGAGAGGCCAAGGTTAGCTGAGGTAGCAGGGTGCTTCATGAATTATGTGTTTTCTCATTGAAATTTTTGTATTCTAAAATGAAATCATGTGCGAAGTGGCATCTATTGTTGGGAAGGAGGAGAAACAGCCATTATGTACAGAGATGTCATGAAAGGACAGGAGATGTATGGTAGGGTAGGAGTCCCATGGCCCTCCAAATGTTGCAGGATTACAAATTCCAGCAGCCTTAACCCGCATAGCTACTGGTGAGAACTGCTGGGAATTGCAGTCCATCATTGACATATGTGCCTGATTTTTTCACCCTTGATGTAAGGAGAGTTTGTAATGCCTGCCTGTTTTCTCCTGCTCAACACTTTCTTTACTAGCCTCTCTCAGCAGATAGGTAAACCCTCTGCTGTATGAAGCACGCTGTGTGACATAAAGTATGTGAAGCAGTTAAGTGCTTTCAGAGATCAGCTATGAAAAACAATAAAAGGCTCAGCCCTAAGGAGATGGATGATGATGGTCCATGGGCCTAAACAGCCCAAATTTAAGTATCCATCAATTGGGCTCTCTTTACCATTAGGCAGAGTTAAGCAGGAACCTCAGGCTTCAGGTGATGAAGCCTGACTGTTCCTCCTGAGTTTCCAGGCATTTTTGTCTTCCTGACCTGCTACCCAGCCCATTCACAGAACAGACTGTTCATTGTTGATTCTGAGGGTGTGGCATCACTAAGGCTGGTGTCACCTCCCCCCATGATTGCATGGCCAACCCTGTCATTAGGCAGGATTACGCAGCTACTTCAGGCAGCAGATACTTATTTTATTTTTATTTATTTATTTTTTGACTCAGGTGCCAAAATAACCTGGCTGGCTTTGGATACCCTGCCTCTTGACTTGATTTGGTGATGGGCCCATTTGCTGCTCTGCCTCAACCAGGAAGATTAAATGTCTTCGGCCAGCCACGGCTGAGTGAGTGAATCTGGCTACTGCTCTAATTTTCCATGATGCCTTGCATGATATGTTGCATGTACTGTTGTCCTTGGTACCTCCAGCTATCACCAAATAAGCCCACCAGGGTCCATCAAACAAGAAGGGAACACAGCAAAGACCACTCTGATCAAAGTTTCCACCAAACTGGAAACAGCACTAATTTCAGTAATGTCGCTAGCAGTCTCAGGACTTTATCAGACAAGCCTTTAAAAACATTTCTTCCCACCGTATTTTAAACCGTAAGTGTGCCAGGAAAACAACCCTTTATATCAAATGTTGCCATAATAGTGTGAAAAAGCAGCCCCGTACTTCCGTGTTGGTGGGGGTGCATGATCTCGGTGGTTCTTGAGGGAAGATGTGAGCGCACTTAAACGTAAAAAAAAGAAGCTAACTTAAAAAACAAAATGAACAGACAAACACTGAAACACACTTATAAACATGTCTGCAAAATGGGGAGGGTCATAAAAAGAGCATCCCATACCTGGTTTTCGCGTTCTCTCCTGGAAGTGTTCTAGCGGGACAGGCCATTGATGCTGGGATTGCACCAACAGAACAGGGCACGGTTTCAGACACTAGCAATTATGCAAAAAAAACCCCCACCATGCCTGATCAATTGATGGCTTGACCCGTCAATAAAAAAAAGCACCTTGTTCACAACACAATCGCAAAAGCACAATGTCATGTGGAATGGGTGCCCATTTGCATTCATTGGGCTTCATTATACCATATTTGCCGCGTCTGATAAAGTTCAGAAACCGGGGTGGGTGGTGGTGGTGGGGGGAAGGGACCAAAAACAAAAGTACATTCTAAAAGGGTGATAGTTTTACCTTACATCATATAGGCCTGAATCTTATGAGTAGTTCCAAGTACAGTAGACCATTTGAATGAACTGTGGAATAGTGAGTCCACATTATGGTAAGTCCCCCTATTAATGGCAATCTGACAACTCCTGGAGGGCCACACAATATCCTTCTTGTTATAAAGCAGGGGTGGGCAACTGCTGCAGACACAGGGGCCACTTGTATGCCCCAGGACCCTCCGGAGGCTTCATGGATTACTACAAATAAAACAACAGCAACCGCCCCCCAAGGTGGCTGGAAGTCCACTTTTAGTTCTCAAAAACGGGTATATATTTTTTTAATGTTAAACCACATAGGGAGGTCTGGCAACTTGCCTAAAAAGTAATTTGTTGCATGTGGAGGCGTCTGGATACAGAAGGACATAATAGATCTGCTTCATATTGAACATTCTGATGCCTGATGTAACTACAATGTAATGCGATCTCTTAAAATTCAGGACCTAAAATATATTTTAGCTCAGTGGTTCTTAATCTGTGGTCCATGGACCCTAGCGGGCTGCAAAGTCCTCACAGGGGTCTGTGAAGGCTTGAAGGCCAAGAATCCAAGGCAAAGGCTTTTGACATGTGACAGGGGCCAAGGCAAAGGTTGGCTGGCTTGGCCTGTGCGTTGCCATTCAATCCGGTCCAGCCACAAATTTGCAGGAAGGAGTGGGAGAAAAGTCTTCCCTTCCCCCTCCACTGCCTCTGAGGGAAGGTTTCATGGGTGGTGTAGTTGTACTATTATTATTATCAGGTATTATTATTAAGGTTTAAAACCTTGAGTCAAGTCTTGGGGGTCCACTGCAACAAAAGATATTTAAAGGGGGTCCCTGGTAAAGAAAAGGTTAAGAGCTACTGCTTTAGCTTTCTCTTAGAAATACTCTGCATCCTCCATTATTACCAATCCTAACTCACAGTCTCAAACATCCTCCCTTCCCCGTCCCAGAACTGGATCAGATGGCACAGTTAATAAAACCACCTCCTCAGAGATAAATAAATAAATAATCCATCCCACTGTGCTCTCCAGCTAATAAAGTTAACTGCTGAGACTATAATTTTTTTAAGCAGCAGGTATAAAGAAATTCTTCTCGCAGGGAAGATTAATTGTTGCTTTCGGAGTAAAACAGCTGCATTTAGTTTTCTTTCCTTTCTTTTTTTTCTTCAAGAGGAACAACAGGAGGCTTTGATCTTGTAAGTGCACGACGCCTGTGCCTCTTACCGCTGGGTGTGCCGCGAAGGCTTACCCTAATCTTTCATTAATTTAAATGGACATTTGGATAAACAGCTACCTGGACGGGGAGAAATGGGAGGGTTGGAGAGGTAAGCACTAATGGGAATAACACCCGGGCATCAATTCCCTGAGCATCCCACCATCCTTGTGAGGAAGAGCTACAGCGCCATCTAGTGAGAAGGAGAGCGCAGCGGTGAATACAGCATATACCAGCAGGTCTTACGTAACTTTTTCTTTAACAGGGAACACCTTTAAATATCTTTTGTTGCTGCAGGCCCTCAAGACTTAACTCAAGATTTAAAACCACAACCACAACCACATCCATCCGTTCTATCTATCTATCTATCTATCTATCTATCTATCTATCTATCTAAAGCTTGAGTATGTACAATAGGCCTGGGTATGTTTCCAACTCTTGGGTATGTTTCCTCTCCCCGTGTGCTGATTGGCTAATCAGAACACACACCCAACCAATCACCACCCGCATGCAAATTCCCTTTCCACCTCATAATCTGTTCCTGCCACTCAATCTGCATCTACACCCCCAGGCTCACAAGGGCCCCTCCCCTATTTCGCTCCTTCAGCCACTCACCAGTCACTGGCCGCAAGGGGACCCAGGCAGTCAACTGGCAGCTGTGGCAGCCAGGGCAGCAGGAGGGCAACAGAGCAAGTCACCCTCAGCAATTCCGGGAATGCTGAGAAGGGAGTGGAGGAATTTAAATCCACCTGCCGACCTTAAAGGGTTGTCATGAGGTCTACTGGGCATTTTGAGCGGAGTCTTTTAACTGTGTATGGTATGCTGGGTCCAGCTAGTAGTGGTAGTAGTAATAATAATAATAATAATAATACATGATAAATCATCATCATCATCATCATCATCATACAATTACACCATCCATTAAACCTTCCCTCAGAGGCACTGGAGGGGGAGGGAAGACTTTTCTTCTGCTTCTTCCTGCAAGTTTGTGGCTCAAGTGGATTGAATGGCAATGTGCAGGCCAAGCCAGCCAGCCTTTGCCTTGGCTCCTGTCACATGACCACTACACTGCAGGGAGGAGGTGGGCCAAGCAACTTTCAAACCTCTGTGAGGATGTGAAGTTGAAGGGTCCTCTGTGAGGACTTTGCAGACCCATGGGGGTCCCAGACCCCAGCTTGAGAATCACTTTTATATACAATAGGGAACCTTTGCAGTGGGGCGATGGGAATCCAGATTTCTCCCTGCCCACCCCGCTTCCACTCTGGGGAAAAAAATGCTGGTGCTTTATTTTCAGCCTATACATTTTGACCATGGGGAACAAGGGAGACTGTAGGGGTGTCTATACTGAACGGTTATAGCAGTCTGATGGCACTTTAACTCTCATGGCTATTGTTGTGTGCCTTCAAGTTGCTTCCAACTTTTGGTGACCCTGTCATAGGCTTTTCATGGCAACGTTTGTTCAGAGGGGGTTTGTCATTGCCTTCTTCTGAGGCTGAGTGAGTGTGACTTGCTCAAAGTCACCCAGTGGGTTTCTATGGCTGGATGGGGATTTGAACCCAGGTCTCCCAGAGTGCTAGCCCAATACTCAAACCATTCTACCATTCTACCTCTCTTTTGCTCCACCCCAAGAAATTCTGGGATTTATAGTTTGGTGAGGGACTTAGACTTCTCCAATAAGCATAGCTCTAGTGTAGTAGTTCAGGTTAGGGTAGGGGTGGGGGAAATGCAGCATGCAGCACCCACGGACATTTTGGGAAGGATCCCAAGTGCTCCTAACTTGCAACCTCCCCCCCCAAATACTTTGCCACAAAGTTCCTCCAAATGTCCTCTGGGAATTATGGGGGCATTTTGTCTCCCTAGGCCACTTTAGTCTCTGACGTGACAATTTTTCTAACAAGAAGTGGAAAGACCTGGAAGTTGAATTTTTGAATCACTTCCTGTTGTTAAAAAGGGCATCTTTTAGCCCTAAAACAGTCCAGAGGAGGCACTGCCCCCAACCCAAAACACTTGGAAAAAATGTCCCCATACCACCTAGAGGGAGTTTAGAGGCACTGAGAGAAAAAAAATTGAAACATTTTTGTGAGGGTGAAGCCCTTTGAGGTCTCCTAAGGGGACAAAGGAGCCCCCAAACTCCTGACAGTTGCTCAGCCCTGCATTAAGGCATTACAGCTGTCTATGGCAGAGGACTCTATATCCCTCACCAAACTACAAATCCCAATATGGCATGATGACAGATGGTATCAAACTGGTATAACCATATTTTATATTCTAGCCATTTGTTTTGTTTACAGCAGGGCTGACAACTCTCCCACAACACATTGACATAGGGGTTTTAGTTGTTGGAAAATCAGATATTAATCAACGAATATCTATTGATCCTCTCATACAGTGGTAGGACTCACTGACCTGGAAAGTTGACTGCTGTTAGCTATGTTTCCTCTTGACTCTAAGGAGCAGGTCAACAACACAGATATGTTAAGTTGTTCTGACTTGGTCCTAAATATAAAACAGTATGTAGCTTTCAGAAAACATGTTTTGAACTAAATAGTACAGTATTCTTTCCTAAGTGGATAAAGTAAAGGACTAATATGAGTGCTGATAGTGCAGCAGCTATGGAGTAAAACTAGCCAAAGATGTGGTAGAAGTCACTGCCTGTGTTTTTAATGCCAATTTCACAGAGTACTCCCCTGCTCTCTCCTATATTTCTCAAGTCTCTGGGCACAGGGCTGACCATTAGGCAGAATGAGGCAATTGCTTCAGATAGCAAATGCTATGGAGTGGGCAGCAGTACCAAAGAGTTAAGAGGACAGAGCTGTGTGTCCCATGTAGCTTGCTCTGCCCCTCCAAAGCTAGCTTGGTGCCCTCAATTGTGATGGAGGACACTTCAGAGACCATCGGACACAGCTAATGTGGTAGTAGAATAATGACAGCAGAACGCAGAAGGTTGCCAATATCACACAATGTCATCCTTTTGCATTCCACTGTCATTATTCTGGCGTTTCTTTTCATTGATGGGCCGGAGCTGTGAACTGATTGCCTGTCCCGTTTTGGTGCCAGCATTACCAGCACCTGAAACCTTGTGCTGTTTTTGACTCGTGATTCCAGTGTCAATGGGCAGTCCTGCCAGAACACTTCCAGGTGGGATTGTGAGAACTGGATAGGCTACCCTCTTTTTTGTACCCTCCCCAGGTTACTTGTTATTTTTTTAGGGCGTGTATGTGCTTGTATAAACCTTTTTGTGTGTATTTTTATTTGTATTTTTGAATTCCCTGTGCTCGCGTCTTCTCGCAAGAACAGGCAGGATTTCAGTCCAGGAGGTGCACAGAGCTGTGTTAGAGCTCCGTTCATGCCTGGGCTGCCTTTTGAAGGAAGAGAAGGTAAGTCTGATGGGGAGGGTTATTTTGCAAATACCAGTTCTGTGGCATTTACATTAATACAGTACCATCCCTCACCTCATTGATTGGAACTGCATGTATATACAGTAGGACCCTCGTATCTGCGGGGGATTGGTTCCAGGGGGCCCTGTGGATACCGAAAACCATGGATAACAGCAAAGCCATTGAAAATAATGGTACTTTCAATTTAAAATACCATACAGTTGCCTTGGAGGACCTAGAAAACGTCTAGAGAAGATTCCTCTCTAAGCATTTCTAGAAAAACAGTAGGTGTGCTGTTTTGTGTCCTGTGAATAACTGAATCAGTGGATAATGAATCAGCAGATATGGGGGTCCTACTATATACAGTTCTAAGGCTGTAATTGTAAGCATACTTATTGGGGAGTAATGAGCAAATATAATGAGAGATGGGGGATTTATCCATTTATAAGTTACCAGAAGCACCTTGGATGGGGCTACAGTGCAGGCTGGCTTGATAGTGGTTACCCCTTCCATCTGAATTGTTTTCTTGGTATAGATAGCCTGTCTCCACTTGCTGTTTGCTGCACTGAGGAAATGTGTACAGTACTTCCTTTAAAATGGAAATGGGAGATCCAATCATATTTCTCCAGCATCTTGTTTAGCCCCAAGACCCATCAAATTCAGTAGAGTGAACCTATGGGTAACATAATAAAAATAAAGCCATAGGATTGTTAGCAATTTGGACCTTATTCTTAAAGTTATACTTGCTGAAGCGATGTATTATTTCATAGCAGTTAAATTTTAAAAAATACCAAAAACTTAAGTGTTAGCAGCACTATATACTGTACATAAATACTCTGGAGAGTTCTTTTTCCTTCTGTGCATAATGATGTGTTGTTGGCTAAAGTGCTAGAAAGACTTTTACAGTAAATGCATTCAGCAATGTATCTCTCACCATCATGGCCTTTCTTGACATAAAGATGCCCACTGTACCATTATGACCTGCAAGTAAAGGTTCAGAGGCTTCTTCCTAGAAGATTCAATTTTTCATAAGATTCTTAATTTTATTTGAGAAAATATTGAATGGCTTCCTTCTGGACATTTATTTCAAGCCAGCTATTCTCTTTATTGAAATACTTGGTCCCTCTTTACATTACGTTCCTCCAATTACTTTTGGAGGAATACCTCAGGAATATCTCAGAAATAAGAAGTTACAGTTCCATTCATTAATATATCAGGAGGTCTAAAGCCTTTGCTGACTGACTGCAGATCAACCTGAGAACTAACAATAGTTTCTGAGCCACATTCTGCCTACCCCAGTTCTAAAGGCTTGTTCCTCCTATGTTATTTTTATATGTTATTCAGAGACGAGTTTTATCTCTAGCTTTTGTCTTCCCACTGTTAGTACTGCACAGAACTTGCAATTTTTGGCATTGCTAGGGAAACTTGATTCCTTCTGCATCCTCTTACCAATGTTAACAAAACATCCTACAACATGGAGCAGGGAAAGACATTTAATGAAATGTTCACTTAGAGCCATCCATTGTGAAAGGCAACATTCATTGTCCAATAATAACAAAAACTTGGTTCTTAAACTGAGCTTAAGAATCCAAAGGCAAAATTTTCAGTGAGAGTGTAAATTAACCTAGGCATTTGCCATAACCAGTGTACAGAATTACAGGTTACCTTCCTCTCACTTACCATTTACATTGGGTTGACATATCAAAATGTAAAGAATCACAGAGAAACACCACAACATTTTGACAGGAATAAATTGTAAGGGGGGGTGTTGGGAGAATTGGGAACACCAGAGGAATACAGGTTTGTCTCCCATTCTTGAATGGTTCACTTAGTTTCCATGCATCATTGATCTCAGTGACAGAATTTAGGTTCCTGTGCAGTAAATAAGAATGGACCATGGACCTTTTAATCTTCACACAAGTGCAATTGGGGGAAAAGCACACATCATTTTTTTAAAAAATAAAGTTTTATTGATTTAACAAAGAAAAAGTTGTATAGTTGTTATTTTGTAATAGGAACAATACCAGGAGAACTGGAGTCGTAGATGGCAAAACAACTATACAAAACAAAATTAAAACATAACAAACACAGAGAGAAGGGGCATAAGATTCATCAGGAAAGCAGTTTGTGGCATAAAAAAGCTTGAAAGTAAGGACATCAGGGGGAGTCGGGGTGGACATCCTTCCACATCGTACCATGATGTGGTGGAGGCGCTATTGCAAAATCTGTGTTAGAAAGGATATGTGTTTATCGGGAACCATTCGTCAATAAAGGATTCAGAATCAGCATGGACAGCTGTATGTCAGCTGATGTCCAAAAGCTTCTCCATAAACTACACATCCCAAAATTTGTCCCACCAAGCAGTCACAGCAGGCATTTCATTCTTCCAATTTTTAGCAATGACAATCCGAGAGATAGCAAGCAGGAAAACAATAATCTTTTTATGTTTAAGACTTCTATTAGACTTAGTAAAAAGTGACAGCAAGAACAGTTCTGGAGAGAGGTCTATAGGTTGTATGGTGATGGTGCTAATAATATCTACGATTAAGGACCAAAACCTCTCAATGCTTGGGCACTCTAACCACATGTGGGTGAAGGTGTCCAGAGCAAAGCGTCTCCTCCAGCAGGTAGAGGGGGCAGCTTTTGTCATCTGGGCAAGCTGGATTGGTGTGAGATGCCATTTTTAAAGGAGTTTAAGTGATGTCTCCTTCAGAGCAATTGAGCAAAATTTTAAAATCGGGGATGTCCATAACTTCAGCCCCATTCTGCGTCATGTATTTGGATATGGAGATCATTTTCCCAGCTCGTTTTGAAATTTAGATTACTCCCAAAAGTGTCCTCAAGCAACTAACTCTAGATACGAGCAGCTCTGCCTTTCACTGGAGAAGTGGTTGAAGTACAAATATGATCGTATACTGTGAGTGAGTGCAAAGTAAAATTGGAAGTCCTCAGATGTTCCAAAAAATACTGGATCTGGCAGAGTTGGAACCAATTGGGGATGTGTGGAGAGAGAGCCCTAAGAAGTTCATCTGTGGTCTTTGGTTTGGAATTATGAAACAGATCTTGCGACCTGTATACATTCCTCTCTTCCCATAGGTGAAACTGGTTCACTTTATCAGGGTCGAAGAAAAGTGGGTGGAGGGTAAATGGCTGTATGGGGAAGGTGGTGGGGCAAGGATATGCTGCCATTTGTTCCAGACCAGTAGGGGTGTGCGAAAGAAAGGGTTGTTCAAAGCTCTCAGCTGATAAGTGGAGGTTTTTGAGAAAAAATGTTTTAGGGCTATTGGACATCTCAAATCGAGCTCCAGTGCAACCCATGGTATAGTCAATTTTTTCTGGAGGAGAGGGATAATTTGGGTGAGCTGGAATGTGGCAAAATACAATTCCAAATTGGGGACATCTAAGCCTCCAGAGTCAGGGGTCGTAAACCGTATTCACCTTGGGAACCAGGGTCTCTTTCCATCAAAGGCATAATCATGCAACATTTGTTTCCATACACTGAAGTAAGAAGGTGGGGGTGACAAAAGAATACTCTGGAACAGAAATAGTAATCTGGGTAAGCCAAACATCTTAATCAACACTATTCTGCCCAAGAGGGAACGTTGAAAAGTTTTCCAAATTTTCAACCAGAATCTTAACCACCTCATGAGGGGCTTATGATTAGCATAATCAGCACACATCATTTTTAACTTCAGTGTCCATTGAGAAAAAGAATCTGGCTGAGCTCCTGCATGGGACTTATAGTTATGAAGTTGTAGCTATGCTCCATCTCCCAATCTGACCCCCCAAACCCACCTGTTAAATGGAGGAGTTCTATAGCACTGGCAAGCAGGGCTCTGTGGGTTGATGCATCCAGCCGTGGTGTGATGAGCAGAAACAGGAACCTCCTTGGAATCCTGTGACAACTCCTTGTTGCACCACAGCTTGTTGTCAGTAGGGGAATGAGTGTGTCATCCTTCAACATCCTGCTTACCCGCACTGTAGAACTCCTTCGTCCAGTACAGCTGCTTTGCTTTTAGGAGCATCTGTGATTATGGCAATTGTTCCACTATTGTAAATGTGAATATTGAAACAGTTACATGGTAGTAAGCCTAGGTAACTAACAGGGTGCCAGCCACCATTTTAAATGCTCTGCCAGCATTTTTTTTCTATGATAGTGCAATTAATATTTTACACTCGGCTTTTCTAACATCTTTTGGGAAATGTAGTGTGTATGTACATGTGTGTGTTTTTCTTTTCTTCTCTGAAATGCTTAGTAATCATTCATGTTTAGTTCCCTAAGAAGCCAGTTCCCCTCCTTCCTTTTCACAGTAGGATCTGCTTAATTAAGAATGTTTTGTTCTGCATAAAATACGAGAGGCTGCTGGGATGATGCCTCATCAGTTGGTGAGCATCCAGCCCGTATATTTAGCTGTTCCTCCAGGCCTTTAATGTTGTGTATCATAAACAAGAGCTGTTGACAAAAATCTGGAGCTAAGCATTATCAGAATATTCACATTATTACAACCGAAAGTAGCAGTGCGTGAGTCATTGATCTGAAAGCAATGGTTTCATATGGAATAAAATGGCTTTGTCAAAAATCAATATTGTAACTGCAATTACTGTGAGCATTTCTTCAAAGATATTAAGAGACATAAATCAAGCCCATCAGCTAGGGAATGATGGTGGAAGTGTGTACAAACAAGAAGCAGTGTTGTTATCATCTTCAGCAAAGCAGGAGGTGTCTGTGGTTGTTTCCAAATAGAATCCTGCATGTAAACACTCACACCTCGAAGTATATTTGATAGAATCTAAGAGAATTGAATTCACACCACTCCCCAGCAGGTTATTTAAACTCCATTGAAATCAATGGGGTTGCGGAAACCTAACTGTGTACAGCATTGTAGCTTCTCTTGGCCATTTATATGTACACATGTACTTTCCTACAGACCCAGGTCAATGTAGTTTTGCAGCAAGGCCTGGCAAAGATATGACCTTTCAGCTCTGGGACTGCAGTTGCTATCATTCCTCAGCATTGGCTATACTTACCTGGTTGGATCAGAGCTGCAGTGTTATCAGAGGCAATCAGTGGCTTCCATGTCAGGAGTGCAGTGAATCCATTTTGGATTTTATCCCAGACCTTAAAGGAACTGTTTTTGTTTTGGGAATAGTGTTAAGCACCATGGACATCTCCTTTAAAGTCTAACATGACATCCAGAATTAAGGGAGCTAATAGACTGGAAAATAGCCTAAAGACCCTGGAGGCACCAGATCCCATTGGATCTTGGAAGCTAACCAGGATCAGCTCTGGTTAATACTTGGGTGGGAGAGCAGCAACTATTAAAAGGTGCTATAGGCTATATTTCAGAGGAAGGAACTGGCAAAACCATCACTGAGTATTGCTTGCCTAAGAAAACCCTATGAAATTCGTAGGGTTGATAGACACACACTTAGAGATTAGCATTAAGAGCTTCAAGCTAAAATGTGCTGGTATTTTTTTGGTGCAACCTGTCCCTCTTCCATCATTAGAATGCAGACCCTGTGAATTTCTCTGAAATTGAACTTTGTCTATCCATGAGGCTCTCCACCTTTGCTGGTGCCACCATGTTGGATTTTTGCCTTAGTGAGTGAGCGCTAAGGTGATAATTTTTTTTCTTTTTTTTGTAAAGGTGAAATATTGTTCTATCATACTTTGGAAATAGTTTTTAAAAAAATATTTGGCGGTGGCAAATTGTGGTAAGTAAAAATGCGAGTAATTCACTCACAGTCACCATCTGGATCCACAGGCATGCAAAGTTTTTGCCTGCAAAAACAAAAAACAAAAACATTAAGACAAATCGCAGCTGCTGCAAATTGCCATTACTGTGGAGCAATCTGCTTCTTTCGCCCTTCTATAGACAAGCTTACCTGTCTCACAGAGACACTGTTGTTGGCCTTCTCTAGTACTGCAGCTGCTCTTCCTCCTGATCATCACTATCCTTTATTTTCCCTGGCTATATGAGCTGAGCAAGTGACAATAGATGGGAGCAGAAGGAGCAGCCTCTGCCTGCTTGCCCTCTTCCTCTGCACAGTAGTTGGGACTCAATCCACAAGGAGAAAGCAAGTGGACAATGGGCACTAAGGAAAAGGAAGGGGAGGGCCCGTTCACTTTGCACAATTATAGCACTACTAGTTGTACCCAGTGTAACATACACCATTATAGTTTTACATGTAGGTGGTGAGTGGCTGAGGGAGTGAGAGGAGGGAGGGGCCCTTGTGAGGCTAGGTGTGTAGATGCAGATTGAGTGGCAGGAGGGGACTGTGAGGTGGAGAGAGAATTTGCATGTGGGTGGTGATTGGCTGAGGGAGTGAGAGGAGGGAAGGGATTGGTTGGGTATGTTTCCTAAGCGGCCAACCAACACACTGGGAAAGGAAACATACCCAGGCATTTTATATATACAGTTGATTCTGCTTTAAATGCCATGGTTCCATTCTGTGGGATCATGGGTTTTTCAGTTTAGGAAGGGGTATTTAGATTTCTCAGCCAGAGAGCTCTAGTGCTTCACCAAACTAGTGCTCCATAGGATGCAGCCATGACAGTTAAAATGGAGCCATAGTGCTATACTGTAATATAATGTGGAGCCATAGTGCTATACTGTAATGTAGGGTCCTAGAAGCCATCATCAATAACCAAACATCCATCTAATCTAGCATTCTGAGAGCCAGCAGTAGCCAACATGAAAGCCTTGGCTTGAATACCCATAAGCAAGGCATGGAAGCTATAGCCCCCCCCCCCCGCCCACTGATTCTTCCTAACAACTGGTCTTGAGCAGCATCCCACTCCAGGAATGCAAGTTAGATTGAGACTTTATGGTTAAAAGCTGTTTAGAGACCCCTCCTTGGGGAAATTCTCTTGCAACAGCACTGGTAGAGAAAAGCCTCTCCCGAAGATATGACTAGGTTGCAAAGGAAGAAGATTCCTGTGCACTCCTGAAGGGATGGTTGGCCCCCTGTCCCAGCAATGCCAAGTTGCTCACTATAGTCCCACACATGCATGAGTAATGGTGGGGGGGGGGCAGGGGGAAGCAGTAGTTGCAGAAATCCTGACACCCCATTCCCCCACCCCCCCAGTTCCATCAGTCTTCTGGGTGGCCTTTTGGTAGTGGCTGCACTTTCCCATGGACATATTCATCCTATAGGACACATCTGGTCTCATCACCCAACATGGCAATTATTATGCTCTCATTTTCCAGAAGTGGAGAAAGGGAGAAAGAGAAAGAGGCATTCAAGAGATACAGACTTCCCCAGAGGTTATTAAATTCCATCTCATAGCCAGAAGAGTCCTGCCTTTTGTAGGCTTTCCAAATATTGGTAATCTTTCTCTTTCCAAGTCCTGCAGAGCTCACTTTATCCTGTTACATAAAAGGCCAGCACTACTCGAGAAATAAAGTTGCTGAGGCTGTTGGTGAACTCATTTGACTTCTTCCATGGGCACAGAACTAAATGTCATACACTTAATGTCAGTTGTACTTCCTGAACACCATCTTAGGCATGCAAAGGCTCTGCGTGCAGTTGCAGTAATTAAAGATACAATATGAAATGGTGCATATGAAATAATAAATCCCAAGGCAAAAACAGAAACATCCCGGCTGTATATACAAAGTCAGCAATTCCAGGCAACTAAATGTGCTTTTAGGGATTCCCTTTTCATAGAAATGACAAATGAGCCCCTTTGTTTCCTGATTTGTATAAGTGTATGCTGCTATAATGACTCCCTTATTGCCAATCCATGTGCCTGATTGTAGAGCCTGCTCTCTGGTCAGTGAATCAATGGGGAAAGGATGAAAATGAATTTGTGTCATATTATGTTCTTCCCTTATATTGGGGTAGCCTATTACAATCAAGAAAACATTCCTCTGTGCATGTGCAGGCTGCCATAGTGCCCAAGAGCTGCCAAAATGCAGCAACAAGCTAACCATAGCATTAACCATTTAAGGCCAATTTATATATTCAGAGAAATCAAGGAGAAAAGTTGTATCTAGACTGTATCAATTCAAGATGCAGATGAGGGAATTTCACTTAAACAATCAAACCAACCTACCGCTGTACACAGAAACCTAAAATGACTGGAAGAGGTAATATGCTTAGTCCTAGACCCAACATACTATTTCAATGTGTGAGGAGCTATTATCTTCCTGCAAGAAGGAATAATGCAGACATGTAACTGCCCACCTTCAGCCTGAAGAGAGAAAGCTTTTGGGCTGTATCAATAGAAGTATAGTGTCTAGATCAAGGGAAGTAATAGTGCCACTCTATTCTGCCTTGGTCAGACCTCACTTAGAATACTGTGTCCAGTTCTGGGCACCACAATTCAGAAAGGATATTGACAAATTGGAGCGTGTCCAGAGAAGGGCAACTAAAATGGTGAAAGGTCTGGAAACGATGCCTTATGAGGAGAAACTTAGGGAGCTGGGTATGTTTAGCCTGGAAAAAAGACGGTTAAGAGGCGATATGATAGCTCTGTTTAAGTATTTGAAGGGATGTCACGCTGAGGATGGAGCAAGCTTGTTTTCTGCTGCTCCAGAGACTGGAACACGGAGCAATGGGTGCAAGCTCCAGGAACAGAGATTCCACCTCAACATGAGGAGGAACTTTTTGACAGTAAGAGCTGTTCGGCAGTGGAACACACTCCCTCGGAGCGTAGTGGGGTCTCCTTCCTTGGAGGTCTTTAAACAGAGGCTGGATGGCCATCTGTTGGGGATGTTTTGATTTCACAAAAGATTTCCTGCATGGCAGGGGGGTTGGACTGGATGGCCCTCATGGTCTCTTCCAACTCTGCAGTTCTGTGATTCTGTGATGTGTTGTGCTGAATGTGCAGAAAAAAAAAGCTCCATAATTTGCAATTGGTCCACCAAGGCTGAGTTCCAGCATCAATTTATCTGCTTGTTTTCATGCCTGCAGTTACCCCTGGACCATGAAGCAACTGAGGTTGAATCCATACCTGCAAAATCATTTGTCCTTACCTTGATCCTGGTCCTGTTTGAACACATGATGTTACTCCAGTTTTGAAGTGAAAGCACTTCTTTTAAACACCTGAGGGCTTTAATTCCAATTTTCTTTTCTTTTCTTATTAAAAAAACCTTTTCACTCTGCAGTTTCTAGGGAAAATCAACTATATATATATATATATATATATATATATATATATATGTATAATTAGGCTACAAAGCATCAACATGATATGCAATCATATGTCATATATCTTATCATACAATAAATTAAATATTCTTCACATTACCAAAATTAACATTTTCTATTCTCCTAAAAGAAACATATACAAAAAAGAATACAATACCATTCAAGTGTACGCTCCTTACTAGATGTAACTCCTACTTCCATCCTGCATTAGCTGGAATTGCTTAAACGACTTTTTGAAATGTGTGCCCTGTGCCTTGAATTGGGATCGGGATGGAATCGTGACGGAATCTGGCCGAGTGGGTGGTTGGAGGGTGGGACAGGTTGGTGGGTGGTTACCTAGGCCCATCAAACATGCTGTGGCCATTTTTTAAAACATTCAGTGTATGTATGCAGATATCCTCATATTCGAATAACCGAAGGATTGCAGGGCTTCTGAAACGGAGGTGTCCCCTTCAGAACTAACACCCCAGCCCTGATCTGCTGTTCATCTCTGGAGGGAAGCTACAATTAGTACAATTCGGGACAAACAGCATGGGGGGGGGAGTCCAGTAGATTTTCTGTTATGATCAAAGCTTGAAAATAGTTATCTTTTTGGACAACTTGTCCCAGAATCCCCAATATAAGTTAGAGGATTCTGGGAGCTGAAGTTGAAAACAGCATTTTTTCCAAGCTACAGTTGAGATTGTGCTGCTGGGGAAAGGGTTCATCTCCCCTATGCCCAGAATTTTCATTGCCCCCTGGGCTGCTAGTAACAAACAAACAAACAAACCAAGAGGTGTGTTAAATGAGAGGCTGAATGTCTCATTTGGTCCCTTAACAATTGGAGTGTGTCACACACCCAACTATATTTGGCCTCCTTTGAATACATCCTATCTTGTTCATGCTGTTCAAAAGTGGTGGCTTTTTGGAAACAGTGCTGCTAAGTCTGTCATAAGCTGGTCAGAGCAAAGCAGGCTGAGATTTCTGGGCTTTGGGTGGATGCAGCATTTCTTCCTCCTGCTTCCTCCCAGGCAGCACTTGCCCTTTTCATTTCGCTTTGCTTTCCTGGCAAGGGTTTCTCACTGCTGACTCAGGCTTGCTCTCTGACTGATTCATTCAAGGTTGCTGACTCCGGATCTTTCTCAGCAGTGCTATTGCCCCAGTGCATTATTTGCAATTATCCAGCTGTTGTGTTTGCTGTGTGATGTCCCTGTCAAGATCTCGTAAGAATGCTGTGGAGAGAATTCTATTGCCCAACACAAAAGGTGGGACTTTCAATGCTGTTGTGCTTCCCTTCATCTTTTAATATTGGTCATTACTCTCTTGTACCAAGTTCAACTTTTTTGGAAAGAGAGACCACGGAGGTCATGGAGCCAAAAAGTTATATAGGCATCAGACACTGCCTTCTACTGTGTTACATTGATTACTGTTTCCTGGCAGCAACCCTCCAAAGTCTCTGGCAAAGGCCTTTCCCAATGAGAACTTAGAAAAGTTACTTTTTGGAAAAACACTTCCCAGAATCCCCCAGGCAGCATGGTCAGTGGCCTGCTGGCTGATGGATTCTGGGAGTTGTACTTCCCAGAAGTAGAAATTTCCCAGACTCTGTTCCCATAACTTAGGGGTGTACAACCTGCAGATCTGGGGTCACATGGAGTGTTTGGCTGTTCTGGGGTACAGTCCTTAAAGCCAGCTGGACCTTGGATTTCTTGGGAGGAAAAGCTGTGCTATGGTTTCCAAAATCTCACAGTTTACCCACTGCCAGCAGAAACAGGTAGACAATGATCGCAGTGGCGATTGCTGGGGAATGGGAACACACTGTCCTCTCTGTATAGGCAGCAAATGTCAGGAGAGAAAGGCAACAGTAGGGAGAAGTGGGGCAATAGTTGGGTGAGTCATGCCAGTTTGGGCCATATATAGGTAGTCAAGGGGGTTTACTGAGGTTGAAGGGAGGTAGAGTAGCAAGAGCTCAGCCATTCTAGAATCTGTTACAATAAGCCACAGTCATGATAACCGAAGCCACAAGGGAAAGACAAAGAGATGTAAAGCCAGTTCAGAGATCAGGAATCCAAATGAATCCATGAGCAGAAAGCACACAAAAGCCAGGGGAAATGAATGGTTGCAACCAAAAGATCCCAGCAGTTGCTGTGGCCACCCAACCTTGAGATACCAGGTGATTGATTGCTCAGCATTGGTTATTTAAGAGGTGCTGGCTTCTCCACCACTGTCTCTTGTCAGGCTACAACTCCCATTGACCTTAGCCAGCATGGCCAGTGGTTAGGAATGAACTAAGGTCCAAGATTTTTAGCATTTTATTTTTATTTTATATATTTTATATATAAATTTTTAGCATGGCCTTCCCCTAGTTTATCTCAGATCCAACCAATCGTATCAGTTTCAGCCAGCAGGAATAATGCTCACAGATGGTAGGAGCTGTAGTCAAGCAATATCTGGAGGCTCATAAGTTGGAGGATGGTGTTATTATATTGAGCCTTCAGGGTTTCAGATTTGTGTGTGCTTGTGTGTGTGTTTCCCAGCCATACTGAAAGTTGCTAGAGGTGGAATCCAGGACCACACACAAGCTGCATTAAAACAGCACACACTTGTCATTAGGATACATTCCCTCCCAATGAAGATTTATTCTTCCTGTTTGTTTACTGAAGCCAAATGAATATCCATGGACCTCATATGAGTGGTAACAGGATCAGCTCCATGCCATGTAGTCCTGTCAGAACAGATGAACACACACACTTATCTCTCTTTCTCTCTCTGGATGGGATTGATACAAACCTGAACTTGGGAAATCCTTCATTTGACCGTTCCAATAAATATTGATATTTCATGAAATGAAATGCTGGATGTAGTCCACCTCTGTGTAAATGTGATCTTAACTGGATCCCTTAAGCAATCTGGGCTCTTCCCTTGCATGGATAGCTGTGGTGAGGCCAAGATACAGAAACCTAGCAGAGTGAATCAGCAGCAACACTGAGATTTGAATCAAATCCAATAACCTACATTGTCCAGACCATCTGGCTATATATAGGTCTTTGAAGCCTTTAAAAATTACTATTTCAGGATTTCTGGAGCTTCCCAGTGCATCCCCATTAGGGTATTTTTAAAAGAAGGAAAGAGAGAAAGAGAAAGAAAGTCCTTCCCCTCCGGTATTATTTTAAAAACACTTCATTATAACAAAAGCCCACATTTTAAGTGTTTTTAAGGAGGAAAAAAAATAGAAAAGTAATGAATGAAGAGACTTTTCATTTCAACTCTTTTGTATCAAGTGCTACGTATTACGAGGAAAGAGCAATGGATAAAATAAGGGCAGGAGTATGGAATGACACTTTCAAAAATAAGTACCCTGTAATAGTAACTATGCAGCCCAGGGATAATAAGGGGTATCTGGACTTAATGGATTCTTTGATTCCTGCAGTGCTGGCTTCAGTTAGAATAATGTGCTAAGGCTCCTGCAGCTCTTAGAACAGAGGCTGGGAACAGAAGCTAGCATTAACTATAGGATGGTTGGGATGTTTGCTTTGCTGCTAAACATTTATCACTTTATCAAGAAAGATGTGAACATAAAGAAACATTTGCAAGTGTCACATCCTTCTCAAATAATTGATAAATATGAATTATCTTCATCACACCTCATTGTTTTACCCCATTTATCCACTCTCAAAAGAGATCATAGAATCATAGAGTTGGAAGAGACCTCAAGGGCCATCCAGTCCAACCCCCTGCCATGCAGGAATACATAATCAAATCATTCCTGACATATGTCCACGATCCAACATGGTGTAGTGGTTTGAGTGTTGGACTTGGACTCTGGGAAACCAGAGTTTGAATCTCAACTCAGCCATGGAAACCCACTGTTTGGCTTTAAGCAAGTCATGCTCTCTCATCCTCAGGGGAAGGCCATAGCACCCCCCCCAACAAATCTTGCCAAGAAAAGCCCCATCATAGGTTTGCCTTAGGGTTGTCATAAGTCAGAAACAACTTGAAGGCAAAGAACAATACACTTTTCCTCAAATGGTTAAACTTTGGGGAGACTCCCAAAGCTTCCAGTGGCAGGCAGAATTAGCAGGCTCATGTTCAGGCCTGACCCAGGGCATTTTGTTACCTGGAGTAAAGAAAAAGTTTGTAGCCTTTCCCTTCTGTTCCCTGAACAAAAACCAGCTGGATTGGCAGTTAAATTTGTATTCAACACTGGAAACAGGAGAGTCTCCTTCACTGCCCCTGAAGACTACAAATATGCTCAGGGGAACAGAGCAAGCTGACATACACAGCTCTCTCCCCCAGTGCCTTCCAGCATCTGTCACTTGAGGCAGCTACCTCACTGTCCCTAATGGGAGAGCTACTTCCACTTATGTGATGGGCCTAATTGAATCTTTGATAGTATTTCAACTATAGCTTCAGTAGGCACAGAGGACAAGATGGAGACACTACAGGATACCACTGGAGTCAGCATGGGTGATCAATTGACTTAGGATACTCCATGTTACAAAGACAGTGTCACTAATAATGCAAATGCTTTCCTCTCTGAAATGTGCCAGAAGTGCTACCTACTAAGTCTAAGGGATGCCTGTTGTGACTGGCCAGTGGGAGTCCCTGAGGGGAAGATCACTGAACACCAAGTGTCTCTACAATGTCTAAACTGCTGTAACTACAAGCCATAAAACGTAGGAACAACCTTGAACCCATACCTCCTCCTTTTTGAGTAACATGGATTGTCAGCCAAGGTGTTGAACTAGCTACAGTACCTTGCTGAAGTATTCACGTTCTCCTTTTGACTTTTCCACATTTTGCTGTGTAACAATGTGAAATTGAAATGGATTTAACTGCCATTGTCACCACTTGATGTACACAAGGTACTCAAAATTATGAAGGTGCAAAATATTTTTATGGTGGTACAAAGATAATGTTGTTGTATACCTTAAGTCATTTCTGACTTATGGCAACTCTGAGGTGGAATTTTCTTGGCAAGATTTGTTCAGAGGGGGGATTGCCTTTGGCTTCCTCTGAGTCTAAGAGTTCCCAAAGTCACCCATGGCTGAGTGGGGATTCAAGCCCTGGTTTCCAGAGTAGTAGTCCAACACTAAAACCACTACACTGTGCTGTCTCTTTCATCAACAATTTAGGATAGGTAGATGACACCATACTATTAGCAGACACTAGCGAAGACTTGGAATGATTACTGAAGTCAGTCAGGGAAGAAAATGCAAAAACAAGTTTACAGCTGAACATTAAGAAAACAAAAACAATGGCCACAGATGATTTAAATAACTTTAAAGTAAATGATGAAAACATTGAAATAGTTCAACATTTTCCATACCTTGGCTGAGTCATTAACCAGAATGGAGACTGCAGTCAAGAAACCAGAAAAAGACTAGGAACTTTATCAGATCTAAACCCATTCTATTGCCAGCATAATTTCTGCCATATTTATTCTGGCAAAAGAACTCCCCATACCACACTTACCTCCTATCCACGCAAAAAGGCTTCCTTGGCAATGAATGAGGAGTGAAGAGAGCTCCATTCATTTCCTCTATTGAAATCCCATGGATTCTCACAAGAATACATAGCGTGGGAAATTCAAAAATAAAAACAAAATAACAAAGTAAAAGTTTTAAAAAGCACATAAACACACTATAAAAGCCCCAAGTAAACTGGGAGGGTTATAAAAAGTATGTTACTTGCTTGGATGTCACAATCTCATCCAGAAATGTTCTGGCCATACTGGCCATTGATGGTGTAATGATGAGAGGACATTGGCGCAAGGTTTCATATGCCGGTAATGCCAGCAAAATATCGCCATGGCCGATCTATTAATGGCTTGGGCTGTCAATAAAAAAGTACAGCTAATAGGCAATACATAAACGTGAAAGAGTGACATAGTCTGATATGCATGTCCTTTTGTGTTTATGTGGCAGCATTATGATGACATTTTTCATGTGTCTGATAAAGTCCTTGGAAGGGCAGCTGTGAAGGAACTAGACAAGATCCTCAAGTGTCAAGATGTACCATTGAATACTAAAGTAAGCAAGGGACCTTGTAGCACCTTTGAGACTGAGAGAAAGAAGTTGTAGCATAAGCTTTCATAGACTTGGTCTGCTTCCTCAGATGCATGGTGAACTGGGGCCTAGGAATAGACCTAGGCTGTTGAATAGTCATAGAAATGCAAAATTTGTGGCTGTGGTGATGAGGTGACAAGTTCAGTTTAACAATGGTCATTAAGGGACAAAGGCAGGAGGGAAGATGTTGTCTAAGGCCTGGGGGGGGGAGGCGGGTGGATGACCATATAAAATTATAAATGGTGGAGGGAGTTTTGGAATATAATGTGACACTGGTTGGGAACCAGAAAAGAGATGTGATAACCTGGCTAAGAGCACCCTCATGAGACTAGGGTGTTAACTAGTGTTAAAAATATGTGTAGTGTGCCTGGAAACCACACTATTGATGGACTGGGATTTGTGGATATATTTCAATTCAGCTGTTTCCCTTTCCAATCTTCCCTTGTAGTTTTTTTGTTTTGTTTTGTTCAAGTACAGCTGTCCTGATGTTGGAAATGGAATGTCCAGGAAGACTGAAGTGTTCTGAAACTGGCGTTTGTGTATTCCCATTCCTAATGTCTGATTATGTCCAGACATTAGAGACTGGCTTGTTTGCCCAATGTTAGAGTGCTGAAGGGCATTGTTGACAGAGCATGGTATATATCACATTAGAGGATGAACAAGTGAAAGTACCTCTGATATTGTAGGTGATGTGATTAGGTCCTGTGATGACATTTCCTGAGGAGGTGTGTGGGCAGAGTTGGCATCTGGGGTTTTGGCAAGTCTTGTATCTGTCTCCCCATCTGTGTTGTGTGTTCTCCTGTAAGTAAGTAAAACTGTCTGAGATTCGGAGGCTGTCTGTAGGCAAGTATGTGAGGTTCTAGTGGGGTTCTGTCATTTCCTATCATCTGTCTGTTCTGTAATAGATTAGTCCTGGGTACAAGTCTTGCCTTTTCAATTTTTTTAACTTCATATGGTGGGCACTGTAGCTTGAGGAATGCTTGTTGTAATTCCATGAGTTTGGCATCTCTGTCTTGTGGGTCTGAGCAGATGTGATTGCATCGGAGGGCCTGGCTGTAAACTATGTATTTGGTACTGTGTTCCAGGTGGAAACTCGAGGCATGTAAGTATGTGTAGCAGTCAGTGGGTTTGCGATATAGTGTGGTGCTCAGGTGTCCATTGTGTAGCTGTACAATGGTGTCCAGAAATTGGACTTGTTCTGTAGATAGTTCCAGGCTGAGACATGGTGGGGTGGAAGCTGTTGAAATTCTGGTGGAATGTCTTGAATAAGTCCTCTCCACAAATTCAAATTATAAAGATATCATCAGTGTACCTCAGGAAGAGAAGAGGTTTCTGGGTGCAGGAGTTAAGGAAGTGTTCTAGGTCAGACATGAAGATGTTGCCATATCATGGTGCCATGTGTGTGCCCAAGGCAATACCATTGACTTGAAGATACATGTTATTACCAAAAGTTAAGTAGTTGTGTGTGAGAACAAAGTGGCAGACCTTGGTGGCTAGGTCTGCTATGGTCCCATATGGAATGATTTTCTTGACTGCTTGTAGTCCACCCTTGTTGGGATGTTGGTATACAGGGATTCCACATCCATGGTAACTGAAATGGTGTTCCCTGGAAGGTTGTGGATGGGCTATAATTTCTGCAGGAAATCAGTAGTATCCTTCACATAGCTGGGAGCACTGATGCCATATGGTCAAAGGATGTTGTCCATATATCCCAAGAGACCAACAGTGAGTGTTCCAATGCTTGAGACAATGGGCTGTCCAGGGTTGCCCTATTTATGTATTTTGGGAATGTTCCTGGTTGAGGCTCCTGGGGTATGTCAATTTGGATTTGGGTCTGCATTTCCATAGGAAATTCCATGAGTAGGATGGTTATGCCTTCCAGTATTCATCTGTTGGATCATGAGACAGGATTTTGTAAAATGTAGTGTTAGGCAGTTGCCTCTCAGACTCCTGTATGTAGTCAGACTACAGCTCCTCATTTGTCAGCCTCTTTGATGACAATATTAGGATCATTCCTGAGAGCATCTTGTTCCTTGCGGCTGAGAGGAACACCACTATACAGCTATATAATAGACCCCTGAGCACCACGCTATATCAAAAACCCACTGACCACTACACGAATTTACGTGGATTTTTTAAAAAGTATGATGGCAAGGAAAGTTGCGGGGGGAGAGGAAAGCAAGAGAGTGCATACAGTATGAGTGTGGTTTTGGTCTTTTCAGAATTGGAAAGATAAACATTCACCAACTTTTGTTCAATGGTCAGAAGATCTTGCTGCTTTAGCAACTCCTGAATGTTTATTTTATAGACATCAACTTCATGAAAATGTGTTTTTGGAAATATGTTTCACTTTCATTAATGTATACACCTTGCAATTTCAGTCTCAGCATTGGTGGGAGTAAGTTCAGCTGCCTTGTGGAGAGGAGAACTGCAAAAAAGAATAGTAGCTTTAAAAAGCCTCTTCTTTCCTTCCATCTCATTTTTTAATCCTTCCAGAGTCACAATCCAATAAATGTCTACACAGAAGTAATCCCCATTGACATCAGGGCAATTTACTCCTTTCCCTCTTCACCCCACTGGAAAGAAAGAAACAGAAGAAAGGAGAAAACAGAGAGAGAGCAAGTAAATTCACACACTGATTTAATCACCCAACAGAGGAAAGGCTAATTGTAACAGCAGATCTCTCCCCTAAGAAGCAAAGGTGGGGGGTGGTTGAGTGAATGAGGAGATCATCAGACGTGCTAAAAGTGGCATTACACGAACACCAGGAGATCACAAAAGGGCTCCCTTTTCACACGACATTGTTCCCCCCCTCGTTATGCACCCATTCTGCTGGCATTTCATCAGCACTGCTTTTTATTGACGGGAGAAGCTGTCAATAGATCTCCCATTCTGTTCCTATAATGGATTTGCCTGTGTGCAACAAGGTACCACATTTCACTGGCGAGATCCCAGTGTCAATGGGAGGTCCCTGTCAGAACACTTCCAGGTAAGATTGGGACATCCAGGTAAGCTACCCTCTTTTTTGTACCCTCCCTGGGTTATTTGTAATGTTTTTAGTGTGTTTAGGTGCTTGGTGTCACATTTTTGTGTGTATTCTTGTTTTGACTTTCGAATTTCCCTCACTTGCATCTTCTTGCAAGAATATGTGGGATTTTGATCCAGGAAGTGAAGGGAGCTCTGTTAGAGCTCCTTTCATTCTTGGGCTGTGGGAACAACGGGAGAGAGGTAAGTGTGATGAGGAGGGTGATTGTGGTGGGTCAGGGGCGGGAGAAGAGATTGTGGGAGAGGAACACTTTTTTTGTTCCTGTCTGATAATCTCCTGAGTGAGTGAATGAGGGACTGTGTGTATATGGATGTGCCTTCAAGATGGCTATTGACTTACTGAGATCCAAAGAACCTCATAGGATTTTCTTAAGCAAGAAATACTCAGACGTGGTTTTGCCAGTCCCTTCCTCTGAAATATAGCCTACTGCATCTTTCTTAGGGGTTGTCTAAATGGTGAAAATATTCCTCACAGAATGTGAGGAGAATAGGACCTGTCTTAATGGTATCCCACATCGTATCACCTTATTCAGAAGGAGCGGGGCTAAATATGCCATATACTCCACAGGAAAAACATCCATGGCTTTTTCTGGATTTAAAAAAAAAACAGTGGGGGGAGTATGCATTCTGCTCATTGGGACAAACAACACAAATTGATTTGCTTTCCCAAAGGAGCAGAAGCTGAAAGCTGATTGGCTGAATGAGCATGCAGGGAGGGGAGCTTGCTAACAAGGCAAGTGCCTGGAACCACCATGTTATTTTTTGTCTTAGTGAGTGAGCACCAATGAGATAAAATGGGGTGTTTATTTCTTTTGCTTTTCTGTTATGGTGAATTATCACTATCGCACCTTGGCATTAGTGGTTTTTTTAAAAAATACTGTTCAGCAGTGGCAAATTGGTAAGTAAAAATGCAACACTTGCAGCTGCCATCTTTATTTTCAGGCATGCCAGTTTGCACTGCAAAGGTGGATAGCTTCGCATGCCTGTGATCTACCTAACCCCTTCCACCAAACATTAAGACAAATTGCAATTGCTGTGAGTTGCATTTACTGCAGATCAATCTGCTTCTTTTTGCCTTGTACAGACTACCTTTTTTTCTTGCTTACTTGCTTTCTTGTTTTGGAAGCATGAGATCCTAAGAATCTGAGGCCTTGCTCTTATTGTTGGTCCTAAATTAAACCAATTATTAGTCCCAAATAGACCTGTTGACCCATTGAAATGATGGAACAGAGAAAGCAATAGCTGTTATTTTCAGCCTGGACCCTTTGATTCAATGGGAACTTGGGAAGTCAACACTGTGTTTACTTACCAAGTTCCCATTGATTCAATGGGTCCAGGCTAAAAAATGGAATTAGACTTATTTGGAAAAAAGAGTGCAAGAGACTAATGCTAAAACTTAATTTAACAGATGGTTAGATCAAATGATTTGGAAGTTCCCCAATTTGGCAGTGTCTAGATGTATTGCATTACAAAGCCCATAATTTCTAGCCATTTGTAGTCCACCATATCTAGAAGGTGCTAGGTTGGGAAAGGTGACCTTAAAATAGCAAAGGAGCCAGTAACAAAATGTGCCACTCACACACACTAGTGACTCCAAGAGTGCCATTTTCTGTAAATCCCATGGTTTGTTTGGAAAACTAATGAATCAGGTAATGAATTAATTAACACTATACAATGAATTAACCTATTCCAGCATTTACTGTTAATTACAACAAATTAATCTCTTCCTTTCTGATGCATCAACATGAACAAATTAATTTTCAAACCTGGTGTTCCAAGCTCTGATCTCTGACTAGAAGAGACTCTTTATGATCTCATGGCTGGAGATTGGAAAAGTTGCTATTTTGGACTTAAATTCCCGGATCTCCCCAGCCAACAAACTCTGGGGTTGTCTATACGGTTAAAATAATCCAAATGGAATTTGAATGGAAGGCAATCTGTCTATACAGACATTCGCATCAATACATCTCATTCAGAAGAGGGGCAGCCAAACCCACCATAAACGCCATCTGAGAAGCTTCAAGCTTTTCTCAGAGCTTTTAAAAAGCTCTGTAGGGCATGTGAATGTGCAATCATTAGGACAGTTGCATTTGCATTGCTGTGACAAGGCAGCATAAGCTGATTGGCCAGATGAGCGGGGGGGAGGGGGGCAGGGCTAGCGCCTGCTGCCGCCATGTTGGATCTTCAGCTATGCAAGAGTCCGATAAATTGATAAAACAGCGATCTTTTATTCTCTTTTCTTCTTTTTTCTTTTGTAAATATGAAATATTACATGTGTGCACCATGGTAAACAGTTTTTTAGAAAGAATTTCAACAGCGGCAGATTTAAAATGGCAAGTAAATCACTCACAGCCGCCATCTTGGCTAGGGGGCATGAGAAGTTTAGGGGGGCTCTTTTGACCATTAAGACAGGTTGTAGCACTGCAAATTGCTGTTTCTTCATAGGAGATCGTATTCCCCTCCCTCAAATAGATGGGGCCTCTTGTGTCAGGAAGGGGTCTTTAAGATCACCTGTTGCTTCCAAACTTCTTTTTAAAAAACTGAAGTTGCCAGGGACTGAATGTGTGTCCTACACTGTAGATCCTGTGCTGTAGGACCTTCTGTATGCAAGGATGAGCTTTAGCAATAAGCTCTTATCCTCCCCCTTTGTGAAACTACCAGCTGAGGCATCATTTGGAATACACTTTACAGTTCAGGATCACCATGTACAGCCAGAACAAAGGCAAAAATGCAAACATAATGCCAAAAAAAAAAAAAAAAAGGAAAAAGAAGTGAATGGAATCATTGCAAAAAAATGACAGAAGATGTATTTTATGAGGAAAGGGATGGGCCTACTGTATTTAGAATAAAATTAGGCTAAGGGTACAAGGATAACAGGAAAATGTTGCATTTAGTTTGAGCACTGCTACTGTTAATGTGTCTTAAAAATGAGGGAAAGCATGGCTATGCTTTTCTTCAGCTCTCATTTGTTTCATTTCAATGGGTTCCTGGTGGAGTGTGCCCCAAGAAAGCAAGAACTGTGTTAAGCAAAATTGCACTCCTCTATCCACTTACTGGAGAGTAAACTTCACTGAACTCAATGGGAGTTCCATCTGACATAAATGTGTACCTAGAAATGCATAGGGTTGTATTGGTCCTTGGTTTTCTGTACTGCTATGCCTTGAGAACTTAATTAAGCCATAGAATGAGAACAAATGTAGCAAAATACTCTCTAGTGCAACTGGGCTGGATCACACCAGTGCACACTGATTGTGAAACCATTTATGCAATTTCTTCTACAACTGCTTGCAAGCCCCTTGCTCAACTGCTTTTACATTCTCTTGTGCACCTATGTGTGCACCAAAAGCTATATTGAATATCATCTATACACTAACCTTGAAAATGTGCAATCATTACCACAATAGCCCACAACCTTGAATGTGTTTTGCTGGCTCAATTGAAGTACTGTAGATTTTTCTAGGGAGTATTCCATGGCCTGGTATGTAAGCTAATTAGTGTTTCGAACTCATTGTATTTATTAGTTTCATATTTACTATAAGTTCTGAAGAAGACTGTACATTGGCAAAAGAGATGGATACCAGAAATCTGTAATCTCTAATTTATTATATTTCTACTATTAGTTTATATATCTACATCTTATTATGTTATAGCTTGGTAATTTATGCAATTCCCTATTTTTTTCTTTTTCCACTATGGTGCTTAGGGTATTTGTGGTTGGATACAAGCCATAGACTTTAAATGATAAAGAAAGATAATTGCTGTCAGTCATTCTCTGATGTTTGATGTTGGTTACCCATATTGGAAGGGCCTAAATAACCTAAAGGCACCAGATCCCATCTGATCTTGGAAAGTAAGCAGGGTCAGCCCTAGTTAGTGCTTGGATGAGAGATTGCCAATGAATACCAGGTGCTGTAGGCTATATTTCAGAGGAAGGAACTGGCAAAACCACCTCTGAGTAATCCTTGCCTAAGAAAACCCTATGAAATTCATAGTCTCAGGCATTTTGAAGGCATGTGTGCATGCGCGTGCACACACACACACACACACACACACACACTCATATTGGAGGACTACTCTATAGTTAGAATGTGAGAGCTGTAGCGTGGTTGAGGACTTTAGCGGTATACCTTCAGAGCACTCCCAGAAGTTATAATATAGACACTAGTGGCAGATATCTTGAAACACTTGTAGCCTTTTGGAAATACAGCCGGCCCACTGTATCCATGGATTTGGCATCCACAGATTCCACCATCCATGGCTTGAAAATATTTCTCCCCAAATGAATTCCAAGGAGCAAATATTGATTTTGCCATTTTATATAAGGGACACCATTTTACTATGCCATTGTATATTATGTGACTAGAGCATCCATGGATTTTGGTATCCACAAGTGTCCTGGAACCATACCCCAGCCGATACCAAGGGCCCACTGTACACTTGTATCCCAGGTGGCTTGGATTTTGGTTGTATAGAAAGAGAAAGGTTTAAGAAAGAGGAAGGAAAGAGATGTCGGTTTTCAGTGCAGGGGGTACTTTCAGGCGTTGTTGTGTTCAGGGAGGAAATCTTTGGATCTTTCTACATTTTATAAAAGCACAAAAGTGTATTGTTAATATTAACAGTTTCTTAGATGCATTGTAATGAGATACAGCTACCAGGGCAGCAACAGCAGTGATGTTAATCTGTGGGTAGAAGAACAAGTGGGTAGAAAATCAAACAAAATAACCAGTTCTTTTCTTTGCTGTATTCAAATGGGAACAATTCAGAGTCTCCTTGTACCTCCTACCATGTAAGAGGTGCTCATTTGTCCTCAAGGAATATGAAAAGAATACACTGTATATATTCTTTTAATATAATATTTTCCCCTAAGCACTGTTACTTTTGAGAAATGGGAAAGGTCATGCTGTTAAAATGTAACTATAATAGTAACATTGTTGGGGAGGGTCTTCCTATTACAATTCTAACTAATTACTTTGTAATGTTCGAAGCTTTGCTCATGTACAGCTATCAAAAACATTCTCTCCTGCAACTTCAGGTCTTTCAAAATCTTCAACTTTCACCACTGGGGAAAAACCTACACATCTAAATTACTCATGTCATTCCAAATGAGAATGGCTTAGGTAATTTCCAATGAATCATAAAGCGAAGGTTATCCAATGATGAAAACCCATTTGTAAAAATAAATATGATGAAGTAATGATTGTCTGCATTATGCCCCTTGGTGGATTTCCTCACAGCTTGATTGATTCTGTGGGGCTTCAGAATGATTCAAAGAGTGGCTGGCCTGAGTGCTGTTAATTGATCAAAATGTGAAGCTAATCGTTCCTTTTCTTCCTTTGTAGCAGACATAGTTTAATAAATTATTACTTCAACCAAGACAATATTTCTGGTTATTGACTCCAGATACATTAGCCAGAAGGAACAGGAATGGTCTGCCATCAAAAGCCATTAGGATCCATGTTGGCTTTTTACAAGGTCCACTCAAGGATGCACTCAGACAAACATGAATAAATATGTTGGTGGTATTTTCTGTGTTGCTGAGGTGTTTTTAAAGGCTGTATTCAGAAGGGAACAATTTGGAGTCTTCCATGTACCTTCTACCATGTAACACGTAAGAGATGTTCATTTATCTTGAAGGAATATGGAAACAATTCTTTTTACATATCCAGGAACAATGTATATATTATTTTTTTCCTTTGTAATGACAAGAGTCTTGATTTGAAATTGTTGTTTGTTATTACTCTGTCCCAGTGTGAATGGATCACACCAAAGAGGAGAATTGTATGGCCTGTGGACTGCATTTGGCCTCAGAGGCTGGTGGATTCCCCAACACCACATCACAAAAATGGTGGGGACAGAAAATTGCACCACCAGAGACCTCTTGGGATTCATCCACACTGCATGATTATTGCAGTTTGATACCTCTTTTAATAGCCACAGCACTAACTTATGGAATCCTGAGTTTGTAGTTTTATGAGGCACTTAGGGCCCATCTATACATGCCCCCCTCCAAAGTGATTGCTCCACAGTAATGTCAAATCGTAGCAGCTGTGATTTTTCTTAATGGTTTTTTTTTTTGCCCCCATAACCTTTGTGAATGGGACTGTGGTGGCACGGAGGGCACCCATGGGAGGGGGAAACGGAGGAGTGAGCCATCCTCCCTTGATCCCTGTGGCAGCAGCACAGAGAGCACTGCAGAGGGGGGGGAGGAGGGAGCCATCCTCCCCTCCCCAATCCCAGCAGCAATGGTGGCGGTGGCACGGAGGACACCCGTGGGAGCAGGGAGAGGAAGAGAGAGCTGTCCTCCTTCCCTGATTCCTCCTCTTCCCCCTCCCCATGGCTGCCCTCCGCGCTGCCTGCCAGGTCCTTTCTGTCAAAAAAGAAGAGAAAAGGGTAAAGCACACAACGTGCCTGTGCACCCCTGACCAATCAGAAGTTCTGCTCTTCCCCTTCCAGACTACACAACAATTTGTGTGGCTGTCTTAATGGTTGGTGGGGGCTGCACTTCCCTCGGAGGTTTTTTAAAACTCCAGGACACGCTGTGAAGGCTTTTCCTGCAGCATTTTTGCCATTTTTGGTCCCCCTTCTTCAGAATATGGAGAAACAACATGGATTGCCATTAGGACAGGACATCTTCTCCTCGCATTCCCTGAAGACTATTTTTGCAGTTTAGGCAACCCATTACAATTCTCTAGTGCAACCCCCACACTACAGGACTAGAGCTGTCAACTACAGAGAATTTAAAGTGCCTTACAAACCACACATCCCAAGATTAAAATGGTATTTACCTTATAATTATGTAATATGGATACAGCCCAGAAGGATTCTCCATTAAATTGCTGCTTCAGGCCTTGCACTCATCCCACCCTACAAAACCCCAGATATGTGCCTGGAATTTCATTTCCAGTTTTCAGAAAAATGGCATAATGTGGCCCCAGAGGAGTCCAGAAGGGTGAGAATGGGCCAAGATGGCCTTCAGACCCTTCATGGTTGCCCACCCTTATACAGTCAGCCCTTCATAGCCACAGATTCTGAATCCATGGATTCCACCATCTACAGCTTGAAAATAATGATAAAAATATATGTCTAAAAAGGAAACTTTGATTTTGCCATGTCATATAAGGGACACCAGTTTACTACACCATTGTATATAATGAGACTTCAGCATCCATGGATTTTGGTATCCTCAGAGGTGGTGGTAGTGGTCCTGGAACAAAACCCCAGTGGGTACAAAAGGCCCACTGTAGTACACATTTGATAGGTGTTGGCTTCTAAATAGGTGCCCTTCATTTATGCAACAAAGACATAAAATAAGGATGCAGTCCTTTCACTTGTGGTATTTTTAGGCTGTAGTCCTAAACATATTTACTAGCAGATACCACACTACCTGAGATTTCCCTTCAAGTAGGCAAGTACAAGATCATGCTGTTAATCAACCAAAGCCACACAGTGTTATCCTATACATGTTTGTTCAAAAATAAGCTCAACTTATTTCAGTGAAGTTTACATTCAACTAGACATGAGTAAGACTAAAGCCTTAGACTTGAATCCTTTTGTTTCTCCCAACTAGAGTAGACCCATTGAATCACTAGCATTTGTGTTGATTTACCATGCTATCATTGGTTAAGTAGATCTGTTCTAGTTGGGACTAACAAGATTTAGGCTTCATAGTTCAATCCAACCCAACTGTATTTAATAAGGCTTACTTTCAAGCTTGTGGATGTGAAGCAGGAGTGGGCAACACAGAGTCTGTGGGCCACATGCATCTCTTCCTCATTTTGGCAGTAGTGACCTCAAATGAATTTACCACAATGTGGTTGAATTGGGCCAGCAGCAGCAAACTCCCCTCCCCCACCATCAGGAATTTCAGTTTGAAACAAGGAGCATGTGGAGCACAACCTTGTTTTTAGCCAAAGCACACACTCCCATGTCTGATTTGGGTTAAAAACAATGTGTTTGCTCCTCATGTGCCTTGTTTTAAAGTGAAATTATGTGGGACAAGAGGAAGCTGCAGAACTTCCAACATTTCACAGATGAAAACCAGGACATGTGGCCAAGCAAACATCAGAGTGTAGTCAAAGTGACAAAAGTTGTCAACGAGGAAGAAGACACAAACTAGGAGAGGCTGTAGCAGTTTTACTTTTGTCCAAGTCTTCTGGGAAGGTCAAGATTCTGCACCCTCCTCTCCTCTCCCCATTCTGAGTTAACCGAGTGTACATTTCTTTAGTATTTTTTTTATTATTATTTTATTTAAACGATTTCATAAAATTTACTAAAATAGACTTACAATAACACAAACATATAATAACATTCAGAGACAAAACCCATACATGCCATTATCCAAACTACACTAATTTACAGGACAAATTAATTAATAAAACCACCCCAAACAAACGAACAAACAAACAAACTAAAAGGTCTTAAAACCTACTTCCTTACATGAGGTTTTGAACTTGCTTCTTGATCCACTTTAAAGACCTTTCATTACATGTATCATCATGAACCTTCAATCTTAAACTATAATCATTTTTCTTTCTTAATGTTCTTGACCTTTATTTCAATACCACACACTATAACCGTGTTATGAGACCTTCCACGATTAAGTCCTAGTAATTTTTCTCATAACCTTATAAATAAAAGTATATATCTCCATATACACACACATATACTTCAATACATATACTTCAATACTTCAATACATATACTTCAATGTTACTATATAATCTGATTCCTGTATTATTGTCACCTTATACGTTAAAGTACCTTTTTTTTTAACAATTAACACTTAATCAGTTAACCAAGTGATTGCATATGTGCACCATTCAGTTCTCCAAAAGTCAATTAATTTTTCCCACTCTTGCCTGAATTTAGTTACTGATCTGTTCCTTATCCAACAAGTATACTGCTCCATCTGAGCTATTTCTAATAATTTTCTCATCCACTCATCTAAGTCTGGGATTTCTTTTTGTCTCCAATGTCTAGCATATATAATTCTCACTGTCGTAATCATATATAGCATAATGTTTTTAAGTTCTCTTGGGAAGTCTGCATCTAAGATATTGAATAAGTAAGTTTTTGGGTCAAATCTAAGTTCTATTTTCAATATTTTTTTTATCCAATCATGTATGTTGCTCCAAAATTTTTTTGCCCGTTTACAAGACCACCACATATGGTAGAAAGTAGCATTAATCTCTTCGCATTTCCAGCAATTTGAAAGATTTCCTCTATACATTTTCGCTAATCTTTGTGGGGTCAAGTACCAGCGAAATATCATTTTGTAGCAGTTTTCTCTCAGCTCCATGCAAGGTGAAAATCTCATATTACTTTTCCATAATTTCTCCCATTCCTCTAAATATATCTCATGTCCCACATTCTGGGCCCATTTGATCATATAATCTTTTATCACAATCTGCTCTAAGTCTAATTTTAGTAGCAACTCGTATACTTCAGATATTTTTATTTCTTCTTTTTCATATATCATTTTATCTAATTCTGTCTGTTTATTTGTTATACCAAATAAGTTCTTATCAATATTGTATCTTTCCAGTAGTTGCCTATGTTGAAACCAGTTTGTAATCTTATTGTCTTCTTCTAATTCTTTTCTAGTTTTAAATCTGGTTGAACCTTCCTGAAAATTCAGGAGATCTTTGTATGTCCACCATCTATCCAACTCTAACATTTCTGTCCTTCTGAAAGCTTCTTGTATTGATACCCAAGTCGGTAGGCCTGTGTATATGCGTTTTTGGACTTCTTTCCATGTCTTTAGCATCGCTCTTCGAATAATATGGCTCCCAAAACCTTTATCTACCTTGTCTTTCTCATACCATAGGTATGCATGTAATCCATACCTAGTATCTGCCCCTTCTAAAGTTGTTATCCTACTATTATTAAGCTTGAACCATTCTTGCAACCATACCAATACACATGCCTGGTAGTACAACCTCAAATTGGGAACCCCCAATCCTCCTCTATCCTTAACATCTGTTAGTACCTTCCAACTTATTCTTGGTCTTTTGTGAAGCCAAATGAAATTTGACAAGTCTTTTCCCCATATTTTGAAGATCCGGTTGTTATTTAATATGGGCAGGTTTTGAAATAGAAAAAGCATTTTTGGAAGAAGCATCATCTTAATAGCCGAAATCCTCCCCAATAAGGACAATCCTAGTTTTCCCCATTTTACCATATCTTTTTTGATTTGGTTCCAGGTCTTCTTATAGTTATTATCTAATAAATCCAAATTATTTTTAGTTATCATAATTCCTAAATATCTTATCTTCTTTTCTATTTTATAGTTGGATAACTTCATTAGTTTCTCCTCCTCTTTCTTATCTAGATTCTTGGTTAGCATCATTGTTTTTTCTTTATTGATCTTAACTCCTGACATCATACCAAACATCTTTAGTTTTTCCTGTAGATTACTTATAGACTCCAATGGATCTTCTAGCGATATCACCATATCATCTGCATAAGCACACAATTTAAAGGTTTGTTTTTTAATTCTCACACCTCTTATTTTGTTGTCTTTTCTAATAACTTCGCATAATGTTTCTAAAGCAATTATGAAGAGTAGGGGCGACAGAGGACATCCCTGCCTAACTCCTTTTTCCAGCTTTATCAGTGTTGTCTTCTGTCCATTTATTATTATTTGAGCTGTTTGATGTTGATATATCGTTCGTATCCCAGTTATGAAATTTCTTCCCAAACCCATTCTTTCTATTACTTCCAACATATATTCCCATCTAATACTGTCAAAAGCTTTTTCGGCATCTAAAAAAATCAAAGCTAACTTCTTTTCCGGGTGCTTATCAAAATATTCAATCAAATTTAAGATTTTCCTAATATTATTTCTTAAGTATCTTTTTGGCAAAAACCCGGATTGATCACTATTAATCCAATCATTTAGAATTTTTTTCAGCCGTTCTGCTAAGATTGTTGCAAAGATTTTGTAATCAGTATTTAACAGCGAGATGGGCCTATAATGTTTAAGTTCTTCCGGATCCTTGTTTTCTTTTAATATCAGTACAATATTTGCATTACTCCATGAGTTGGGAATAGCCTCTCCTGTCATTATTTTGTTGAAAGTCTTCCATAATGGTATTTTAATTTCTTCTTCAAAAATCTTATAATAGATTGATGGAAAGCCGTCCGACCCAGGGGTTTTCCCATTCTTCATTGATCTTATTGCTTTCTCCACCTCTAGTAAAGTAATTTCTTTATTTAATTCTTCTTTTTGTTTTTCGTTTATTTCTAAAATATGTTGTTCGTCCAAATATTTTCTTATCTTTTCCGTCTCACCTTCTACACAATTGTTTTCTTTGAATAGGGTTTTATAATATTCTTGAAACTCCTTTCTTATTTTCCCTTGTTTTGTTATCTCTTTTCCTTTTATCTTTATTTTTAAGATTTGTTGTTTTTCTTGTTCTTTTCTTAATTTAAAGGCCAGTCACTTTCCTATTTTATTACCGCTTTCATAGTATCTTTGTTTAACATATCTCATCTTTTTTTCTATTTCTAATGTTGTTTCTCTCTTTAATTGTTCCTGGATAATTTTTATTTCTTTCAATATCTTGTTACTTGTTGGGTTTGTTTTAAGTTCCATTTCTTTTTTTTTTAAGCTTCTTGAAGCTGCAGCATTTTTGCTTTTATCCTTTTATTTTTTTCACAGTTTATTTGCATTAATAAACCTCTTATCACAGCTTTACTTGCATCCCATATATTATGCATTGTTACGTCTCCTTCTCTATTCTCCTTAAAGTAATTCTTTAATGCTTCTCTAACGCTATGTTGTACTTTATCTTCTAGTATCAAGGACTCCTTAAGTCTCCAGCTGTAATTTTTCCCAACGTTTTCAATCACCATTTTTATCATATTGTGATCTGAGATTGTTCTTGGGAGAATTTCCATAAAAGCTATATTTCTGACCAGATTTCTGGATACAAAAAACATATCTATTCTCGAGAAGCTTTTGTGACTCTCTGAGAAAAATGTATATTCTCTGTTCTCACCATATAAGTGTCTCCATACATCAAGTAATGACAAATCTTCCATAAAATCTAAAAATGCTTTCGGTAATTTTCCTTGTTTTTGTTTTTTATGTTCTTTACATAATCTATCCTTTAATGGATCTAATACTCCGTTCCAATCTCCCAGACATATCAGATTATCAAATTCTTCTTCCAGTATCACTTTCAGTAAGTCCTGATAGAATTTATCTCTATTTTCTGATGGGGCATAAATGCCCAGTACTAATGTTCTCGTTTCCATTATTATAGTTTCTACTCCTATGTACCTTCCATTTGTATCCCTAAACAACTCTTTCGCAGGTAGGTTTCTGTTTATATATAGTACTATTCCTCTTTTCTTTTTTCCAATTGAGTTTACAAACTCTTGGCCTAATTTTCTATTTCTTAACAAAATCCGGTTTTTTTCTTTTATATGTGTTTCTTGAATGCAGATCACATCTGCCTTCGTCTTTTCTAAATGATGAAATATCTGGTTCCTTTTATGTGGGGAGTTCATCCCCCTTACATTCCATGAAATCAGTTTAACATCCATTGCTCCTATTTAATTATTATTCTCTATTTATTCTTTAATTCTTTAATTCTATATCGCTTACTATATGGCCATACCCTTATATTGTCTTTTATATTTTATCTTCTCTTCTTCTTCAATTTCATCCTCCTCCTCTTCTTCCGTGTCTTCCACTCCTTCCTCCTCCTCTTCTTCTTCTACTTCTACTTCTCCATCCTCCCCTTCTGTCTCATCTTCTTCTTCATCCTTCTTCTCTAGTTCTCTCTTTTTAAGTTCTTCCTTACTTCCTCTCATTCTCTCAATTTCCTCAGGTATTTCCTTTGTATTATTTCCCCTCTTCTCCTTTTGTAACTCTGCTCTTTCTTGTCGTATTTTTGTATGTTTCTTTATTTCTGAGTCATTTAGGTATTTCCCATGTTTCACGAGAAATTCTTTTGCCTTCTTTATCGTGCTCAGTCTATATCTCCTCTGGAGATACATAAAAGATATCCCCTCAATTCTTTCCCATTTATATTGTATTCCCTTTTTTTGTAGCCTTGATGTTATGAATTGGTAATCTTTCCTTTTTCTCAATATTTGAGCTGGGATATCCTTATATATCTCCACTTCATTCTCTTCCACCGTCAATTTTGTCTCATAATTTTTTTGCAAGATTTTATCTCTTATCCTTCCTCTCGTAAAGTAAACAACTATATCCCTTGGTAGACTCCTTTGCGTAGCTACCTTTGAATTTATTCTAAATAGTCTATCCACCCCTTCATCCATCTTATCAACTGGCATCTCCACAAAGTTCGCCAAAGCTGGTATTAATCTCTCATATAAATCTTCTCCCTCTTCCTCTATCAGACCTCTTATCTTTAGACATTTTTCTCTCAATCTCAATTCCAGCTCCATATCTTTCTCTTGCCCTTGTTCCTGTTTTAATTCCAGATGTTCTGCATTTTTTTCTAACTTATTTGTTTTTATGTCCAATTCTTCCACCTTAGCGTTTAAATGTTCTACATCTGCTGTTATTTTATTTAATTTCTTACCAAATTCATCTAATTCCTTCTTAATATCCTTCCTCATCTCTTTTAATTCTGATGTCATTTCTTCTCTAAACTTCCTGAATTCTTGCAGTAATAGTTGCTGAGTCTCTGGGGATTCTATTGAGTGTCTTCTTATGGAGGTCTGAATTTGAGTATGTTTTTTAACTGGCATCTTAAATATATTTCTATACACCCTAATATTACCTAATTATCTTAATCTCTCCTCCCAATCCAAGCACCTTCTTCCCTCTCTGCCCTTTAATTCAGTCCAACCTCCACCCACACTCTCCCCTGCACAACACCGCTCTCCCACAAAAGCTTTAACAGCTAGGGGTTAAGAATAAGTTAATTTTATCTCTTATTGATTCAGAGGCTTAAGGATGAGAAACTAGAAACTAGAAAATAACTACAATAATGAATAAGAGGAAAAGAGCGGCAGAGAGAAGATTCCTTCTTCAATCTAAGCCTTGCCCGACCACACCTTCCCTATACAAGCTTTGCAGTGTCCGTTCTTGCTTTTACTTGGTGTTCCACGCCTTTCCTCTGTGCCCTGTCATTGCTCCGACACCAACTCCGATTCCGTTTATCCTTTTTCCCCCCTCCTTCTTCTTCCCTTCAAGCTCCGTCACCAATCTCCGTCCCTCCGTCACTCCGTTGCTCCTTTCAAGCTTTCACTCCCACTCCTCTGCCTCAGTTATTGTCTCTCATCTCACCCCTGCTTTCGCTCTGTGCGGGTTCCACGCTGTGTACTCTGTGTACTCTGAGGTTTAATTTGGCTTCTCCCTCCGTGTTTTGCTTCCTCTCTCTCTCTCTCTCCCCCAATCCTCCGCCTCTATCGTCGCCTCTCGTCTCACCCTGCTTCTGCTCTATACTCTTCTACAGGCTCCACTCCGTGCTGTCTAAGGTTTCAATTAGCTTCGGCCTCCGCGTTTAGCGTTTAGCTTCCTCTCTCTCTCTCTCTCTCTCTCTCTCTCTCTCTCAATCCTCTGCCTCTATCATTGCCTCATGTTTCGGCCCCTGCTTTCGCTCTGTTCTCTACTCCAGGCTCCGCTCCGTGCACTCTGAGATTTCACTTGGCCTCCCTCTCCATGTTTTGCTTCCTCTCTCTCTTTGGCACCTCCCTTATCTCCATGTCTTCCACAACATCCGCAACAATAATATACTTTTATGCTTATATATGGCTCTCAATAGTGTATGGTGTAAAGTTTTGAAAGCCCTTATCAGTTCAATAGCCCCATGACTTCGCTTTGAAAATTTGAAATGTATTCTGCCAAATTAAAAATCGGTAGGGTTGCTTACTCCCTCCTTTACAAGGGAACTCCCCAGTGGGGGTGTTGTCAGCTCACCGATTCCCTCAGCGTTTCATGTCCTCCTCCTCTCTCGTACTGTGAGTGAAGAAAAAAGGATTCCCACGCTGGCAATGAGTCTTCTTCGAGCTCACTCTGACTCCTTCTTCTCAAAAGGAATTTCCTGGCATTAAATTTATACAAAGATAGCTGCCAGAAACACCCACTGGGAGACTACCGGAGCTCAGCTCAAGCAACCAACAGCCATTCGCAACCCCGTCGCCGACCGGAAGTCCATTTCTTTAGTATTTTGAACTCAGTTTACAGCAATTGAAATAAGCTAAGGACAATGTGAGAAAGTGAGGAGAGGAGAGTAATGGACATTTTGAAAGCAGATGATGCAGTCCTGCTGCATACTTTTAAAAGATTTTTTTTAAAAAAGAAAGTGTGTCAAAATCATACAAAGCAAAAGAAAACAAGAAAGTACTAAGATTCGCACAATAAAAACAGCAGTATGGTGAAAATATAATTATACAGAGACTTCAGTAAAAGGCAGTCAGATGCCCAGATAAATATCCATACAAAGCTGACATCAACAGGCCTCATGTTCTGATGTTGAAAGAGTTGTACAGTCTTCAATAACTGAATAATAGGAGGTGGGCATTTATATTTGTCTACCGCTGTGCCAGTAAAATGCTCTTACATAAGCCCCATTGTCTTAAATTGGACATCCTCCCAGTTAGTCTGTATTTGACTGTAGTTTCAATTAGTTAATTGCTGAGAGCCAATTTTAGTCATTTGTAGGTTGTTTGTGGCTCCAATTAATAGAAACTTCAGACAGTAAGCAGAAAAGGGAGGGATCTATTTCTTTTCTTCCCTGTGTGAAAATCTGATCTACCACTTGGGGTTTGGAGAAGGTTTAGGGATTAATAGGAGAATTTGGAGTGGGGAGGGAATGAGAGGAGGGGAAACATATTGTTTGAGGAAAAATCTACTCATGCAAGTTGGATTTTTCTCTATCAGTACATTTTAACAGATAAGGGCCAGGATTCTATATCAGCTAATGAGTTGAGTATATTTAACTGTGCCTGTGACCATTCCATATTCACAATCACTACTCAGGCTGAATCCACACCTGCAAGATAATTTGTCCTTACCTCGATCCCTGCCCTGTATGAACACATGACATTTCTCCAGTTTCAAAGTGAAAGCACATATTTTTGATCACTGAGGGCTTTAATGCAATTTTAAAAACACCTTTTTCCAATTTCCAGGAAAAAATAGTTTTTTGCAACATGTGTTCTGTGTGCCAAATCAGGATTGGGGTGGAATCAACGGTGGTGGTGGTAGGGTAGTTGGATGGCAGGACAGGTTGGTGGGTGGTTACCTTGGCATTCTCATCTAGCAAGTTTGATGTTGTCATTTTTTTTAAACACTCAGTGTATGTATGCGGATAACTGCATATTCAAATATCCGAAGGTCTGACACTCTCTACTCATTGGAGTGTGCGTGTTATATTTTATTAAACTCAATGGGAATTTAAAGCTGGGTTCTACTAAAGACGTCTTAGATCAGGTTGTGCCTCTAAATCCATTTGTGTTCAGTATGTGTCTACAGGTATTTGCATATATGATTATCTGAAGGTCTGAGATTCTCTGCTTGGGTGGACTGCAGGATCAGGACAAGCAGAGGGGAGGAGGAGAAAGCAGCTGCCACAGTCCCCTCCCAATTCCCTTGCTGCTTATAGGGTCCCCATTAAGCCCAAACCTATCGAGGCCAATCTGCTCTTGGAAGCTAGGCAGGGTCAGCCCTGGTTAATACTTGGATGGGAGACTGCCAATTAATACCAGGTGCTGTAGGCTATATGTCAGAGGAAGGCAAAACTGCCTCTGAGTATTCCTAGCCATAGAAGACCCTATGGAATTCATGGGTCAGCATAGGTTGACAGGCACCTTGAAGTCACAAACACAAACACACACGCAACTTATCCATCATCATGATCCCTATCTAATCACTATCATGACACTATTGTCATGATCATAACTTCCTCTTAATGTAGGCATCAACCACACCTAAGTAACTAAATAGCCTATGCAAATACAGATGTCCCTCTTCATTTATGGCTTTACTGTTTGCCAACTTGATTATTCACAAGTGTGTCTGGAGGGAGGCTAGAAGAAGGGACAAAAGAGAGAGAAAGAAGGCCTTGACAGAAGGACAGCAGACAAGCCAGCAAAACAGGGAAGTCATTCAGGCTGAGGATGATGAGTGAGTGTATGGGAAGGTGGGCAGCTGGATGCGGGATATGCCCTTGAAGGCCCTCCATCACAACTGCTTCCCTCACTGCTGCTAAATGGCTCCTTGCTGGACAATTCTCCTGGCCAGCCTCTGCCTCCTCCTGGATGACACCATCCTGCCAGGTGAGCCAGCATCCCCATTGCCTTCTAGCCAGCCCACCTGCACAGCTTCAGGCCCTCCCTCCTGGCATCTGGCCCAGAGATGGCAGTAGTGCTCAGCAAAAGAAGGAGGGAAGGGAATCTGTTCCCCTCTTGGCCTCCCCACTAATCACCCCAGCTGCCCTCCCGGGCACTTTCTGTCTGCTGCCCCTGGTGCCTCCACATGCACTCCAGCTGTGGAAGAAAGAAGCAGGGAGGGTGGGCAGGCAGAGAAAGAGACAGCTAGGACAAGCAAGTCCCCCAGGGATCATGGCAGCAACAGCGGTGGTGCTTGGCAGAGGAGGGGAGAAGGAGCTCTGCTCCCTGCATGCCCCTCGTGGCCTCCCTGACACTGGCCCTGGCCACCCTCCTGGGCCCCTTTCCTCTGCTGTGCCTGGCATCATGATGTGCACCCCGGCTACAGGAGAAAGAGGCAGGGAGGGTGAGCAACCCCCAGGGGCCACAACAGCAGTGCCCTGTCTTCCTCCCACAGCCCTTTAACACCTCCAAGGAGATCCCAGGGATATTTGTGATTTTTCCACTTTCACATGGGTGCTGTGCCTGCTCTTCACCCCCATGAATGTGGAAGGCAGCCTATGTAGAATTTTGGCCCATAAAATTACATTAAAACTAAGTTTAAAACCCACACTTTAATATGTCCCAGCCTGGCAGATGAAAATTCAAGCATCTTGCACATTATAATTCCTCCCCAAAGGAAATTTGCTAGAAGACCCTATTTTGTCTTTCTTTTCTCAAAAAAAGATACTTCTTTGTTTGGAATTCACTGTTTTAAACTGTTATTATGGGATTTATTTTTAAGGGCAGGTTGTATTTTAGAATTAGTTGTTGGCACTTTGGTGCCATTTGGAGAAAGGCTGATAATAAATAAACTGGGAAGCCTTTTGACAGATCTAGCCTTTTTGAATTATTTCTCTCTTCACATGGGCATAACTCTTCTGTACAACAGGTTGGTAACTATACAGCCTTACTGCTTTTTATCCATCACTTCAAATGCAGGAGGTGTGTGTGTGTGTGTGTGAGAGAGAGAGGGAAGACGTTGTTTGCAATGCCTTTCATTTTTACTGAGGAAGGGAATGTAGTTTAAAACTGAAAGAGCTTTGTGCAAACCAGCTGACATTTTCCTCTCAAGATTAGTGTCTCAATTTCCTTACCATAAGCCACTGTGTTGCACCCCTGTCAGCACCCATATGGGAATTTTGGGACCTGGATACATGAAGTAGTATAGAAACCATGTAGAAATGCCCCCCCCCAAACAGTGTGTGGGCATGCCCACAGTGCCAAAATATACCTGTCCTGTGAAAATACCAAGGGGAAACCCAGGGCAGAGAAAAACCCAGTGAACATTTTTTGGGGGGAAATTTTTAAAAACCAAGAACTAGGCTATATTTCACAGAGGAGGCAGGAAGACCAAAGGAAGCAAAATGGGGCATCCAAAGATATAAACACTTTTCCTTAAGGCTCCCAATCAGGAGTAGACAACTTGTAGACCTCAACCTGCTTTTGGCCTGAAATGCTTATGATCCCTCACCACTGTCAGTCCCACCACTTCTAAACACCCTCCAACTATCCCAATTTGGTTGGAACAGTCTGGATTAGTCCTCTGTCATCCCAATTTCCAACTCCTTTTAAAATGTCCCAGTTTCTCTCTTCCTCCCACTTTCCCCCTTTCTTCTCAGCATACTTCAATTGCTGCAAACTGAGTTCAAAGTGCAAAACTACTTTGTGCTCAATTAACTCAGCAGAGGGAAGAGGACAGGAAGGGATGGAATCTTGCCCTTCCCAATAGGCTCAGGCAAACGCAAACTGCCGCCGCCTCTCCTAGTTTGTGTGTTCTTCCTCATTTATAATTTTTGCCATCTTGACAACACTCTAGTGTTGCTTAGCCATACGTATCCTGGTTTTCATCTGTGAAATATTGGAGAGCATACATGTGGTGAAATCCAACCAGACATGGAAAGCCACAAATTACCCATTCCTGTTCCAAAACAGAGGGAAGTCTCTCTTTGGCTTTGCTTCGCAAACGAAGATTCAGGAGGGACTCATCCCGCACTTTCTGCAAGCGCGCTGATGACTAAAAAGGCCAATCCGAGATAAACAAGTCCGGTTGCAAAAAGCACAGCAGAAGGTCTCCTTAGGTGATGTTTTTGGGTTGTGATTCTTTCTGTGTTGTCGTTTCTCTTCAAGACTTGTTCATCGTGAGTTCTCAAATAAGGCTGCAGCATTGTGGATAGTGCGTCTCCATGCCTCCCGATGTGAGGCCAGGGCGGACCACTGTTGGTGATCAATTTGGCAGAGCCTGAGATGTTGTTTCAGGGAGTCTTTGTATCGCTTTTTTGGAGCGCCCTTCTTACGCTTTGCAACAGCTACAGAGGGAAGTAAAATTGAGCAAATTATGTATTTAACAATAGGGCAGTTATTTCTTAAAAGAGAAGTACAGCAAAGATTCCCCAACAGACCTTCAAACACTTTAGAATATGTGTGTGTATAATTAAAAACATTCACTTGCATCTCCATGTCATTGTGTGTACATGCATTCCAACTGTCCTGATTTGGCATCCTGACCTTTCCCCACTGCTTTTAAAATGCCCCAGTTTCTCTTTCTTTCTCTGTTTTCCCCTTTGTCCCCAGCTTTCTTCAGTTGGTGCAAACTGAATTCAAAGTGCAAGCCCCCCTGCCAAACATGGTGGAATTGCCACCATAGCCCTTATGGGATGGAACATTGGGGTCTGTGTGGGGAGTGTTTAAGTAGAATCCTGGAGGAGGGAGGAATAGGTGGATATTTACAGGGATTGGGAGGGTGTGTGGGACTGAGGATATGTAGAGGCCTCCAAGGTCCAGCAAGGAGCCAATGAGTCTCTCTGCTCCCATCAATCTCTGGGGTGTGTACCTCTACCCAAGATTTGTAGCTGATTCTGCACTCCAGGATTCTGAAGTAGCCATAGACCTCAGTTGCTGGTGACATAGAGTTGAGGATGGTGCAAGTAGCTGAATGTTAACTTTAGAAGTGCGAAAAGATACCGCCACTGCTCACTTTCCTTTCTTCTCCCAATATTCTTCAAGACTTTTCTCTTCAGTCCCTATCTTCCTCTTTGCAATCACCTCCAGACCTCTATATCTCTATCCCTCACTCTCTCCTCTTCTCTGTAAGTTATTCTCAGGTTGCTTTCACACTTCATAATTATAGTGTCATGATTCCACTTGAACTGTCATGGCAACATGTCATGGAATCCTGGAACTGGAAGTTTAGGGAGGGCTATTCAGGATTCTTAGCCAAAGAGCTCGGCTAGTGCCTCACTACACTATAAATCCCGCCATGGCAGTTAAAGTAGAATCACAGTGCTATAATTGGATAGTGTGATAAGCTCTCAGAGTCTCTTCAGAGCCATTTTCTTGTGTCTGTAGGGGGTTGGGAGGGAGGTGAGCTCTAGGCATTCCACCAGGGGGCTGCCCTACACAGTGTTATACTCACATTGACAGCTGGGGGTGAGTTCTCCAAAGGTGTTTTCTATAACCAGAGTGGCTTCCCCACTTGCACCAGCAGATACATCAATTGAGTTCAACTACAAGCAACCTGTATGGTTACTTATCTGTGGGCCACCAACCTCTGTTAGTGAATAAGGGAGAGAGATTTAGGAGATTATCACACTACACTGTCATAGTGCTATTATTCTACTTTAACTGTTCTCCTCCTGTGGAATCCTGGGATTTGCAGTTGAGGGAGGGACCTTTAGCATTCTCAGCCAGAGAGCTCTTATGCCTCACTAAACTACAAACCCCAGAATCCCACAGGAGGCAGCCATAGCAGTTAAAGTGGAATAATAGCACTCTAACAGTCTAGTGTGAGAAAGTCCTTGGTGTCCCTACTGAAGAGCATCAAGACATGGTACAGACAGACTGTGACCTACACAGAAGATATGACCCACTTTATAAGACAAGAATGCTTGATAAGGTAGAAGGCTGTTGGAAAAGAGGAAGACCACATTACAGGTGGATAGTCTCAGTCAAGGAAGCCATAGCCATGAGTTTGGAAGACCATGATAACATGGTGACTTTGGATGTCTCTCATTCATAGGGTTGCCATAAGTCAAAGTCAACTTGATGGCAATGAACAACAACAACACTGAGTTACCAAAATTCTGTGTGGCATTAACCGTAATGTATTACTTGAAGGGAGGGGGAAGAGATTCCCTGCCAATGTGGTAATGAGTTATACAACAAATTACAATACTTTCAAAATCTAACTTCCCAAGATCTGTACAGTTGGCTTTTGAAGTTAACATCAGGGCAACATGACGTCAGGCTAAGGGCATTTCTGACCTTAGTGTCACAGGTTGCCCATATCTGTTCTAAGAGATATGTGAGTGTGTGTCCCAGTCTAGGATGATGACGTATCCCCTTGTACTAATTCAGGGAGATCTAGTCTATTCCCAGGGCTGGCAGTGGGACAACAGTCCTGTATGTGCTTACATGAATGAAGCTCAGTCAATTCCAGCAACAGACCATATATTAAAAATATTTTTGGACCATATTGGGTGCAAGTGGGAAATTACATGCATCACGCTTATCCATGTGTGTTGGTGGGGATATCTTTTCATGTGGCAAAACAGATGTCAGGAAGAAGGATTATAGCCTAACCTTCTCCTCACATAGTACTTTTTTGAGTGCAGGATTATTTCACATATAAGGGAGTGTTCAATCATGGTCACTTCTGCAGGCTGAAGCAGTCTAGTCTAGGAGCTGTTTTACCTTACAATCTGTTGCTTGTGTAGATTAGCTCTGGAAGACTGTGATTCTGCATTAGGATGTGGAAAATGACAGCCATTTATCTTACTTTGCCATATTCAGAAGGCTCATACACCTGTTGCTTTATTCTCCTATTATAGCTTTTTAGATATGTGTGCGTGCACACACACACACACACACACACGAGTGCATATGCACATATGCACACACACAGACACATCTAGTTAGTAACAGGCCTTCCTATTTCTTATTATGAAGCTCACTGAGAAGGCATTGTTCCACTAAGGCCCTCTTTGCTCTGTCTGTCATAATGGTTACATTGCCAAGGATCCATATGAACTTTGTGTGCTAACATTTGGGTGATTCATAGACCTTTATTGGTGCTGCAGTAAACGTCAAACTTCCATTTTCTCATTATTTTCTGCAAATTAACATTTAACTGTGACAATTAGTGGGATGGGTCACTCAGAGTAACAGCATTGCGGGAAAAGGAATTTTGCCAGCATGGCAAGCGGTTTTACAAATGTGGCTGAATAATAAAAGAATCTGTTGCTTGTAGAGCTATCATTATTGCTTGGCAGCCCAAGCAAAAGTCAGAAGCTTGTCACCTGCTCTTTACACCAGCTTGAAAGTGGAATTACATTTTTACTCAATTTCTGAAATTAAAAGTACAGCGTTGTGGCACACAAATAACTTCTTTATAGCCCAATCCAACAGATAGGGAAGACTTGCAAGATGGCACTCTGATAAGCTCATATTGCTATCTTGTGCTTGGCTGGTGAGAAAGATACATTCTGCCTATCAGTGCACTCCCATGATTAAAGGCTGCTACCCAATTTCAAGCATGAAGGCACCAGTGCCATTGGTTCCAGTATGACTGAAAGATTTTCTAGAATTGTAACATACACATACATACATACATACACACACACACATCAGAAAAGTTCTGGGAACAAGCTGTGATCTAGAGGTTTCAGTGTTGGGCTGAGACTAGGGAGTCAAATCTCCGCTTGGGAGTTGACTGGGCATCCTTGGGCTTGTCACCATCTCTCAGGCTGAACTACCTCACAGGGTTATTATAAGGTCAAGATGTGGTAGAGATCTATATACGCTGCCCTGAGCTCTGTGAAGGAAGTGTGGGGAAAACATAATACATCAAATAAAAATGATCTGCAAAAGTAATACAAAAGTTGGCCAGACTGGCTGCTGAATCTTATTTCAATACTGGTGATAGGACAGCATTCTTCACTGAACTAGAGGGCAGACGGCCACAAAGCTTTGTCCATTCCATGCCTCTCAGGATCTGCCACCTGAGACAGTAGTCTCACTATGCCTGTTCATTTCAGTGAGTCTGTTCAAAATATGACTAAGGCAGGGATCCTATACATGCTTATCCAAGGGCCCTTTCACACTACATAGTTATAGCACTAAGATTCCATTTTAACTGACATAGTTGCTTCCTATGGAATCTTGGGGTTTCTAGTTTTGTGAAGCACTAGAGGAGCTCTTTCACTGAGGATTCTAAATGCCCCCCTAAACTGCAAAAAGTGGAATCATAGCAGTATAACTGTGTGGTGTGAAAGTGTCCTAGAAGTCCCATTGAGCTCTATGGTGATTGCCACTGAGTTGACATGGATGAGATTGTGCTATGTCTAGGTCGGGACACAACCACCGTGAGTGTATCTACATTACATAGCTGTAGCAGTCTGATACCACTTTAACTATCATGGCTGCATCCTATGGAACCTGGATTACTATACTGTACTTTGGTGACATGCTTTGAATTCTTTGCCATAGATGGCTCTAGTGAACCTAAACTACAGCACTAGAGCTCCTTAGCTTGAGAATTCTACCACCACACCACCAGTCCCTGGATTCCAAAGGATGAAGCTATGACAGTTAAAGTGGTATCATGCTGGTAGTATAACTACACTCTACAAGTACAAGTCTACCATGTGATACAATAAATAACATTCATTTGCTAGCAAAACATAACAGGGGATATAATGGATAAACAGAGACAGCCCATTCAACATGATTTGACACTTTTAGCAAAGGAAGATAGGTGGTTGGTCCTCCAATCACTTGATAGAAGCAAGACTGAAACCTTTTCTGGTCAGTTCAGAGAAAGTTTTGACTGATGGAACAGGTGGATTTTTTTGTTGTCTGTTGATCAGCAAGACCTTTTTGAAAGCCTAAAAGTCACCCTGCCTCAGATCAGCACAACTGGATGTAACTGTATTGGACTGTTATTGCTTAGTGGTGTCCTTCTCTTAGCAGTTCTTTTTAAATTATTTTCAGCAAATCCAGTATACAAAGATGCAAGCCATTCTTTAGGTTGTACTGTGCTACTGAGATCATCTGAATAATGAGACCCATACATGAACTCTGATTACTAGCCTGGTTTGCACATCACAAGGATTAGGAGGATAAGAATTAACATGCTTCACAATGGACAAGTAGCATGCTGGTGTACCTTGCCTGATTGCTCCAACATTCTATGGGTGTAGCTAAACAAACTCTGGACTGTGATTTTTCTTTTCTGTGAAGTTGTAAAATGTCAGGAAGCCAATTGTCTGGCTTGTTTGCCCCACCTCCTCTGGACAAAATAGAGAAGTAACCTTAAAAAAAACACCAAGTAGTTTTTTTCCTGACTTGTTGGGGGGAAGTCCATTTCCTGGCGGGTTTACATTTCATGATAAATGACCAAGGAACCAAGGTCCACCATGCAGTGGTTACAATAAGCCTGTATGTATCAGCACTTTGACCTTGACAAGCTGAAATTCTCTTGAGTTCCAGTTTGTTATGATATCTGAATGCATGCAAGTTGTTTACAAAAGTTTAGCAATGTATTCTGTCACAGTTCTTATTGCTGGATCTCAAGCAATCTCTTCATACCCTCTAACTATCTTGAATTGGCAAGAACAGTCCCAATTAACCCTCTGTTGTCCCACATTTCCAGCTGCTTTAAAAATGTCCATTTTTTTCTCTCCTTCCACCTCCGCCCTTTGTCCTCAGTTGATCTCAATTGCTAGAAACTGATTTGAAAGTTCAAAAGTAGGTTGTATTCCATTAACTCAGAAGAGGAGAAATGAGAGCGAAGAACAGAATCTTGCCCTTCCCAGTAGATTCAGGCAAAAGCAAATTGCTGCAGCCTCTCCTAGCTTGACTGTTCCTCCACAGTAATAACATTTGCCATCTCATTAAGAGCAGTGCACTGGGTTTACTAGTTTGTGGGGGAAAGCCTCTCAGGCACTAAGTCATTGCAGGACCTTACAGGATAAAGGTTTTAAAAATGGAAAATTAACCAGAGTGACTCCAAGTGAAAGAAATTAGGTTGAGGACAAGCTCATTTTGCAGCAAAAACAATTATTTCTTTATTAAAAAGACAGAAAAAGATAGCAGTAGAAACAAACAGAAGTCTATATTCAATACAAGCTGTTAATAGCAGTTTCTGAAAGGAAAAAGAGAGACAATTGCTAAAATCCTATTCCTGATCAATCTAAGGGCAGGGGGGAATTAAGGTATGCATTTTAAGCTTAAGGGACTACAGATTAAGACAGACACCAATTTTCTCATCCTCAGATGTAACAAAGAGTCCAGGTCTTCCGGGGACAGCTTCTAGAAAGGAAAGTGGAGGAAGAGAGAGTGAGGACTCTCTTCTTTCCTGGCCTACATATATAGTCCATTTCTAACTTGGCAACTGTCATCTGGAGTGAAGGTGACACCTCTGGGTGGGGAATGTTATTTGGTTGGAAGATTTGAAAAGCCCCGTGTACTTAGAGTGATGAGTACATAGCCTATGGCTTGTGTCAAAGGGCAGATGTGAACATGACCTCTGTCTTTCACCCTCTGGGCACTGGTAATAATTCTTAGATGGTCTGGGCAGATGAACACAATGGAGCTGCATATCTGAGACAAAACCAATTAGGTATACACATTTTCCCTCCTTCAGATCTAAATAGGATTGCACAACATCTCTGGGAACTGCACAATACCTTACAATGTGGGGGTTGTTTCTACCAGTCTGAGCCCATTTGGTGGGGTCCCCATTCAGTGGAGAGAAACAAGACAATTAAGCACTGACTGCTCTCCTATATGCATCAATGAGACCATTTCCTTATCATCAGGAGGGAGGGAAATTCCAGTTTGTTCTTTTACATGAGGCCTGACTTTTCCAAGATGGACAAGGACCCAGGCTTTTCACCGCCCTACCCTTCCAAAATGCCTCTTTACAATGCATGCCAATTCTGGCAAGAGGCAGCTCCCTGCCTGACACATCAACAATCTACTTGCAATTCATTTTATTTATTTATTTATTTGTTTATACCCCGCTCTTCAGCCACAAGGCTATCAGAGCGGCTTACAAATTGATTTAAGCAATAGCTATTTACACATCTACACTGCATTAAACAGTTTCCAATGTGTGTTAGCTAATTGCCCCCCACAAGCTGGGTACTCAATTTACCGACCTACGAAAGGATGGAAGGCTGAGTGAACCTTGGAGCCGGCTGGAATCGAACTTGTGACGTGGTGGCTTGCAGTACTGGCATTTAACCGCTCATAATAAGTTGACTAAGGAGCATTCCATAACCGATCTATATTAAGAATCACTACTTGGTCATGACTGTGATGCTGTTGTCACAATTGCAATCCCCCCCCCCACTAAACTACTTTACTGGGCTTTAGCTGCATGGGGAGAAGGAGGTCCAGTCTGCTTGTGATCAGAGCATGGCTGAATGATGTTACCATCAGGTTTGAGGAGGTGGGAACCAGTAGAGTTACATGGGTAAATATACTGTACTTAACTAAGTATCTGGGCCAACATCTGAAAGCATAAAAGGGAATCCCATAAAACAGCTAAACACAAACTACTCAATTTTACACCAATTCCATTTAGAAAATATACCTGGATTTCTAAAAGTGGATGAAATTTGGTGGTGGTGGTGGGAGATAAATAATTGCTTATAGATTTAAGATTTAAAAGATTTTAGAATCATAGGGGATGCTCAGGATAAATACTGACCTATAACTCTGTCATTCTTGAGTAGTTTATCTTCTTTGGAATTTTTGTGTGTGCAGAAAAAAAAGCTTTTTATCCCACAGGCAGGAACAAACAGGCCAACAGCCTAAACTGGAGATCTTCTACAAATACAAATGATTCTCTGACTAAGAGGGCAAGGTGAAATAGTGGATGAAATTTATAGCATTCTCAATATTAAAAGGCCTTTTAGTGCTGGCAAAAAGTCCTTTTTATACATACAAACAAGAAAGAAAGGGTTTCACTCAAAGTATCCTCTGCAAAGCTTCACTGAGTTCCTAAATGAGTTTTGCTGAAATGTGCCTGAGATAATGCCAGCATAAGCAAAGCTTGTGTCAGAAATAATACTTTGAGCAGATGCTCATAAGTATTTTTTTCAATCACTGCTCAAGAATATAAGTCACGTGTCAGTAGCCAAGGATGATCACAAACCCAATAGAGAGTTTTGACATTTTTTGGCTATGATGCAGGCATCATCTTTGGCTTCTAGAGAAGGTTAATCTCATGGGTATTAAACTATCTGTGCTGTTAATGATGGTGATGTTCAGTTATATTCCTCCTTTACCCCTAAAGCAAGGACCCTCAGTCAGGACCCTCTTGATGCCTCCTTTCTTTTGCTGGTCATCATGCCTTGAATTGTCTTCCAGAATACCTGCACATACTCTACAAAATTTTACAGATGAAAACTGTGTCCAAGTGTGGCCAAACAACATCAGAATGTGGTCAAGATTCCAAGGTTATTAACAAGGAAGAACACACAAGCTAGGAGAGATTGCAACAGTTTGTTTTTACCTGAGCCTCCTGGGAAGAGCAAAATTCCACCCTTCCTCTCCACTTCCTCCCTCCCAGAGTTAATTGAGTGCCAACTATTTTTGCACTTTGAATTCAAATTGAACCAATGGAAGTAAGCTGAGGACAAAGGTGGGAGGAGAAGAGAGAAAGTGGGACATATGGCCTTTATGATGCCATATCTTATTCTTTCTGTTCCTCCTTCAAAACAAGTTTTCTCCATGAAGCCTTTGGTGCAACCCATTGGCTTTGCATGTCACTGTAACAAACCCCAAGCACATATGTGTCAGAAATAAATGCATATTTTCCATCATAAATAACACTGCTAGATCAGAACTTAGACATGTGAAGGCCTTGGGGAGGGAGTAGAATTTTCCTTTCAGCCTGCACCTCCACCAAACTTATGCTCATGCTCTGCAACGACTAGTATCCAGTCATGCTGACCCTGGTCCTGGAGTTGACAAATAGCCTTCATGATTACTAGCAGCCTTTGTTGTTGGTGGTGTGTGCCTTCAAATCATTTCTAACCTATGGAGATCCTAAGGTGAACCTATCACAGTGTTTTCTTGGCAGTATTTATTCAGAGGGCTTTGCCATTGCCTTCCTCTGAGGCTGAGAGAGTGTGATTAGTAGCCTACCAATTGCTAATAGCCATCCAACTCATCTGTTCACCGTGCCTTCACTTTCTTCCCTTTCCTAAGGTCATCCGGGCAGGGAGCTGTCCTCTCATGCACTGTAAAGTGCCAAGCATTTCTCAGAAATAACACAAATATCATTAAGAAGACTGTCTTCTCAAAAGCAACACAAACAAGCATGATCCAGCCAAGTTAAATATTCTGATTTTACTGGGTCATGTTTATCCTCTCTACTTAAACAGATAGGACTACAATATGCTTAATTTTGGCTAGATCATATCCTGAATAAATGGCAGCACCCCTTAAATCCAAAGGATAGATTTATCAGTAATGAAATTGACTGTACACCAGTAAGGCCACTGCTGCCTTCTTGTTAAAATACACTCTATTGCACAAGTGAATTAGGAAGCTCTTCAGTGTTCAGGAGCCATATGGGAAACTGATGTGGAGACAATGGGTATGCTAGCTGCTTATAGGTGTGCATATTTCCTCCTATGGTTATTTGTTTATTTGTTTATTGATTTATTACTCATTTATTTTATTAAAATATTCATATCCGGTCCTATATCATAGGATATCCGGGTGATTTACAAGCAAAAAAATTAAACACAAATGGACTTATTTAATAACCTGCTTTTCTCTCAATATGGGACCCAAGGTAAATTTAAAAAGATAAAAAGCTATTAAAAACAGTTCAGTTTAAAACAATATCATACCCCCTAGCCTGTTCTTTAAGAACTTTGTGTTTTAAAAGTCTGTTGGACCATACAAAAGGACAACAATGAGGGGGGGATTCTTGCCTCCCAGGGAAGGGAGCTCCAGAGTCTAGGAGCAGCCACCCAGAAGGCCCTCACCTGTGTCCCCACCAACTGTGCTTGCGATGGTGGCAGGGCCAAGAGAAGGGCCTGTTAAGCACAGCTTATACCCCACTTCCAGACACCCCTATTTTTACAGGCCTCAGAAACTGGCAGAATTTGGTTCATCAATGTGACCTTCCACAAGGGAAAAAGCACAGGATGGTCTCAAAAGGTCATCTATGTCTAACCCTGGGAAGCCTAAGGCTAAAAGCCAAACAGATAATGGGTGGGTGAAAACCTTTGTATTTGCTGATTGTGAAATTTCCTTTCCCAACTCCTCAGACCTCAAGACCCTTGCTCAAGCTGTTAAAATCCAATCACTGGACATTAAGAAACACATTTAGCATCTTTCTCACCTTTTGGCAAAGACCAGGAAACTCATTGTGCAATCCATGAAGGCTCAGGAAATCTATTGTTTCAACCCATGAAGCAACCAATCCCCTCAGGTTTATTTGGAGGTATAAACATCACCCTCAAAATATCCCTCATTGCACACAGTCAGTAATAGAGGACCCACCCTATCACTCTGGGTTAGCCAAACCAGTTTCCTCCATCCACTCTGCCGGATTGACAACAGGACAAGTCTGTATCACCCCAACAAAATCCTCTTGCTACTCCCATCCCAAGTTTTCCTACTGCTTTTCCCATAGCCTTGTGTGAATGCTTTTTCTGGGTGAATGTGTGTGTGTTTGGTGTTATTTTTGAACTCTTTAATAAAAACCATACTTAATTTTACATGTGTGTATTCCATCCAGACTAGTACCGGTAGACACAGGTTGCAAGATTCCCTGGTTACCCCCTCTTTGCATAGCTAAAGTCAAGTTGCTGCTAATTTCCCCTACATATTAGAAACTCAATATTTTCTTGGAATTTTCCAAGAAGCATTTTGGGTAACAGGCCTCTCCTGAAGAGCCTGGGCTGGCTCATACAGGGAGATACGGTCTGCCAATAGTGTGGACCTGAGCCATTTATGGTTTTATAGGTCATAACAAGCACTTTGAATTGTGCCTGGAAACAAACTGGCAGCCAGCAGAGCTTTTTCAACAGGGGTATAGTATGGTCTCTGTAAGCTGCCCATGGTTAGTCTGGCTGCAGCTCTTTCGGCCAGCTGAAGTTTCTGAACACTCTTCAAAGGCAGCCCCAAGCAGAGCACATTACAGTTGTCCAAATGGGGTGTAAGTAAGGCACATTCCGCTGTGGCCAGAGCCAACATCTTAAGGTCTCAAGGTCTAAACATCTCAAGGTCTAAAGGTCTTAGTAAATAGCCATGGTTATACTTGGCACCTAAATGAAGACATAATTGGCACCAATTGGTTAAAAAAACCCAATATAGTTTAAAAAACATACAAAATTAAGATGAAAACAGTATGAAATAATAATAGAATCAAGACCAATTAAAATCTTACTTTAAAACAGATTAAAAACAGTGCAGCACCATAAAAGTCATTTTTAATGATATTGTATTAAGATTTCCAAATGTAAAAAACTTAACAGTAACAATAAAAAATGCAACAAGGGAAAATAAGAAGATAAAACAAGGGGAAAAAAAATACATACCACAAAAGAGAAAAGAGGAGAAAAAAAGAAAAAAAAGATAAAATGACTTCCAATCTTCTTGACAGCAGTTTTAACCCCTATTAATCTCTTATACAATAAATCATCAACCTCCTTTCTATAGAGTACATTTGTTAGTAGTCTAAATCAAACTTCATATACAGTAGCACCTCTGTATTTGTTGATTCGCCATCCGCTGATTCAGTTATCTGCGGTTGGTGACAGCGGGAGGGGGTGGACGGGGGAGGGAGGGGAGGAGGAGATCTTGCCTCCCTTCTCCCTTCCCCCAGGATGGCTCCGGTGGTGGTGGTGGCAATGGGGGGGGGCGAAGAGGAGGGGAGATCTTGCGGTTGGCAGCTGGGGGCCTAGGAGGCCGCAGCAGTGGTTGTGCGTGGTGGTGGAGGAGGCCTGGGAGGATGTGATGGCAGCGCGTGCGGTGTCGGTGGTGGTGGAGAAGAGGGAGGCCTGAGAAGCTGTGGCCTAGACAGGCTGGGTTGCTGTGGTGGCAGCACAGGCCTGGGCCACGAGCCTCCCTCCCTCCCTCTTCCTCCTCCAGGCCATTCACTATTATCCGCAGATTTCATTCTGGGACACCCCCAGAACCAATCCCTTGTGGATACGGGGTGCTACTGTAATCATATATATCTTCCTTACAGAAAGTTAATCTAACAATTATATATACTTATTAATAATGGTTAGTAAACTTTATTAACAGCCTTCAGCTGTTATTATTAAATCTCCCTTACCCTAAATTAAATGGAACCTTATTGCTTTACCTCTTAACTGTAAATATTTCTATTTGACTAGTCAATCTACTTCCTATTCACCCATTTAACATCAATCTACCACAACATCAGCTATGACTCTCCACCTTCTACAAAAGAAAACAGTACTATTCTTATCTTCATTTTTGTAATAAATCATTAACTCTTTTAAAGTACTGTAATTCTTTTTATTTCTTTCCCCCGCTTCAATAACTACTTCTGTATACACTTGACTCTAAAATTCATATCCATTTACCATTTCCTCAGCACCACAAAAGTCATTTTTGTTAAAATCAGTTTCCAAAAGCTTGCTGGAAAAGAAAGTTCTTAACCTATTCCTGAAAGCAAAACAAAGAAGGAGCCATCTTAGCTTCCCTAGAGATGGAGTTGCAAAGTGTGGGAGCAGCCACAGAGTAGGCCTTATCCTGTTTTCCCACCAGCCATGCCTGTAAAGTCGGTGGCACAGAGAGAGGTGCCTCCCCCTCAGAGCTTGGGCAGGTCCTATAGCCTGGTACTGAGCCATATAGGGCTTTATAGGTCAACACCAACACCTTCAAAGTGATTTTGGCTCTCAGGGAGAAAATGGAAAAATCAAAGAGCAAAAGGAGACATTGGGAATGGCAGATTTATGGCACAGTGCTCTGAAGTGGTGACTCCCATTTCCCTCCACTGAGAGACAAGGCTTTGGGGACTGGAGGGCGTTGCAAGGAGGAGGAACTTCCACTGGTGCCTCCTCAGGGCAGATGAGGAGGATTCAGGGACCCAATTCAGCCCTGAGTCAAAGGATGCCTTCAAATACAGAACTGTAAAGGAGAATACATAATCAATGCTCCTCCAGATCAAATGATAGTTTCTGGTATCTGCACTGAATTTTTGTGTGTTTGTAAGAGAGCAGAGACAAACACCACAAAAGAATAAAGGAAGGAAAGAAGGAAGGAAGGAAGGAAGGAAGGAAGGAAGGATGGAAGGGTTACACGAATTGCTATCATGCATGAAAATCCATACATATGAAAGATCTTACTGTGGGGAATTTTAATTAACTCAGTTGGCAGCAAGAGGTCGCATAACTTTGCAGGATCTTGTTTCTTGTGTATACCGGTACTGACTGGGAGAAAACAAGCCAGACAATCCAAATAACCTTGAAATCTTTATTAGAAATGAACTGAAACTACATTCACACCACACACATCCATCCAGCACATTCACAAAGGATTATTGAAGAAAAGCAGGAGAAATCTGAAAGTTGGGTTAGATTTAGGCTAATGAGGTAATACTGTACCAATCCTGAACTCCTCATGAATAGCCATGTGAAGGTAAATTACTCATGAGTAAGCATTGGGAAGACAGGTGGCAGATGCTTGCAGAGAAGGGAAAGGGGAAGTTAGAAGCAGGGAGAGAGAGAGAGATTCGGAAGTGGGGGAAAGGGGGAGGGAAATGTGGGAACAGACTGGCATAGAGACAGAAAGAAAGTGAGGTCTGAGCGAAGTGGGGGAAGTACAGAGTGGCATGGAAATGAGAGGAAAGGGAATCCGAGCGTGATGAGGGGAGATTTTGGAAGATTTTGTATTTCTATGCAAAATCTCCTTTGAAAATGCAATTTACAAAGAGAAATAATTGTCTGTCAGAAGACTCCCAACATTACAGCAAAGGAAACTCTGGATGAGCTAGCACTATATGAAAAGGGAAGTTTTCGAACAGATGGATGACAGACAGCTCTCTCTTTGGGATGAAGATAAGGCAGTCAGGAAACTAGACCTCACACAACAATGAGATTTCCAACTTACTTTTGAACTAGGTGGAAGGATCTGTCCTCCTGGAGCCTTCTCAGGAAAACATGGCATTATTTTGCCAAACTTCAAAGAGATTCCACTTCACCTTTACCAAAGGTGTGAAATGCTTTGCAGAACCTTAGATGGCCTGTCCTTGGCACGTATATGTGGGATGAGTGAGCTCTAGCCCTGACCTGTGTTTTTCTCATTAGCCTCGTGGAGGGCCTGGTATTAATATATTAAAATCAAAATGTGTATCAAAAAATGGATGGAGCAGTTGCTCTTGTTACAGAGGGAGGGACGGAAGGATGGAGGGAGAGAAGATTGCTTCACCCAAACAGTAATTTAGGCAATCCAAATGAATCCCAGAACACAGCATGTTTTATTGCAGCATTAATTCTGCCTTCCCCCTGTTTCCTTCACTAGAATTGATAGGTTTCATTTGCAACAGACCCTCAAGATTTAAAAAAAATGTTTTATATCAACTCTGATAACTAGACCTTGGGTTAAATTCTAACATTAAACCACAAAATGGAACTATGTCTTGCTTTGCTGGGCAAAAGGCCTCACTCACTTCAGATCGTGCATAAACAATGATGATCAATAAGCAGTATTAATAATTCATGCCTAATGAGGCCTTATTGATTTAGCAGAGGGTACAGTGATGCATTTGACTGAGCAGCTGTGTTCGTACTTCATTATTAAAGGAGAATTTAGCCATGTACAGTTGCAGTCCTGTTTCCATCTAGAAGACAGAAGGGTTTTGCTTTGTTGGGTTTGCATTCTAGACACCAGCATCTCACCCCCTCTAGTGTTACCCAAAATGCTCCTTGGAAAATTCCAAGAAAATATTGAGTTTCTAATATGTCGGGGAAATTAGCAGCAACTCGACTTTAGCTATGCAAACGGGGAGGGGGGTAACCAGGGAATCTTGGAACCTGTGTCTACCAGTAATAGTCTGGATGTAATACACACATGTAAAATTAAGTATGGTTTTTATTAAAGAGTTCAAAAATAACACCACACACACACACACATTCACCCAGAAAAAGCATTCACACAAGGCTATAGGAAAAGCAGTAGGAAAACTTGGGACAGGGGATAGCAAGAGGATTTTGTTGGGGTGATACAGACTTGTCCTGTAGTCAATCCGGCAGAGTGGATGGAGGAAACTGGGTGGCCACACAGAGGGGCATAGTGTCCCCTAGAAATGGAACTGTGCGCAATGAAGAATATTTTGGGGGTAATATTTATACCTCCAAATACACCAGAGGGGATTGGTTGCCTCATGGGTTGAAACAATAGATTTCCTGAGCCTTCATGGATTGCACAATGAGTTTCCTGGTCTTTGCCAAAAGGTGAGAAAGATGCTAATGTGTTTCTTAATGTCCAGTGATTGGATTTTAACAGCCTGAGCAAGGGTCTTAAGGTTGGGGATTTGGGAAAGGAGATTTCATAATCAGGAAATACAAAGGTTTCATACCATCCATTGTCTCCCCTTCCTGGGAAATGTCTCTCTCTCTTTTTTTTTAGTTATTAGCCTCAGGCTTCTCTGGGGTAAGGAAGGCACTCAAATGACCTTTTGAGACCATCCTACCTATTCCCTTTGTGGAAGGCCACATTAATGAACCAAAATTCTGCCAGTTTCTGAGGCCTGTAAACATTGGGGCACAGGCCAGTGCTAACATTTCAGAAGTGGGGTGCCTTTGAAGTGGGGCATAAGCTTGTGCTTAACACTAGTATTGCACAGATGGAAACTTGGGACACATGTGTTCAAGTGACATCAGGGTGTAGTAAAGATGGCAAAAATTAAGAACACACTAGCTAGTAGTGGTTTGCTTTTGACTGAGCCTTCTGGGAAGGGCAACATTAGTTTCCTCTCCTCTCCCTCCAACACTCAGCTGGGTTAACTGAGCATGAACTACTTTTGCACTTTGAACTTACTTCCATTTGCACCAATGGGAGTAAGCCAAGGACAAAGGGGGGAAGTGGACAGAGGAGAGAGACATTGGGATGTTTTAATCAGGGCTGTTCCTGCCAAATCAGGCCAGTTGGAGGGTATAGCATATTAGACTGCTAAGAACTTCCCTCCAGGGCTGGCCTTCCCATTAAATATAGTGAGGCAATTGCCTCAGGGTAGGCAACAGTAGCAGTCCCCTAGCTTTCCCTCTTTGTTAGAGGAGTCATGCAGCCTGTTCTCCACCTCCCTAAGCTAGCTTACTACCCCACCCCCCCATGGAGGACAATGCCTTGTCACCACTCTGTTGTTGCTGTGTGCCTTCAAGTAGTTTCTGACTTATGGTGACCCTCTCACAGGATTTTCTTGGCAAGCTTTGTGCAGAGGGGCTTTGCCTTTGCCTCCTTCTGAGGCTGAGAACATGTGACTTATCCAAGTTCATCCAGTGGGTTTCCATGGCTGAGTGAGGATTCGAACCCTGGTCTCTAGAGTCATGGTCCAATGCTCAAATCACTACACTGTGCTGGCTCTCCTAGTTACCACTACTAAAATTAAATTCAACAGCCAGTCTAGTTTGCTCCTGGATTGTGTGAAAGGGAAGCACCTTTTCTTTTGGCCCAGGCAGCAAAACATCTTAGGCTGGCTCGGCTGACTTCTTGTTTAGAGTACCAGCATCCACAACTTTTCATTGGATCAAGGATCACCTTGTTACATGCTCCCTGCTTCTCAATGTGGCAAGACCTTTGATGGAAAGTTTTAATTTCTGTAGACCATGGGAGACTTAGGGTGCTTTTCTCACGTTTTCTTTATTTACGAATATGCAAGCAAAGCAGAACCGGGAGAAAACAAAAAACACCACTGCAAGATATAATCTCCAGAGACTAAAACTAACAACTCCTATGCCTACATCCACAATTCTCTCTAACTTCAGCTCATAATGTCCATTTTTCTGACTCTCCTGCTCCATCTCCACACTCCAAAATGGTTGTTTCTCACACACAGCCTGCCAAGCTGTCACAGATCTGAGGAAACATCCACAGTTAGTAAAGAAACATTAGCATTATGTTGTCGAACTCCATTCCCTAACAAAGCATCCCTTCTGAAGCTCAACTGTTGTGATAAAGCCCATTTACAGTAATCATGAGACACCAAAGTCATTGACAGTACTTTCACTTGAAAGTAGTGGTGCTATTAGGTAATTTTAGGCTCTAGACTTAATGCTTTCCCTCTTTAGGTGGCCATGTAGTTTATCTCACTGACTTTAAAATATGGTAAGCCAGCCCTGTCGCTTTTGGGAATGAGGAGTGTTTTCTCCTCATTCTCTGAAAAACATCAACACTGTGACCAGTCACCTGAATCAGTGTGGGGCCAGAGACTGCCAACCAAGTGGACCTGAGCATCTTGTCTACTCTTGTCATCCTTTGTAACCACTTCTGTGATATGTAGATTGTAATTTTCAGGTTTCCCACTTTTCTGGGGAAACTAGGTAATCTTTGTCCTTCCTTTATTAGGAAAGATATAGGCTCTTTTGTTCATGATAGCTAGTCACTGCCAGCATACAACCATGTTCAGAGGGCAGCTTCAAGGCCAACCTTTTATATCCAGGACTAGATTATTTCCCTTTTTGCCTCTCCAATCTTTGATGGATACCTGAAATAATAAAAAGTACATTATTCTGAACTAAATTTTCTTTTATTTTTAAGGAGCCTGATTTAACCTATATGGTCTTCCACTGTTCATCAGATATTGGGTAGCCCAAATCCTTTCCATAGACCATCTTGAGGCTCAGATTAGATTATTATTTTTTTGCTTCTATTAATATTTTATACATTCATGGTGCAGCCTCCTTTGATAACACATCTGACAGAAGCATTAGCTGCTCAGTACCTATAAGAGGCCTTACAATTTGAGATCTCATTTCTGGAATTTTTTTTAAAGCAAAGATTATCTGATGTAGTTGTAACCACATAAATTTGATTGGTTTTTAATTGCTCTGTAATTTGCCTGCTGGGGTAGGGAGATTCACCTTTACACAGGTCTCTTAATCTATACAAGGCTCCATTTCCCCGCCTTTATGTTGCACAGTAGCACCCCTATATCCACTGATTCATTATAAACTAATTCAATTATTCACAGGACACAAAACAGCACACCTACCATAGAGTCTTCCTAGAAAATGTGTCCTATCTATCTATTTTCTAGGTCCTCCAAGGCAACTCTATATATTTTAAACTGGAAGTCCCATTATTTTTAATGGCATTCACTGCTATCCACAGTTTTTGGTATCCACCCCCCCAAGACCCAATCCCCAGTGGATAAGGGGGTCCTACTGTATGTCTTTTTATTTTATTTTATTTTATTTTATTTTAAAGTAGAGGGTGATCTAGTAATCAGAGGTGATGTGGGTGCTGCAAACAATTTTCAATATATGCTGAAACCTGTTCTTAAGAATGGATTTAACTGGAGTGGGACATTTTGCCACAACTCATTTTGGGTTGAAGACATCTCCAAGTCTAACCATAGTCTTTTTGACAATGCCATATGACCCCAATAAAACTAAGTTGTACCTTCAAAAGCACAAAAAATTGCTAGAATAAAATGTAGAAGGATGGGGCTTTATACACATGTTTGGTGGGAATGGCTTCTCATCAAAACCTTTTGGAAGGAGATAGACTTGGAAGCAGAAAAAATACACAGGCCAAGCTATTGAAAAATCACCAGGAACAGCTTTGTTATCTATATGCTAGAGTCAAAATGAACACTTGATGAACAAACTTCAGGTTTTTGCAAGAAAAGAAATGGCAAGAACAGAAATGGCAAAACGATGGAAATCCAACCATCAATGTAGCTTCATTGCTGGAAGGCTAAGATGTGGACAATAGCCTCATGGACTTCAGGCAGGACTCAAGCCCTATATTGAGATTTCAGGAACTCTTGTTAAACATTCACTGAATTATGACCTCCCACAATGACTTAAAATTGAGAGCAATTTATAATTTATAATTGTTTAATATTTTTTTATGGGGTGGGGTGGGGTGGGGGGTGTTTGGGGATTTTATCTGTATTGTATTTTAATTTTTGTAAGCCGCCCCGATTGTTTTAAGAGAGGGCCGGGGTATAAATACATTTTATTATTATTATTATTAGCACTGAGATGATTTTGTCAAAATCTTGGGTTAGGCTTTTCTTATTTGTCCCTTCAAAACTACTCCCATATGATGCTTCCGGCGTGAAGGTGTTGTGTGAGGTTGTGGGGAGTGAGCGCTCTCACCCTGAAACTGCTTCCCAGCACAAGCTCTCTCTTAGTGAAAGATCGAAAAAGAGAGAGGGAGAAGCTGCGAGGATTCCCCCTGGTAAGGGGGAACAGGGAGGCTTGTTGGGGGGTTCTGTTTACCAACCTTTGGAGGAGAAGGAGGAGTAAGGTTGGAGGACCGAAGAGCCGCGGAAGGTTGGCAAGCAAGCCACAGCAAGGCGGTTAAAAACAATGCCAGCGCTTTTAAAAAGAACTTATTCAAACTAAAGCGGAGGTTTCTGCAGAGTGAAACGCAGATTCCAATGAATATACTACTTCTATAGCAACAAAAAGAAAAAAGGACAGTGAAGAAGGGAGAATAAAGTATTATAAAACAAGTGAGTTGTTGGCGCTGTAAAAGGTAAAGCAAACAGAACGTGAGGTGGGCAGACGGAAAGGAGGTGGAGAGTGAAGAGGTGAAACAGAAGACCGGAGACCAGAGTGGAGTGGAGTGGACTGAGTAGGAGCGGAGAGTATTGAAGCGCAGTGGAAAAGGAGAAGAAGGAGTAGATTGTGTGGAAAAAAACAGAAGCAAAAAGGTGGCAGGAGCAACAGTGCAATGCAGATTTATAAACAACTGACTGATTGATATTTGAAATACTGAGAGACTGAAAAATTAGTAGACGATAAAGAATAAAAAAAAGGGAAAGGAGTGTGTGGAACGAAAGAGAAGGAAGTGGAGGAACAGAAGAGTGGAGCTGTAGCAGAGACAACACTAGAAGATGGAATGTTGAAACCGGGCGAGTGGAAGAGTAGGGATTGGGGGAAAGTAATGTTAAAGGGTGAAATTGGTAAAGGGGATACATAGATGTTGACTGGAATAGCAAAAAGTTTGGAAGCATAAAAAGTACCAAATATTTGTATTGCAAGTACAGAGGGGTGCATAGAAGGAGTAGCAGATAAAAACAAACGGAAAGTAAAAGAAAAAAAAGAGTGGTGGTGGGAAAAGGGGGAGGAAACGAAGGAAACGAAGAGATTGATATTTAAAATACCAACTAGAAAACATATGTATTTTCTAAAATATTAAGGAATTTGGAAGAACTACTGGGTAACACTACTCAATAGATTATAATAACAATTAAGATAATTAATTCATTGAAGTAATTAGTAATTAATAATACAGTGCATGGTATTTATAATACAAGCTCATTGCAATCAATCGTAAAAAACTGATTAATTAATTAATTAATTACGGTTCAATTAAGGTGATATGGACTGTATATATGAATTGTAAACTGTATGTATAAGTTTAATCAAATGTTTAATTGAATTTAATGTTTAATTTAATGTTTAATTGAACACAAAGAGTACAAAGTACAAAGTTAAGTAAATAAGGATATAGTAAATTATAGAAGGATAAAGAGAGGGGGATTTAACAGTGCAAGGTATTAGAAGAAAAATGGCAACTGGTACAAGAAAAGCCACACATACACAGACTCAATTAGTACTACAAAGGAGACCATCAATGGAAGAAGTATTATTTTAGAGGAGATGCATAAAGAGATGAAAAAGATGAGACAGGAAATTAAAGAAGAGATGAGAGAGATAAGAGCAGAGATGAGAGCTGATCTCAAAAAAGAACTGAATAATTTTGGGGAAAAAATAGAAAAATTAACAGAAGACATGGATCAAATAAAAAAGGAGGTACAAAATATACAAGAGAAAACACATAAGATGGAAGAAAATATATCACAGATATCCCTAGAACAAGAACAAGAGAAGAGGGATATTTTAATAAATGATTTAAAATACAGAGAAAGATGCTTGAAGATAAGGGGAATACAGGAACAAGAGAATGAAAATCTAACAGAAAAAGTGATACCACCAATAGCTAAATTTATGGATGTACCAGAAGAGTAGAAATACAAGTGGACAAACTATTCAGAATAAATTCAATAGTAGCAAAAGAAAGAAAACTACCTAGAGATGTCGTGGTATGCTTTATGAGAACGAAGATGAGGGATCAAATAATACAGAAAAGCTATGATGAAAAATTAATAGTTGATGGAGAAGAGACAAAAATATATAAAGACATCCCACCTCAAATTTTGAAGAAAAGACAAGAATATAGATTTTTAACAAGAACATAAATAGAAAATAATATAAATTATAGATGGGAAGGACTTGAGGGGGTGTCATTTATATAGCAACGTAAGAGAATCAAAATAAATTCAATACAAAAAGCAAAAGAATTCTGTAAAAGACTTAGTAAAGTGAGAAAGAAAGATAAGGAAAAGGAAGATATGAAAGGACAAAAGGACAAAGAAAGAAAAGATCGAGAAGAGGCAGAAAAGGATCAAGAATCAGAAGAAGAAGAAAGATTAGAAGAAGAAGTTCAAAGAGATAAGATCTCATCAGAGGAAGAAGAAGAGGCAGAGGAAGGAGAAGAAGAGGGAGAGGAAGAGGACTGAATACATTGAAATTAGGATAAATAATTAGAAGAAAAGAAAAAGAGAAAAAAAAGAGATTTAACAGAAAACATGGAAATCAAATTCACATCATGGAATGTAAAAGGAATGAATTCAAAGCACAAAAGAAACTTAATCTTCCACTATCTTGAAAAGTTGAAATCGGACATAATTTGCTTACAGGAGATAAAAATTAAGAAAGGAGACAATAAGTTTTTGAACAACTATAAACTAGGACAGAATTTTACATCATTAAATCAAAAGAAAAAGAAAGGGGTAGTACTGTACATTAATAGAAAATATCATGTGAGAGAGATATTTAAAGATGGTGATGGTTCATATGTTGGAGTAGAAGTTAAACTACAAAATCAAATGGTATTAATAGTGGGAGTGTATGCTCCTAACCAAGCACAGGAGAAATTCTTTGAAGAATTGAAGAAAGAGGTGGAAAAGACAGAACTAGAAAGAATATTATTCATGGGAGACTGGAATGGTGTAATAGATTCAATGAAAGACAGGACAGCTAAGAAACGATTGAAGAAAAACCAAGGGAAACTCCCAGAGGCTTTCTTTAAGATGATGAAGGAGATGTCTCTAATAGATGTATGGCGATACAAGTATGGAGAAGCCAAGGGATTCACATTATTTTCCAAAGTCCACCACATATCATCAAGAATCAATATGTTTCTAGCCATGAGGAATCTAGTGACAACAATTAAAAACATGGAAATAAAGGAGAAATGGATATCCGATCATAACTCAATAATTTTAAAGATAGCAGAAAGAAAGAGAGAATATGGGTGGCAATTAAATAATAACCTCTTAAGTGATGACGAAAGAGTGAGAGAAGCTAAAGAAATACTGTTATATTTTAAAGAAAATATCTCAAAAGAGGTAGCCATGAAAACTATCTGGGATGCAAGCAAGGCAGTTATGTGAGGTTTCTTTATAAAAAAAGGCTTATGAAAAAAGAAGAAAGGAAACAGAGAAGTTAAGTAATTTACTTAAAGACATTGCACAGAAAGAGAAAGAGCAAAGAGAGAATTTAGGGAGTAAAGAAATACAAATTGAACTAAATCTGTTAAAGAAACAACTGCAATCACATATGCCAGAAGAAATAGAGCAGAAACTGAAGATTATAAAATAAAAACATTTTGAAGACGCCAATAAAATGGGAAAATGGCTAGCGCTAAGATTGAAAAAGAAAAGAGAGACCAAATTGATTACAGAATTAAAACATAAAGGAAGAAATGTGACTGACCACAAACTAATATTGAGTGGATTTCAGGAATTTTATAAAGAACTTTATAAAGGTATCAACTTGACAAAACTAGAGGACAGAAAAATGCATGAATATTTGGAAAGACAAAATATACCCCAATTGACTGGAGAACAGAAAGATGTTTTAAACAAGGATATCACAATGATGGAATTAGTGGAAGTGATAAAAAGACTGAAGTACAGCAAAGCACCAGGCCCCGATGGCTATACTACACTTTATTATAAGAAATTAGAAGAACTACTACGTAGTTCCACTATTAAAGACAATGAATCAGGTTAAAATAAATGGCATACCTTATTCTTGGAAGGATGCGTGTATCTCTGTTACACCAAAAGAGGGAAAAGAAAAGAATGAGCCTAGAAACTACAGGCCGATCTCGTTGTTAAACTTGGATTATAAGATCTTTGCAGACATTTTAGCACAAAGGTTAAAAACTATCTTAAATAAAATCATACAGGAAGATCAAAATGGGTTCCTGCCAAACAGATACATAAAAAACAATGTAAGAACAGCAGTGGATATAATAGAGTACTATGAGAGCCAAAATGAGAAAAAATTGGCAATGATCTCATTAGATGCTGAAAAAGCCTTTGACAATGTTAAGTGGCCTTTTATGACAGCGGTGCTGAGTAAGATGAACATAGGAGAAAAGTTTAGTAACTGGATCAACTATATATATGAAGAACAAAGAGCACAAATATTGATAAACGGTGATAAGACAGAAAGGATTAATATCAGAAAAGGGACGAGGCAGGGATGTCTGTTGCCACCGCTTCTGTTCATCACAGTGATAGAGATCTTAATTAATAACATCAGAGCGAATGGAAAAATTAAAGGTACAAAGATCAAAAAATATGAATTTAAAATAAAGGCATTCGCAGATGATTTAATAATCTTTCTGGAAGATCCAATGGAACAGCTAGGAGAACTAATGCAAACGTTGGAGGAATTTGCACAATACTCAGGCTTCAAGGTAAATAGAGAGAAAACTGATGTTATGACAAAGAATATAACAAAAAAGGAAGAAGCAGAAATAGAATCAATAACCGGATATAAAATAACAAATAAAATTAAATATTTAGGAATATGGATTTCTAAGAGGAACACGGATTTATTCGAGAACAATTATAATAGGATGTGGAAAGAAATACTGAAAGATTTACAGAGATGGTCAAAACTACAATTATCTCTTCTAGGAAGGATATCAACAATAAAAAATGGTAGTACTACCAAAATGCATGTATTTGTTTCAAAATCTACCAATAATAACAAACATGAAATGCTTTTAAAAATGGAACACAGAACTGTCAAAATATATCTGGGAAGGAAAATAGCCTAGAATTAAAATGGAATTACTAACAGATGATAAGAATAGAGGAGGATGTGCCATGCCGGATCTAATAAGATATTATAATGCATGTTCGCTAACGTGGCTGGAAGATTGGGTAAAACTGGACAATGATAAAATACTAGCGTTAGAAGGCCATAATTTAATCTACGGGTGGCACGCCTATATATGGTATGGTAAGAAAAAAGATAATAATGAATTTGACCATCACTTTATTAGAAAAGCATTATTAAAATCCTGGTTAACAATAAAAAAATATTCTATAGAAGGATCCCCCAATGGATTTCAACACAAGAGGCCTTCTACAAAAAATCTAAAAGGAAGGAGCAAGAATGGCCTAAATATCAAGATCTTCTAGAAAAAACTTCGAACCTAACGAAAATGAAATCCAGAGAACAATTAGAGAAAGAAGGAATTGAAGTAAACTGGTTTGCATACCATCAGATATATGAGATATTTAAAATGACTTAAAATTAGAAGGGTTTCAATCTGAAAATAATGAAATTGACAAAGTTATATATAGTAATGCCAAGGGACATATAGCAAGATACTACAAAATCCTAGCAGAGAGAGACCTGGAAACAGAGTTGGTAAAAGAAAACCTGATAAAATGGGCCCAAGAAATAGGTAAAACTATTGAAATAGAAAAGTGGGGAAAAGTCTGGATAAATACACAAAGATTTACTCTGCCACAAAATCTGAAAGAGAACTTTGTTAAAATATTCTACAGATGGTATCTAACTCCAGTTAAATTAAATAAAATGTATAAAACAGGATCAATAAAGTGTTTGGAAATGTGAGGAGGCGGTAGGAACTCTAATACATATGTGGTGGAACTGCCCCATAGCCAAGATATTCTGGAGAAAGATTCACATTAAGATTAAAGAAATATTGAAGATAGATTATTCATTAAGTCCGGAGATATACCTTTTAAATATGGTAGATGATATAAAAGGACCAGAGATCAAAAATAAATGGAGAATTTTGTTATATATAATAACAATGGCAAGGATTCTATATGCCCAAAAATGGAAAAGAAAGGAAAGCCCAACTGTGGAAGAATGGATAGTAAAAATGTATATGTGGGAAGCTGATAAATTAACAACATTAAGAAGGGGAAGGTCAGTAAACAAAATTTTAAAAGAATGGGAGCCGATGGAAAGATTCTGGGCAAAATACAAGACTGTAAAGAATTAATGACCTTTGTAAGAGAAGAAAAAGGCCAGTTATGGAAGGAAAAAAGATATAAAGAGATAAAAGATAAGAGAGCAGTCAGAAATACAGGGGTAAAACAATAGAGGAATGGCTGGAAAAGCATAGAAGGAACATTTGAGATACGATACAGTTAGGAAACAGAAAAAGAGACAGAGAAAATAAACTCCTGCAGTGGTGAAGAGGAAGGAAGAAAAAATAAGAATAGAAGAAAGAGAAGAGAAATGTCAAGAAAGAAAGTGAATTAGAAAAAAAAATAAAAAAGAATGGACATATGATATAAATAAGCTTTCTGTTTTAAAACTTTTTTTTCTTTTTAGATAAGGAAATAAAGTTACAATAAATTAAAGAAAGATGACTTTAAGATTTGACGCGTAACAAAAAGCAATGTAATAAAATAAAACTGTGATAATGATCAACAATGAATATGTAAGAATAAAATAAGTGTAACCAATAAAGAATATTAATTAAAAAAAACTACTCCCATATAAGTTATTGCAGGGAACAGATCTCTTCCAGTGTGAATTGCAGGAAGTGGGGCATGGCAGGGTGGGGTGAGGGGATAAGAGTGTGTGTATTGCTAAAGCTTTTAATTTTAGCATGTCCCTTTTCTAAATGCCTTGTAATGATTCAGTGAAAAGAGAATGGAAGCCATGGATTTGCTATCACAAGGGAGGAAAAGGAATATACTACAGACATAATATATCTTCCATTATTTAAAACTTTGCTGCTTTAAGCAATGTATCTGAAAATAAATATGTCATAGATCACACCCTGGCAATAAAATGATATCCCTATAAATCTGGAGCTGTAAGGCCATCAGGGCAAGAATAGTGATATAGTATTCTTGAAACGCCTATGTCTATTATTCTTTCATATAAAATGTGTGCACAGATAAATCCATGTAAAGGATTACTGCAGGCATACACATACACTCACAAGATTATATAGATAAAATAGCTCAATTAAAGTCTGGTATATAATTATATCTACAGGCATATATTTAAAATGCATAGATGAACAAGTCATTTACCATGTAGAATGTCAGGATTAGTGACAAGAAAGCAGTTTAATAAAATTATTATCACTTGGTTTATGGTACAAATAGACTAATGAGTTTGCATGAAGTATTGTTGCTTTGCAGGCCATTAGAACATCCAAACAGATGTTTGGTTAAGCTAATAATTGTATTCATTTACTGCATCTGGTGAAACAGCAAACCGATATGAGCCTGGAATTAATGTCTATATAGGGTAAGTTGAACAATATATGCAAAAATTACATCATTGGCACATCAATATCCATACTCTCTGACATTTCACAGATAAAAACTGGGACATATGTGGCTAAATGACTTTTAAATGTGGTGAAGGTGGCAAAAGTTATGAATAAGGAAGAACACACAAAGGAGGAAAGGCTGCAGCATTTTGATTTTTCCTGAGTCTGCAGAAAAGGGTAAGAATCTGACCCCCCCTTCCTGCCTCCTAAGTTAATTTAGTGCAAACAACTTGGAACTCAGTTTGCAGCAGCTGAAGTAAGCTGAAGTCAAAGGAGAAAGTGGGAGTTAGAGAGAGAAATTGGTACATTTTAGAAGCAGCTGTAAAAATGGGATGACAGATGATTAATTGGCACTGTCCTTACCAAAATGGGACAGTTGGAGAGTATGTATACTACAAATTTGAACTGATTTGAAACCACACACCAAGGGAGCTTGTATGAACACCATACAGGCAATCTGGGTTCCTCTTCCTCAAGAAGCATTCTGTGTGACTTAAAACATGCGGTAGTTTTGTGGGTCAGGACAGGAGTGGAGCACTGGCAGTCCTTTGGGGTATGGCAGCTCGCTGCCTTCTTCTTTTCAGGGGCTTGCATGGTTTGGTGTGGTCCTGTGGGGAAGTGGGAACTGCCAGCCAATGAATTTAAACTGCTGTTTGAATTCATTGGCTGCCACACCCGATTGGAGTGACCCAGATGTAGGTTTCACTCCACTTGGTGGAGTGTGTGTGTTATACATTCATCTGTTTTCTTGCATGCTCAGCAGTTGCTTCTGAGCATCGTGGGAGTAGGACTGACTGGGTAAGTCAGTCCAGCAATGGATTCAGAGAGGCAGAGAGGCAGCGTGAGATGAGCAAGGCTGAGGAGGGTGTTTTTATCTGGACAGACAGTTTTACGGTCAAGAGGGTATATGTTCCCGATGTGATAATCGGGCAGTAGTTAGCTACAGCAGGCAAAGAGGGCCATCTCCTGTAACTCAATTGGTCCAGTGGCCAAACTGAGCATTTTCAATATGGCATGGGTGGGGCATTCATCAAGGTCCTGAGAAGAGGCAACATGGCAGGAACAGGCCTTGAGGTGTCTCAGCCCTTATTCGGCAGAGGCAGCAACAACATCAACAGCCCAGGAGAATCTCTTAATTGAGCAGTTTGTCCCTCGTTAATCCCAATTTGGCAACAGTTGTGCTGTTCTTCTTTTCCCCTAGGATACCTCCTGGCATATTAGCTCAGGCAGCTTCACATGGCCTCTTGGACCACCCCCTTTTTTTCTCACCTAGGCATTGTTTGGCTGGCTAGTGCTACAGTGGAGATTTCAAGTCAGGGTCCAGTTTCTGTAAAAAAAATGATTAAAAATCTGATATTTGGTCAGGTCAGGGGTGACAAGTATGTGTTCTCAGCACAAGCTTCTGGGCACCGCCTGGTGCAGTGGGGTCTTGCCTTCTTAAGGAGAAGTTAGATGCACTGAAGTAACAGCTGAGTGTTTTGTTACACTGCAACAAAGCTACTCTTAAGGGGGTATAGGCCTTGCTGGGACACCTCAATTTTGCTTGCAAGTTAGTGTCTCCAGGGAGGTCCTTTGGTGCGTGACTGGCTAGAATCATGGCTGGTATCAGGGCTTACACAACCACTGTATACAGCTCACAAAGAGTATAAAGGAGGACCTAGAGGTTTGGCTGAGGTTCCTTGATGACTATAATGGGGTTTCTCTGTGGCAGGAGATCTTGGAACCAAGCACTGAGTTGCCGATGCACTCAGATGCAGCAGAAAGCATTGGGTTTGGGGTGTACATTGAAGGGCACTGGTGAGCCCAATGGTGGTCCACAGTTTGGCTGGGAAGTGATATAGTTCATAACCTCACTTTCCTTGAGTTCTTCCCAATATTGGTGGGTGTTTCTATCTGGACAGACAGTTTTACGGTCAAGAGGGTATATGTTCCCAATGTGATAATCGGGCAGTAGTTAGCATCATCTCGGTTGGGGAGGGTTATGGGGATACTGAGGAGGTTTGTGCTGGTATGCTTGTCCACTAACATAATGTTTTCAGCTTGATATGTTCTAAGACTGGATAATGGAACTGCAGATTCCTTATCTTGATTTCAGGGGGAAAGGTTTTATTCACCACCAGCAGAAATGGATCAGCAGCCCACAGCATTCCTAGACAACCTCTGGCAACCTGGGGGTACAGTGTGATACAGGGAGTACTTAATTCTGTGGTTCCTGCAACTTTGCAATCTTACAGCAGGGCTGTGGGGAGGTTCTTTGCCTTTAAAAGGTGAGAGAGGTCTGGGGAGGCATGGCCAACTTCCGAGCAACAGCTTCTGAGCAACTAAGCAGTTTTGCACTGCTTAGCTTATTTGAAGGAACAAGACATTGCCCTGTAGTGCATGTCCCTCCATTTGACTGGTATAAACTTTATCAGCAGGGCAGGGGGATGTGGAGACGCTTGTGCCACATTCATGGTAAGGAAGACAGAGGAAGGGTGGAAACAGTTGCCACCACATAAGACTGATAGCAGGATGCCCATCATGTTCCACCTGCTTAGGAGGCTAGTGGGGCAGCTGCCAGTCATTAGCCATTCTGAGTTTGAGGCAGAGCTATTTAAAACAGCCTTCACTGTTGCATTCTTTGGGTTGGTGAACTAATGTCCAGGTCCAAGATGGACAAGTCCAGCTGAGCCCTTCAGTTTGGGGATGTCTCCTTCTGAGGGGACGCTGTTAGCATTCAGGTGAGGCACTCCCAAGTTCAGGTGGGCTGCGGGACTGAAAGGAATGGGCCCCTGACCTGTAAAACCTTGTGCAGGTTTATGAAGAGATGGTCTTAGGGGCCTGGCCCCTTATTTTCCCACCTGGGCAATTCCCCCCAGTGCAGTTCCAGCTGATATCAATTTTGAGATCAGCCCTGGGGCAGTTGGGGCTCCCCGTATCTGAATACGGGGGTCACTCATTTAGGATGGGAGCAGCCACAGTGGCAGCTTCCCATGGGAACAATAAAGAAATTAGGAAGGTGTAAATTGAGGGCATATGCAGGGTACAATGTATTTGGCCAGAGTTGGGTATTTGCATTCGGCAAGATTTCCTTTATTTCAGTTGCAGAGCAGTGTTGAGAGCAGGTGTGGATCTACAGCCAAATTCTCACTAATGGGTGTGTACACATGGGTCTAGCCTTTGGCTGGACAGCATCCGGTGACCAGGGGATATGGCAAACACTGCCTGCTGAGAGAGATGCACTGTGGAGGAATGCACTCAAGGCCAAGGCCAGCAATATTTTTTAGGGTGATACAATAGCTTCTGGATTAGACTGGCATGTATGTGTCTGGCAGGGTGAAGCTGTTTCTTTCCCCTAGCTATAGAACAGCAGCTAGATGCTGCCCAGCCGTCCTCTGCCCTCCTCTGGTGCCTAAATGGCCATTCCTACTTGTCCCGGCCACTAAATGGTCATGGGGACACATGTTGGCATTGTGAAGCTGCCTCGCATGGAGTGGAAAGGTGATGTACAGGGAGGTACTAGATACCTCTTAAGGCAACATCCCCAAAGTTACATTCACTGGTGTAACCAGCCGTTATAGTCCCTTCTAGATATTTACAAATGATTATTTCCCTTTATCTATGTTACTATGTAGTTACAGTTCAGACAGCCCTGTCAAATGCATATCTGCATAGCCAGGCATGGAAAAGTGATGGGAAGCCCTCCTGAACATGTATTTTCACAAGAAGGTATCATAGAGGTCAATAATGTTTACGTCCTAAATACTGTATGCTTAGAGTTGTAGTTGTTGTAAGCAGTCATATAGGAGCAATCAAACCTTTTGGTTTCTCTTTTCATGAACTGAAGCTCTGTTCTGGTGCTAGGATACTGTAGTTTTAACTTTTTCCAAGTGTAGCAGCTTCTTTTAAAAATAAGCTAGCTTTCTTTAAAGCCATGGGGCAATCACATGCAAGAGTAGAAATGCCATTGACATTGGCAAGATGTTTCTGAATTTAACCCATTTTTATTTAAACAATTGCTTAGCTCATATCTTATAGACACTTGCCTGGAGTTAAGGTCCACTAAATGTAATTTATTTCCAGAAACAAATTCATAGGATGGACCTGTGAGTGTATAGTTTAAATCAGATTTGTATAAATCATCACTAGACTTGGGGACAAAGCAAAACGTTCTAAAAATTTAGCTACAGTTAAAATGTGACTCAGTTTGACAAATTGGGACCTGTTATTGCTGGCAATCCAGGATCTTACATTAAAATTGGGAAAATATGGCCATTTGTTCTTTGCCAGGGTGGGAAATGAAAGTCTAATGGCATGTATTATTGCCTATGGGCAATATAGAGACAGTAATGAGTATGGGATGATTTCAGTGGAAATGATAATTTCTTTGCTGTGAAGGGTTTGGAATAGAGTCGTGGTGGAACAATTCTAGCTGATGATAAAGCAGAACTCTAGACTGGCAAAAGGCGGGGATGAAACCAATGGGTGTGGAATTTAGCTCAGCATCAGTAGTGGTGTAAACTGGACAGAAGTATCCCACAGAGGTATCCACTGTGGTACACACCAGAAAATCTCTGAAATTCTGTTTTTGTGTGTAATAAATAATACTGGCACTTAGAGCAGAATGCTTTAAACTAAACTAGAAGAAGACAAACAGAACTGTGTAAACAATCCATAGGAGACTGTTCTTTTTCTCTGTGGTGATTTAGGTATGTATGTGTAATAGCTGGGGCTTTGCGTTCTGCTTTGTCAAATGCTTTATTTTAAGCAAATAAACTTTAAATAAAAAGAGCGAGTCAAGGAAATGGAAGCAGAGTAGCTACCATATAGTGGTTTATATAGATGACTTTTTCTTCAGCCACCCCTAGACTGTGGAATGACCTGTCAGAAGAGATTCAACAGCGGAATATGCTGTCTGAATTTAAAGCAGCATTAAAGACCAGTCTCTTCTGGCAGGCCTATTCTGATGAATTTTAAATTATTAATTTTATACTATGAATTGTTTTCATATGTATTGTTCTTATATGTTCTTTTAAACGGCTGTTATGTGTTTTACCTGGTTTATGTGTTTTAACTAATGTAATGTGTTTTTAACTGATGTAATGTATTTTAATCTGTTGCTGAACCCCACAAACAATACATGGGGAAAGGCAAGTAAGAAATAATAATAATAATAATAATAATAATAATAATAATTTATTTACTATTTCTAAAAGAGTACAAGTTTCTTCATGCCTATTTAGAAGCAAGTCCCACTGAGCTCCGCAGGGACTTACTCTCAGCTAAAAAAGTGTTTGAGGTTGTCAGTGTTTGATCTCTAACTAAGAAATATTAATGGCATGTGGTTTGTGATTTATTTGGCATTGTCATGAAAGGAATTGAGGGGTCGTGGTGGAGAAAAACAGTGGCAGCTGGTGGCTTCCATGCCAGTGAGGTGATGAATCCACTCTGAGTCTTAGTTCAAACTTTAAAGAAGCTATCCAAGATGAAGAACCTATTTGTGGTTCAGCACCTTGGATAGTGCTTTCAGAGTTTGGACTAAGAAGATAATCGGATGACCCCCTTTAAAACATTCTTTTGCCAGCTTCTCTGGAAATGAAGAGGAAGTGAATGGAGCTCCGTTCGCTCCCTCCTTTGAAGTCTTGAGGATTCTTGTGAGACTTCATTGCGTGGGAAATTAAAAAAGAAAGAAAGAAAAATAACATGTAAAAAGTTACAAAAAGCACGTACACAAACTTTAAAAGTCCCAAGTAACTTAGGGGAGGGTCATAAAAAGAGTGAAACTTACCTGGATGTCCCAGTCTCACCTGGAAGTGTTCACGCCAGACTGGCCATTCTCGCTGCAGTCACAGGATTTAAATGGCATGAGGTTTCGCATTATGGCAATGCCAGCACCAAAACAGAAATCAATAGAAATAAACAACACCATAATGCCAGCAGAACACAAAAGGACAATGTCATCTGATTATGCTGGTGCCAAATTTGCTGCATCTGATAATCTCCTAAAACCAAGAATGGATTCACCACTCAACTGACATGGAAGGCAGCAGCTATACCTCAAAGGAAATTTCAAGAGGTCTAACTTTTTTTCACAGTAAGTGTTCTTTCAAGCACTTTTTGGGATGTTGACCATTGGCATGGGGAAGACTGGTAGAGACTCATCTCCAGAGGGTCAGACTTCTCCTTCCTTAGCAATGGGAAAACCTGAGAACAGAAGGTCTACTTCTCTGTAAGTAGTAAGGGACTGTTTTTAGTTAGGGGGCACCTAAGATTTTTGTTATGTTTCCCTAGCTGGTTGTCAGTTCCAAGGTATCTTTGGAATATAATCTGTTTCTGTAACTTTGCAACTTTCTAAGCTATGCCTGGAGAAGGATGTTCTAAGATATGATACCCAGAAACCTGATGTAATCCTTACTCGGAATAAAACTTTCTTAAACTCTCTGTTAAGCCTCAGAGGGCTTTTTGCTACTTGGCACACACACAGGCTTCTTTCTACTCCAGAGGGTGGGAAGGGAAAAGTGGCTTTAGTTTGGGTTACTCATATCTCTGTCTTCCACTGGGAAAGGTGGAGAAGAAGACACTGAAGAGGGTTGTGTATAGGAGTGGGGAGCTTCTGTTGGCTTCTTCTTTTCCCAAGGGCTTAGGACAGGGGGAGTTATGGCAGTTGCACCCAGAAAAAAAATCACACACATACACAAAAGGCAAGAGAGCTCCACTTTTCTTTGCATCTGAGCCCTTTTGCCTTGAAGTGTGAGATGCTTTCTTTTCTATGAAGAAATCTTGTGAGTGGTTTTAAATCTCATACTTGATGAAGATGGCAGAAGGGGCATTTCCCCCTTATTCAAATTATTACCAGGGCCCTTATATGCAGCCTTTCTCTTTCACCAATCAAAAAGTTCACTTCTTGTCTGTCTCTGGCTTTTCTTCGCAAATGAAGATTCAAGAAGGACTCATTCTGCGCTTTCTGCAAGTATGCTGATGACTAAAAAGGTCAATATGAGATAAACAAGTCCAGTTGCAGAAAGCACAGCAGAAGTTCTCCTTGGGTGATGTTTCCGGGTTATGATTCTTTCTGCATTGTCGTTTCTCTTCAAGACTTGTTCGGCGTGAGTTCTCAAATAAGGCTGCAGCATTGTGGGTAGTGTGTCTCCATGCCTCCCGATGTGAGGCCAGGGCGGACCATTGTTGGTGATCAATTTGGCCAAGCCTGAGATGTTGTTTCAGGGAATCCTTGTATTGCTTTTTTTGGAGCGCCCCTCTTACGCTGACCCGTGGTGAGTTCATTGTAGAGTACTATTTTGGGGAGGCGATGGTCCTCCATCCTAGAAACATGCCCTGCCCAGCGCAGCTGTGTTCTCAATATCATGGCCTCAATGCTGGTGATCCCTGCTTGCTCAAGGACAGCAACATTCATCACTTCTTGTAATGCTTTGAAAAATGCCCGTCTTCTTTGCTCTAAGCTGCTGTTTGGTGCTCAATATTTATGCAAGTTTCTGGCTTTGTTTTTTTCAAATCCTTTTTTATTTTTTTTAATCCCCATATTTGTTTCATTTGAATATATCTTCAGACAATTGAATTACTTGGGATAAATTTCAGATAAAGAAAAGAAACTATGTCAAAGATTAAGATGGGAACTGACTCCTCACAGGCTTTTGGGGAAGAAAAAAGAATGGATAGCTTAAAAGGATGGGAAGCAGGCAGTAGTGATCTCTGATTAGGCTCTCCCATAGATGGTATGTGGGGGGCTGCCTCTGAAGAGGATCCAGTGCCCACACGTACTGAGATTCAATGGGTGGCTACTCATTGTCTTTATATTGTGGAAGAGAACCCCTAGAGAGGCCTATCCCAAGCCTTCTTTTGTTGACTTTTTGGATCCAGGCAAACATCTTTGTATTCTTTCAAGCCATTTCAATTTTTTAAAAAAATCTTCAGTTTATTTTGCTCAGTACACTTAAAGCTCAGTCTTGGAACTGCCCTCCTCTGTGTCTGAGGTTCTTTGATATTGCTTTCTGTTTTGAAAATTATTTTTGAAATATTTCCAATTTTAACTTGCACGTTGCTGTTATTCTACTAAGTTAGCTGGTTATGTTATTTATTTTATTATTGTTTTATTCAGGGCTAGCTCTACTGTTAGGCAGATCAAGGTGGTAATCGCAGATGCCAGACTCAGGTGCTGGAGAAATGAGCTATTTCCTGTGTGGCCTGCCCTTTAGCTCCTAACCTAGACTGTTACCTCCAGGTTTGACAGAGGTGCCAGTGTGCCACCATCAGTGCTGAAGAATGATTCATCTATCAGTCTTGTAGACCTTTGTACATGGAAAGGGAGGAGGCACAATCATACTAGGCAGCAAAATGCCAGAGTGATATAATGGTTTGAGCCCTGGACTACAACTCTGGAGACCAGGGTTTGAATCCCCACTCAGCCATGGAAACCCACTGAGTGACCTTGGGCAAGTCACATTCTCTCAGCCTCAGAGGTAGGCAAAGGCAGCCCTCCCCCCACTGAGCAAAGCTTGCCAAGAAAACCCCATGATAAGTTCACCTTAGGGTTGCCATAAGTCAGGAAAGACTTGAAGGTGTACAACAACAATATATAAGTTCAGGCAAACCATTCAGAATACAGTTGTTGTAACATTAATTCCTTTGCATTTTGCTAGCTCACAGCGACTTGTTTTTAAATCATTTTTATCATTCATAATTTCAGACTTCACAACCATAAATTATTTTTGGCTTGACTGGAATAAAGGCTAACTTTCTAGCCTGAGTGCCAGAAAATCTATTCAATTACTGCAAAAACCCCACTGGTTTAATTACATTAATCAAGCATAAAGGTCCTTTCCAAAATTTAACTGAGTTTCACTTAAGTATTGTTAACAAACTGGAGCTGAATGAGACCATTCACCCCTAGCCATTCCTCCTATGGAGTCAGGAAAGAAAATGAATACAAGATGTTCAACCCACCCCCTCCCTGCTCAACATCACTGGAAGCAACCCCCCCCTTAACATGATTAACTATGAGATCCATGCTGACAATGGCAACATCTCACAGCTGGAAAAAATGAGGGTAACTGATTTATAGATTGCCCAGTGGTCGGGCAATATTGAGATACCACAAAAATGGGCATGCTTTCAAACTCTTTAAAATTTTTCATCAGAGCAGGTGCTAAAGACAAACAAACTAGGAAATGGTGGAACAGAGAAGTCAAGAAACTGGGCCAAATGTTGTGGCTATGTGGTCTGCTGTTAACTGAAGTCCAAAGACATAAGTTGAAGATGCAGAGCTGAATGGTGGTTGTGCTATACCACCTTTCTTCTGAACACTGGGTAACTTTGTAACTGATTGTGTGTCTGGCAATATGCCTGCTTATTTCCTGGTGTGCAGGTACTGTAGGCTATATTCCGGAAGAAGACAGTGGCAAACCACCTCTGAGTATTCCTTGCCTAAGAAAACCCTAGGAAATTCATAGGGTTGCCATAAGTTGACAGACAACTTGAAGATACATATACAGACACAATGGAGAATTCACAGTGGCTTTCAGCAATTCAACTGAATAAAGTGGTATGTTAAGGAAACTGACAAATAGTTATTCCCCATCTTAGAATGCACAACTGCATGGCTAACTCTTCTTGGTTAGTATCAACTGGAGTAGACTCATTGAACCAAATATTAAATAGTGAGTCAACATGTTGGTAAGATCAATTGATTTTTCTGATCTAGTCAGGAATAACAATAGGATTTAGGCCCATGTGAATTGGCTATGCTTGTGGAACTGTGCTTATACAACCACAAATTGAACATCTGCTGCATCATCATCATCATTATTATTATTATTGGTGGCCAGTATTCTAGTTCAGCTACTTGGCTATGTAACAACCTTATTTATGTAGCTAAGTAGCATCTCCTGGCCTAACCCCACCAATCCTGACTTACCAGGCAGCTGCCACTGCAAGCAATGGGGATCCTGTCAACTGGATGAACTTCATCAACATCCAGTCACTTGAACAACAGACATCACTTGAAATGCTTTATTGTCTCAGGAATTAGATGCACATAGTAACAGTTCATTGACAGATCTAAAGTCTTGGCACCAAGAGCTCATCGTTAATACATTCCTTAGGTTTCAGTTTCCCTCACCCACCACCTGGCTAATTGGTACTATCAGCCCCATGTTTCACTCCTTAAACTTTCCCAAGAGAAATGGCCTTGACAAACTGCACAGGCTTCGACCAGCACATACCAATCTGCCTAGCCTCCCATACTGCCCTCTGCTCATGTCAAGTCCCTGGTGTGATTACTAGCAGGCCCAACAATGTTAGCAAACTACCTAACACAGCAAGTGAAAGCTACCTAAATATCTTTATGTCACCAGGGCCATGAAGATGCAGCTGACTGAGGTTTCCATCCCTATTCCACGAGTGATCTCCAGTGCAACATATCACTTGTAAGGGGCTAGGGGTAGAAATACCAGTCAGCTGCATCTCAATAGACAAGAGAACAGGCCCCCACCACTCATGGCAGCTGATGCCCAGTAAATCAGGTTTGGAATACTTTTTGCAATTCATATGTATTTCCTTGCACTATTCAATATCTAGGCATTGTGAATACAAAAGAGTTATAAGTCTGTAACTGTAGGTTATGCATTCATAACTGTGATTGTGAATTCCAGTCCACAACAATTGTTATTGTTGTGTATGTACATGCATGTGCATGTGTGTGTGTATGGTTGGATTCCTGTTGGGGATTTACGTATGTACAAACACTGTAGTTATGGTGCTACACAATGAATCCTGGCCCAAGCCCCCAATTCCCACTTACCAGGAAGCAGCTGCTGTGGTTGATGGGGGTCTATTCCCCTATCAATACAGAAGCAACTGAGTGACTGTCCCACCCACTCCTATGAGCAATCTTCACTACAACAGACAGAGGCAAGGGCCTGTTGGAATTCCCCTCATGCCAGAAAATTGCTCATGTGAGGAGTAGGTGGGACCATCAGACAGCTGCTTTCTGATCAACAGGGGAACAGACCCCCATCAGTCTCAGTGGCAGCTTCCCAGTTTGTGGGGATTGGGGAAATTTCACAGTCTTTATATAGCCCGTACAGTAGGGGCTATGTAGGGATGAGTACAAAACAGTCACAAGTATGTAACTCCTGGTTATGCATTTATAACTGCCCAACAAAATTCTGGCCATCATCATCATCATCATCTCATCATTTGAGACTCAAGGCAACTTACAACAGTTAAAGCAAACATAATGAAAATTCACAGCATACTAAAGTTTTTAAAAATAATTAAGCTATGAAAAATTCAAGCCAGTTGATTTTAATTAGGTATTTATACCCTGCTCTTCAGCCACAAAGGCTATCAGAGTGGCTTACAAATTTGTAAGCAATAAGAATTTATACATCTATGCTGCATAAGCGATTTCCAATGTGTGTTAGTTAATTGCCCCCACAAGCCAGGTCCTCATTTTACCGACCTACAAAAGGATGGAAGGCTGAGTGAACCTTGGAGCCCTCTGGAATCGAACTTGCAACGTGGTGATTTGCAGTACTGGCATGTAACCACTGCACCACCATTAAACCATTAAAACAACAAATAAAAATTTCCAGCACATTATACAAGACTCATTCCTCCTGCCCCCCACCATCAATTTTTAAAGGCCTGCCAGAATAAGAAGGTCTTCACCTCCTGGAGGAAGGATAGTCTGGAGCCAATGGCCAAAATGTGCAACTGTATCTGTAACAGAATTCACATGTGAGTATGACACCAACAGGATCCCAGCCTAAATGACTCACTGGCAAACACGCAGGCTTTGGGTTACACCTAACAAAGCATGCTGGAAGAAGGAAGTCATGGCTGTTCTCCAATTCTAAAAATACAAGGGCTGGCTGTAACTTAGAGGTTGATCCATTGCCTTGGGCAGAAACACACAGTGATATGTCCAAGAGTTGGCATAGAATAAAAGTGCAGAGAAACATGCCAGCCTTTATTTGTGGATGGAACCACTGTTCTTCTATACCCAACTTCAACACCAGAGTGGCAAACAAGCAATCTTTTTCACATATAGGGTAGACTGTTCCTTAGATTTCTCATAGTTCCCCAAAGAGACAGCACAGATTTTGCATTCAGAAGGTTTTAGCTTCAAATGCTGTGGCATCATCGCCAGTTAAAACCTCTTGAGGCCTTTCAGAACCACTGCCTTTCTGAGCAGACAACAGAGAAATACATGGAGTAATAGTATTTGGCAGCATCATGTGTTCATAATTCCATTACTTAAAAAAATAATAATCTGTTGGCTTAAGGCCAGAGTTAAAGTCACTTTGTGTTGACTCAAGTCCTGCAAAGCCAGGAACTTTGAATTTAAAGCTGCTATCTGAATGCCAACTCCAGATGGGAGGAACAGAGTCCCTGGGACCAGCAAGGATGTTCAGCGTTGGCCACATATTGTCTAATGAAGCATTGGCACCTGACTGTATTGCCAGAAGGACCCTCCTATGGGTTTACCTGAGCCTTTTCATATTCACCACAACTGTATGAGTACAACCATGCTACTTCCATGTAGTTGGGATCTTAAAACTCACTTGGGCTGGGAGTAACAATCAGTCCCAATCCTCTACAGTCTCAGCAGGTGTCGTGAGCCAATTCCAGTATCTCTCTGTTTCAGTAATCCATCCTTAATACGAAGATAATTTGCTGGCCTTCTGACAGAATTTCTGGACTATTGTGACAATGTGTGCAACCATACCAGTGCTAACAATACATGCTAAATACTATCATTCTTTTACTCACTTTGAATCAGGCTTCTTGGAAAGATAAGGCCCTGAGTCCTGTTGCTTTGATCACAGCAGTTCCTTATAGACTGTAATGCCATACAAGAGAAATACTACATTGCAAAACAAACAAACAAAACAGAGCAGTGATACAAGAAATGAACACAGGTTTGGACTCTCTCTCTCTCTCTGTGTGTGTGTGTAGGAAACCCAAGACAGGGAATGGGAACAACCAGATGTTTCCTTCACAAGAAGATGGGCTGAACTTTCTTGCCTGTGGTTAGAAGTCATGCGTCACTACTTAAATATAGAAACTGATGATGAGCTATGTTTTCTGCCCTGTTTAATATTTAACGGCCTGGTTGAAGTTGCTGTCGAGCATCTCAACAAGATCAGCATATTTGCTACCATGCTGAGTTTGTTTTCATTTGCATATTTGACACACAACCCATTCCCGGCTCATTCATTTTTAACACCCATTCATGTACGCTTGGCTTAAGGGGAAGTGAGGAATGGAATCAAGAGGATGATTCCATATCATCCAACAACCAATTAGTCGATTCTGTTCCACTACACAAGCCCCAGCTTCAATTTCAAGGTGGTTTCCCCTCAGTCATTAAATATGTTAGGTGTTGTGCTTCTGCTGGTAATTACTTTTTGTACCCATTCTCTTCAGCAAAGTGGTCAGGGGCAGGGTCCATGTCAACCATTGATTTGACAGCAAGAAACTTCTACAGATAATGCAGAGCATATTACTAGATCAGCCGTAAAAGTTGGAGGCAGGTGGTAGCATTTTTTTCTTTAAGGGGTTGCTTAGAAATGATTTAAGAGAGGTTTTTCTCATGAAGTACACACAATGCTGTGGCCTAAATCCCCTAAAGGCACCAGATCATGTCTGATCTTGGAAGCTAAGCAGGATCAGCACTGGTTAGTACTTGGATGGGAGACCACCAACAAATACCAGGTACTGTAGACTATATTTCAGCAGAAAGAACTGGCAAAACCACTTCTGAGTATTCCTTGGCAAGAAAACTCTATGGAATTCATGGGGTCACCATATGTTGACAGACACTTGAAGGTATGCATACACACACACACACACACACGCACGTCGAGCACACACACACAGAGTGCTGATACAGTAACAGAACAATAGATGAGGGGTGGTGGCAGCCCAAAAAGCTTCAGGCCACTATAGGTATGACTCTTTGTGCCCCATTTCCCAACCAGTAAGAATTTCCAGACATAGCACAACACAGTTTATGTTCCCTTGTATGAGAGAAACTCTTTTTTCCTTTGTATGGTGTCCTTTTATTTATGGGCTTTGTTTGTTTTTCAAACAATGCACACAGAGCACATTGGAAACATACGAGATCTGAGTCAGTGGTAGTTAACTTGGTGCCCTCCAGACGTTTTGGACTACAACTCATATGAGCTCCAGCCAACTTGGCCAATTGTGAAGAATCATGGGAGCCCTATTACAAAACACCTGAAGGCACCAGGTTGCCTATCCTTTGTCTAAACACTCCTACCATGAGCATCATATTTAGTAAAAAGTAAAGCCCACTGGGCTCAATGGATTTTACATCAAGGAACTGGCAAAGTCACCTCTGAGTGTTCCCTGCCAAAGAAAACCCTATGCAATTCACAGGGTCATCATCCTCACCCTCATCTTCATCTTTATTTGTAGCCCACTTTTCCCCCAAGGCTGGGACCCAAAGTGGCTCACAATTAAAAAAAACCCCACATAATTAAACACACACAAGGTCTGTCTATTAAATAACGAGTCTGATACAGTAACTCATCTTTATTGCACAGAATCACAAAATATGTATTACAATTCTAATGCTTGTCCCCTTCAATATACTCCTCATTCACACTCACACACTGATGCAGTCTTGTTTTCCACTGGTTGAAGTCATGGAGCAGATCAGTTTCTGTCAGTTGTTTCAACACATCTTCTGTTTTCTTCATACCGCATCAATTGACTCAAAACATGTTCCTTTAAGCACCAATTTCACTTTAGGGAAAGCAAAAAACGTTGCATGGTGCCAAATCTGGTGAATATGAAAGATGTCCAAGTGTAGTTTATCAGCCAAAAACTGCTTCACAGAAAGTGCTGTGTAAACAGGCACATTGTATCGATGAAGAATGAAACCATTGTTCCACAGTTCTGTCCTTTTCCCCCCGACTCTTTCAGTTTTATCAAAACTTCCTTATAATAATGCTGGTTCACTGTTCTGCCTTCTGGAACTCATTCTGCCAAAATTACACCCTTGATGTCAAAACCCCTGCCCCCACAAACAGTGAGCATGGCTTTCAATGTGGACTCCCTTTGACATGCTTCTTTCATTCTTGGTGATGATGGTCTTTTTCAGTGCATTGACTGCCCTTTTGTCTCAGGATCATACAGGAAGATCCAGGTTTTATCACAAGTGATAATTTTTTTTGAAAAAGGTTTGGGTCTGCCTCAAGTTGCTGCAGAATGTCAGCACAAATTTCCTTGTGGCACTCTTTTTGCTCTGGTGTGAGAACCCTAGGGGCCATCTCAGCAGAAACTTTTCTCATGTTGAGATCCTCATGCAAAATTTTCCATGCAGTGTCTTTGTCAATGTTCATGGCTTCAAATATCATTCAGACACTGAGTTGGTGGTCTTCTTGAACAATCTGGCTGATTTTCCCCACAATTTCTTTGGTTCTTGAAGTGGAAGGTCATCCAGGGTGTTCATGGTCTTTCACATTTTCATGTCCTTCTCTGAATCTTTTGTGCCACTCAAACGCATGTGCATAACACATGCAATCTTCCCCATAGACCTCAATAAGCATTTGAAAAAGATTCCATTGGTGTTTTGTTCAATTTTACTAAAAATTTCAAGTTGACACATTGCTCAACTTTAAAACTTAACATTTTTTTCCAGCATAAAATAGATGCTTACTGCTTTAAATGATGATAGTTGCTTTAAATGATGACTGACAATTAACTGAATGGCCGAGAGTGTTGATGTTTGTCATGCAGGTTCAGACATATTCACGGTTCAGAAATGTTCACCATGCAAGTGTTCACAATCAGTTCTCCCTGATTTGTCTGAAAGGTAGAAACACAGACTCATTATTTAATAGACAGACCACATATACAAAAAGTGCACATTAATACAGAATTAAATTGCTTACATAATTAAAGCAACATCCAGAAATTGATAAGAATAAAATATACTTAAAAATATTACAAACTTTTAAAAAGTTTAACAAGTTTATTTTTTCCTTTTTTTAATTTTAAAATTAATTTTATTAAGTGACTATAACATGAAACCTGCAACATACAATAAGACAAAGACATATACAAAGAAAAAGAAAAAAAGAAAAAAAAATTACTAACATTTAAAAAAACATTAAAACATTAAAAAACATTAACATAAAAAAAGTTTAAAAACTTTTAAAACAATCCAACAAAATGACACAGCACCTCCAGCCTGTTTTTGAAAAATCCTGCCTGAATAAAAAGGTTTTGGCCTGCCACCAGAAGGACAGCAGGGATAGCAGGGAGGGGCCCAAACTGGCTTCCCTGGGGAGGAAGTTCCATAAGTCAACAGGTGACTAGAAGGTGCACGCACACACACATGCACACACAGAGTGTGTGTGAAATAGCTTTATAGCACAATCCTACACAACAGGTATAGACTTAAGATTTTGAGCCCCGTGTGTTGTTGGACTGCAACTCCCAGCAACTTTGACTGACATAGGAGTTGCAGGCTAACAAAATCTGAAAAGGCCACATTTTCCCCATTCCTTCCTATCCAGTATTTTCACAAATGGCTCCAACTGATTCAGTGAGACTGAATCACATGTAAGTTTACGGACAGTTCTGCACTCTTAATCTCTTCCTTCTTTTCTCCATTCAGAACTACAAGGCATGGTTTCCAGACCTTTTACCATTTTAGTTACCCTTCTCTGGACATGATCCAATTTGTCAATATCCTTTTTTAACTGTGGTGCCCAGAACTGGACACAGTATTCCAGGTGAGGCCTGACCAAGGCAAAATAGAGCAGCACTATTACTTCCATTGATCTAAACACTATACTTCTATTGATGCAGCCCAAAATCTCATTGGCCTTTTTAGCTGCCGCATCACACTGTTGACTCATGTTCAACTTGTGGTCTACTAGGACTCCTAGATCTCTTTCGCACATAGTCTCGTTCAGCCAGGTCTCCCCCATCCTATATCTATGCATTTCATTTTTCCACCCTAAGTGTAGTACCTTACATTTCTCTGTATTGAATTTCATTTTGTTAGCTTTGGCCCAGCTCTCCAGTCTATCCAGGTCATTCTGAATTTTGATCCTGTCCTCTAGGGTATTAGCTACTCCTCCTAACTTGGTGTCATCTGCAAATTTGATAAGTATGCCCCTAATTCCCTCATCCAAGTCATTGATAAAGATGTTGAATAGCACTGGGCCACTGCTGAGCACCCTTTGGGTTTGGCCGGTCAACCAATTATAAATCCATTTAATAGTTAACTTGTCTAGCCCACATTTTACAAGCTTGTTTGCAAGAATGTCATGGGGAACCTTGTCAAAGGCCTTACTGAAATCAAGGCATGCGATATCCACAGCATTCCCTTCATCTACCAAGCTGGTAATTTTATCAAAAAAAGAGAGATCAGATTAGTCTGGCATGTCTTGTTTCTCTGAAACCCATGTTGACTTTTTGTGATTATGGCATTGCCTTCTAAATGTTCACAGACTCTCTGTTTAATGATCTGCTCTAGAATCTTCCCTGGTATTGATGTCAGACTAACTGGACGATAATTGTTTGGATCCTCTTTCCCCCCCTTTTTGAAGATGGGGACAATGTTTGCCCTCCTCCAATCTGCTGGGGCTTCTCTTGTTCTCCAGGAGTTCTCAAAGATTATTGCCAATGGCTCTGAGATTATATTTGCCAGCTCTTTTAATACTCTTGGATGTAATTCATCTGGTCCTGGAGATTTAAATTCATTTAGATTAAGAAGGCATTTCTCTACTACCTCTTTGCTTATTCTGTGCTGGATTCCCCCTATTGTGTCCTCTGTTCCCTTATCCTCAGGTTGGTCCTCCTTTTCCTTTTCTGAAAACACTGAGGCAAAGAAGGTGTTGAGTAATTCTGCCTTTTCTCTGTCCCCTGTTAGCATTTTGCCATCTTCTCCGCATAGTGGCCCTACCATTTCCTTCTTCCTCATTTTGCTGCGGACATACCAAAAAAACCCTTTATTATTGTTCTTAACCTCTCTAGTGAGCCTGAGCTCATTCTGCACTTTAGCTTTTCTGACTTTACTCCTACATGTGTTCGCTATCAGTTTGAATTCTTCTTTGGTGATTTCCCCCCTTTTTCCATTTCCTATACATGTTTCATTTAAAACTTAGCTCCGTTGAAAGTTCTTTAGTCATCCATCCTGGTTTCTTGAGACACCTCCCATTTTTCTTCTTCATTGGTACTGTTTGAAATTGTGCCTTCAGTATCTCCCTTTTGAGAAAGTCTCATCCGTCTTGAAGTCTCTTTTCTTTTAGTATTCCTGACCATGGGATCACCCCCAGTATTTCCCTGAGTTTATTGAAATCAGCTCTCCTAAAGTCGAGAATGCGTGTCTGACTATGCCTGGCTTCTCCTTTCCATTGTATAACAAACTCCAGGAGAACATGATCACTCTCACCTAAGGATCCCACCACTTGCACCCCATTAACCATGTCATCCCTGTTGGTTAGGATCAGATCTAAAATAGCTGACCCCCTTGTTGCCTCTTCCACCTTTTGGACCATGAAATTGTCTTCCAGGCAAGTAAGGAATTTGCTAGACCTTGAAGTTTTGGTTGAGTTAGATTTCCAGCAAATATCAGGATAGCTGAAGTCACCCATCACTACTACACCTGTCCTTTCTGTGTGTGTGGTCATCTGTTCTAGAAAGGCATCATCCAATTCCTCCGTCTGACTTGGGTCAGTCAAACCAATCATGGCTCAGCTCTGCTGTGGCTGTTTTGGGAAGATTGTTGGTATTTCGCACAGCCTTTTGTGCATCGGTAGTTCACACAACCGATTGTGTGCATTTTTGTGAACTTTATCAAAAAAGTTGGGGAAAATAAGGAAAGCTGATACCATGTGGCTTATGGGTTTTTTTGCCCGCCTCCTTCTGAATATAGCAACTTTGATCTGAAAGACATGGGAACTATTAGGATTCTTTGCAGTCTTAGCAGGTTTATTTTGCCATGTAAACAACCCCCAAGATAAGTGGACTTTTTTTCATGGGGGGGTGGAGGTGTATAAGAATTGAAGTTTTTGAAAACCCATGTATCTGTTTTCTTCTCTCCCCAGCTCAAAATATGAACAGGAGAATGGGGTGGTAAAATCACAGATGACAATTTTCATTCTGCTGAGGCTTTGAGAGCAGGCATTTAATTTTAATTGGAATGGCAATTTAACATAATGTTGAAAGTTCCCTTTCTCCCCCCAAATTAAATGCAATTGAGGCAGATATTTATGCTTATTGAGAATTAACAGAACACATCAACTCTTTTCTACTCACTTTCCTAGATCTGATCATGGGAAGGGTGGGAACTGCCCAGGGACCCCAAACCAGCAGAGACCCCACGAGACCAACTGTTGAGAAGCCAACTCAATAGCTGATAAGGAGCCCGGCTCGGCAACAACCCAGTTGAAAAGCACAGTACCTGGTGTTGTCAGTAGCAGTCCTACAGGGTAAGAAGTACACACACAGAGAGAGTGCAGAATGAAGAGGCAGTCCAAGGTCAAAAGGGTTCCGGCAGGTGGGTCAACGAAGGCAGTCCAAGGTCAAGATATCCAAAGTCTCGAAATAGCAAGGTTCCAGGAGATTCACAGGCAGAGGCTTCCTCCAGGCAACGCAGACTGCCTGAAACAAGGAACTCAGCCTCCCCCACCTGCTTATGTTGGCCCAGCTCCAACTCCCAGCTGCGGGGTGATTGATGAGCTTCTGTCTCTTAATCTCTGGGAACAACGAAGCCATGCCTTCTCTGCTCTCCTTTGGCTAAAGGTAAGTACCTGCTCTTCTACCTCTTGCTCTTGCTCCATTATGTCTCCCAGGCTTGGACCTGAGCTGGGGGAGGGCTAGGCTGCTGAGCCCTGGGTTCTTCAGGGCTAGACTCAGACTCAGCCAGCTCTTCTGCTACTGGTTCAGCCTCCTCGCCTTCTGAGTCCTCAGAGTCCTGACTGACCATGACACCAACATTATACCAGTCCCATTTTACTCAGATACAATGCAAGAGCATCAGATGTAGCCTAAGAATGATCGTTCCCACCTTTTACAGAATGAAGGCAGGGAAGCACTGAAGATATTGTGCCTGAAGGTCAGCACTGCCCATCAGACTAATGTGGCAGACTCGATCCTTCATCTAGTGGGAAGGGAGTGAAAAGAAGCTTAGGAGTCATCTAAACAATGAAAATACCCCTCACTGAATTCACAGAGAATACCATTTGTCTCAACAAGCCATGCAGGAGATCTGCCATATTCGGAGGGAAGGGAGCAAAACCCGCTATTTACCGCACAATAGGGAACGTCGTGGTTTTCCATGAAGTTTTTCATATACTGTGGGGAGATGCGCATTGCCAGTCATTTGGACAGCTGATTCACAGCACTATGCATTCTTGGCAAAAGAGGAAGTTGAAACCCAATTGGTCCATCATGGAAGCAGGGGTGGGCCTTCCTGTTTCTAACTGGAAGCACCATTTAGGCGTTCTGGAAGAGCTATAGAGCTCTTTTTCACTGTGCTGAGGTGATATTTGTTAACAAGCAGAAAGTGTCCCTTCTGCCCATTTAAAAGTAAAGGTTAAAAAAAATGAAGAGAGGTTTTCATGGGGAGAATATTAGTAGCCCATACTCGTGGCTGCCATCTTGAATCACGAGTCCATGTACACGTCAAGGCACATTGCTGAGCAAACAACTTTTTAAATAAAAATCACAGAGACAAAAGGGAGCTGCTGTGAATTGCAAGTAATGCACATCCCAGCACACTATTTCCTCCCATCTAGATGGGCCCTTAGTGACAGGAAGAAGCAGCAGCAGGCAGTCATGCCTCATCTCTGGGGGTCACCAATGGTTCAGAGATGTGTCTGGATGGAGGAATGGGTGGATGGAGGGAAGGAGGGATGGTTGTCTGGCTCTGGCAGTGGGTCTCCTCCCCCTTACTCTCCCCCCCTTGAGCTTTGCCTTCCTCTCCTCCACCTCCTTCCTCCACTGTTGTTCTCTGGCCAGAGCTCAGGTGAATGCTAATAGAGCCCTCTTTCCCCCTAGGAGCTGGCCTCAGGCCACCATCCCAGCTGCCTCCCCTCCTTGCTCCCTCCCCACCTTCTGCCCAGTCTTTAATGACAGTCAGATAACCTGTGCTCCAGAGGCCATGCCCCCCACCTTTGTCTGTGTGAAATACAAAGCCAAAAACTCACTGGATCAACCAATTTAGCACTAAATCATGTAAACTACATGGCACTGGTGCAAAAGGAAGGTAAGCTGGAATTTTACACACTTTATTCTGCTGTGTAACTGAGCTCTTGCTTTCCCTTTCTCCCTCCCTTATAATCTCATCCCTTTACCTTCTCCCTTTCTTTAAGTTACTGATTCCCATGTGGATTCTATCAAAATTCTCATGGCCAAGAGCCTTAAAATGCATTTTCTTCGGAAAGGCGAGTAACCTCTATGTAGCACCTGATGCAGAGCACAGGAACTTTCTAGATGCAAAGAACGCCACCTCCTTCCAAGCTACCCTTACTACTTGTTAGTTTAAAATATGTTAACTTTGAAATGAACAAAGCTGTCATAGTCTAATCCTCAATTCATATAAGTGGGTTGAATCTTGTGACTGAAACATTGTAATTCCCAAAGCTTGAAAGACTAACAAAAAGCAAGAAGTAGTTTTGCAAAAATCCCAGAGAACTAGGCTTTGGATAGAGAATCTGCTGGGAAATGTAAGGGTTTTTCACTCTTTAGCACTCTGTCTTGTTTAATTAATTAGTTAATAACTTGATTTTGGAATTAAGTTAATGCTGGAATGCCAATTTAAACTGATCAATTAAGCTAAAAGTTTAAATTTAAATAAGTTGATGCTCTCTGTTAGAAAATGTCCAGCTTAATTGACTTTCACTAGTTCATTCCTGTCTTTGCATTTCATACACTATCCGGAAAGCATCTCCTCTTATGATCTCCCACTGATGAAACATCAACTGATCATTCTAGTGAATTAAACCATCTCATTTCTGGGTACTTGTTAACTCAGACTGTGTCTTTCACTGATATGAACCTCGTTTTGCACTAAGGTCATCAAAAGAGGCTGCATTCCAGATCTCACCTTTATGTGAAATCAACTGTTGAATGACCAGAATTTTCACAGTTGTGTTTCCTGAGTTGTAGTCCCTTCTACCCTAGAGAAGGCTGTAGGACCAGTCCTGTTACAGGAGTGCTTTTGGATGGATGGGAAATAAATGTAAGTAATTTTTGATTTTGGCAAACATTTGGGTATATATGGTTTTCTATACTGCTGGCTGCTTGCAAGTGTTGTTATATACTGTATGTTTTTTTTTTTAGGGCTGGGTTTTGCAATGAATTTTATAGAATATATTTATCATATACTGGCATTTCCAGACTTAGTAATCAGCCGTTTCAGAGTTCAAAACAGAAAAACTTTATTGGTACAGTAACCCAGAAAGCGAGCCCTACAGGGTCATTGCTCAGAGTGAAACTTATACTGGAAAACAGTATAGTAAAAGTATCTTCTAACCTAGAAAATCTGGTGAGCTACCTAGTCATTGGATAGCCATTATCCCCTCTCCCATATCTCACAGTACCAGGGTTCAGTCCTCTTTGCCCAGAGTCGAGACCCAGGTGCACTGCTTATCAAACTGTTCCCAATACAGACCCCATACTCCCATCTACAGTTAGGTTACACATTCGTTAGCAAGCACAGAAAAATGCAAAAACAATAACCCATAAGGGTACATAGTAAAACTGAACTTGGCAAGAAGAGGTCATGTCTGGGACCGATCCTGACAATATTGTAAGCATCTGCAACCAAAGAGCAAATGAATGAAATGGTGCTATCAGCCTAATGACAGATGATCTCACCCAGCATCTGTATAACAATGCTATCAGTCACAAGGCATTTTGGTGGGGTATGTTGGTTCCATACATTCAGATAGCTGAATTCAATGGTAAGTTTCCTTGAATTTGAAATCTGGTTGGGCTTGGGTGTGTGTGATCTGGTTTAAATCTTTGTTCAGTCATGTGCTTACTTAGTGGCTTTGAGCAAATTGTTCTTAGCCTCACTTTATCTGTGTGTTATGCGTAGATCAATATGAATAACCTTATCTGACAGGGCTCTTATGAGTATGCACAGCATGAAGGGTGCAGAGAAGTTCATTTTATCAATGGCTAATTTGGGAATTGCTGTCCGGAAAGCAACTTATCTGTGATGAAGTTCCATCCAGCCACATTATCTGTGTTGCCACCTGCACTCCATGCAATCACATTATCTGTGCTGCTGCTTCATGCATAACTTTGAAAAGGCTCCTATACAGTATGTGTTATAAAATATACATGACATCTTGGAAAACAGCATGGCCATGCTGGCTGGGCAATTCTAAGAACTGTGCTTCCATAGAGTAATATTTCCATTGTCTAGTGTTTAGAAGATATTTATGTAAGGAAATATCTCTAATTGAAGCCTGTCTGAGCATTAAGATCTTCAGAGGATGGCTTTCTCTCGTCCCACCACCATCACAGGCACATTGGTTGAGGACACAGGAATGAGGTTTCTTGGTTGCTTGAAAAGTTTCGCCAGGTTTTCAACAGCTTCCACCCTGTATCGCCTGTATCACCTTATGCAGCCCTATGAAAATTTAGGGCAAGGGTCATGATTTGCATCCTTCTGGATCCTGTTGTAGTCCATCCCACTCCACTTCCACTCCTGCAACTGTATAAATATGCTTTATACCCTGAGGCTTGGATATCACTTTATACTGCATCTGAAGAAGTGGATTTGAAGCCATGAAAGCTCGTGCTAAACTAAAAAACAATTAGTCTTAAGCTGCTGCTACTTTCCTCCCCGCCTCTCCCTGACTCCTTTTTGTGCTACAAAAGTCTAACACAGCTATTTTTTTGAAAAAAAAAATTCCAAGGTGCTGAATCCTATCCCTGAAAATAGGTTCAGAACTTTGGATAGCTCCTTTGGAGTCTCACATGAACTCCAGAGCAGATTCACCACATCAGTTGTATCCCTGATGATTCCCGGCTCCTGGTCTGCTCTACAAGCACTTAACAATACTTTTAAATGAACAGAGATGAACTCTTTTATGCTTTCCACAATGCAAGAGAATTGCATTGCCTGCCACTGCAATGGCACAGTAGGCATGGTGACACTCACAGTTACAGCTGCACTTATGACTGCTGCTATGCTGATGATGGCATTCATATCAGCCCCTATTCCAGCTACAAAACTGAAATGCTGTGAAGATACCTACTTAATTGCAAGCAACTCTCTCTAATCAGTAATCTTTATATTCTCTTCAAAACTGCTATCATTTGTCTTGCCTTGTATGCTTCCTCTTTAGAAGGCAGTGTCTTTGGGGAAAGGGATGTGTTTTACCTGTCCTGATGGGAAGTGTGTGTGGAGGGAGAGGGAACTACAGTGCAAATTTAGAGTGCTATACAAGTATTTTGCAAAACTGATATATGCATTGCAGAGGAAATCTGAACTGTACAGGTTGCATAGCTCTTATTTGGCCTTAAAAAAATCAACAAAATGAAGATAACAACAAACACCTTATATTTGCACCCTTTCCCCAATGCATGGCATGATGCTGGTAACACAGTCTCTCTCTCTCACACACACACACACAGACAGACACATAGTTCTTCTTCCATAATACTTTTTATTGATATTATTACCAGTAACAACTTCTCACCCTTATAACACTTCCCCATCTGTCAAATCCCAGTTTGTATAATAACATATTTTTCCCCTTGCATCTCCATGAACAAAAAATACTTTCCATTATGTATTATCCGTATTATTCTGCCAACAAATAACATATTTTTCTATCTTTGCCATACCATACATCCAATATAATACATATAAAGTAAATCTTACTTCTTCTTCTCTTAAATTCCATAAAGAAAACATTACATTATATTTACATATATTTACATATAACCTCTAATACAATCCTGTACCATAAATTAAATTCTTTAATTTCCCATTATCATGGTAAATCACCAATTCAAAATATATATTGACCTATTGTATCTAGTTACCTCAATTTTCGATTTTCAATTTTCAAGTCCCCCCTCTTGTATATAAGTCCACAAAGGATTCCACGATTCCAAAAAAGATTTATCCCTTTTGTTTTCCAAAAGATAAGTGAGCTTATCCATTTCAGCAATATCCAATAGCTTTTCAAACCATTCAGCCTCTGATGGAATCTCCTCTTTTCTCCAGTACCTAGCATATACGATTCTAGTGGTAGTGCACATATGCCAAAGTAACCTTTGTTTTTCCATTTTCATTTGCAAGATTAGTATTCTCATAAATTAATTTAATTTGAAGAAAAATGGAGCTGCTGCCATTCCACGTCTTTTTTACTTTATTATTTCAGTTTGGAATATTTCCTAGAAATATGAATGCATGCTGTGATGTCAGTGCACTTTCCCCCACCACCCCACAGTATTGGCCAGTAGGGGAATAGTAAGAGGAAGGCATGGAATGGTAATGATTCTGTGTCTTCCTTATAATGTCTACTTGGGCACTGAGGAGTTGGGTCACAATGAAATAAAGCAGAACTGAAATCTTGGGTGGCACCTTAACAAGAAATTAATGAGAAGCTAGAGGGGATTAATAAGACACTGTCTGCTGAAGCAATGTAACTTGTGCAAGTCAGTACAATGCAAAAGATGTATCAGGGTTAAAACCAGTGTTGGATATGGTATATCAGGATTAAAATATTATTGGATATAGAATCCACAGGAAACTGTATATTAGAAAAATGTACTGCCTGCAAATATTGTAGGGAAAGATTATTAGGAAAGAACAAAGAGATATGAGAGAAAGGCAAGTGAAATATGAAATATCTGTTACGCTCCAAATGGTTAAGAGCAGGCACAATAGGAGTGATGAATTTGCTAAGATAGCTAGTGCATTAGCCCTGTTTCTGAGTAATGGCTAAAGCCAGGAAATGATGGGAAAATGGAAAATATCAAGGTGCTTACAGATACTATAGTTGAGATAAAGTAGAAGGCTATGGTGGTGACATTAATGTTGAGATGTGGTATTTAGCTCAGTGCAAGTCTTTCTTCCAAAAGTGATACCAGTATTTTGGCTGAAACAGCAGTTTCTCTGGGATTGAAATTGCAGTGAGAACAAAGATAAGAAGCAAACTGCCTCTTGTTTCACAGCTCTGACAAGTTTCCACAGTGCCTGGCTCCTTTAAAGAACAATAGAAAAATTGAGAAATTACAGGATTGCCTGGGTCACATTAGTCTTGGTCCACTTCTAGCCCACTATCCTACTTCCATTATGCAACTTCCTGTTGGATGCTTGGGAGCAGCATACACTTTAGCTAATGACACATGGTGAGGAGTTTTCTCTAGATTTTTGGGATGCAAGTAGGAGGGGGGAATGTCTCATCTGTTGATCATCTAGACCAGTGATTCCCAAACTCTAGTTCTCCAGATGTTTTGTACTTCAGCTCCTAGAGGCCTCAGGCATCTTGGCCAATGATCAGGTAGTCTGGGAGCTGAAGTTCAAGGAGATTAGCAGACATGTCAAAAGTGGTGTTACACAAATGCCAGGAGATTGCAAAAGAGCTCTTTTTTCAGATGATGTTGTTCCCCCCTTGTTATGCACCCATTCTGCTGCTGTTCTGCCAGCGCTGCTTTCTATTGATGGGATAAGCCATCACTAGATCCCCCATTCCATTTCTGTCATGGATGTTCCTGCAAGTGAAAAGGTGCCCTGTTATGCTGGTGAGATCCCAGCATCAATGGGAGGTCCCTGCCAGAACACTTCTGGGTGATATCGGGACATCCAGGTAAGTTACATGATTTTTATGATCCTCCCTCTTCTACCTTTTAAAGTGTGTTTTTGTGCTTGCTGTCATTTTTTTGTGTTCTTTTCATTTTTATTTTTGAATTTCCTGCACTTGAGTCTTCTCGTGACAATCTGTGGGATTTTGATCAAGGAAGGATTTTGATCAACCACTCCTGGGCTGCCTGACCAAGGGGAGAGGAGATAAGTGTGGTGGGGAGGGTGATTGTGGCACGACAGGGGCGGGAGTGGAGATTCTGAGACAGGATCACTTTTTTTTGTTCCTGTCTGAAAATCTCCCAAAACACCTGGAAGACCAGAGTTTGGGAAACAATCTAGATCATCTTCTACAAAGGTTACTAAATATATAATGATGGGGGAAGTGGAATGATGGCCAGGATTCTATTAGTGACATACACCATTGTAATCCTCAGTTGTACTGGCAGCTGTACTTTGATGGACGTAGCACAGGGACTTGCCCATTGCACAATGCCCCCTCCCTGGCACAATGTTAGAGGGCCAAGGAGCCGATTGGCTTTCCCTGTGAGCCAGATGCCCAACTGCAGCTTGATGACATTCCATCAAGGCACTCATCATGGCAATCCCCTGCCCCCTTGGCTACTAATTGTCCATGGGGTTGTACCCTGGTGTTCTTAAGCTTCATTGGACAGATGGCAAATGTGGAAGCCCAGTTTTACTATTGGTGGCAGTGACCTAGTCAAAAAACTACCTTTAAGATATTACAAAACTCATTTTATTGATAACAAGGTATATTGATTATAACAACTTGTATTGCATGCTGCTCTTGTCTCCAGCTGGCTACATAAAATTGCAGAAAGGGGTCCCTGATTAATGCCCTCTCCATTCTTCCTCCTACCATTCTTAAACTATCTTGTCAATGATCATCCACTGGCATGAAGGTTTAGCAGAAAAGAGCCATCATGGCAGGAATCTAGTGAGCTCAGAGGCCTTGTGGAGAGAAGAAGGGTCAAGGTGCACATACCAATGCCAGCTGGTTGGCTGCTTAGTAGTGCTAGAACCTCATGCCTTGGTGCCTTCTTTTCATTCTTCTGACTTGAAGAAGAAAGAACAACAAGATGGCATCTTAGAGAAGGAGAGAGATAGAGAGAACAAAATAAATAAGTAAATTGTGATATTTTCTCTGACAAGGAAATGAGGAAACCTATCGTGGATTCAGTGGGATAGGGTCATGGGTAGCTGCCTTATGTCCAGTCAAAGGCTCAGAAATGGAAGGGAGATGACAGGAGGATGAGACAGCTGAATGCGTTCTTTTATGTCACACCTAGCCAAAGTGACTTGAGAAAGAAGGGAGAATAAACAAAAGGGGACATATTTCTTTGTGGAAAGCTTGAGGGTCAGGAGGGATTGTCTTGTGGTCATTATCTGACCTTTAATTTTTTTCATCTTGAGATGTGACTGGTTTGAGGAAGTAGTGGGTGTGTTTATTATCTGAGTGGTTTCTTGGACTTGATGTGTATGTTTGCTAGATGTTTTTGAGGAGGAGTGGGGATTGCTGCTGGAGTATGTTTATGTATAGTTTGTTGGTTTTGGGATTGTTTTTTTTTTTTTTTAATATTGGGGTTGCTTCCCAGAAGTATTTGTATGTGGGTTTTGAGGGTGGGCTGTTCCCTGTATGAACATTTCTCTCTGTGTGTCCCCAATCTTCCTCCTTGGAAATGGGTATGTTGACAGTATTGCCTATGTGTTCTGGCATTTGGGACAGGAGGAGATGGTGAGGGGAGCTCATCTCCCTCTGTACAATGGAAGACGAACCTTCCATTCATCTTTCTGACTGTCTAACAGAGCTGCTGGTTTGGGTGTGGCTGGAATCTTGGTGGGGATTTACATATGTGTAAACACTGTAGTTATGGTGTTACACAGTGAATCCTGTCCCAGTCCCCCCAATCCCACTTACCAGGAAGCAGCTGCTGTGATTGACAAGGTCTGTTCCCCTGTTGCTCAGAAAGCAGCTGGCTGCTGTTTCCAACCCTCCCAAGAGCAACGTCTGGTGTGGTAGGCAGAAACACGACCCCTGTTGCAATGCCCCTTCATGCCACTCATGGGTGGGGAGTGGGGCCATAAGCCAGCTGTTTTCCAGGCAACAGGGGAACAGCTCCATAGTGACGGCAGTGGCTGCTTCCCAGTAAGTGGAGATTGGGGGCTTTCATGGTCCCTATGCAGCCCCTAAACTAGGGGCTACATAGGGACTGAGAATATGAAACAGTCATGAGTGTACAATTCTAGATTACATATTTTTAACTGCCTAATAGGATTCTGGCCAATATCCCTGGAAGTCCCTGCACTTTGTACATTTGTTGTAATGAGGAAATCCCACCTCTCCTGGCCAGCAGCTTCCCACCTCTTCTTCCTTGCTCCAGTCCTTTCTAGTTCCATGTGCTGTAGTAGTTGGGGATTAAAGCAGAATTTAGAAAAGTTTCCTGTGTTAGACTAGAACTCCCAACCATGTGCTAAACCTACAGCTTGAGATACCCTGTACAGTATGTGGTGTGTGTGCATTTTCAGAGGTTATGTAAGTGTCTTTAAAATTCCATTCCATTCCATTTATATCTCATCTTTCTCCCCAAACAAGACCCAAAATGGGTTGCATTTGGTGTGAAAAACATAGTTTGCAAAAGTGTTCTTTGTTAAATTACAATTCCCATCATCCCATCCCCTGTATTAACCCACAGTTTGGGAGATTATGGCTGTCCTCCTACTAGTGGCATATGCAGGTATAAGTTCAGTTTATGCCTGCTTATGTCTTCTGTGTGGGGTGTCTTTGAGGCAGGAATTCATCACTGCCCTTGTGCAACTTGGCCGTGTAGTGGGTGAGAGAGGATGGGGGATGCTGAGGATCATCTGGCTACATTCTAATAACCAGCAGCATGATGATGCAGGCATCCTCTGGACCTTCCTGTCAGCATGCTCTTGGAACATAGCTGAATGATATTTGGCTGCCCCCTGCCCTCCCTTGGCCACAACACAGCCTTGTTGGGGGTGAGGTTTAGGAGAATGGTAAGTCTTTGGGGTGTGAGATTGGGGAGACAGGGTAGTTCTGCATGGTGAAGCTTTGTGCTACATCTCCTTGATTCAGGCTCTCAGTCTCTTTGTATGTGTGTGTAAGGCAGAGGTTAGGGGAGGATTGTTTTTCTTCTTAAAAAACACAGCTTGTAGATGTTCCAGTTCTGGGATTCTTCACTCCTATAATCTTATCACCTCTCATAGCTTGGGAGATTGTGTGTGTGAATGTGTAAAGTAGAGGCTGAAAAAATTAGTATGCTTTGTGCAAGTGTCTTCACCTATGACTTATCTGCCAGACAGCTAGATCTGCACGTGACTTTCTGTGATTTGAGGCTGTATGATTTTGTGAACCCTACATAGGCTGTCTGGCCAATTGTCTGTTGGACATTATAGACTAGAGAGACAAGACTTGGGACACTTAAATGTCTTTTCTGTTTTGGAAATAAAAAGAATGGCTCATGTTTAACACATCATGTTTAATGACATCACCAAGGACCATCTCTAGGTCAAAAGTGTTGGCCCTTAAATCTCCAAACCTGGGATACTCTTGACTGGCAGCCTTAGAGAGGTTACAGTGCTTCCTTTCTGCTGCTGCAATCCACTCATATTTTATACCAAGCCCTAACAAAAGTGAAGTAGCAAAAAAATATTCCATATATGCAAATTTGTTTAAATTTCATTGCTTTAATGAGTCACAGCATGGTGTACATGTGGTGATATCTCACATGTCACCAATGGCATCATAGGCAATAGCCAATAAATCTTGTCACTTGTATAACTGTTGTACAACACCAGTTGCTGTAATCAGTGTGTTAACTGGAGTGGAGAATAACATTTTCCATGAGATAAAATACTGTAAGCAAGATCATAACCACCATGCATTTATTTGTGAGAAAGAAAATTAATGGGAAGTTAATTTATCGACTGAAACAAAACACAGTAATTTATTGACAACCTGACTTTTGAGGAAAAGGACTTCCTAAAAATGGATACACTAAATTAGCTCCTTAACCAAATTAGAAGAGGGAAAGGGAAAATGTCAGCAATATATGGAAATAGAAGTAATCAATTAAAAAAAAACACACCCACATTTTTATTGACAAATCGTTTCTATGCATTTCAACACCTGGTTGTCAGATCAGTTCCTGAGGAACAGGGAAAGACTAGACAGCTGTACACTTGGGATTAAGCTTAAATCTGCCATATGACACATTTTCTTTCCATGCCTGTTGATTTTCTAGTTCAATATAAACCCCAGTTGCTTTACCAAGTCAAATAAAAAAGGGCCTGTCTCATTCACTTCAAACTGTAGACTTATTATTCTATCAGTGGGATCTACGGTTCTTGCAGCCCTATTACAGAAAACAAAATTGTTTCATCATTGGGAACCAGAGCATTTCACAGCTAGCAATAGGGGGCCTGTATAAAGCTGTAATTTGCAATCTGAATCTAATTTCAGACTTCATCTCACCAAAAATGAAAATTAATGTAAAAAGGGACTCCCTGTATCACAAGTACTTTCCTTCTGGAGTATGTTTTCTTCTGAGTTCACATCTGTAATTTAATTTTTTAACCAAATAAAAAATTGAAATTGATGGATGTTTCAAAGTTTATTGTGCAGTTGTGTTGTGTCTGACATATTTTAGCAAATTACATTTGGTTGAAGATTAAAGCCATTGGTGCAGTATGCAAAACAAGCTTGTTAGCTTAGAGCTAAAATGGAATGCTTCTAAAATCGCTTTCATTTAGAATATAATTTATAATAGAACGTATTTGTCAGAAAGTATATGGGCACAGGCACTAGAAAATGAAATTTTAAAAGAAACCTATGACAGAAGTTAGATGCATATTGTTCCTCATTATCTAAAGACCTCAAGGAGTTTAATGTATTGTTCTAATCAAAACCCCAAGCACAGACATTTGTGATTAAAAAAAAAAAAATAGAAGTTTCATTCAGCCCCTTTCCAGATCTACTCCTCTACTTCTTCTATTGTTCTGGACAGATATTAATCTTGGAAACCTGACAGATAGTCTCAAGGGAAAATAAAATAAAACAGAAGATAAAAAGTTCTCAAAGCTCCTGCCTCATTCAACACCTTTTGGGATGAGAATTCTTAATTCAGGGGCTTCCAAAAAACACAATTGAAACTATTAACTCAAAAATTTAAAACATATCAAAACCTTTTTGTACTTCGTACAAGCTTCAAACAAGTTCTTTTCACATGCTACAACCAACTACATACATGACTCTTACCGTGAACGAATACATCAGCCCAAATGCTCCCATGAGACTCAGCTAGAGTAAACCAGTTAAATCAATGGAATTGTTGACTCTCCATTAAGCAACTGATTCAGTGGGTCTACTCTAGTTGGGACTATCCAATAAAATTCAGGCCAGTGTGTTGTGACAACTATTTGCATCAAATTTTTTAAAAAAGTAATGCCTGAACCTAATTGATTAGATGTCAGCGGAATTGAGCTGCAGAGTACGTTATAATAGCATTATGCTGCTATAACACTGGGTGGGTAAGTCTGGGTAGCCCATGGACAAAACTCTGACTTCATGTTTTTTGAAGATATGTTAATGCTAGAGGGTGTATTTGAACCCCCTCATGACACATAATGTAAAGCCCTATCTCTATGCTGATATATGTAACTGCTGTACTGCTGACCAGAACATCATACAGACACTGCTCGGAAATTCAAGATATTTGTGAGAACATGCCAAGCCCCAAATGGTTTGGGACCTTGATACTTCTGAAGGAGCACCTTTCCCTCTGTATGTCTGCCCAAAGATGAAGCTTGCAGGAGCCATCCTCTTTGTATCTTGACACTGGGGAGCAAAACCTTGTGTGAGAGTACAAGCAGGGCCCTCTCTGTAGTGGCACCTCAGTTACAGAAAGCCCTCTCCTAAGAAGCCCAACTGGCACCAATGTTGCCTGCTTTCCAGCACCAAGTTAAAACCTGCCTCAGCCTTCAAGGGTCTAATGGTTTTATCCAGTTTGCACATGTACGTGGTTTTAAGTATTTTAAGTTGCTTTAATTTGTTAAGTATTTCTATATGTTTTCAGACTCATGGCTTATCTATATGATGATTGTGGATTGATGCACAGTAACACCAATTTATAGCAGCTTCTATTTGTCTTAATGTCTGTGGGTTTTTTGGCAAGATCGCAGGCATGCAAAGCCATCCACTTTTGGTGTTCCAACAAGCATGCCTGTGGATCAAGATGGCAGGTGTGAGTGAATTACTCATGTTTTCATTGTCATTAGTTGCCTCTGCCAAACAGTTTTTTTTAAAGCATATCTAATGTGTGAAAGTATGATATTCCACCTAATTAATAGAAAGAAGTGGGAAGGCTGTTTTGTTAGCTCAGCATATGATCAAGATGAGAAAAATCCAACATGGCAGTTCTGGGCACTTGCCTTGTTAGCAAGCTCTGCTCCCTGCACAGTCTGACTGATCAGCTTTCCACTTCCACTCTTATCCGGAATGTACATCAATGCGAATTGGTTGTCCCAATGAATGGAAATGTGAATTCTCTGTGGAGCTTTTAAAAAAGTATGGGAAAAGCTGTGAAGGGATGCCATTTAGACAAACCAAATTCTCCTCAAATTCTATGGGGAGTATTTTCACCATTTAGACAACCCCTGTAAATTACATTGGTCAGAATCCTATTTGGCAGTTACAAATTTGTAATTGAGAGTTACATATTCATGAATGCTTCATGGTCATGATTCCTATATAGCCCTTAGTTTAGGGGCTACTTAGGGACAGTGAAAGTCCCCCAACCTTCACATACTGGGCATCAGCCACTGTGATCAATGGGGTCTGTTTCCTTTTTGCCTGGAAGTAGCTGATTGACAGTCTCATCCTCCCCTTGTGCGAGTGATCTCTGGTATGAGGGGGAATTGCAACAGGGGCCCTGCTTCCACTTGTCACAAGGGAGATTGCTCACAATAGCTTCCCGATTGACAGAGGAACAGACCCCCATCGATTGCAGTGGCTACTGCCTGGTAAGTGCAGATTGGGGGAAGTGCGACAGGATTCACTGCTTAGCATTGTAACGATGGTGTTTATGCATACATAAATCCCCAACAGGATTCTGGCTTTTGTTTTTCACTCTTTCACATTTTAAATTGTTTTATATTGTTTACATTGATTTTGTTTTATGTCTCCTAGAGATCCTTCAAAATAGAACAGGATAAAAATATTTTAATAGCAAACAAATATACCACCTGCTGAGCTGGCCATGCAGTTAGTGCTTGTATGGCATCGTATGTGCAGGCAGATACAGGTGCCAAGAAGTCATCCATGTCCTCCTGAATTCCTTTTGTGCAGAGGAGTGCTGTGTATCTGTGTCTGTCTGCACATTGGGCCCCTTTCCACAGTAGATGCATACACAGCAAGACTGTTAAGCCCAAGAAACGAGACGGTTTTCAGAAGGTTCGTTCTAAATTGTCATGAGACTTTGGGAGAACGCATGTTAGCAAAGCAGATCTGATGTGTTCATTGGTTGGTTGGATTATTTGAAAGAAAAACACTGACAATTATATTGCACATTAACTTCATTTATTTTAATGAGAGAGATGATAGATAGATAGATAGATAGATAGATAGATAGATAGATCTTTATCAGATGGATAAAATATGGCATAATAATGATGCCACATAACCGTGAAAGGGTGCGCATATCAGACAACGTCACTCTTTCGCAGTTACGTCCCAACCCAAAGCCGTGATTTTTAATTGACGGCTTAAGTCGTCAATAGATCCCCTTGCCGCTTTTTTGCTGGCATTGCTGGCATGTGCAACCTTGGGCCATTTAACTCTTATACTTACCCCAACAATGGCTGGTCTGGCACAAACGCTTCTGGGTGAGATTGGGACATCCAGGTAAGTTTTGCTCTTTTTATGACCCTCTCTGGGTTACTTGGGACTTTTAAAGTGTGTGTGCTTTGTGCAACTTTTTGTATGTTTTTCTTGTTTTTAATTTTTTATTTCCCGCATGACAAAGTCTCACAGTATTTCAAGTAAGGAAGTGAACAGGGCTCCATTCACTTCCTCTTTATTGATGGTAAGCCTTTGCTGGGAAAGGAGGTAAGTGCGGGGGGAGTGTTCTTTTGCGGGCAAAGAAATGTTTTTTTCTATGCTGGCAAAAGAACGTTTTAAACTTGTTAGTATGATAAAGTTCGTAGACAGACAGACAGAGCAGGCACTGTTATTCATCAGCAAGAGAAAAAGGCAAATGAAACAATACCTGTCTGCTTTTGTTTTGGTACATGTTTTGCTGCTCAAATGAATGCTATTGAGAGCTTTCTCGATGACTCCTAACAATAGCATCACTGATTCTCTAAACATATAAATTTCCCTATACATATGTATTATGTTATTCCAGTGTTTGCTTTGTCCAGGCAATAGTGGTTCATTAATAAATGAAAAGTGTGTGTTAGATCACCATATAAAATCACAGACATAGAAATAGTCCAGCTCTAACTTTCAAGCTTTCTTACAATGATGTTTAAAAACAACAAAGAGAGAACAGTAGGGGGAAATAAATGCCATTTTCCAGAACTACCAAGTGTCCTTATAACAATAAAGCTCAGCACAGACCAGACCAGAGACCTCTCTGTGGTTTTATGTGATTCAGGTTACACTGAGACCACAGGTCTGTGTTATTTCTTGCCCCTGGGGGGCAGCAGACTATTACTGGTAAGGGGAACAAAAATTATCTGTTTAAGAAAATCTGTTATTCATGGGGGAGTCACTCACAGTGTGCCAGAAGTGTGTTCAGTACTGCTATAAATGATCAGGAAAGTCACCAGTTGCCCATTGGTGATATGGGTAGGATTAACCTAGGATGGAGTATCTCTGTCCCTAATGACAAGAGTTGCCAGGTGTCCCTTATTATAAGGGATCTGGAAAGCTTTTACCTTATCATACTGGCTGTTGTTATTGTGGTTAACTGCCTTCAAGTTGACTTCAGCTCATGGTGACCCTGTGAGTGGGACCCAGGTGTCCCTTATTATAAGAGCTGTCTCCTCTTTGAGGGTTGGAAAGCTTTTCCTTTTATACAGCTGAACAAGATGCCCCCCCCCAAGCCCCATATTTGGGAGGCATGGGCCTTTCATAGAGATAGGAATATGTGCATCATACAGTTTATGAATGTGGAGAATACTTTAATTTTATGGAAAAATAAATAGCTAAGTGAGCTGAAAACGTTTGTTTGGTATTTAAGCAAGTAAGAACACTTACTTGCTATTAGCTACTTCCTAATCATCAGCCCTGTATGCGATACATTTCTACTGACCCTTAGTGCCATTTTGAAAACTCAGCAGCACTAGTACTGACATAGGCAAGCAACCAAATTATTATAAGACAAACACCAAAGCCCAGTTTCCCTGGAAAAGTTAGGACGTAAAAGTCTGACCTCGTCCCCCATTGTCTCCCAAGCTTTCTGCTGCCATTGTGGGAGCATTCTTTTTTATTATTGGGAAGACGCTGGCAATTGATCTCCCATGGTGTTTCCATTCCAGATTTGCCTGTGTGCGACAGTGTGCCCTGTTTTGCTGGTGAGATTCCAGTGTCAATGGGCAGTCCTGCCAGAACACTTCTGGGTGGGATCAGGACATCCAGGTAAGCTACCCTCTTTTTGTACCCTCTCAGGGTTACTTGTAATGCTTTCAGTGTGTTTAGCTGCTTGGTGTCACTTTTTGTGTGTATTTTTATTTTTATTTTTGTTTTTGAATTTCCCATGCTCGCATCTTCTCATGAGTACCAGTGGGATTTCACTCCAGGAAGTGAATGGAGCTCTGTTAGGGATGCCTGAATGACAAGAGAGAAAGTAAATGCGGTGGGAGGGGTATTGTGCCATGACAGGAGTGCGATTGGTGATTGTGGAACAGGAATGCTTTCTGCTTTCCTGTCTGATAATCTCCTTAGTCTCAAAAGTGCTCCAAGATTCGTTTGCTTAATGGCTTCAGTTGTTTTGTTCTTTCATGAAAATGTGCCATGGACTTGCAACCACTAAGCACCACTTTGAGTAGCACTGATAGAGTGGATACAACACAGTAAGTAGCAGATGTAGCTGGAGCTAGAATAGATCACCGCAAATTATAATGGGGAGAATCAAATATTTGAATACTTTCTCATGTACACCCCTGTCACATGGGAAATTAATATGTCAAAGAAAGAGTTCAAGCCCTGTCTTCTTCTATTTGGTGTTGCGGGGTGGGGTTTTTAAATTATAGGTAAATATTGGTACCAGGTCCTGTCTGATCCTGGAAGCTAAACAGAGTCAGCTCTGATTCATACTTGGATGGGAGACCATCAATGCGTACCAGGTGCTGTAGGCTATATTTCAGGGAAAGGAACTGGCAAACAGTGGCAGCACTAGGGGGATGTGGAGATGCCAAACTGCATCAGGTAACACTATCAGGGGAGGGGTGACACCAGTCTTAGTGATGCCACAGCTGGTAAACCATATCTGAGTGTTACTTATTTATTTATTAGATTTATATCCCACCTTTCTCCCAAAATGAGATCCAAGGAGGCTTACAGTCATTAAAAAAAATAGCTAAAAACATCACAAGTTACAAAAGTTTAAAAAAGAATTAAATTAAATTATTTGCCTTAAAAAAACCCCTATGAAATTCATGGGGTCACCATAAGTCAACAGGAAACTTGAAGGCACATAACACACACACACACACACACACATTCAATCATTCAACTCTCTCAAAATGAAGTGGTACAGTCAGGGCCAACTCAAAACAGCTTGTTGCCTGATGCAAAAGACAGAACTGCAATGTTTGGAAACCAACTGGAGTGGCAACTGAGCCTTATTTCAACACTGAGGACTTTTTCAGACAGGGGAAAAAAGCCCCAAGGAGGTTGGGAGAAGAACGGGGCTGTTGAGCTTACGGAGCCCTGTTTCAGGTGACACAGTCCTCCTCCATTCTCCTCCCGACCTTCTCCCATGCTGCAGGTGCTGCTTTTTATTGACGGAGAACCTCGGCACCCGCAGCATGGGGGAAGTCGGGACTGTCTGAAATGGGGCTCTGTAAGTGCAACAGCCATGTTCTTCTCCCGATCTCCTTGGTTCCCCCCCCCATCTGAAAAAGTCCTGAAAATGAGACAGGACCCTGCACCATCTGATTGAGGTGTATGCAGGGCCAGTTTAACCATTACCGCCAAATCCGCATTGGCGGGGGGCCCCAGACACAGAGGGGGGCCCCAGACACAGCGGGGGGGGCAGCCCAGCAGGCCTTGCCCACCCACAGAGTTGGTCCTCCAGCCCCGCGGGCCTACCTGCCCGCCCTGTCGGCGCTGCTTCCCTGCTGCTGCCTCCGGACAGGGCTCCTCCCTGCATTGCGCGGCAGCCACTGCCTCCCCCTCCTCGTCCTTTGCAACAGCCGCAGCAGCACCCCGGAGAGGCCAGCCAGCCAGGCAGAGGTGGAGGCGCCAGGGAGGCCCGCCAAGGGGGACCCGGCTATGGTGAGTTGCTGTGCCTGGGAAGCGGCACTGGTTCCGGGCCCGCAGAAGGAGGGATGCCACCACTTCCTGGGTCTCACGTCCGGCCCTGGCCCTGGCCCTTCCCTCCGGTTTGGGACCAGGGCAGCCCCCTCCCCCGCTCTCCCTTCGACGATGCCGAGAGAGGCTCCCCTCTGCCAGAGGGTACTGGGCAGCCCCTCCTGCCAGCGCCTTGCCCGCCCCCTGCCACTGCTTGTGGTGGTGGCCCTGGTGGCGGTAGGGCCGCTGCCGGTGCCTCCCTCCCTCCCTTCACTGCCTGTGCCCACCCGGTCAGGGCCGGTTTAAGAGCCCCGCAGCCCCTGCAAACTGCAGGAGGGCCCATCATTGGGGGGGGCTTTGTAACCCTCCTCCTGAGAAAACATTATTTGTAATAATCTGAATATCCCATATTGTCAATAGGTTAGGTTAGGTTAGGTTAGATTGACCAGAGATAAACATATGGGGCCAACAAAATAAGGCATTGCGGGGGGGGGGCAAATTCCTTAAACCGGCCCTGGGTGTATGTATATGGAGGACAAATACAAATCTTTGTCCTCCAAGAGAGGAAAATAGCCAGGAGGCTCAGGAGGAACAATTGGGGAACTGCCAGTGCTAACACTAGCATGGGACACTTGAGGCAGGTGCCTAATGGCAGGGCTGGCCATCTGCACTGTTGAGACAATGTTGGAGCAAGCAGCTACAGGAGGAAAACTTTCAGACCCAGCATTAGATGCCTGACAACTTAGTGCCTTCATGACAGATTTAGAGCAGTGGCTCATCCAATTTGGGCATTTGGGTACAATGTCTAAGAATGAACAGTCCCCTCCCCTGCTTACTTCACTCTCCCTAATAACAGGGCCAGCCTTGGGTATGGTTCCTCCAATAGGCTACTGTGCTAATGGAGAGACTCCATTTCTTATTATCTGCCAGCTCAGCAATCAGATAACAAAAGGTTAACTAGGGTCTGGAGAAAGGTAACACCCTTTAGGGTTGAAATCATCACAGATGTCACAGGGCAGCAGAGACACTGACCAATCAAGACTTGCAGAGTGGCGATCTTCCAGAGACTTCCAAGGCAAGGTAATAAATACTGCCTTGGGACCATGAGGCAGGAGAAGAACAAAGGAGTCCTGAGATGGGGGGAACCTCATCTCAGGTACAGAGAGATGAACAAAGGAACATCCTGAGGCAAGGACCTCACGCTGGCTAGGGGAAGGCTGTTTGAGACTGGTCTGGCAACAGACATGTGGCTCACAGCCATCCCTCAATTCAACAAACTGAACTTAATGTTAGTGAGTGAGTAGATCAGGAAATGTATTAGTTAGATTGTGTTAGGGAATTATGCTATTTCTCCACTTGGCTGAATGCTTAACTATAACTGTAACCTCTAAGAATGTACCTGGGAGGAAAGAACCTTCCATGAGAGATATCTGCATTTTATGAACTCTGTTTTGGAATAAATAAGCTTTTTCTATCTTTCTCAGCTGATGTGCATACATGCCTTGTTGCTTGGTCGTTTCTCTCCTTTTCGGGATAGAAGGCAGGGGGAGGCAAATCTCTACAAGTGGCAGGGAGTAGAGAAAGGAACCCCACAGTCTCTCTTTGGACTGTGTTGTAAGGGGGTGTACGATTCAAAGGGTGGTGGCAGCTAGAGAAAAAGGAGGGACAATTAAGGGAATTCCCAGGCAGAGGGACCCCAAGATGGCATCTCACAAAGGCAGCAGAGCCTCAGAGGCATGTGCGCGAGTGCACACTGAGGCAAAAGGCTGTATCACAGCTACATTTATTTGTTGTTAGATTTAATGGGTCTGGATTCAAGACTCCTACCTCTAGGACACATTTTTTCTTTGTCTGTGGGAAATTCTGCTTCAGCCTCAGCTTCCCCTCTGTGGGCATATAACAAGCTTCCTTCACTCTGCAAATTATATGTATTCTATGAACTGTTGTTGTTGTTGTTGTTGCTGTTGTTGTTGTTGTTGTGTGCCTTCAAGTCATTTTTGACTTATGGTGATCCTATGATGAACGTATCATGGGTTTCTTGGCATGGTTTGTTTACAGGGGTTTTGCCTTTGCCTCCCTCTGAGGCTGAGAGAATGTGACTTGCTCAAGCCCACCCAGTGGGTTTCCATGGCTGTGTGGGGATTCAAACCCTGGTCTCCAGAGTCAAAGTCCAGTGCTCAAACCACTGCACCACACTGGTTCTCTGTTCTATGAATAGCAGTGGGGAAATGAATTTATCTCTGTAATGGGCACAGCCTGTGGCAGAATGGGACTGGCATCACCAAAATGACAGTGGTGGTGGTAAATCCACCCACACTTTGCTTTCATCTTATACATCATGTAACATTTCTAATTAAAGAACAATCCAGCCCAGATTTATCTATACAGCAATGTAATACCGGCCACCAAGGCAACTCTCCTGCTTCCGTTTTCCATCTCAGTGTGTATGTAATATTTCAGTCAGGAGCAGGGAGTGCTAGGCAGAAACGTTTCTAAAGGATTCACAAGGCATTTCTATTATAAAAACAAATCCTCCTCCTAATCACGTTTTGTGTTTGCTTAGAATCCCACAAGCGAGATGAAATGCAGAACCATTTGCTCTTGTTTTTCTGCCAAGAGATGTGTGCCTAAAACTTCAATGCATTTTGTATACAACAAGATTGTGAATGTGTGAGCTCAAAGGTTCACCTCTTTCCCCAAACCTTTATCAGTCTTGACAGGTGAAAGGGAAACAACTGTATCCCAGGGCTGCAGGTCAACCAGATAGGGGAAATAATCTTGCTTTAGGTATGTGACTGAACATATCAGATACGGAAGACACTGAATGCGTTTTCAGGTCAGGATCCACTAACCATTTACTCTGCAGCGGTCTCAAAGGCTATTCTAGAGACTTTGCCTCAAGCAGAGAACAAAATCAATGTCTGAATTTTTTAATTTTTTTTAAAATTTATTTTAATTTATTTAGTTATTTATACCCCGTTCTTCAGCCACAAGGCTATCAGAGCGGCTTACAAATTGTTTTTAAGCAATAGCTATTTACACATGCTAATGAATGAAAAGGTAAGGTGGGTGACACAGCTTGTCTTGATTCTTGTTGTTTAGCCCAAAGTAAAATAGACCCATTGCATCAATTGCTGAATAGGGCATCAACACATTGGCAAGTCCCACTGATTTAATGGGTCTACTGTACTAGCAAGAAAATTTAGGCCCTTGTGTTCCTTGGACTGCTGTCCTTCATGAAATGTCTGATGATTCCCACAGTCTACATGATGCTGGAGGGAGGTTGATCATGGCCATGACAGAATGGGACAGGGTCCAAATGAAAAGTATTCAAAGTCCTCCCCACCCTCATATGACACCCCCACTCTCATATGAGGTCCAGCAAGGTTAGGCTGCCAGAGTAGATGTTTGAGGCTGCTTTAAGAATCACGTATTCACCAATACCTTGACTACTTTAATTCTTTCCTGAACCTTTGCTGCAGACATTTCATAGAATCATAGAGTTGGAAGAGACCACACGGGCCATCTAATCAAACCCCCTGCCATGTAGGAATACACAACACACCTGACAGATGGCCATCCAGCCTCTGTTTAAAACTCTCCAAATAAGGAGACTCCACAACACTATGAGGCAGTGCATTCCACCACCAACAGCTCTTACCATCAGGAACTTCTTCCTGATGTTTAGGTGGAATCTCTGTTCCTGTAGCTTGATTCTGTTGCTCCGTTTCCTAGTCTCTGGAGCAGCAGAAAACAAGACTGCTCCATCCTCAGTATGAAATCCCTTCAAATATTTAAACATGGCTATAATATCACCTCTTAACCTTCTCTTCTCCTGGCTAAACATACCCAGCTCCCTAAGCCATTCCTCATAGGGCATGGCTGCCAGACCTCACATCATTCTGGTCGCCCTCCTCTGGACACATTCCAGCTTGTCCATATCCTTCTTGAATTGTGGTGCCCAGAACTGGACACAGTATTCCAGGTGAGGTCTGACCAAAGCAGAATAGAGTGGCACTATTACTTCCCTTGACCTAGACACTATATCCCTATTGATGCAGCCTAGAATCTCATTGGCTTTTTTAGCTGCCGCCTCACACTGCTGATTCATGTTCAGCTTTTGGTCCACTAAGACTCCTAGATCCCTTTCGCATGCACTGCCATCAAGCCAGGTGTCACCCCATCCTATATCTGTGCTTTTCATTTTACTGCCCAAGTGTAGTATCCTACATTTCTCCCTGTTGAAATTCATTTTGTTAGTTTTGGCCCAGTTTTCTCATCTGTTAAGGTCATTTTGAATTCTGATCCTCTGGGGTATTAGCTACCCCTCCTAATTTGGTGTCATCTGCAAACTTGATAAGCATACCCTCTATTCCCTCATCCAAGTCATTGATAAAGATGTTGAATAGCACTGGTCCCAGGACAGACCCCTGTGGCACCCCACTAGTCACTTCTCTCCAGGATGAAGAGGAGCCATTGGTTACTACCCTTTGGGTTCATATGTGTCATGTGAAACACAAAAAGAAACAACAAAATTAATACGTACAAACATTAGTGTATTCCATTAACCTTACTGTACAAAGTGAAGAGATGGAAACATATAAGTGTTATGGCAAAATGTTTGAAGAGAATAGCAGGCTTGTTAGATACCTGATTTTTTAAACTGTAGTAGCAAGGGATAAAACTTGGGATCTCTGCCTACAACAGTGATGGGCGACCTTTTGAGCTTGGTGTGTCAAACTTGGCCAAAAAACTGAGCATAACTTGGGTGGTGTGTCACTTTGAGGAAAAAACGTTATTTTGCGATATTTATAGATAAATAACATAAATGTATACTTGTTATATATAATTGTATTTAATAAACCAAAAACTAATTATTTAATTTACCTGCTTAGTGACTTCTTTGTTCATCCATCACTCGGTTTCTTTTGTTGGTCTTGATATTATTTAGCTTGTGTAGGGTGCCGTTGAGGGGGAGGGGGAATTCTTTAACTAACCTGCCTACAGACCTCCGGCACAGAGTGTCTAATAGGGGAGGATGAAACATTTGCGACTAGAGTCTTAGGACATTTTCAGACACAAAAAGTCATCCTGAGGGCTCAGGAGAGGTACATGCCTGTTTCACAGCAGGGGGCTAGTTTCTGACAATGCCGTCCCTCTCGCATTACCCTCTATGTTCCTTCCATGTCGCATGGAAGGAAAAGGTACCACTTTTTACTCACGGAAGTTCTTCATGAATAAAAAGTGGCACCTTTTCCTTCCATGTGACATGGAAGGAACACAGAAGGTAACGCGAGAGGGACGTCGTCGTCAGAAACTGGCCCCCTGCCGCGGAACAGCTGCGTACCTCTCCCAATCCCTCAGGATGACTTTTTTGTGTCTGAAAATGTCCTTAGGAGCATCCTCAGGAACAGTAAGTGTTTCATCCTCGGCTACTGCACTTGGCCATGCAGGAGCAGAGGATGAAACATCCTTCTCGGCATGCAGCCGCCTCAGTGGCCGCGTGTCATCAGAAATGGCTACGCGTGTCAGTGCTGACACGCGTGTCATAGGTTCGCCATCACTGGCCTACAAAATAGGTGCTCTGCTACTGATATTTGCAGATCACAGTCTTTGAATTGCAGTGGAGAGACAGAGAGGATGAAATTATATAGCCGTGCAGCAAAATGTTCTGCCTATGCTCAGACATACTCAAACATTTTGCATTAAGAACTGTTCACCCTTGATTTAATTACTGAATCTGTGATACAGTGTCCTCAAGCTGATTCAATACATCAGTCCTTACTAGATTTTAATGTCACTTCTTATTAACCTTTAACAAACAAAGCATTTGAATGGTTAGTGAACAGGGAGGAGGCAGAAAGAAGAGACCTGCAATGGATCAGCATCCTCAAGCTGATTCAATACATCATTCCTTACTAAATGTTGATGTCACTTCTTGTTAACCTTTAACAAACAAAGCATTTGAAGTGTTAGTGAGCAGGGAAGGGGTAGAAAGGAGAGAAAAGAGATGATGAAACTTAACTGAACAAGTTGAAAGATAACAATTTCATTATTCAGGACAATCTTTCCCAACCTGACAGTTTCCCAGACATGCTGGACTCCTGCAGTCCCCAAGCACCAATAATATTATGGGCTTTAATATGGGGCAGGGGAATACAACTTTAAATGGACAAAAGGACTCTTGAAGGAATCAAGAACAATGCGAGGCCCTTCAAATCAATGGTGACAACCTCCATGCCAGTCTCTATAAATCCATGGTGTGTTCCGAAATCTAGCCTTTCAAGTAATGAATCAAAGAACATTAATTCAATGAAATAAATGAGGTCAAGTGTTAATGTTAATGGTAATGTATAAATCTCCTTTTCCCAATATTTAACATTAATGAATTAATTTTCAAACTTAATTTTCCAAGCTCTGGCTGCTTTTACTTCTGCCCATGACATCCTTGTTGGCAAATGACTCATAAAGCCTCCAGGGAATCTGAGGCCACTTTCTTTGCCCAGTATTCCCTTCAGGCTGTTGAAGAAGTCTAAATAATAGGGTAGTGGGGGGTGTTGCTCTATCTTGAAATCTCAAAAGTAACCTTACTGCGTCACAGGTTGCACAGAAAAGAGAAAAAGATTTGTTTTCTCTAAGTAGTAGGGTTATAGGATATTGTCTTGTATGTAAAAAAGAGATAACACTAACTCCGTGAGATGGGTAATATATTTACTGTGGAAAAAGTTTTCACTTTTGTGAGAACAATTTTTGCATGAATGGAATAAATTACGTAAATTGCCCAAATGGAACCAGTTGTGTGAATAGCAGCAACTGCACAGCTGAACTATGACGGCTGCTTCTTTCTTGTGTGAACTATTACAAGTTAAGATACTTTGGGACTTCCGGTCATGAAGGCAAGGCGACAGGCGCCTCAGGGTGAAGCTCGTCCCAGGAAAAAACCCCAGATGTGGCAAATACTGGAGTGCAGCCATTGACTCCAAGAGATTCCTACCTTGGGAAGGTTGGGAATCAAAAGGGGCTCATCAGAGACTGTTCCAGATGCCCCTCAAGCTGACAAGAATGGAGGTTTTTGCCAATGAGGGGAGCTAGGAATGATTGCAGAGCAGCCTTTTGCCATGGATGGTAGTCAGACTCCAAGCCTTGCCAGCTTTTGATCTCATCAAGATTCATTAAGCTGTTCTTTTTTCGGTTGATTACCATCTCCTAACGAACATATTTGAATCTTCAACAATAATTACTTTACCACTTTTAAGAAAAATACGAATATACCTGAAACTTTGAAAACTGTTTTACAACATCGAGGCAAAATAGCATTTAATAATAACAACAACCTAGTGGCGGTGGGGGAAAAAAGGAGGTGAGCTTTGATTGTTTTGTTTCTATTTTGTCTCTTTTTAACTTTTTGAACTTAACTTTGAAGTGACTAAAAACTACTGCATACTGACTGATTATAAATGCACATGGACTATGGACTTAGCTCCCCTTTTAAAACTGTCTTCTGAAATTTGGCTTTTGACGTCTCAAACCTTTAAATAAACTACTAATTTGAGAACAGGTTACACTTTGAATTGGAACTTATTTCATAAACAAATTGCTTGGAAACTTGCAAGGTTGATTTGGAATATAATTGACATGGAATACAACCACAGTTAATATTGAACTCTGTGGACAAATATTGATATCCTCTGAACTTAAATTGACCTGACATCCGACATTAAGTAAATTTGCAGATGACACCAAGTTAGGAGAAGTAGCTAATGCCCTAGAGGACAGGATCAAAATTCAAAATGACCTGGATAGACTGGAGAGCTGGGCCAAAGCTAACAAAATGAAATTCAATACGGAGAAATGTTAAGGTACTGCACTTAGGTGGGAAAAATGAAATGCACAGATATCAGATGGGGAGACCTGGCTGAACGAGACTATGTGTGAAAGGGATCTAGGAGTCTATATTGAATTTTATTTTATTAGCTTTGGCCCAGCTTTCTAGTCTATCCAGGTCATTTTGAATTTTGATCCTGTCCTCTAGGGTATTAGCTACTCCTCCTAACTTGGTGTCATCTGCAAATTTGGTAAGTATGCCCCTAATTCCCTCATCCAAGTCATTGATAAAGATGTTGAATAGCACTGGGCCCAGGACAGAACCCTGTGGCACCCCATTGGTCACATCTTTCCAAGACGAAGAGGAGCCACTGCTGAGAACACTTTGGGTTCGGCCGATCAACCAATTACAAATCCATTTAACAGTTAACTTGTCTCGCCCACGTTTTACAAGCTTGTTTGCGAGAATGTCATGGGGAACCTTGTCAAAGGCCTTACTGAAATCAAGGTATGCGATATCCACAGCATTCCCTTCATCTACCAAGCTGGATATTTTATCAAAAAAAGAGATCAGATTAGTCTGGCATGACTTGTTTCTCTGAAACCCATGTTGACTTTTTGTGATTATGACATTGCCTTCTAAATTTTCACAGACTCTCTGTTTAATGATCTGCTCTAGAATCTTCCCTATCAGTCTCTGATATTCAAATGAAGTACTTTGCTTCATACACACTCATGTGAATTCTCTTTAATTCTATACTTTCTTCTCTTGCGTATATTACCATACATTTGTACAGGATAATGGCCAGCAGGCAAGTCTCAGATAATGGGTTGCTTGGGTTCACTATACTTCTTTCATTGAATATCTATGGAGACCATGGATATACCTCAGTGGTTCTCCACTTTTTCAGTGGTGTATGGTCTCTTTAAAAAGCATTGCTAGATTTGGAAGCAAGACGCACTTGTATCAAGAAGAAACAGGGCAGAAACCAAAACCTGGACAAGCAGTGATACTAGTTGAGGGTGAAGTGGTATGTAAAAGTTTTGTACTGGCAGGCTAGTTCTGAACACCATTATTGCAGCAAGGAGTCTGTCACCAGCCTCCTTCCTTGGTGAATGCAAGAACATCACCAATGGCTCATAATGTAGCACATAGGAGATTTTCAGACCTGCCAAAATGCCTGTTTGCCACGCGAGCAGCCTCCCGAGACTGCTGCGCGGCAAGGGTCTACTTCGGACGACGCTGTGCCTCTCGCGAAACCGTCCGTGTCACTTCCGTGAAGCTTCGGATGGCTCAGCGCCATATTTCAATCACGGAGGTTGCCCGAGATTGAAATATGGCGCTGAGTCGTCCGAAGCTTCACGGAAGTGACATGGACGGTTTCGCGAGAGGCACAGCGTCGTCCAAAGTAGACCCTTGCCACGCAGCAGTGTCGGGAGGCTGTTCGCGCGGCAAACAGGCATTTTGGCAGGTCTGAAAATCTCCTTAGTCTTTCTAGAGAGCAGATAGAGTGCTTTATTTAGGCCATGCCACCCCCTTTGGCTAACACACACAACTGATTTACATTAATGGGAATTCAAGGCATGCTAAGAAGCTTCTACAACTTAACATTTCTGATACAGACTTGGAAGGACAAGTTTGCTGCAATCCTAAATGAAAACATAGCTTATGGCAGGGTGCCAGTTTTTAGAGGAGGATGTTGATCTCAAACCCAAGCAAAATAAATAAATAAATAAATAAATAAACACAATGATGCAAAAGCAGAACAAATAAGCTTCTGAGAACCCTTTGCTTCTTTTCTCTTGGAGCCCACCAATCAGGATCTCAAGATAAATAGAAGTGTGCCTATTGATTGGTAATGGCACAAGGTTTGAAAGTGAGCAATAGGCTCTAATAATTAGTAATGTAATAAAACAGAGAAGAAGGCTTGCATTTACTAGGGCAGTTGCTAACATGCAGGGAGAGGGGTCTCTGTGATTGCTCAAATTAATCAGAGGACTGGAGACAAAACTGTGACAGAAATCTTCCCCAAGGTACAACTAGAAAACAAGGAGATTATTAAAAAATACAAATTGCTGTTCAGTGTGCATGTGCTAACCTTCAGACTGGGAAGGCTATGTGACTAAGAGGAAAGAACAAGGCAAAAGGATTGTGCATTCCTCAGTAAATGAACAAGGAGCAAAGTGTACCATTAAACGAAAATCTGCATCTGCCCTGATCCTGGTAAAATTGGCTCCTGCCTACTAAAATGGAGCCAACTGTATGTTTGCTAGTCTTTAAAGTCCTATAAGAACATTTGTGCTGACAAAGATTTCAAGCTCTGCTTCTAGAAATTGTTGGTAAGCAAACACAACACATTTCAAGCTACATTACTGCAAACGCATAGGCCTTCCATTCATCTACATACTATGTTAAAGTCTCTTGATACCAAATCCCAGAAAACTTTTGTTAACTATGAGTCCAAGAACACGCACACATGTGCACACCCATACCCACACCAACAGTATAATCACATGCTGGCTAGGGTATTCTGAGAGTTGAATTCCAAAACCAAACAGTAACTTTTTCAAGCTCTGCTTGATCATTCATTTTAAAGAAAGATTTATATACAGATACCATCTTTCCTCCAAGGATCTCAAAGCACAGTAGGTCATTCTCACAAGAGAAAAGTAACCTAAAATCATTGTTGATCCCCACTAGAGTAGACCCAAAGAATAAATGAGAACTTGGTAAATCAACATTTATGTAAATTCCATTGTTTCCATAGGGTTACTCTAATTGAGTCTCCCAATTGGATTTAAGGTAGCGAATAGCCCAGGGAGCTTGGATGTGTTGGGATTTGAACATGGGCCTCCCTAGTCCTAGTCCTAGAATAAGTTCTGTGTGCTGGCTCTCAATATGAAACCACTGAAGCTATGTCAGAGGTGGAAACTATGGGATCTTTCAAATGTTATTGGTCACAGCATCCTTAGCCAGAATAGCCAATGGCGAGGAATGATGGGAACTGCAAACTGACATCTGGTGGACCATATGGTTCCCCACCCCCGCTATACAGTACAAAGGATTCCTTACTCACCTTTGCCATTTCACTGCTAATCTATGGTATCCAAGGAGTACCAAACTTTGATACATCTTATAAAATGGCACCAAGGATTCTGGTAGCACCTTTAAGACTAACTGGGAAGAAGAATTTTCTAGCATAAGCTTTCGTGGGTTTAGTCCACATCATCAGATATGTGAAATGAAGCCTATTCCAGCGGGCTCCAAGGTTCACTCAGCCTTCCATCCTTTCGTAGGTCGGTAAATTGAGTACCCAGCT